>OU565289.1:12771899-13971899 GCA_913789915.3 Sphecodes monilicornis
TTTTGCGAATTAACTATGAATTAACTATTTGCCCCCGAATGGCGGCTCCGCTATGAAACTGAACATTTTCCCCGTTAAAAATCCTAACTCGAAACAATTTTCACTGTGACTAAATTCGTTTGTAGAAGTAAACGTTCTGAATTTTACATTTACTTATTTAGAAAATGTTCCGTGGTAGCTTCGAGAAGAAAGAGTCGCTCTAGAAGACTATAGGAGCAGATAACGCAACACAAATTTTGAGCATTACTGTAAAAGCTCCGTCCGCTTTAAAACACCTTTAACGATCCCCTAAAAAGCAGATTAGCTAAAGAAACTGGCATAAACGTTGCTAAAAACGCGATAAGCAACGAATTAGCGTGCTCGATAATTGTAGCACTCTGTTCGAAAGACTTTTACGCAATCAATAACCGGGTAATGTTCTTTAAATGCAAATAACAGTGCTCGCGTACCATTTCAGCGAGCGGCATTTAAATCGACGGAGAGAACAGACTCGCGTCTCCGCGAGCCACAAAATCGAAGATAGAGCGGAATTGACAGGACAATAGCACGTGGCTTAGAAGCGGCCCGGCGTGTTCCTCTTCTCGATTTACAATTCTAATCCAGTTCCATAATTTATCCGAGCACTACCCGGGAACTAAGTCGGCGATGCTATATGGTGGGGGTAGCATGTCGAGTGTCCTTGAAAGTGTGAAAAACTCTTGTTATCCGCGGCGCATAGCCGGGCTCGCTTGTAAATCTCGGCGGAGGATCGTCGGCTGGAAGTGGTCAGGGAGGTAAAACGAGTCTCGGATATATGCGAGCGGGGAAGAATCTGTTCCCAAGCGTGCTGCCGCCACATATGGCAGCCATATTTCCACCGCGCAAGAGTCGCTTTCATTCACGAGCCGTTATCATGCGAGGCCGGTTGCCACTTTTTCCCGACTCCCATTACAACCGTCGCTCAAATTTCTGCCGGCGCGGCGAGGCGCGGCGGGTCCGACTCAAAAACAGACAGAGATGACGGTGACAAGGCGATACCACGAATAAAGGATTTCGACGGCCAAGATGGCCGACCAGATTGGTCACGGTCGGGTTCTGGAACCGGTAGGCCACTTTAACCCCTGCCTGCTGGACACCTTTCACGATTTTATAGTCGGAGTTTTCTTTTACATATTCTTCAATGCTAATCCTCTTATAGACGTTTTTTTGCTAGACACATGTAATTTTATGGAATTTTCTTTCACGTGATTTTGAAGTTAATGTTGGCCCTCTTGTTAGTCGATAAAGATTGTTAGAAATTTAAAAATTGATTTTTAGATCGACTCCTTTTTATTTTCAAATCAGCTTCTTTTATAGAGATCAATGTCTCTTTTGTTAGACTCAATTTAAATAGATGATCAGTTAATCTAGTTGGTCAGCGAATTGGGATTTGAATGGTGGGATTGTAATGTTGGGTTACAATGGACCGAGGTCCCGCCATTCGAGAGTGTTAATTGGATCTAATTAAGAACACATAGGTAATTGATTGCACCAAAAAGCAGAACCAGAGTCAAAGTATTAGTCCTAGGCAGTTAATAACATTGTAAGCATTTTTGCTTTCCCAACAAACATGGTGCTGCAGCTGCGACGCTGGTTTAAATTTGGCAATGTTTCTCTAGATTCATACTTTTCCAACTTTGTACTCGCGGAGAGTTGGCTTCAATGTTTTCAGAGATAGTTTGAATCCTTCTATCCAGTTCATCTTTGATTTTTTTTTTTTTTTCGTTAACGACTTCAGTAGTAAGTGCAATCCTTAGAACGTCTTTCGTGGAATGTGATTTCTTTGAAATCATGATTTTCTGAAATGTGTTTGTTCTGGTAAATCGTGAGGAATTGGGAGGCAGAGGGACACGTTAGAGAGCAGTGGAAACTATTCTCTTTTGCTCCATTGACTTCTTGCTGCTGTAGTATCATTATTTCTTAGTGGCTAAGCTATAAAATAATGAGAATAACAGGAGAGATCTTCAAAAAATATATTTTCCTCATTTATACAGTTTTCCTCTGTAATATCACGATATGTGACATGCACAATAAATAGACTGCGGATTTTATGTATTTATAATAAAAATGGGTTGCTATAGTTCAAAAAATAAGAAGAATTCAGATAATTAAAAAAATGGTGTGTGCTTATACCAAATGGCTGAAGTGAAACTTCTTTCTTTAATTTTTTTCGAATTTTTATGAACACTTTATGATATTTAATTTTCTATGATTCTATTATTAAAACAATTGGCCTGTGATAGCTAAAATATGATATTATTATTTTTGATCCAATTTTGTCTAAATGTCTTGCAAATACTGCATCGAGAGTTGTTCCTGATCTTGTTGTCGCTTCATTAGGATTATTTACCATTTCCAATCTCTAAAAAGTTCTATTAATAATTTTGATTGTTTCGATGCAAAGTTCATGCTGAAATCTCCACTTAGTATCATCGGAATTTTATCATAATCTTTATTAAGCAATGCCGAACCCTCAACCGTACATGCTGATAGAATAGAATTTCGTTTCATCGTTTCATCGCCAGATCGGGTTTGCTCCTACCGCTGCGAGGTTTTACGCCTAACGCGCCTAAAGAAGTTTCACTTCAATAACATATGCTGTTTGCAGCATGTTAAAATTATTCCAGGGAGAATTACGTGTGTATCTGACTTCTATCTCTTATACTTGATACAGAACATTTTTATCTTCCACAAACATCCGCGATCTAACAGTAAGACATCAAGAAGAAGTGCAGAAACAACTCGTTGTTTTGCTACCATCTTTAAAATTGAGTTCTACAAGATTACATGAATTCTATTGCTTTATTCCTCTCATTAATGCAGTGTTCCTCTCTAACATCGCTCGATACAAGCTCTAAAGTAAGACGCCAGAAAGCAGTAGGGCCCATAATCTTTAGCTTCATTACCTTCTTGCTGTTATCTTGCTGCTAACTTTCAGATTCTGTGCTACAAGATCATTCAAACGACACGAGCAATCTTTAGAAAATGTATTCCTCTCGTTAATAGAGTGTAGATCTTTAACATCACACGATATGGAGAATAAAGTAAGTCATTAGAAAGCAGTGGAAGCTGTTTTCATTAACTTCGTTAGCTTCTTGCTGTTATCTCATTGCTGCCTTTCAAATCGTACACTACAAAACAACGCCAATAAGATTGCTCATCTTCGAAACAAGTATTTCTGTCGTTAATGCAACTCCATAACATCGCCCTATTAGAGAGACACGGTAAAACATCGGGAAACTGTGAAAGTTATATCGTTTTCGTCATTATTGGCTACTTGCTGTTGTCTTTCATACAATTCACGACAAGAATGTCATTCCTCCATAAGGTCGCACAAAAAAAGAACACATACAGCAAGTCATTATTAACACTAAGCCTACCACTGATGGTCAAATGACCGGTTTCAAATTTTGTATTCTATAATTATTGAAATTATAATGTTGCATTCCTGAAAAATGATTACTAGACAACGGATCTATATACAAAATAAAATTTTTTTACCTGAATTGCAACAAACTGAAGTGAAATAGAAGTTCACTTGCTTCCTTAATATGTTTAGTAGGTTGAAAACAATATAACAATATTTTTTAATTCTTCTAATGCTTATACTATTTAAAATCACACCTATTCATTTTTGTCATAAATGCATAAAATCCGCTGTCTAATGATTACACACACTCTCCCACCGAAGCTCGCATGACAATAAAAATCATACAAAATCTAATTAAGTACAATCTTGTCATATTTATAAGGCAAAACATACTAGTCACTTTTACCAATTGGTAGGTTCAGTGTGAAACAGCTGGACAATCATCTTTCCCATTGACAACTCAGTCTCCGAAACGAATATCTGCAACGTCTCCAAAGCCGCGACGCTAAGGAGAGAAACGGTCAAAACCCTCCGAGTAACAGCCAAGGTCCCCAGTGCATCAGCCGGCCGGTCTAAAAACCGAGTTCCAAAGAGAAGGTCCCGTAAAACTTAGCGCGAGTAGTTCGGTGATAAAAGCATCGCGCCGCGCCGCGCCGGTGCGTCGTTAAACCTTCCTTACGGTCGCGCGGGACGGCGTGGCCGCGAAATAAGTCGCTTTAAAGCTAATTCGAGCGTGGATTCCTCGTGGACCACGATGATCCAGCAAGCAGGCAGGCAGGCAGGCAGCGTGGGTTGTCGCTTTTATAAGATGGCGTCGTTCGCGGGTTCATTGCGACGTAAAAACGCTGTGTGTCCTTGCGCGGACGTAAGCCCCAAAGAACTGTGTCAAGAAAAGTCAAGGGCACAACGGTGGGGTTCGTTCACTTCGAGATAGATAGATAGAGGGACACAGAGAGGGAGAGAGAGAGAGAGAGAGAGAGAGAGAGAGAGCTTGTGTCCCAGCTTGCGTTTCGCCTTGTGTGCCGTCTGCCCCCCCTGTTCATTTATGTCAGTTGCGCATGCAAGAGGGACGTGTGCGCACACCTGTCGTCGGCCGTGATAGCGTTCGCCGCCCGCAAATTACGTCCGCGACTATCTCTTATACGGCCTATTACCCAAGGGGGAATAGCGACGCCGGTAAACGCCCGATTAGGCGAAATTAAAACCGCGACGATGAGGAGGGACGCGTGGGGGTGGAGGCTTATTACGATATGGTTTGTTTACAACGGAGCGAATCACAATTTCAAATAGAAACGCCGCCCGATTACGCCGCAAGAAGTCCGAGCTCGTACGAACGGAACAGTTAGACGAACGGCCAGGACATTCCCCGAGAAACTATTCTAGACGGATGTACAATCGACTGTTCAAGATTCGATGATGATCTAAAATCGACGAATTGCGGGGCAAGATTATTGATAAATTAATTGAACACTCGTTTGGCTTGATCGAGCATTATTTTGATGGTTTTGAATGGATCTTCTTTGGGAGCAAGCCGTTTGGCAGGGTAATAACTAGACTGCAGATCTTTATGCAAAATAAAAATTTTCTAAACCTGTTGTAGAGGCAAGGAGCTTTGTATTGGGTTGTTTGGAAAGTAATTTCGTTTTTCCAAGGGAAAATGAAGATGTTTCACTATTTATTTATTTATTCGGTGATGTAGTGGCAAGTTTGTTCTATGATCTTGTGCCATCTTTCTAGTAACTTGGAGATCCCATGTTCGTAGAATTCCTGTTTTTTATTAGCAAATAATAGAGTTGTATTACTTTTGACGCCTTCATTTAAAATGATAGTTACAGGGCTTAAGAAGTGTTGAAAAGAACGAAATAAATGGTAATACGACGGTACACCCTCTCTGTAAACGGCATACATCTTTTTCCCTGCTTGCATTGCGTTTTTACCATACCCGTAACAAAAAAGCGAAATATGACTGATATGCTCGCTTTGATTTTTCATATTTGATGCGTTGACAAAAGAAATGCTTGAAAGATTATGAAGTTCTATAAGGCACGAAATGACGTTCGAAATGTAAGTTCTGAAATTATACAATGATTTTGCGACTTAGATTAATGTTAAGTAATAATAAATGGAAGCAACACCATCTCTACACGAAAAACTAAATTACTTTTCGAGCAACCCATTATTTAGGAATTGCAGTTCTTCTTTAATCATTTTAGTCAGTTGCAAGTAATGTATCGACATTTTTGTTATAAATGCATCAAATCCGGTCTGGTAATGACTTTTATGCATTTATAGCAGAAACGAGTTGGCGCGATTTAAAACGGTCTAAGCAAGTAGTTTATTTTCAATGTATCAAGATCATTGAAGAAAAAAGGAAATGTAATCTGTGTTTTGCTTCTTGCAATAGATCGAAACAATTTTTATTTTGCATAGAGATCCGCAGTGTAACAATGACTATTTGTAGGATTGGTACATTGATTATCCCTTTTTGATGAATTGTATGCATTGACAGCGTCTTTGGTTTTATGGAATTAGTTACAGTAAATTGTTTAGGAAGAGTTTATTGTTTTCTTTCGCATATGATACGTCTAGCGAAGGAACATATTTTTTTTCAGCTAGCAGTTAGCTACTCTGGTTCTTGTTAGACTACTGATTTTATGCATTCACAATCTCTCCAACCTTGTGAAGCTTTAAAGTATCATTTGACAGATGGTCTTCCTGGCAACATCGTCGGCCTTATCGCGATCAGACGGCCAGCCACGATTATCGTTCACCGCACGATTAAACAATTTACAATTACAACACACGGTTTATCGCTGCCATAAACCATTTTATTTATCACCCTGATAACTGCAGTATGCGCGTACAATTTTGCCGCTCATTTCGGGAGCAGCTTCGTGTCTATGTTTCCCTACTGTCTAATGTCCTAAACAGAAGCCAAAGCTCCGAACGTTCACGAATTTGAACAAACTCTACAATTCGGGGCAACAAGCCATCCCCCATTAGCCTTTAATCTCGGTACGGCGGAGTCTCGACTGAAACACCGCTTCAAACTCGAGTCGAGTCGAATCGAGAGTGTATATCACGGAGGCAAATCTGGGGGACATTGTTTTCGAAACAGAGAGCCAGCAGATTCGGGTTGCCGGTATCGAATAGAAACGCGTCTCTCTCGTTTCTCGCTCGTGTATGAAAGAGAGAAGATGAAAGAGGGAGGTGCCACTCTGAGACCCCGATGTGCGTCAAACGAAATACCTGTGGGAACGTGTCGCGAGGAGACCTCCAGGATGTTTGACTAATTGTAATTGAAGTTATGTACGCGAATCAACGCTTAGACCCCGACCACGCTCGATGCATTATTCATCGGCCGTCACACACGACTCTGCTTCTTTTTCCTCGGTCGGTTTTGCATCGCTAATCGCGGCCGGTGTGCCGCTACTTTGTCAACAACTATCTGTTCATCTTCGGAAGATGATCACACTCTGTGATGCACCGTGGACTTTGTTTACCTTGCTTCTCAATTCGTTTAATCGGGAAGTGTATTATTTTATTGAAATTTATTTTAGGCTCATGTTTGTTTGGTTAAGCTTTCTTGATTCTTTTGGTTCAGGAATGAATTTGATACGTTCGATTAAGAACCCCCCGTGCTACTATATGAGAGTAAATGTTATGAAAATTTATTCAGTGTTTTTTGTTTTGCGAAATTCGAGTTCTGTTTGTTCAATGTAAATGCAGTTGATTGAGGTTGTTGATTAAAGTAACATCATCAGTTACGTTAGCCTCGCGTCTAAATTAATCGAAGCTAGTACAAGACTTCGAAAAATATTGGCTATTAAGAGAAAGCTAGCTTGAAACACGACGAATTTGATAAATTTTCATTTACCTTGCAAAAGCCTTGCTACATTAATTTTATTTATATCGGTAGTGTCATCCTTGCCTTGTAGAATCGCGGGAGGCTCGAAATGGAGACTTCAAACTAAATTAATTACTCGTGAATAGGAGTGAAATTTTATTATACAATTATTAATAGTTATTTATTAGAAGCGTTCCTTTTCTAGAAAGAACGCAGAAATAAACATGCTGGAATCCTAGAATACCAGAATCAAGTTCTAAATGTTAAATGTAATCGATCGACTTGGATTTTTAGGAGATTGTTTCCCAGGAAATTTGTTTTTTTTCTGTGTAGAAGGAGCACAGAAACAAACATTGAATATTACAATAAAATTCTAAATGTTAAATGTAATCGTTTGATGTAGATTTTGGAGTGTTGGTTTTCCAGGGCAAACTTTTTAATCTCCAAGGCATCGGGGGATGAAATGTAACGGTAGGATAATTTATTTTTCTAGAAAGCACAATAGCATAAATAAATATCGAATATTAGAATCGAGATTTAAATGTTAAATTGTAATCTATCGATGTGGATTTTGAAGGGTTGTTTTTCCAGGGCAATCTTTTTAATTTCCAAGGCATCGGGGGATGAAATGGAGCGGCAGGATAATTTATTTTTCTAGAAAGCACAATAGCATAAATAAATATCGAATATTAGAATCGAGATTTAAATATTAAATGTAATCGGTCGATATGGATTTTTGGCGGTTGTTTTCCCAGGGCATCTCTTTTAATTTCCAAGGTTTCGAGAGATGAAATTGAGCAGCAGGATTCTGTCCACCGGAGCCTAGGACGTCTCTTTCTATCGAGGGAAGAATCGATGGTTGAAATTCCGCAGCACTCCGTCGCGTTCGCTATAAAGTAATGCAAGAATATCACTTTGAATTCAACTCAAGCGCGTCATTCTTTCTCTTCCACTGGCTGCAATATCCGTCGCCGTGTCTATGGGCGTAATCTATCGCCGGTACGTGAACGTACTACACCGTCGAGGTTGGGATCGGGATTGGCGACTGGGTGGCTTCGAAGTCCAACGCTGATCCAAACGATAGCGTATACCGTATCGCCTTTGGATTCTATACCGGAAGAAAATTATACATATACAGCGGAACCACCGCTATCCGAACCAACTAGAAAATCTTGGGTGTTCGGATAATAAAATAACTTAGTTGCACAATATCTTACAATATTTTAGACAACGAATAGTGTATCGCCTTTGGAATCATTCATCAAGAATTCAGATAAAACTTCGAATAATCGATGCCCCACTGTACCTTTTTTAGTGTGAACATTGTCAACATGGCGGCATTGCGAGACTATTCTTTGTCCTTTGAAATTTAGAACGAGAACTTTGGAATAACAAGTAAAGAGTTGCGTATCGTTCGTCGAATACTCATGAGAATTTTAATTATGAACTAAGGTAACGCGTCATTTGAAGTGGACAGGCACACAATGCAGCAATTACAACGGTGCTCGTGGAACTAACTAACGTTCCATTGTCTCTAGATTGCGTCTGTTTCGTTGCGTTGCAATTTTCTTAAATTTTAGAATTATTCGAAAACAAAATTCCACTATTTTTAATCATGTTGCTCTTTTGTGGAATTTGTCACGGTGAATCTGCTACGTCTTTTTCTAAAAACGTCAGTGCATTGTAAATTTAATTGATGTCTAACAGAAAAATATAATCATAGACTTCATCCTAAAAAATTAAAGAAATTGCATTTCATGCATAAGACAAAACAAATTGTATTTGGATTTCTATAAATTTTGAGAACGTTTCGACATTTGTTCTTTCTCCAGTGTCATTAACGGATTTTATGTACCAAATTTTCTTTGTTACGTTTACTAATTCATTGAATTATATACACCCAATGGCGTACTGTGGGGCATGTATTAATTTCGCCGAGCAGAAATTGCCTAATTTCTCGACTGAGACGAAAAGAACCTGTAAGAAAGTTCCATATGCAACTAGCAAAATAAGAGTTTGTTTATATACGATTCCGAGTGATCTCATCTGCAGATCCATCTCGCAGCAGTGAAAAGAAATGGAACCGGAAAAAAGTAATTCGCCTGCGAAATCCTATTCGGAATTTCGGGGCCCAGCGCGTGGGAATAAATAAGAGGATAAAAAGGCCGCGGGGATGAATTTATATGACGAGTTAACTCGTTCTTCTCGGTCGATATGACAGCGGAATAAACGTCGTGCTGGAGGCGTTATTCGCCGTTTCTATTCGTCAACGGGCACTGCGCCGGAATATACGACGCGTTGCCGGTATGCGCGCGCTTCGTGAGCGTAAAATTGGGAAAGAAACGCATCCATTTTATAACACAGAATTAAACCGAGGGAGAGAAGATACGTGTGTATCTAATCTGTCGCAGTTGGTATGCGAACGTGGCGCATTTTGAGGTCAGGGATCGGCGGCCTGCTGATGGCTCCGTGGATATTATTCCGCGAGACCGTTTCTCTGCGGTCGGCTGCGTCTCGCCGACTACGTTTGGACTGCGACCAAATTTTGCAGCAACCGAACTTATATTTTGTATTAAACGCGGGGGCGTACACTGCCACGAGGCAATTAGGTTACCACGTTAGGTGAAGTTGTTTTCTTTGCCATGCAACGTCGTCCAACAGCACCCAACAATTTTTATCAGGCAACGAAGAACTCTTTCTACTTGGAGAGTTTTCTTAGACCAATGACGAGCAGCTCGGAATTATTTATTTATTGTTTAGAGGAATAGTCCTTTTACTATTCAATAACTTCCCTCCAACGTCGTCCAACAACGGGCAGAAATTTTTCTGAAAGCCTAATAATTAATTCTTCCAGATTTTTCTTCTATCACTCATCAGCCACATGGTTATATATATTTATTTATTAACAATTTTTGTCTTTCTACCTGAACATTTTTCTGCGATCGCCTACGAGTAACTAGGGCGTGCTTATTTATCTATTATTTAGGGGAATAGTTATTCTACTCACAATTCAATAACTTTCCCCTCCAACGTTGTCGAACAGCGCCCAAAAATTTTTGTCATAATTAACTCTTTCTATCTGGAGATTTTTCTGAGATTGCCTACGAGTAACTAGAGCGTGTTTATTTATCTATTATTTAAGGGAATTCTATTCTATTCTATTCTATTCACAAAATTCTATTCACAATTCGATAACTTTCCCCTCCAACGTCGTCCAACAGGGATGAACAATTTTGGTCACGTCTAATAATTAATATGCCACCAGTTTTCTGTAGTGAAGGGTTCGGTAGATTGTGTAGATTCTTTGTAAATCATTGTTCGTAGATTTTATTGCTACAGGTGAGAGAAATGTCAAGGACAGTAGCATTTTCTAACTGTATGTTAATGTGGAAGGAACCGTCGAGTCTATTTTATGTTTGATGTTTTGATGTCTTTCAATGAATGACTGTGGTAATAAACTTATGAATGATTACAATTTAATTCGACGTTAGTCGACAACAATGAGCTATAATTCATTATAAGCTATCGCTCTCACAATTTCACTTGATGAATTGATATGACGATGTTGACACAACAGTTACGCCCAGTTGCGACTCAATTTGTTTAACCCATACGCCATGAATTCTGATGTTTCTGTTTGACGTCTCCATTTTTACATTGCATCCTTCATTTTCTTCTAAAATGTTTTTTTGCGACATAGGGGATAGAAAACTGAGGACACATTTTCTCTAAAAAATTCTATGGTTTGAAACGTTTCTGAAAAAGCTGAAAAATCTTTTTGTGACTGAAACACCTACAGATTTGAGGATTGAAGCGTCGCCCTTTGAAACGAGCCCTTAAAACTCGAGCTACGATTTTTCTTAGTCGTTTTATTGATCTTTCAACAAAAAAGTGTAAAAGAAAAGTGTACTGCTAAGTTTACAGCACTTGTTTGTCATTTATGTTTTATAAAACAGCGAAGAAACATCGTACATCAATTTAAGAGGCGTCGTTGTAAAGAGGAAGCTTTAATGTTAAATTTAAAAATAAATTCAGCGCAAAAAGATATTTTTCAATATTCCTAAAAAAATTTCAATCAGCACCATTTTCGACGAAAAACATGTCCTTAATTTTTGACCTGCTAAATCATACAAAAAAATCTCAAAGAAAATGAACTCTGAGTTTCGAAAGTAGAGACTTCAAGCTTTAAAATGAGATAAGATTTATCGCCGTACGATTTCGCTCTACAAAATTAGAGCAACTGAAAGGCCAGCAATTTCTCAAAAATCGTGCACTCGGCGTTCAAAATACTTTTCCTCAGTCACTGTGCATTTGGCCCGGGATTCTCACGGATGTAGGAAACATCGAAATGCAACGGGTTACATAATTCACTCGTCGTCATTTCGGTGCCATCCCCGGTGCCATCCTGACGTCGACAGTTCGCCAGTTCCTCGACAACAGAGAGATAGAGAGACAGAGAGACAGACAGACAGAGAGACAGACAGACAGAGAGACAGACAGACAGAGAGACAGAGAGAGAGAGAGAGAGAGAGAGAGAGAGAGAGAGAGAGAGAGAAAGAGAGAGTTCAGTGGCCAGCAAACGTCTAGCTTGAGTTTTGTGTGCGCTCGGCTATCACAGAGATAATGTATAATTTATAAACAGTTCGATCTGCCGGCGACAGTGTGGCAGAGCAGCCGAGAGCATTCTTGTTGGCTTACACAGGACTGTTTCACGGTGCTGTATTCCGTGCTCCTCCACCCTTTGATTAACCCCCGCCGGCGTGCTGTGTCGTTCCTGGAAACGTTTACCTTCTGTGACTGCGCGGAAAGAAACAGCAATGGTCGAATCTTCCAAATTGCTGGCTGAAATTCGTTCTTTTTACCTTATCGTTGAGGCATTGGCCAAGTGCAAACGGCGGAACTTCGCAGTCCTCGGACGATCGCCACCAGAAACAACCGCAGAGACGAAAAGAGAGAGAAAGAGAGACAGGATTGGTGAAATCGCTGAAACGTGGATTGCGGTTGCCGGCTAAGCAATTATATTTATTTTATGTGACGACTGTTTACCGTTTGGCTACACAATGCTTCACAAAATAGTCGACAACCTGCAAAGCCGAATAAGTCAACTGCTACTTATTTCTAAGACGCTGGTAGTATAACACGTACTATGAAAATTTGATAATGCCTATGAATAATTGTCTTTCTTTGAGAATGAATTCACTTCCATCAAGAAGACTGTACGATTAATATAAAATAATTTTGATAATACGAGAACCACCTCTTGGATCTTTCTACAAAATTAGGCTTGTCTACGTCGGTCTTAGAAAGCCGGAAAGTACCAAATAATTTTCTCAAATGAACGCTTTGTTTCCACAGAGTGCCAAAGTCTTCAATTTAATTACTCCATTTCTGGGGATTAGATTAACCCTTGTATTGGCAATATACATCTTATACAACTGCATTGAATTTTTGAAAATCTTCACCATTCAAGGATGGAGTATTCACATAATTATAACAAATTCAAATAGTAGTACCTATTGTTTGCTTTCAGTGATTGTAACAAGGGAAACGTGAAGTCTAGTATCAACCCTGATTCATCCCTTGTAAAAAAGATCTACCGATCCAATATCCAACCACTGGTAGATAGAGCGATATAGGAAAGAGGATAGAACGAAGATTTAAATATTGAGTTTACACACACATTTGTCACTGTGGTCTGTAGGCAATTATCAGGCTCGACAGGCGTTCAATTACAATTCCACCGCAGGGGAGCCACAAAGACGATCCTAATCCAGCCATCTCAATGAAACATCGTCCGATCGACACGATCGAGAGGGGTTTGTAATGTCGATCCTCGCTACTCCGTGATAATGCTTGGGCCAGGCCTGTTTAATCTATCTCGTGGCTCGTGAACGTTCTGCATTTTGATGTCGGGGCTGAGTAGCCTGCGGATGTCTAGTTGGATTTCAGTGTGTACACGGGGGCTAGCACGAGATAATGTATAATTTATAATCAGACCGTTCCTCTGGTAACACACACACAGTGGCAGCGGGCCGGCGTGCCGCGCCGGTGCGCTGCTGCACGGACTGAATCTTCCGCCCCAAAAGCCCGCCAACCCCTCATTAGCATTCGATGATGGCTGCCGCGTCCTGCAGCGTCCGTATTATCCCATTTCATCGTTCCAGCCTCCCCCACCTGGGCTTCAAGCTCGTTTCCACCCGCCTCTTCATCCCCCACCACCCTCGAACACACACCCCTATTTTACACCTATTCCGTCTCCCTACCACGCGGACGTTCTACCCGGCAGGTAGGTGTTTCCGAGACATCATCTCGCGAAAAGAGTGCGACGTCGTTCGATATTTTCGGCTAACTGAATTCCCCTTTTCCGATGAGACTGCTCGACTGCACTGTAGACTATCTGCTGCAATTTCGTAAGGTCGCTTCTTGCTGATCCGGAAACTACCCAGGTTGACGCTCTTCAGGGTCTTGCTGGCTACTCAGCCCTTTCGAGGAGGATTCTTGATGAAACGAACCGATTGCTCTGGCCCTAGCTGTCTAGGATTGCGACATAGAGGTTGTTATTTGGGGTAAATGGTATTAACCCTTTCGCTACGGCAGACTTCGATGCGTACAGCTTCAAACGCGACCTACACCGTGAAAGACGACATTTTTCGTCAGTGCGCATTTCTCATTGTAAAGTAGACGCCTATAGTTAAAAGCGCCAACAAGCCAAGGGTTAAAGTCGTAAAGGGATTTTCTTAATTCTTCAAGTTTGATTTTGCTCTCTCTCTCTCTCTCTCTCTCTCTCTCTCTCTCTCTCTCTTTCTGTTTGTGGAAAGCGCTGTTGATAGAGGCGTGGTTTTGTTGCTGTCAATTTTAACGGATTGAATTTGACGGAGAGAAATTATTTGTCAAGAAATAAATCGTTTGCTAAGGGTTGAAGAAACTTTCTATGTTGAAGGGCGATATTCATACCCAATCCTGCGAAAGGAGCAAAGCTCTGACTACTGAACTATCGGCAGTGATTGAGTTTGTCTAAATCTTTGTAAATTTTTGTTCTTGTCAATTTTAAGGGAGCTTGGACAGAACTCTATAGGGTAATTCGCACTATCAGACAGTTTTAGGTGGTAACTGAAGCAGGTGCTAACTGCGCAGCATTTTTAAAACGTCCTGTTGTCTCCTTAAATTTTGTTATAGCTTTTTTATTAATCTTTTTGAGTAGAGTATGCGCTGCTCCTACCCATCTGGAGTATCTACGTATACGTCAGGACGATAAAAATTAAAACTGAATAAGCTGATGGAAGTGTTAAAATGAACAAATGCTAGCACTAAAACGAACAGAAATTAATTTTATAAAGAACCAGATGTAGAAGTTGAAATGCATTTAACTCCTTGCACTATAATATCGAGTCAGACTCGTGACGAAGATTTCGAGCAGACAACTAATTTCCATTGAACCGAAATCAAATTCTATTTCTCTGTTTCCGACATGTAGTCATTGGAGAATGCCTACATAAACGATAAATATAAGTTTTCATTTTCTTCTAGGAAATGATGACCGTCAAAGTAGTATTGTTCACTGCAACCATAAAATAAATCATCGTGCAAGGTGTTAACTACCTAGAGACAGCCAGATGTTCTGTTCTTGGGTTGTCCATAGGACCAAACAGTTTTTCTTCCATCCCTTTGGCTCCGGCAAGAAAGTGTCCACCGAAGGGGCACTAAACGATCAAGCATTTCTAGCGGGTAGCCTCCGGTAAGGTGGTGGCGACCTTGGGAAGCTCCGGGTGTGGAGCAGGCCAGGTCAGAGCAGCCGTGTTGTCACCGAGATTATTGAAACTGCAGTTTTATGGGCCTTAAAAGCAGTTTAATTGCTGTTATATAAGTGTGTTTATGCGCTGCCAGGTTTGGCCTCCGCCTGCGCCACCCCGAGCGTTTATTTTATGGTCATACGACCAGAGAGAGCGTGGCGCGGCGCGTACCCCGCTCTTGTCGCGTGCCGAACCCATCATACCAGTCAAATCCTTTGCCGGTCGATTCGAAATGTCGTTGTACGTGCACGCAAGCAACGAACAAAAAACAATCCTAACAAAAAAACCGAACAGACCGTCTTCGCGAAGAGACACGCATAGTCATCGTTGGCGAGACTCGTTCTTTGGAGGAATGTTATTTTTGGCCGTGGCGGTGTTAGATATCGCATACGAGCGATGTTAACGCCGACGCATTTAGACAGGAAGAAGTACAAAATAACTTGGTCATCAATAGGCTGCGGATTTTAAAATTGAGGCTGAGGAGATTGAATGCAAAACAGTTGAAATGTTTAAAGAATCTACAAATTTTATTGTATTACTTTCAGCTGATTCAAAATTATTAAAGAATGAAATGTGCATATAACTTCCGAGTCTTGCAATTCGTTGAGACAATTTTTATTTTACATAAAAATCCACAGTCTCAGGGCGAATCAACATTTGGCCTCATCCAGGTTTTTCATGTCATTCATCAAGCAGGCTTTTTCAGTTTCTAAAATGTTTAGTATTCTCCCCCTCCACATCATGTCCAAAAATTCTTCCTATATTATATACATCGGTATTGCGAAAATAGCATGTAGTGTAGGAACAGATATTTAGCAGACTATAAGCAGCAGAACTTGGGACTTAGCACTCTAGCCCTGAAATCTTATCATGGGGTCTGTTATGGTCCCGGTAAAATTCATTGTTAGACGGATTTTATGCATTCATAACGAAAATAAATAGACCAAATGCAAAAGAGTAAGAACATTTAATGAATTGGAATATACTGTTGCATTTTTTCCAGCTTAATACCATTCTTAACACTAGATTTACGGGCTTATTTTAATTTACGATTACCGAGCAATTCTGTTTCTATTCTATCCTATTGAACAAATTTATTTCTTTAGACATATACGTTAAAAAAATGGCCAAAAATTTGTATAATTTCATCCTTTGTTCTTTTTGTAAGGTAATATAAAATTTTATTGCTCCGAAGACCTAATGTTAAGAAACAAAATAAATGTCTATGTAGCACCTGGATCTTAAAATTAATGAAGACAATTTTTATTTTGCATAAAGATCCACAATTTATTTATTATATTACAAATATGAAACTTCTTTAAACTTCTTTTGATCATCTAGGTTCTGTGATCTTCAGACCGTGGATTTTCGTGCCAAATGTGTTAATTTCCAGATACAGGAGATACATACTTAGAGATTCATTTCTTTTCTTAATAATTTTATAGAGTTGAAAACAATACAACAGTATTTTCAAATTCTGTAAATGTGTTCACTATTTTGTATTTGATCTACTTACTCTTGTTATAAATACGTACATTTGAAAGTGTTTCAGTATATTTTCATCGAATTTTTAAGATCACAGTGTCATGGTTTTTAGTCTGAGGAAGCTATAGCACTTCAGGGCTAGCATAACTTGATAGCAATCATAATCGAATCTCTGTTAAGATAATCTTATACAGGGTGTTTCGTAAATGATGGGCAAAACTTTAGGAATAGATTCTTAATGCTTAGAGATGAAAAAAAGTTATATCAACATAGGTCCGGAAAAGATTAGTTTCTGAGTTATTAAAGTTTTTGAGCCACAATTCTCGTCACATCGTATTCAAGGCCCATTTAAAGGCATCAACAATGTTTTTGAAGTAATCGCCGGTCTATGTTTACATTATCGAGATGTAGTATTCTTGTTTACAATTTCTACTGTATTTCATGCCTACACGAACACGTCACCGTTCCTATGCACGTGTGTCGAGAACAGTGTCGCCAGATCGGTTAATTCGAGGGGAATACAGTTTACCACCTCTCTGATGACCGAAGTAATATGTAACCACGGACTTAAAGGACTGAGCATAAAGTGGGTTTATGGGTGAGAGGGGTCGTGCCGCGAGCGGGGAGGGATGGTAGACTGCGGCCATGTTGGATGGCAAAACTAGTGTTGCCATCTATATAACGTTGCGGGAACATTGATATGATTTGATTCTGAAAAATGAATGCATAACAAGTGTATTTGTATATATATCTGTATATATATAAAATATTGCACATTCGGCTTCAATATAAATTTATAAATAAATTATGTGTATCTATTTCCTGCATGATTGCATTGCAAATTCGCGCAACTAGTATTTAAAGTTGCCTATCGATAGCGTTGGGATATAATGCAAGATTTCACGCGCATGCGCGGCCAAAACAGTAATGTATCTATATCATGATGACAGAGGTAGTGGAGCCCTGAGTCAGTTATATTGGCGGGAATGTCTCGAAACAATCTATTCCGGACAAAAAGACTTCAGGACGTGTCCTACGAGTTACAAAATATACACAAATACACATGTTATACACGCACTTTTCAGAATCAAATCATATCAATTTTTTAAAATTCTGCTGGTTGCTCAAGGTACCCCATTTTATCGAGAATCTTACTTTACTGAGGCTGAAATCGCCGCGCATGCGCGTGAAATCTTGCACCATATCCCAACACTACCTATAGAGCGCATCACAGTGTTTGCCATCCAATATGGCCGACAATTTGATACCCCTTCCGTCTTTCGCCTCACCCCCGCAGCATAATGCACAGTCCTCAAGTCCGTGTATGTAACACGTTGCGCGGCACGTCACGTGACCAGTCTACGGTCTTAGTGGGGGACGTTGGAGTGTGCGCATGTATTGGAATGGGATAGTGGAAGGGGAAAAGGAGGAGAGGAAAAAACAACCAGTTCTGGTTGTTTCTGGCGACACTGGTTAAGAACGTTGAAACATACTTTCAAGTTTAGTATCATCTAACAATCTAACGCGTCTCACAACAACGATCGGAGTAAATATCGAGTACATTCTGTAAGTGAGTTATTAACTTAATAACACAGAAGCTAATCATTTCAGGACCTATGTCAATATAACTTTTTTGTCTTCTCTAAGCATTAGGAATCTGTTCGTAAATTTTTGCCCATCATTTACGAAACTTGTATAAAAGCATTGTACTCGATTCATGAATCAAGAATAAAATGGCGGACGCGCCCACGCTGTCGCACGGTTTTCCGTTTTCGTCGACCGCGTCAATTAGAGCTCGTTAACGACGATAACATTGCCCTCCGTCACGCGCCCGTCGTTTTATAAATTCCCGGCCGATAACGGAAGCGGTATCGTCGACAAACCAAGCCGCCTATCGACCGGCTCCCAGCAAGACTCGAAGCTCGTTGGAAAAGCTGTTTGCGACCGCGACGTGACTCTCGAGAACGTTTCCTGGGCTCGTTCGATCTCGACGTGTTTACTCTGACCGATTTCTAAAGAGGAAAACCTGAGAATCGGTCACGCCACAAGCCGACACGCTCCCCAGCCCCGCGATGACGATGACGATATGCAAACGGACCTGTCGCGTGCTACGCTACACGCCGTTACTGATTTCTGAAACTGCTGCCACTTCCTTTGCCGGGAAATCGGATTGGGGATCGATCTTTCTGCGATCGAGGGTCGAGAATCAAGAAACGATAAGATACAGGCTCATAATCGAAGCCACGCGCTTTAAATGAGGATAACTTTTTTACAAATGACCAATCCACTTCAGTTTTTCTGTAAAGCTAGATTGATTAGTCTACTAGATGATGTGTAATGAAAATTTCGGAAAAATTGCGTTTTGTCTGAATTACGAAAGTAATAGTGAACAATTTTTTATCGACAACCCGCTCATTTGGGTTTTGTGAGGAAAATTTAAAAAATCCGTTTTGTAGATTCGTATAAGTTATATGCATGCTAAATATTTCACCGACAGTGGTCAATTTGTTTTCGAGTTAAAAACGATTAAAAATGATCAGAATTGCAGAGTTGTAGAATAAGATTATACAAAAAAGAAATAGACTATGATTTTTAATCGTTTATAAGTCATGAACCAATTGACACTAAACCTACCGACCATTAAAAGTGACTAGTATGTGCTCCCTTATAAAAATGGCACGATTGAATTTATTTAGACTTTGTGCCATTTTTAGTATAATGTATACTTGAATAAAAAAGTGTGCATAATCATTTCCAGTGGAAGCATCTTTGTAACTTCAATAATTGCACAATAATAAATCTGAAAGCAGTGTTGGTAGGTTTAGTGTTAATCAATTTCAATGAAAAATGCAGAAAAACTGCAGTCGTTTGGTCCATTTATGAAAAAGTTATTCAGATTTGAAATGTAGATACCATTCTGTTAATGATTTCTCTAGTGGAAGTGGATCGGCAAGTATTTCTTTACTCTTGGGTGGCCAATGTCGGGTCCGTTTCGATCCAGAGATATGAACGATCTTTCTAGATCCTAATCTTTTGGCAGACAGCGGAAATGATTAAACTTGCATATTTATAGCCATGATAGCGAATCATTTAAACCTTATTTTAAATTGAAATTTGTTACTGGTTTGATGAATCATCTGTAAGGTGGAGTGAATGTATAGGAAGTAGTAGCAACTTGTTTCCGAGATTTCAATGTATTTTGATTGTAAACAAACGATAAACATATGTGGAAACAGCCATGAATTACTCTTGTACATGTATTATTCGCCATTTGTATCAAGTGCAATGAGAAAATTAATTTTAATCTCAAAGAAGTGATTGATATGTAAGGATTTAAATAGATCCAACTATAGTGTCATTAATATGGCTGCCAAAAAGGTCTGCCATAACAAATAAATACAAAAATGTAAAGATCATAATAATCATATAATATATGATTAGAACATGCTTAAAAATGGTACCTACAATACGACTACAAGACTAATACAATTTTTCCAGTCTCCTGGCAGAAACAACTACCACAACATCCTACTAAAAAATTTTTAATCGAACACCACGACTACTTAAATATTTTCCGATACTGCCATATACTAAAAAGAAACATACGCAAGTAAAAAGCAAAATATTAATGTCTATTAATGTTCAGACAATCTATGAACGTGTTTCCCCAAAGGCTCCTCGAAATGGTAATTACTTGTTTCAGCAATTATTTATTAATACGGCTTTTATATTCTGTAATTAGCTTCAGAATAGCGCGAGTCGAACACAAAAGGACTCGCATTTAAACTCGGCCGGACTTGGTACTCAATTTTATAATTTCATTGAAGTTAGTCAGTAAAGTATCATCGATTCCATTTCCACTAGTTCCGGTAATTTCTGACATCAAATTAAACGCGTTATAATTCGCGTTTTACAGCTGTGTCTTTTTTCCGCTATGTTCTGTCCCTCTTACTCCAGGTCTTTATTTTGCAGACCGCATGACTGTTGATAAGGGATGCATTTGCATATGGAAATATTACGGAAGTCGTCTCGAGTATCGGCTTTTTGCGAATGGTAAATAATCCATTTGGGAATTTACATTTTAGGTGCAAAGAGATTTCACGGTAATCGCCGTCGTGAGAATGTTCATGCATTATTTAGACGGTGCCGAAAATCGGGGCACCAAGGGTTAGAAAAGTGTTTCATAAACCGTGTACAACAATTTCGCGATGTTAACATTGACTGAGACAGTGTACTGACATTACTCCTGAGCAGTTTACATTTTCTTCTGGTAATTCAGTTTCAAGACCACAAAATGTTATAAATGAATTCGCTTGCGACACCGATAATAATAATTAAAACAAAAAACTACTGTACAACTAAGTCCACTTAAATAGTTCTAAATCGCAACAAAAAGCTTCGTATGTCTTCTATAAAGTAACAAATGCTTTAGACAATTTACTGCCTCTAGATCCATTAACTTTTATGGACTGTTCGGCTAATGACTACTTAATTGCTTCAGTTAATTAGTTCATAAATTAGACTGGATCAATATCGACAATCAATTAAAAGGAAAAACTCAATCCTAACTACTATGAATTGAATGTTGTACAGGGTGTAAAGAAATGTTTCGTCTTGGCTGCCATAGGCGTATTCTACATCTTCGGATCGATGAAGATCCGTAAAACAAATTTGCCGCAAAATTGTCTTTGACCTTGAATTTCAAGGTCACCTTTTTTTATTGCATTTTGTATTTTACGCGTCATGGTGATAGAAATTGTCGAAGGAACCATGTGTCAAAACTCAATAGTTCTCATAAAAAATAATAGCAAAGTCACATTATATTATTAGAATAACAACTCATTATCATAAAAATTGTTTATATTTCTAATAAAGCAAGTAGTTAGTGTTGTTGTTTATGTGCTGTTTATCAGAAGTCTTACATAATCAATATTAACTTCTTGAAAAATGTTCATCTTCAATTTCTTCTTCTATGCCAAAGAACCGATCCATTTTTCCTAATATTTCTTAAGGGGAAGGTTATTATCTTTCAAGACTTACAAGGTTAGAAGGTAACATTGATTATGATTGATTATGTTAGACTTCTGATAAACATCATATAAACAGCAACACTAAATATTTGCTTTATTAGAAATGTAAACAATTTTTAAGAAAATAAGTAGCACTATTAATGAGACTTTGCTGTTATTTTTTATGAGAACTATCGAGTTTCGACACATGGTTCCTGTGACACTTTTTATTCCCATGACGCGTAGAATATAATGCAATAAAAAATAAGATGACCTTGAAATTCAAGGTCAAGGACAATTTTGCGGAAACATCCGAAGATGTAGAATACGCCTATGGCAGCCAGGACAAAACATTTCTTTACGCTCTGTACATTTCTGTGCTACAAAACTTTGTCCCCAATTAACAAATTCAATTTTGACGTCATACGGTACACATGGGGTGCGACACCCCAATAACTTCAAGCGGCTGTCACGTTTAAACTATTTGTTATTTTGGGTCCCAAATGTTACGGATTATTCTTTAGTCATTCTGAAATAAGGGTCAACAGCGTTTTGTGAAAATTATAACTTATGCGTAATAAAAAAAAAATACGGAAAGAGGACGCGAGTTGTCATTTGCTTTACTTAAACTTTCGTTGGGGTGTCGTACACCCTGAGTGTACAGTTAACATGATGTAACGGCGGCTGGTTTCCAAGTTTCATCCGCAAAGAAGCCAGTTAAGCAGTAAACTTTCTTTTCGGTCGTGACGGAACCGAAATTCTGTTTCGTACGCACAATAACGACTTGCATTTTACTTATTAGGGTCGCCGAAAATTTCACCGGGCTCGTTCGGCGGTCCGCAAGGTCGCCGCTTTCCTTCAGCCCTTTTTACGGGTCTTTCTCGATCCGGGCGTCCGTTTTTTTTCCTTCGGCTAACCGACGCAACTTTCACCGCACCCTTTTGTAGACGGGCTGTATTTTTTCCCCGTCCCTCAAGAAGCAATAAAGTTTCACCCTATCCGTGGAAAGCCAGCCAAAAAGTCGATGACTCTCTCTCTCTCTCTCTCTCTCTTCCCCAGCGTTCGTAAATCATTGAGTTTCTCTCCGGCTGGTGAAAGTGAAGCCTTTGACGTCCGTATCTGTCCTGAGAATCGTCGCGTCACGGAATTACCTGGTTTTTTCTCTTGGGGATCGTCGAATTTCGGATTAGAAAAGTGTTAATGATGTCTCGCGATAGTTTACGATGTTTTGAAGACTTTGAAGACGTCAATTGAGAAATTGTTGGAGAAGGCTGGAGCATTGCATTCTATTTGGGGACTGGATCAGAATAGTTTATTATCGGGATTTTTGGTATTAAGATGTGAGAATGCTGGAAGGTTGGGGACACAATTATGCTTGTCGAAATTATTTTCAAGAAACCGTTTAATTACAATGAATTGTACATTTTTTAGAATTGCCTTTCTAACAGTTCCAAGAATCATTCCGACGTTTTATTAAAATTTTGTGCAGCTAACACGAATGAATTCTACGTTATTCTCAGAGTTAATTAATTCCTCATTATGCGATATTGACTCACATTAGAGATGAAGATAGAAAACAAAATCTATTAAATATGTACGTTATTAATTTCTCTTGGTTTGAACGATTAGGGAATATATAGGAATACAAGCAGTACCAACTTTCTTTTTCTCATAAACAATTTTTGATCGTTATACAAGTTCTAATCGTTGTCATTTTAAAAAATCGTAGGAATTGTTTGATGCGAAACAACGGTTGCATTAGATAAAATCTTGGATCGATTCTTCCTCGTTACGATTTCCTCTGAAGTCATTATTCATCGCAGTTGATGGTCAGTTCGAGGTCTGATTCTAATGAGAAGCTCCAATTTCTAGTCTGATACCTGACGGCTGACGTTATTCTTACATTTTTAACTATTATAACTTTAGATAAAAATCGAAGACTATTTTCTCGAATCTGCAGAGTACATCAAACATTTTATACTCCAGTATGATTGCTAGCCTGTCAATTTTATGTATTTATAAGAATAGCACGTCGATCTGTTGGATTTTGAATGAGTCTTACAATTTGTTCGATGCGACAGTGATATATTAGACGGCACAAGGATAACTTACACTCTTGACAATTATATATTATATATAAAGTAGTATTAAGGCACAGCTTTGCCACACAGACTTTTGATACGACTACTCGTTCGCGACTTACAAGGAGAAGACGCGGTCATGAGGTCTCACATTTTCTCGAAAGTTTGCATATTGGTAGATTTCGTTCTCCTGTTTATGAAAATGTAGCATTATAGGCGTCGATACTCAACAACTTTTGAGATACGTTAAGATTGATGAAGTTAGTGTTTCTTTCATATCATGTTCCTTTTCAATAAAATTTTTATATTTTGTTTCCTGTAGATATTATGAGTGTATTTTTCAAGTGCAAAATACAATTAATTAAAATAGATAAACTAAACAGGAAAAAAGAAAAAAATGGAAAAAAAGGAAAAAGGGATTTGAACACTGGCTTTCTCGGTAACGACTCTAGTACGTTACCATCACGCTGTTTGGACTTGACAAAAACTTCAACCAAAACTGTACTTAACGGCTTAGCGGGTATAATGAAATTTAAATTGTAAATATCTCAAAAGTTATTGAGTATCGACGCCTATAATGCTATATTTTCATAAACAGGAGAACGAAATCTACCAGTATGCAAAAATTCGACAAAATCTAAGACCCGATGACCGCATCTTCTCCTTGTAAGTGCTCCCGGCAATACTTACTCGTGTGTAGCGTACTCACGATGGTCGCTCTGCCTAATTGGGTCACAAGTAGGGGTGTGAAAGTACTCGCAATTTCGGGTTCGGGTCAGGTCGGGATCCTGAAAGTTTGTAAACTTCGGGTATCCGCGATTTCGGGTATCCGAAAAGGTAGTCGGGTCGGGTTGGGTCGGGGTCCCAAAAGTTTGCAATATTCGGGTACTCGAAGTTAAAGTTGGGGCAAGTCTGCGGTCAAATCAGCAATAAATAACTCTGTGACTCTGTGCATATTGAGACGTTCAATCATCGGTTGTAATAATATTTCGATTTGTAGTAAACACTGTTTACGAAACAGTGCTCTTATACGAACAGTGTGCGGACGAAGAGTCCTTGTCTTGTAAGAACAGTATTTACTAGAAACAGAAACGTCGTTTACGTACACTTTTACACATAATGTATTCTAAAAATTGTTTTTTCTCGCGAAGTTGATTACACTAAAAATACAAAAATCATTCTGAACCTGCCATTGAAAGTCAAAAATTGAACTGAAAAATCATAAAACAGCATTATGCTTATATAAATACAACTTTAACTTCGAGTACCCGAATATTGCAAACTTTCGGGACCTCGACCCGACCCGACCCGACTACCATTTCGGGTTCCCGAAATCGCGGGTACCCGAAGTTTATAAACTTTCGGGATCTCGACTCGACCCTCGGGTACTCGAAATTTCGGGTACCCGCACACCCCTAGTCACAAGTGACCCATGCCGCGAAATACGACACCGGACCACACGATCAAGTTGCATTATTCTCAAACGATTAAGATAACCGCGAAAGGAAATGAATGTCTATGTAGTTTCTGTACCTGGCAATTAATGCAGACAGTTTTAATTTTATATAGAAATTCGCAGCCCAGTGGTAAATTTTTAAATATTGTATAGAGTCGGTACAGCTCACAGACGTCGTCTCTGAAGGGTTAACAAGTCCCCTCGTTGTTCCTGTTAACCATGTTGTCGGCGAACGAGACCGAATAAGGTCGAGGGAATAAATTCCGCTAATCACTGAAACAAAAATGAACGTTGTTGGAACAAGGGGTTGCATTATCCGCGAGTTAAACGGAGAGAGGACGAAGAAGAAGAGCAAGAGGGGCCCAATGATAGAGGGCACGGATGAGGGGGCCCCGCGTGTGCAATAGATTGCGTCCCACTCGCGCGCACGAGCGCGTGTTCTAATTTATAAACTTGTCCACCGAACAGATTACCAAGGGGAGTCGGCAGCTTGTGTCGCGGCTGATCGTATATTCCGCCGGTGCCATTTGCGCGAACCCGAGGGAGGCTCGTCGAATGAAAAAAAAAGGGTGCGGGGGAGAGAGAAGGAGAGACAGTGAGACAGAGGAGAGAGAGAGAGAAGGAGAGGGGGAGACTTGTAGAGGGAGATGAAAAAAGAAAATCGTGAACCGTAGGCGAGAGAGCGCCACGAGAAGAGAAACACGGACTCACCGGATCCTATTCCACCGGCACACCGATAATTATCGGCGGTGTGGGCAATCGGGGAGGCAGGGAGCCACGATTTATCGTAATTACAACGGTGGCGCTATCTCCTGCTCGATAGCCGGTGGCGGCCGACATTTTTCCGACCAGGCCTCCTAGCACGACCGACAAACTCGTATTCAACGACAATTTCTATATTTAAGGACGACATTCATGTCCGATCCTGGGAAACCAGAAGGTATCTGACGATTGAACTATCGGTATGTGTTAGATGCATTTTTGAAGCCGAACTTTTTTTAGATACATTGATCTTGTTGCGTCTCTAACTTAGTAGATTAACGATTGAAATTTTTGTAAAGAAATGAAATAAGCAGGATTATACTCTTGAAGCACTAATTACATTCAAAATGGATCATCGACATCGTTCACCAAGGGTTGAAATAAGGGAAAATAAGGGGTGGCTGATGATGGAGTTATTAGAAAACTGTCTAGAATCTATGAATGCAAGATGTTGGTTCCACAAGAAAATATAGGATCTATGAAAAATGAGCTAACCCAGACCTAGAGGTGGAGAAAGAGACAGAGAGGGGAGGGAAATGAGGGGTAGCTGATGAAATAGTCATTAGAAAGCTGCCTAAGATTCGTGACTGCACAATGCTGGCCTCAGAATAAAAGTATAGGATCTACAAAAAAATGTGGTATCACCAACGAAGTTTACAAACACATACAAAAAGCTGAGCGAAATTAAATCTGTCAAATTGAGGCCATCAGTGATGAAGAAAGAAGTACAGTAAAAACGACACATGTTTTTACTAAAGGGTTGATTAGAGACCAGTGTAAACTCTATGAACGTACAATAACCAGTTCCAAGGGAAAAGCAAAAGCGTTTGCAAAATGTGCTTCAGCAATAAAGTTCCTAGAATACATATAAATTTGAAGAGTCACGAAATTATATCTTTCAAGGTGAGTCTATGAAAGATGAAGAAAGAGGTGAAATAAAATACGTCTACTAGGAGGAATCATTACTGAACAGCTGACAGCCGGCGAAAAACCATTAGCCCAAATTTTTCGCGAACCGTGTCGATTCGCGGGTGTTAAAAATTTCGTCGGTCCGTGGACACGGTGTGTCTAATACGGGGAATGGTTAAAATGTCAGCGCAGCTCTCGTCCCCGGGTTGTATTCGGCGTCGGCGGTTTCGGCCACAGAAAGAGACCGTTTTCCCCGGACTGAATTATTCCGTGGGATTCTGTGCTTTAGCCGCTCGATACAGCGGGCCGGGAACGGGCTCGAGTAAATATCCCTCGGAGTTGGGAAGCGTTCGCGCGCCAGCGAAATTGCAAAAGGCTGAGCCATTGTACAATGGGAGCGCAGTTCGGGTAAAATAGTGCGCTCCATGCGCCCGTTCCAGGCCAGCTCTCTCTTCCAGGGCTGCTAACAGGATTTCGTTGAAATACGATTATGCCCCGGGGCGTACGAGGATTGAGATAGCGGGAACGAGCGTTCTAATGAAAACTTAGGTTTAGAGGTTAGATCCACGCGGGCGACTTGCATACCAATGGCCAACGCTGCAAATTCACGGGGCCGCGACGCTCGAATTACCAGAAAAATAATCGGGGCCTCTAATTTAGTTGTCGACCCCTCTCTTTCTCTTTCTCTCTCTCCCTCTCTCTCCGTCTCTCTCTCTCTCTCTCTCTCTCTCACACACACACACTCTCTCACTCTCCCACTCTCTGTCTCTCTTTCTCTCTGGGTAATTGTGTCTGTTTCGCGTCGCGAGAAAGCTGCAATTAAAAAGCGAACGAACGGTGGCTCGACGAGAGCTCCCAATTTGTTTGCCGAGCGATCGCCGAATTTATTCATCACGAATTACTTCCTGCTTTTGGCTTGCTGGTTTTATGAACAGTGCCCGCTGGAAATAATGCTAACAATCGCGATGCTTGCATTACGGTAAAGTTATTGTGATTCTGAGTATAGAGCTGTGGAATGGAGAGGCTTGACAGGGTTGATAATTGTTTGAATACGTTCTTTGAAAGACAAATGAACAATTTCTTGTTTTTAGATACTGTAAAGTACTTGATTTCATTTTTATTGTCTCAAATTTCATGTTTGTTTCAAATATGACATTGTGAATGAAATACACTCAGGTGAAGTCAAGTAAAGGGCAAAAGAGGGTGAAATATTACCTAAAGATCTTATATAGTCATTCTTGAAGAATGTACAAGAAGTAAGACGTGATTTAGCTTTCTATGATATGCAATATATGGATTGTGGATATTCCGGCTAAATAAGAATTTCCTGCATCAATTGGGAGAAGCCTGAGATAAATGCAAATGTGTTTATGCCCTTAACAATCGTAATATATAGAAAATATAATAATAGAATTTTATAGAATCTTGTGATAGAATCGTCTAATAAAATCTTCTGAGGGTTGCACTGTTTCCACCCTTAAAAAACGTACTGTATAAAAAATATAATAATAAAATATTCTGAAGTCTTCTAATGCGATCATCTAATAAAATTTTCTAATAGATTCTTCCAGATCTTTAATGTCTCTGAGGTTTGTACAGTTTCCACCCTTAACAATCGTATCATAGATAAAAACTAAAATAATGAAATTTTCTAGAATCTTCCAATCAAATTGTCTACTATAATCGTCTAATAGATTCTTCTAATCTTCACGAGGTCTGCTGTTTTCTAGTTCGTCTCTTGATTTCACTCATAAATGGATAAAGTCCGCAGTCTAGTAACATACGATTTTAAAATTACATAACACCAATTCTATGCTCAAAATCTCGCTCCCATCTCCATAAACAGCAAATCCCGCCGCACTTCCAAATACCTCTGCATTCATCAAAGATCATCAGCCACCTCACCTCTCGCGTATCAAATTTTCACACACTGCGCTCCCCCTGCTCCAGGAGAAAGAGTCAATTACCCGAAACAACATTTCCATCTCGGAAAGAAACCTTCTTTTGGATAAACCGATTTCAAGAAACGAGCTCCAAGAGAATCACGAGTTCCATGAAGCTCCACTCTTCGTCTCGGGATCACTATAATCTCTTCACCGGGACAACGCTTGTAATCATCGTTTCGAAAACAAACGATCAAATCTAGTCGAGTTTCTCGGCGAATTTCCGTTGATGCCCGATGACGTCGGAGGCAACGGAGAAGTCAGTCGGCGCGCGGAGCCGTAATTCCTCGGGCTAATTCTCGAAAACTTGTCTCCGTCGAGGCGGATACATGTACAAAGGGAAATTCTCGCCTTTTCGAGTGTTCGCCGAATCTCATTCCCAGCATCATCCCCTTCCCCCTCCTCCGCCTCCAACCCCCTCCCCGTGATTAGCTAAAAGTTCGAGCTCTCTAACAAACATCTCGTTCAGAGTTTTCGAGTCGGATATCCTATTCTTCCGAGTCGGTGCTAGTCGCGTTCGCCTGCCGGTCGAACTTGTCTTCATCTCTATGCCGAAAGTTTCAACTTTAGCGCGGTGTTTAAGAGAAAAATTGCTTCTCTCTCTCCGGGGCTACGAAAGTTGGTAACGTCTCCCGGCCGTTCTGTGCTTCGGGGAGGGTAAAGTTTCTTGATTCGAAATGTAGACGACGCCGACGACGACGACGACTACGACGACGACGAGGACGGTGGAGAGAAAGAGAGAGAGTTAGGGTGGGAGGGGGGACCTTTTACATTTTATTCCCGGCCATAGACGGGAAGAGGGATGACGACGGAGAAGAATTTGCTGTTTTTCTCGTCGGTCCTCGAATCGACGGGAATTTCCCGGACGCGTAATCGTTTCCACGCGTCCCGCCGCTGTTAGAACAATCGTTTTCGGACCCAGCACGATAAAATTTCTGCATAACTTTTTACGCGTCGAGCGACCGACTGGTTTCTTTGTTCTTTGTTCTCTCTCTCTCTTTCTCTCTCTCTCTCTCTCTCTCTCTCTCTCTCTGTCTCTCTGTCTCTCTCTGTCAGGTTGTCGTGGCGCGGCGTGACATGAACTTCGAAAAATCAAGTCGAGGAAAGAAGGGTTCCCGCTGACAGATATGGAGGCGCGTGACGGTCGTTAAAACTCCGGAGAATGTCACTTGACAGATATAACACGGACAGAGTGTTATTTTCACGGTCGATAAAGTTTTACGAGAAGGATAGAACGATTCGGTGAAATATGTGACGAATAAGGATGTGCGAGGGATCGTTAAGCGTCCGTGGAATTCCGCCGCGCGATCGGCGATCGTCGGAACTGATCGGGCTACGCTCGTCGATTCGAATTAAGTGGCTCTTAATTAGACATGACCGAGCAAACGACGACTACGATTTTTTGCCTTTCTTTCTCTCTCACGGACACTATTGAATTGGATATTCTTGTTAAAGGTAAAAAGTCTGCTGTTATTTCTGTTTTATTCGATATTATTTATGCTTAATCCGGATCGTGAGAGATCCGGAGTCGTAAACGATGGTAATGTGTTGATCTTAATGTTAGGTATTGAGTTAAAATTTATCGATATTGGATGGTTGATTTATTTAGATTTTTATTTTAATTTGGATAAATAAATTTATGTTTGTAATAACTGGCAGGTAAAAAGTCAAACCGATCGTTTGATCGGTTGCGATGGGTTCAGTGTTAAGTGAGATATTGATTTTTATTGCGTTGCCAATTGATTCTGATTGGAGAGAATGCTGTATAAATTACGTTTTTTGGTGCTGCGTTCTTTTCAGCAGTTATTGTTAATGCGCTGTGGATTTTACGGACTCATAACATTTCTTGAGGTCCTTAAACCTTACAAGAAGGACAAATTCTGATTTGGAAACATATATGAGATGAAACAGCTACATTTCGTATTGAATTTATTAATTGACACAGTTGCTAGATCATCTGATGTCGCAAGACTAAAATGTCCCAGTTGACTGACTGGAAACTGACTTCCTTAAAAGTTGCTGATATTCATCAGCATTGCTAGAGTTTCTTTTATTGTTCCAGCTAATGGTTAGTTAAACTCCTGTTTGTTCTTTAACCCTCCGTGGACAACCAGGGTCGTTAATGTTCAGAGCGAAATTTCACTCTTGAACTTCTTTCATTTCGATATTTATTTTTTCCCATTGATACTTTAAACATTTCACGGTTAAACGATTATATATTAAAATAGGGACTTGAATACGTATACCAGAAATTTTGTTGGTTTTCTTGAAAGCCTAGAACAGTAAAAAAATCAGTCGTGAACATAAACGACCCAGTATGCAGACGGCGTCGATAAAAATAAGGTTGCAGACGGAGGTTTAAAAATAATGGTATAAACAACGTATTTTTATTCTTCGCGCTGACCAGAAGGTTTCTAAACTACATACTAAAAGCACAGCATAGACTTCGATGATCTAAAAATGATTAAAATTTGTCTTCATTAAATTGATGCCGACCTTCACCTATTCAGCGTCAAGACTCATACATCCCAATATTTATTTCCATAAAAAGTAAGTCATCCAGATTCAATTATACATTGTCAATATACCAAACAACATAACCGACCAACCAGAAACAACAAAACCATCCCCCATCTAACAACGTCCGAACAAGTCCTCTTTTCTAAGGCGAGCCGCCTGAAACCCCATAACGCTGCAACACACCGGGTGCAAACTAATCAGCCAAGCGGCCATCATGATCCGCGTCCTTTCACCCTGAATTTCAACGTCGCTGTCGACAATCATGCGGAAACCCGATCTCCAATTGTCCGTGGAGCAGAGCGGCACAATTAAACATCTCTCTGCTCGTCTGCAGAGAGCATATAAACAATCCGTTTAAAGGTTAACGTAGGTTAGCAGAAAGACAGACAGACAAAGCGTGAGAGAGAGAGACAAAGAGGGGTTTGTTCCGACGATGATAACGTTCGCTAGAAGGAGCTGAAGCGAGAGAAACGCGTCGCTGACACTCGGAACGACTTTGTCCAGGCGAGGATCTAGCTCCAGGCCGGGGATCTAGGTGGATCCTCTTTCTCTGGATGGCTTTGTTACTCGGGGGCTGCGCGCCGCACCACGCCACGCCACGCCACGCCATACCACGCCAGTGGAGAACGACCCCCCGGCGGGCACTATCGTAACAAATGCGCCCGTTTGCATAACACGACGACGAGCAATTCGGGTAGGTTTGACGGTGCGCGATATAGACCTTTAGCCGTCGAGGGAACGAGCTAGAGAGAGACGGCTTCGAAAGACTGAAGGGTGGAAGAAGGGTGACCCGAAAAGGACAGAGAGCCGGGGAGTGAGATAGAGATAGATAGATAGATAGATAGATAGAGAGAGAGAGAGAGAGAGAGAGAGAGAGAGATACGAGGGTTGGAAGCTGGAGGAAACCCTCTCCTCCCGGATCCCCCGGGACTCTCCTGTATAATCTATGCCTCCGGATGGCCAATACCGAACCGAGTAGCCCGTCTACGCTCCTCCCCGAGCACAGGTAGATTTACTACCGATCAGAATTACGATGTTTACGTCCGCGTAACGATCCGGGGCTTGATTTACGCCACGAACGATTCCGATGGACCTCTAATTGCTCCTTGACGATTAGCGAACCGAGGGTCCAGGGCTCACATCCACCGACAACCGTTTCTTGGGAATTCTCGGTCCTGGAGAGGCTGGAGAGAGAGAGGATGAAGACGTTCGAACATGACATGTGTTTCATCTATTTGGTAGGGCAGCGGGTCTCGTCTAGAAATTAATTGGAGCTTACTTTACATAGGCCGATTACAGCTTGATGACTATCAAACCTTTGGTTTTATGGGATTGTTCGATTAACCCCTTAAGTGATCCGCGAAAATCAAGAAAGTGGTCCACAAAGTCGATGTGACTGGTAAATAATAGCTTATTATTTTAACCCTTTGCACTCGGAAGTATTTTAACTCCAAAACCAAACTTCTTTTTCGATCAAAAATGTTTCTATTCTATATGATTGTTTTTTATTTTGAAGAAATGAATCTATTAATATACCACATACTATACTTAAATATTTGGTAACTAATTTATTCAATATAAATTTAATAATGTAAACAATATTTTGAATAATGGTATAGGAATTCTTAGTGGTGCCTCAGAATCACCACTCGAGTGCTAAGGGTTAAAAAAGTAAAGAAACGAGTAAAAAGTGGCGTACAAAATATATGAATGTAATTTATTACATTTTTTAGAACAATTTTTAGGTATTAGATGTTTGCCTATATGCGTTACGCGAGTCCATGATTGTCACGGGCTAGTAACTAGTCACAGTAAACAATTTTTTGACACAAGGAAACTAAATGTGACCCATCGAGAAATATGCTAAAAATAATTTCCGTCCTCTAAGGGTTAATCTCTATACTGTTCTAAATTTCACCTGATCGTTTCTGTCATAAGTGGATAAAATCCGCATCATTGTAGTTGTAGCCCTTCATATTTTGCAATACAGGCAGAAGGACAATTTTGTCAACTGTCCAGTCGCACCTGACGAGCAGTTAAAAAAGAAGCAAAGTTAATTCCAGTTAGAGGCCTGTTCTACCAAATAAACTAGCATTTAAACGCCTGTACGTCCTCATCCCAGTCCAGTATCCAGTTCCTATCCAGTATCCAGTCGTGCACGGTTACGGTAGCCAGTATCCGGACAACCGGATTGCTAGTTCTAAATCGCCATTCCAACGATCTCTCGACATTGTCCCTCCGTTCCCTCTACCGGTTACAGCACCGGACAAAACGAGCAAGCAGCCCGGTTATTACGGATGTTAATTACCCTCTAAATCTTTCTCCGAGCCATTAAAAATTACTCTTCGTTCGTTGCCCTCTCCATCAACGTCGCAAAGTCAGTTTTCACTGGAGGGGGTTGGATAGAGGGTGGATACTGCTACACCACGGTAGAAGGAGGGTCGCGTAACAGCACGACAACTTCCCATTCCGAGGCAATCGTTTCGTAAGATTACACCGTGTCTCCGGGGACAGGAATCTCGCATTTTCATGCTCCCTTTTCCTTGGCCCGGCTCTCAAACTTGACTCGGAAACCGCCAAAAATTACTCGGGACGCCAATAATTGCCGAGCTTCAAGACGTAAAATAAGCCTTGGTACCCGCTTGCTTGAGAAATATTGCTTTATTAATATCTCCCCATTCTCTTTTACAGCTCTCACACTGTCCTGTCTCATCAGGATCGAAAACGTGCTCTTGATCAAAGAATCCTGAAGAATCGCGAATATATTCACTTCCTTCACGTATCTGCGCACACAATTTTTTAAACAAACGTTTTCGTTTTTAGTAATTATATTCTGAAAATCTTAGTGTAATTTTTCTGTGAGACTTTTCTTATTAAAATGATATGAAACACGATACAGTTTCAATCGTATTTACTTGTTTAATCCACCATTTAGTAGAACCTCGATTATCCGAATCTTTGAAATCAATTCAATTCAAAATCGGTTTATATAGATTCAGTGTACAAACTGGTAAAGATTTGATCTAGTATTGTATCATATATCTGTTTAACCACTTGCGCTACGATTTAACTTTCGGTTGCCGTGCCCCGCTCTACAATATAACATGCGGTAAGGCGTTACATTGACGACACCGAGTCTATGGTTAGCCGTGGGTAAAGGTCGGGTTATACACATCCGTCCGATATCGGACGCGTTTTTAGGGTATTTATACATTTCCGTCCGAACTTTCACGTAACTTGTGATGCGTTCGAGATGTTGTAAAGGAGAGCTACCGATAGTTTAGCTAAAGGAGTTGTGGAGCCCATATGGCCTCCCAGACTCGAAGAAAAAGAATCGTTGAGAAGTCGGACGCCGATTTCCGATTGCGAACACTCTCATTTAAACCTGGGTAACAATATTCGGTCTGATCCGAACTGCGGACATGTATAACCCGACCTTTAGTTCTTTACCCGACTCATGTATACATGTCGCTGTCGGTTTTGGAACAAAAGCATCTCGACGTGCGTGGCACGTCTTTATAGCGCAAGTGGTTAAGTATCAAAATACTCATGTTTCACTAATTAGTTCGGATAATCGAGGTTCTACTAAATCATGAATCAAACGAGTAAATATGATCCAAATTGTGTCGTGTTTGGTGTCTTTTACTCAAGAAAGTATCACGGACCTGTTAATAAAAGTTTTATTTAAAAAATCATTAAAAACAACATGACTATCATTGAATTAATGTTGTCACATCTACACAATGGTGTCGATGTTTCGTTTAAACACAATTTTTTTCTTCGCGAGACGTACGTGAAAACAGTGAAGAACAATGGACGAATTAATGAAACGATGACGGGTAAATACATAATGTTAACAGGAAAATAAAGAGGCTGTTTCTTCGCCGGCCTAATGGCGTCCATAAAGCGTTCGCCGCTATTTCCGAGCACAATAACCGCCGAGAAAGAGACACCGCCTGCTCGGTGATAAATTAAGCCGGATCGACGACGATCGGTCTGGTCCCGTTCCGTTTCGGCAATTCGTCGACGAGAGGGTGTCTTTCTCTTTCTCTCTTTCTCTCTCTTCCTCTTTGTGGGAGAGAGAGGACGTCACGGAATGTCCTCGCAGCGATAACCCCCGAAATTTCGTAGCGCGATGTCGCAGGAACGTGCACACACGTACCGGCACCGATCCGGTCCGGATATCGCGTGAGTACGTCGCCGTGCTCTTTCACGAAACACCCCTGATACAGCTTATCACGACTTTTATCCCTCGATAAAAACTAAAGGCTCCATTCCCAGCTTTTGTACCGTCCCGCGGCTCCGCTCGAGGATATTACGCCTCTCCTCTTCATACTTGCGTACGTGAACAACCGGGGAACGGTAGTCGTGTGTGCTCTGTGTGAGGTACAGTGCTCGCGTGCAACCATACTCGTGTGCGTCTCTCTCTATCTCTGTCTTTGTATCACTGTGTAGGTATGTTCAAGGGAGGGAAAGAGAAAGAGAGAGCTCGATGCATGTAAGTACACGTATCGTTGTCGTGAGCTTCGCAGACATATTTGGCGCTCCATGGCGGTCGTGGAAACTGCTTTCGAGCTCCTCAAGTCGATAGTGATAGGTTCGAGCCCCCGAGCAAAACGAACAAATCGATTCCAGAGTGGAATCCCTCGGTCCGGTTAATGAGGACATAATTAAAGGCCGTGATATCGCCTAAGGGAACCCTAAAAGTGACAATTCTTTGCTTCCGGCGATTAAACGCGGTTCGAAACTGACTCGAAATTTACGCACCCTGTCTTCCCACCCCTTTCTCTCTCTTTCTCTTTCTCATACTCTGTCTCTCAGTTTGAGAAGGTATCCCGTTGATAACGCAGGACCGCAGATTATTACCTTAATTCCCCGGTATGTGGACTTAACGAGTTCTTGATCGAGGAAACGATAGCTTTCGCGCGATTCGATTATATTTAATCCAATACGAGCCACAGTTTGTGTAATAACGATGGCCTCCAGATGGGATCTAATGGCCGATACCGATATATTAGCGTCGCTTTTATTTAATTGCCGGCGATCACGCACAAGGAGGCTTCGTTTAGGCTTCTGTCAGCTTCGGTAGATCTTCTACCATTGTTTCTAAACACTCAAGTCAGTGTTTATAGCTTGTTTCTGTTGCTTTAACTATTCTTGAGGTATGTTGATGCTTTTAGTAAACTTACATAGGAAAGCTACCCCTAACGTAAAACGAACAAGATTATAAATAGATTTACCACTTAAGATGAAGAAAAGTCGCGTCTCAAAAATTCCTGCTGTGTAAATCATTTCCAAGGGATGTTCATGACTCTACAGTGTGGCTGAAATGTCACCAGATTATTCTAAAATGGAATGAACCTTCAACTTTGTAAAAAATTATTCTTTTATAAACAAGTTCGAATCTTAAATGGCTTAGTGTCATTTGGGCCACCCTGTAGTTATTATGTGACAAATAAAACCTCCCCTAAAACCCAGCCAACAAGCTCACAAACAGATCTATCCCTCTAGAGTTTCTAAAGCTGAACAATCACAAAAATATCCTCCCTCATAATTTATTTTTGTTCGAAATAATCCTAAAAAATGTACATACTGTTGCTAATTTGATATGGAAAAACAACCGCTAAACAGCACAACAACTACATCTACAAGAACTAGACTGCAGATTATATGCATTTATAACAAAAACGATTTGGTGCACTTTAAAGCAGTGGACGGATTAAAAGAATTTAGAAAATCAATGTGTTAATCTCAGCTGATTAAAATCTTTCAAAGAAGAATGAAATTCTTATTTGATTTTTGTTTTACACAATTATATCATTTTTATTTCGTATAAAGCCTCCCAGTCTAACAATAACAGTAATCAACAAACCTAAAAAGCAGCAAAATGTCTTTTCCTAAAAATGGAGAACGAACTCATTCGCCAATTCTCACCCTCTAAAAACGTTCCCCATCCTCGTATAAGCTAATTCCCTATCATCCGGCAAACGCATCGCCGGCAATGCCGGCTCGATTTTCCCGAAAGAGACATCTCTCTGTTCGGAAATCCCTCAATACCGCCTGTCTCGATTCGTTCGAATTCGAAAAAAAGCGATCGCGTGATATCGTCGCGCATCCTCCGCTCCCTGGTCGGCAGAGCAGCCGCATGATAATGTAATATCATTCGGGCCATTGTTGCGCGTTTCTTCCGGTCGTCAGCCGTGCCATCGAGCGTGCACTTTCCACCCCCGTCGTGCTCGAGTTCGAAATCGAAAATCGGATCGTAGCCATCGTCCTGTGTCGATATATGTATATACGAACGGGACACAGAGTTGCTGGAGCTCTACAACCACCCACACACCTTCTCTTCGATGTGTACGCGCGCATGTGTGTGTGTATGTGCACCACCTTCTCGAACCCCCTGCGTTCTCGTGTCAGGCTGATGGTGGTCGCCGAACAGAGGGGGTGAAGGGGGACACCTGGCTGAGCATGGTGGTGCGCAGGGGAGGGAAGACGAGTTATAACACGGGGGAGAGGGTGGAATCGTTACCGGGAGCTCGAAGGAAACGCGCATGCTCCCAGGGACTCCCCTTTGTCCGTGTTTGCACCGATAGAGACCGCCGCGAGAAGGATGAACGAGGGGCACGGGGATACGGGGGGATACGAGGAGCACACCGGGGGCGGTGGCTACGGCTCCCGGCGGAATTCGCCTATCTTGCGACTTTTATTATACGTATGTTTGCCCGGCTAGCTCCTCTTCGAGCAGTCAGCCAGCCGCCGGGGCACCCCGCGTGCAGATTTCACTGCCGCGGTTCGGTCGATCGCGAATTAAGGGATGCCCGTCCTCTCATCACCCCCCTCGGTACACTATGTGCCGAAAATCGGCGAAATCCTGCTCGAAATCCTCCATTCGGAAGCGAACTAGGTGCATTGCAATAAATATTGCAGATCTTTACGCGTTTGTCCAGTGTGCAAAATGAAATGCGAGAAATAACAGCTTCAGCTTAGTCTTGTCAAAACGAATCTTATAATCAGTGAAAGCTATATCGATGATGATGGTCTAATTTCGTTCGGGCATTTTACTATTAGATATTGACGAATATGTTACGAGACTGCGGATATTTATGCGTTTATCTCGTGTGCAAATTTCTTAATTACAAGATAGAACATTTCTGGACTTATTAGTACAATGAATTTTCTAGTCAGCAGACGGTACGTGGATGCTGGACTAATTTCGTGCAGGCATTGTACTGTTAGATATTGACGAAATTAGTTACTAGACTGTGGATAATTATTCGTTTATGCCATGTGCAAATTCATGAAATGCAATAAAGAACAGCTTCAGTTTAGCTGTACTGCACTGAATAGTCAGTGAAACATCACCTAGTTAGTGAAAGATGAGACCCGCTTTTGTCATCATGCAGAGTAAATTACTGAGTACCTACAAACTCTATAAATGTAATATTGTAAACAATCTAGTAGATTATGATTCGACTGCGGCTCTTTATGCGACATAAAAATTGTTTGCCTCTATTGCAAGACATAGGAGCCACTTATGAAATTCATTTGACATTTAAAAAAAATTGAAAATTACATATTGGTACCCTCTGAAGTTTTTAATGTTCCTGCAGTTTTAAATTTCATCTCATTTATCACATAAATGCCTGAAATCTGCAGTCTAATGATGATATAGACTGCATTATTATGAAAAATGTAGTGGATGATTTATCCCTGGAGGAGATTGGGTAGAGTTTTTAGAAGACTTACAGTGTTATTCTTCAGATGCTTCGTCTGTTTCTTCTCGAGGACGGTCTTGTCGAGAATGATGTTGACGGGAATAATTTTGTCAAGAACGGTGTCGTAGCGACGAGAAATTAGGGCACAGCGTTAGGAGACATTAGGTAGACGAATTGCTCTAGGCATAATCGAAAGTCGTAAACGGGTGATGTAATAATTCTGATGGCGCCAATACGGGAACAATTCTCGTTGACCTTCCACCTAATTCGAGGCCGAAGTGTATCGCCGGTAATCGACGTCTAAACGGTTCCTCTAAAGCAGCTAGACGCTCGTTCCCGCCCGAGGGGAATGTTAACAGAATTGTTTAGACACCCTGAAGAGCTCGAGTGAGATGGAGTAAGCGAGAGAGAGAGAGAGAGAGAGTGTCCTCTTGCGCGGAGGGGGAATTTTGTCAGTCTCTATTATCGACCGACACGAAAACACGAGCGCGTAGGCGGACTGCGAAGCTACGTCGTTTGAGAAACGTTGTGTCCAGGAAAGAAAAAGAGAGAGCAAGAAAAAGAGGGAGCTGGGATGTTCGATCCTTATTCCGGTTGGCGATGCAGCTACGTGCAGATAGATAAATGGTCGCGATAAAACCGCACCCTTGGAATTATTTGTATCGGATTTACAAGCGAGTTTTCGTCGGTCGTTTCTTCTAGTCTCGAGACGCACACCTAGACTGGAAACCGAGTATTATCCGTTTAGCGGGCCCCCGAAGATGGCGGCTGTTCGCCTTGAACTCAATAACGACGCTTACAAGGCGGAATGAACTTGGTTGACCTTAAATTGCCGGTTAAATATATGTATAGAACGGAGGCAGGTTCTCGACCGCTGAACTAGGCCACAGAGCGATCAACGACGACCGTTTCCTCTGGATCGCTGCCGTTGATTGACAAACTGACGGGGATTCCCTTACTTCGACTACGAAATACACCGCTTGCTGAAGACGTTCGATCATAGAAGAGTTCGAGAGTTCGTTGAAAATGAAAAACACGGTAGAACCTCAATTATTTTAACCACTTTATTATACAAACTCGTTTCATACGGGAATAGATCACCATCAGGCAATCAGTAAATCCATTTATCATGCAAATCAGTCAAGACTTTAAGTAGTACTGTATGTGAGTAATTGTTCTACTATCTGAACATGTTCATGTTTCCCTAATTAGTTCAGATAACTGAATTTTTACTGCATTGTTCATTTACAGTGGCCCCAAAATAGGTTCAAACCCTAAATCTACGATTCCCGTCAAAATTGTCGACATTTACTGCTATAACTTCGTATGTAAAAATCGTACGATTACAAACCCAGACTCATTTTAAAGCTTGAGGTCTCTACTTTCACACCCCGTTATCTCTTTTCTTCTAAAATTTTTTTCCATGATGTAGCGAGTGGAAAACTGAAAACATTAATTCTAATAAATTATACCAACTAAAGCGCCTCTAAAATCATTGGAAAATTTTTTCCCGGAATGGAACTACCACGGATTTGAAGATTGAAGTTTCCTATTTACAACAAGCACTTAAAAATTGTTCTACGATCTTTTTTAACTGTTCTATAAAAGAAAAATGGAGGTCAAGTTCGGTTGTTCCTTTATCGTAAATTTGGCATTATATTACCTTTCATTCAAAGTTCAATAAAACAAATAGAAAAAATTGTATGTTAAGTTTTCATGTGTCGTTATAAAGAGGAAGCTTCAATCTTGAAATCTGTGGTAGTTTCATCCTCCCAAAAATTTTCCAATGTTTCTACAGTCATTTTAATTCGTAAGATAATTGACAAAAGACGTGTCGCTAATTTTTCAACTCCGTATTCCACCACCCAGAGCTATCTTGCAGAGATGATTTAATTCACGTACAAAAATGACAGAAAAAAAATTCTCAAACACAAACAATGGCAGAAATATTTATGTAAAATTGTAGGTCATGCTGAAGGTCACATAAATATGGGGTGTCTCGACTAGAGGAGGTCACCTAAATATCTTTTAAATATCTTTAATGCAAAAAATTCCTTTAAAAAACCGAAAGTAAGCCCAATAAGAATATTTTTCTTACAAGGTCATTTCGTTGGAGTTTTCAAGGTCATCGAGATTTCTTTTCCGCACAACTATATATCTTTTGTATTATGATTGCATTATCATTCAAGGAGACGTTCGAATAGCCTGTTTATCTGATACATCCCGAATATAAATAGTTTTAATGGTAGTCGCTCAATTTTCACAACGAGATACATTTCATCAGCGGTGTAGCAGCTCGAAATCTCCCGCCTCTCCCGCAAAAAGAAGGGCACGATACGTGCTTTACAACGAGGGGCAGGGCAGTTATCTTGGACAAGTATATCCCAGGCACGGCCATAACCTTTTCCTACGCTGCTCGGGGAGGTTACGATCGACCCACGATCGGCCCGATTCGATGGAGCGATAATGTCCCGGCCAATATGTACATCCTGGCTTGTCGATTCGCAGGGCACAGCCCTGGGCAAACACATTTCCGAAGGTTAAACACCTCGCGGCTGTAAATTCCGAAATATCCGGAGGATTCCGGAAGCGGCAGCCTCCTCCGAAGGAAGTATACCTCGTGGATGAGGAATACGTGGGAGTGGAGGGGACACGGTGGGAGGGTGCGTAACAGGGACTAATGTCGTAAAGCCGCAACGTGCTCTGATTAAACATTATGTGGGTCCTAACGTTTCTCACCGCGGTGATGGCCACTTCTGCTTTCACCGACGCCTACCGCCGCGCACGATCTTATCCCTTCAATTGCTTCTTTCAATAAGGGACGCCGCCTACTTCTTCGTTCCCCTCCTCTACAAAGTTGCTTAGGCCTTAGGCCTTTCTCGTTCTCTCTCTCTCTCTCTCTCTCTCTCTCTCTCTCTCTCTCACTGCCCCCCTCTATATCTCTCTGTCTATGGTTCGTCTAATTAGTATGGATTAGGCGTGGTGCGATGGGTGTTCGCCGGTTGGCGCCACGCACCCCGGGGATCTTACCATTCGAACGCACGTATCGCACGATTGGACAGTAACTGGCCGGGAATGCGAAACGAGAACGAGCTTATGCTAAACATTGTCGCTTGGCAGAGGATCGCGAAGAGGCAGACTTCGTGTAGACCGAGGGTAGACTGAATGTAGACCGATACTTGGACGGGGTCGAGCGTGTTTCACTTTTGTTGAAGCTGGAGAGCTGGCTTGCGAGGATTCGGGGAACGTTCTGGTAATATTTTGGGAGGATTAATTAACATATTCATTTGTTGAATTTTATATTTGTTGCACTACGCGTGCTACGTAATGATTCATTTTCAGATTCAATTTTAATTTATTACCTGGCATATTTCTGATAGGAAGTACAGAGTAAAGACATTAAGGTTTGATAATTGTACTGCGGATTTATATGCAAAATAAAAATTGTCTGCATTAAGTGCAAGACACGGGAGCTACATAGACATTTACTTCCTTTTTCAATACTTTTAATGAGCTGAAAGTAATACAGTAGGATTTGTAGATTCTTAAATGTCTTGACAGTTTCGTTCTTCATCTAGTCATTTTTGTCATAAATGCATTACGTCTGCAGTCTACTTACAATAAACATGTTTCCATGTATTTTAAAAAATGTAAATAACACAAATACATAGGGATTCGCAGTCTAACGATAATAAATGACGATCAGCTTGTTAGCTGTACATCTGTAAAATAGATTAACTCCATAAAATCTAAAATGAAGAAGATTGGTGAATGAATATATATTCATTCCTAAAAATTCTTACAATCTTTCGAATGTAGTTATTCATTGAATTAATCATTCGAAATGTACAATGTAAACATTCAATCTATATGCACAATGTAGTAATTCATTCTAAACGTACCACGTAAAAATTAATTCTAAACATGCAGTGTAAGAATTTATTCTATACGTACCACGTAAAAATTCATTCTATACATGCAGTGTAAAAATTTATTCTAAATGTATAATGTAAAAATTTATTCTAAATGTATAATGTAAAAATTCATTCTAAACGTACCCACGTAAAAATTCATTCTAAACGTACCACGTAAAAATACATTCTAAACGTGCAGTGTAAAAATTTATTCTAAATGTATAATGTAAAAATCCATTCTAAATGTAGAATATAAAAATTCATTGTAACCATACAAAGTGAAGCATCAATGAAGCGTGCATCCATTAAACAGCAAGAAAACAGACAAGGTGGTTAATCGCCAGGCCTCCGAGCGCCTCAAATCATCCCTCACCTAAAAATGGCCCTAATCGCCGATTCACCTTCACCAGGAGCCAGTCCACATTTCCGTTTAGAGTCCCCCAGTAAAAACGTTTACAACCCCGGGTCGGACGGGTCGCAAATAAAGGCCGTTCCCGTGTACATTCGAGCACTTTAAATAACTATTGTAGCCGGTCGCAGTCAGCGGCCAGCATAAAGCCTCGCGATCTCGCTCCGTTGACGAGCCATAATCTCGTGCGACGTGTCGGTTGACGTACACCTCTTCTCCTTCGGACCTCTCTCGGTATCTTTTTCGGAAGCGGTGGTACATAGCTTGGCGCGTCGGATGCTCTAAATTGCTTGGCCACGACTTTTATTAGCGGAAAGAGACAACCGGCGGCATTTGCATGTAATGGTGCGCGGCGAGGGTGGGTTTTCGGCCAGCCCCGACGAAGAATGTCGGAAAATATGAGCAAAAGGGGGTTGCTGAAGGGGCGCGGAAAGACGGCGAGGCAGGGAATGTAAGGGCGTAATTAGAGTTTTAGGGTTGCCACGGGGTGGTGGACTCGCCCCCGTTGACTATGGGAGGCTGCGGATGGTAGCATGGGACCTGGTAAGAGGGTTGCACGCCTCCCTTACGAGGGGCGGAATGTTTGCCAACGACGTTCTAATACGTCATTCTTTATTGCAAAATTAAAATTTAATCCTGGACCCCTGGAGCACAACGAGACTACACAGACTCTCATATTCGTATTAATGGACAGAACAAAGTGGCCTGATAACGAAACACTCATTTATTTATAAGACATTTTATTTATTGCATTGGGAATCGTGGAATTGACTGCGTATTTTAGTACGAGGGATATCCAGAAATTTAGTTCAAGTATATAAAAGAATAAAAAGAATGAAATCTTGTTTTCAAAATGTCTTCCTTTACATTCCATAGACCTCAAACTATTAACACGTCCAGCGCCCACTCCACAATCATAAAAATTACACAAAATCAAAGCAATGTATTTAATAAAACAAAAACTAAGAAGTTTAGTTTTGTGATAATAATTACTGTTCCAAACCTCTTCTATTCTTCAGATCGTAAGGAAATTTTGTACACTCAATCTACCAACGTAAAAATTAATTTTCAATTCTGTATAAATAATTTCGTCACCCAGATATGGGTAACATGGCGCTGAACGTGTTAAGTGTACAAATTAGTTTGTAGCCCTCAATTCGTGAATATATCGATTATTTATAAACTACTGACACAAATTTTACTCTCTAAAATAATCACCACTTTCTATGCATTTGCATCATTTTACAAACAATTAATGAATCTCTGATACAGTGATTGAAAGATTTGAATTCAAAATGTAGTTAGAATTGATGGACTGTGACAGCCACGAATTGATTTGTACACTTCATATTTTTATCAAAATCATTGTTAGCACATTAAAGAATAACATCAATCACATGCAGTTGGCATCAATACTTTACCCAGCTTAGAATACCTACTATTAGGGTTTGAAGGATGCACAGATGGGTAGTACAGTGAGTGATCAGTAAATTGCGGGCCTTTATGCAAAATAAAAATTGTCTATGTCAATAGTAAGAAGTGGAACTTGTATTTTATCTATTCATATTTGTCATAAACGCCTACAATCAACACCACCTATAGAATAATAGGTGGTGTTGCTATAGTCCAAGGGCTAGTGATAAAATTATTATAAGCACAGTTCGAAAAATGTATTTTTCAACCACGTGGCAAATAATGTTGTCTAACAGTGCTGTAGAATGCACATTTTCGATTACTGTAGAAAGCGCTAAGAATTCAGTGTAGCTATAGGGGTGTGCGGGTACCCGAAATTTCAAAGTCGAGTCGGAGAGTGATCGGGTCGGGATCCCGAAAGTTTATAAACTTCGAGTACCCGCGATTTCGGATACCCGAAATGGTAGTCGGGTCGGGTCGTGTCGAGGTCCCGAAAGTTTGCAATATTCGGGTACTCGAAGTTAAAGTTGTATTTATATAAGCATAATGCTGTTTTATGATTTTTCAGTTCAATCTTTTACTTTCAATGGCAGATTCAGAATGATTTTTGTATTTTTAGTGTAATCGGTTATCAAACTTCGCGAGGAAAAAAATATTTTAGAATACATTCTGTGAAAGAATGTACGTAAAGGACGTTTCTGTTTCTAGTAAACACTATTCTTGCAAGACAAGGACTCTTCGTCCGCACACTGTTCGTATAAGAGCACTGTTTCGTAAACAGTGTTTACTACAAATCGAAATATTATTACAACCGATGATTGGACGTCTTAATATGCACAGAGTCACAGAGTTATTTATTGCTGATTTGACCGCAGACTTGCCCCAACTTTAACTTCGAGTACCCGAATATTGCAAACTTTCGGGACCCCGACCCGACCCGACTACCTTTTCAGATACCTGAAATCGCGAGTACCCGATGTTTACAAACTTTCGGGATCCCGACTCGATCCCGAACAAATTTCCCGACGCGACCCGAACCCGAAATTTCGAGTACTCGCACACACCTAGTAGCTAGACGTTCACTTAAACATTGAGTGGTTGAAAACGACTTGATTTGACTGATAATAAAATTGATTGTTAACAAATGTAGGCGGTTCTAGCAATTGGATCAGTCATTGTGGACTGGTTCGGATGTTGAGATGTTCGCATAACGGGGATGCGTACGCAGGATGAAACTCCACAGTATTTTCAAATTGGCGTGTTGCCGACCGGTTTATTTTTGCGAGTCCCGATCCGCAAGCGTTGCTCCCCGGTACTCTGCCGAGAATTATGCGAGCACCATGACACGTAATTAGCGCCGCGCACTCTTACCGCGGTAAAAAACGGCCGGCAGGCCGAATAAATACGCCGATAGTATTTTCGGCGTTATTTAGAACGTCGAACATGGGGAGCAACGCTTGCGAGACTCGTCCCGCGCTCCGCTGGCTTCGATCCGTGTCGTTACGTCGGAATTATGCTCTCGCAAGCGAATATTTGGGGCACCCTTCGTTCTTTCGATTAATGAGTCCCTCGCTCAGCCAGTGTTTGTCGCCAGGGATCTCCTCCCGATGGAAGAACTTTGCCGGCCCTTTTTCCTCTTAGACTCCGTTAAAACTTTGACTTTTAATACCTTGGGAGCTGGCTCGCCGCGAAAGCTCCGTTATGAAGCTTTCAAAAAATAAATACGTCGGGAAGTTTGCTTGTACGGGCACTTGCTGGAAATACAAATTCTGATTTGCGGAGAAAAAGTGTTGGAATGGAGTTTTGGCACCCTTGTGAAGCTTCAAAAAATGAATATGTAAAAAACTTTGCTTGTATGGTACTGTACTTTGAATAAAAATTTTTAATTGTAGGAGAAAAGTACAGGAATAGAATTATTTCATTGTTACACTAAACGTCATTAGGAGGTTCCGAAAATTAGGTGCATCAAGCACTTTGTTTGCACGAGTCTATATATAATATAAAAAGCAAATTCTAATTTTCAGAGTTAAAAATGCTAGAGCACAGCTCTATTTTCTTTACGTCTTACTTTCTTTTAATATTCATAATTACTGTAAAACAAAAAAGTGGTAAGTGAACTGTAGAAAAATTGAATTCTTCTTTGCAGAAACCTTGAGGGGTCCCCAAAATGACCATTTCGTTACAAAACAGTCGAAATATATTTGCACGCTAGTTTAAAAAATTTTATTTCAGTGCAATATGCTTCATAAATGGTGGACAGGGTTTTCATCGTTTGATTGATTCTGTTCTCTATCGAATATTTAGCCAGCATTATATTTGATGGACCATACGTCTCACTTCGTAGAACAGCGGTATGGGATCGTTATTACAAATAATCGTGGAGTAACAGCAGCCGCTCAGGTTAATTACAAATTCGTGTAGCGATAAACTGGGGTCGCATGAGCGATTCCCAGTGACGCAGCGTCGAGGCAACAGGGTTTCGTATTCGGCAAAGATTTATTGGAATGGCTGCGGGACATCGACGATTTGTCGGCTTTACGCCGTTTCCAGCAACGCTGGCAAACTCGGTCGTTACAGTGATGCAATTTACGCGCGCTGCTATTGCATTCGCATTATCAAGCACTGTTTCACCGCGTTTAACGCCTCGCCGGGAGGAAATGAGAGGGAAGAATGCCAGGAGAATTCTTTCTCACGTGCCGTTTTGCTTGATACATGCTCTGGGGAATTTCGGTTGATACGTGCCATCGAAATCGAAGCCTGTTCCACTTTTCTACTCTTTATTAATCTCTCTACCCACTCTCTACAAAAATTGAAATCTACGGACAATCAGACGCTTTACTGGATGATTCTGCCAGCAGATGAAATAGTACAAGTTAAAATAATTTCTGCTCGACCACATTGTAAAATATTTACTATATTCAGTACGTACATTTACAACAGAATTAACTCTGACGGCGAAGTCCTGTTCTATTTTGACTCAGAGTAGCAAAACATAAAAGAATAGCAAAACTGCATTAAATACAACAGAAAGATTGATGTCTCTACAAGAAGTTTAAAAAAATTGATAAACAGAGCAACGAATGATCCTAAATATTATCAATTAATTATTACCGAAAAGGAATAATTGCCAGTCGAGAGACCATGCACAACCAAACAAGAAAGAACGATTCGGCGTTACATAAACTGCGAGTAGCCAGCCACTTCCTCGAAATGGCCCATTACTCGGGAGTAAATCCGACCAAGTGGCAGCCAATACAGAAGACTAACTTCTGCTAGCAGGGTATACACATCAGCGTATTCAGACGTCCATAAAATCTCAAGAGTCGGCCCGCGAGAGTGGCATATAACCCCTCGATCATTTACATACTGCTTCCCGTTTTGCCGATCCAAGAAACTCAATCCAATCTGTCCTCCTAAAAAAAAAAGAAAAAACAATTCCTGCTTAAAACAAAACAAGAGAAAACGTAACAATAGAGATCATCTTTCTCCCGAGCATTGCGACGAACACCAATAATCTCTGTTGACCAGAAGAGACAAAGAATCCTTTTTGTTCGGGAATCGGTATCGTGCGCGATCGCTCGTACGGCCCTCTTATAACTTTCGCTCCCAAGGTGACTCTACAATTTCGTGGGAGATTAGATCCGCTATTGGCCGGTTAGGCGCGGGTGGAGGAAACATAGCTGCACAGTCGTCGACCGCCATGTAGATACGATTCCACACACCGTGAAAGGCACCGCCATGTCGCGCGCATCTGGGCAGACCCGATCTCTCCCCCGCACACCATTCCTGCGTTATGCGTTCTCTCGTATTCGTGTGTATGCGCGTGTGTACATGGGTGTATGTATATGCGTCGTGTTCCTATCGGATGGAGGATGGTGTGCGTCAGGCAGATACACGCTAGATAATGGGAGGCACCCCTTATGGATGACGTTTCAGCTCCACCGGGAACAATGGAGCGGACTTCCCCCTCTCACCATCCATCCTTGTCGGAATCCTTTATTACCACCCGGTATATATATATACGAACGCTGTACCCTCATATATATGGCCGCCCTTTCCACATCCCTCTCTTCCCCTCTACTTTACCTGTGCGTGTGCGCGTACAGGATTCCGTATGCGTGGATGCTTTGTCTATGAGAACGCTTTGTGTGCCTGTGGTTTGACCGAGTATGTATGCTCGTTCAAATGTGTATGCCTTGCCTATGCGTACAGTGCCGTACACTATGTCTTGTCCAACTGTGTATGTATTGCCTACGAGTACAAGTGTGTATGCTTGTCCAAATGTGTATAGGTCTTGCCTATGCGCGCAGTATGGTTTGACCAAGTGTGTACGTCTTGCCTATACTATGGTTTATCCAAGTGTTTATGCTCGTGCAAGTGTGTACGTTTTGTCTACGTGTACGTATGCCTCGCTCAAGTGTGTGTCTCGGCTCACAGGTCGTCCACAACCCACACTAGCCCGCAACCTGTCCAACCAATCGGGATTTAAGCCCATTGGTTCCCCGTGATGGAAGATATGCGTGCCTACGCACACCACGATACGCGTAACGAAGAAACGTGCGAGCACCTGTGCGCTCGTTCCGATACTCTAAGCTCCTTGTTTTTCGATGCTTCTTAGGCCGAGAGAGGGGATTAAAGACACCCACGTTGAGATGAAGTCGACTGTTCCCTCTTGGGAATGTCTTCTTACTAAGGGATGGGCCACCGACCTGCCCCTCCATGAATCACTTTGTTATCGCGTGATTTTTCATTGCAGATTGCCTTCGAGATGTTCTAGTACAGAGGTTTCCATTGGGGCGTGAGGATAATTGTGAATTATCTCGTGGAAGACATTTTGTATTTTTCGTACACTGTGAACATTTTGTAGACTTTGTGGGCTTTGTATATTTTGTGGATTTTATACATTTTTCACATTTTATACATTCTGTGTGGCTGATACCCAAACGTTAGTAAATAGACTGTGAATTTTATGCATTTATCGCAAGAATGAATAAATCAAATGCAAACCAGTAAAAACATTGAAAAAATTTGAAATTACTGCCGTATTATTTTCAACCCAATAGCATTGTTAGGGAAAGAAATAAATGTCTATGTACCTCCTTTGTCTTGTAATTAATGCAGATAATTGTTACTTTGCATAGAAATCCACAGTCTATAATAATAAGGGTTGAAACATTTTGTACATTCTGTAGGTTTTGTGTATAACTTCCTACATCTTGAACGTTTTGTACACTTTGGATATTTTGTACATTGTATGTGATTAATGGAGGAATTGAAATGCCAGCAAGGTTTTGTAAATTGTGTGGGGTTAATGGAGGAATTGAAATGTCAGCAAGGTTTTGTAAATTGTGTGAGGTTAATGGAGGAGTTGAAATGTCAACAAGGTTTTGTAAATTGTGTGGTGTTAATGGAAGAATTGAAATTCCAGTAAGGTTTTGTAAATTGTGTGGGGTCAATGGAGAAACTAAAGTACGCATCATGGTTGAAAATCACATGCTGGGTAAAAAAGAGTGACAGTTTCCAAGGATGAGCGTACTCTCCAGTCGGCGTTTAGGCTAAAGAAGAGCCAGATGGATGGGTCCACTTCCACGAGATTGCATTCGTTTCTTTCGTCCCATTCCCTGCCATAAATAGCTCGACTGTGTCCAGGACTCTATGCGACGTTCGAGCAAAAATTTCGCCGGTGTCGATGACGCGAATATTCCTGCAACATCGAGCAGCTCCCAAGAAATATCCTTTATCGCCGCCCACGTGCTTTCGAGCGGCTCGCGCTCTCAGATATGTAGATCGCCGCCATTATTCATGCGTGCTGCCATTTTTTGAAAGCAACATGGTCGTGCGTTTAGGATCCGGAACAGGAACGACAGGTTCCATGAATAGATATCTGATTACGCGACGCCGATGACGTTGATCCTTGTCGTAGACTCGTGTCCTGTCTGTAGCCATTTTTTAACACGTTTTGTTGCAACTAAGTTTTTATGTTCGAATAATTTATGCAGCAGGGTCTTGGAGAGTTCGTAACATTATTGCATCCTGGACAGTTGGTTTAATTCTGACACGTGATAAACGGTCGACCTACATTCTAATATTTTAATGGACAATTTAAATTATCGGCTGTTTATATTAGGTCCACTGAAAGGGTTAATGTTAATTTCAAAGGAGTACAGATGCTCCAAAAAGGAATTTGGACGACGACGTTTCCATTTTTTTAAGACTGTTGATTTGAACCGTCGTCACATTGTACAAAAAGTATCGTAGAATAATGAACCTGAACTTGTTTTAAAGCTTAAAACCTCTACTTTCGCAATCTATCATTCATTTTCTTCCACGATTTTTTTACATGATGCAGCAAGTGGAAAACCAAAGAATTTCCTACTTGAAAATGCTAACACTTGAAACGGCTCCAAAAACAATTGAAAATTTTTTTCGTGGTTAAAACAACCACTGATTTGAAGATTGAAGTTTCCTCCTTGCGACGACTCCTCAAAACTTGGTTGACGATTTTTTTCACTGCGAGAAATCGTCATCTTTATCTTGAACTTCTCGTAGAGCGACTCATTCGCCTAATCTGAGACCGAACGAAGGACACTCAGAGACGGAGACACAAATTCTAGACCGGAAACGTTAATAGAGGGTACGCCGAGTGCTTTGAACCGGACGTCCGAAAACTGCGACGTTTCGGCTGACATTGAACCTGAATCAGACGGAGTTAATGAGTTCAAGGTTCCACGCTCAAGATCACGTCGCAAGCCACCATACAAAATTGGTTTAATCCAGACCGTGACAAACCGAGGATAGACCATGCAGTCCTAATTCGGCAACGTTCTCAAAATCTTCTGCAACATTACAAATTTCCTAGCATCATAAGAAATTTTTACCGTTCGCACTCGAATGGCGACCATGAGCCGTCATTAAATATTAAAATAACATAATTCGAAACAATTATCACACGTCTAAATTTATTTGTACTTAATAAATTCTTAAAAGTCCAACTATTGCGTTGAAAATTCAGCAGTCATGAATAAATATACTCAATTCCACTGTTTCTCGTTCATAAAATGTTCTGGTCGGCTGAAATTTTTGAATTTTAAAATTGGACTGTCCTCGAGTGCAAAGGGTAAAATTAATAGTACAATTTCTCGTTGCTCTCGAATTCATTCTCCAACAAACAAACAAATCAACGCCACAACTCCAATCAATCACTACGAACAATTACGAACTCAAACGCAAACACTTTCCAAAAGCTGATTTTCAGCTTCCCACAGAAGGGGGCCACACGACGGCCCCGAAAAGTCTCGTTTGAACAGTTAATCACGTCCGAGGGCCTTCTAAAAAAATGCCGTCGGTCATGCTACGTCCAATGTATTCGGCTACGTGACATCATATAGCAGAAATGCCAATCGGTCGTCGTTCGAGGAATTCTATAGACAATGGTCACCAAAGGCGAAGAAGCTAAAAAGCGAAAGAGAGCGAAGGAAAGAGAGAAACTTCTTCTCCATGAACGAAAAAGCGTCGTGCTAGCTCTCGCGGACGCTCGCAAATCGCGTCCCCGAAGACGCTGGGCGTCCCTCTTTGTTCGGGTACCCGGCGGATCCATTCATAAATATCTCAAAACGGCTTAATTTCGTGGCGCTGCGGGCGAATAAAATCTCCGGCCGGTGAAAAATGTGGACAGCTTCTCGCGAGCTGGGGGGACGTCGAGGATAGGGGGGTCGAGGGGTCCAGGACGCAGAAGATACGGCCCAGCCACGACCCACGAATCGCTTGATCGCCGTCTCGGGTCACCGCAGAGAGACTTCGGGCTAGGAACAGCTCCGAACGAGAAACTCTTGCGCGCAAGAGAACGAGCCAGAAACTGTCCCGGAGAAATGTTCATGATAATTCCGACACAACGACCATTCTCTGTCTTTTGAGCCTCGGGCCCCCGCTACTGCACCCCCACCCCAATGCCCTTTCTCCGTGAGATTCCAGGACCCACTCCCCGCGATTTATCTGGCTAATCCCTCGCACTTTTCGTGGCCGACTTGCTGCCTTTCGTTGGTGCAGGTAGTCTAGGTTACTTCGCGGTGATTGGATGCTCTCTGGGTCTCGAGGAGGATGGGGACTGCTGGGAGTTTCTTGGGACTTGGGGCACGCCATGGTGGATCGGTAACTCAGAGAACGTTGGGCTGAAATATGGGAAGAGTGATTTGTAAACTGGATCGAGTATTTATGTAGAATTCGAATTGCCTTTGTTAATACTGCAATCGTGGGGTCTCTCGTGACCCCGACAAAACTTCTGTTCACTAGTTTTCGCCGCTGTGTTGCACAATTGCGAACATGGAGTTTCTTTAACTTCTTTAGAGCGTTTGTGATTTTCAGGCTTAAATTACACATTTAAAACTATCTTAGTAAATTTTTACTGGCAAAACCGTAGTAATCTTAATATGATATTTCGTAGTGCAAATAAAGATGGTATCACTTATCATTGTAAGAGACGGATGATGACTGAGAAAGATAAGCAAATGAAGTACAAAATTGTGGATGTACCTATCAGAAAATTTGGGAATGCCGTTTTGTTTAGATTGTTGACTGAAATTTTAAAGCAACATTTGTACATCGATTGCAAGATGTGGCAGCTCTTCCTTTTTTAATAGTTTTAACTGTTTTTATTTCTATTCTGTTTTAAATGATACAATTTTGTTATGAGTGCTTAAAATCCATAGACTAATGATTTATGTGTTGTGGTGGGACAATGTACTAGGATGTTTCTTTTATGATTATGAAAAGGTTTGCTGTTTGCTTGATTCTATTCTTCTAATTAACTTCTAATTAACTATCTTCTAGTTCAACATCTTATCATTGTTTCTCCAACAACATTAAATTACAATCTACACCTTCCAGACACTTAGTACTCCGAAAAAATTAAAACCTTTCAATTAACGATCGTATAAAAATTTTCAGTAATTCATTAAAACTCTATTATTGTGTCCGCAACGACACTAATCGTATTCTCTGGGTGTCAAACATTTTCTATGATCTCAAAACATCCAGTTAGCTAGAATAATTGCCACCAGCAGCAATATTTGAGCAACATCCTCGGTCGTAACGTTTGAATTACGAGTCCCCATTAACCATACCGAAAGATCCGCCATTTTCCGGTCGCTACACACGCAACTGCAGATTCAAAACCGTTAGTATGTGAACATCAACGTAGCCTGCATCATAATTTCCAATCACTAAAATCACAGGGTGGTGCTTCCGTTAGCAAACAGTGTGTTCTCTCAGTGAGAGGAAGAAAGAGAGAGAGAGAGAGAGAGAGAGAGAGAGAGAGAGAGAGAGAGAGAGAGCACAGCTGGCAGCACATAGCGGGAACGAAATACATTTATGTTAATTTCATGCGGGGCGTTGATCGCGGACAATTATTGTAATCGGTACACGAAAGTGCCTGCGATTAGATCTGTCTGTTAATTTGAAGGTGACAGAGCTGCTTATGTAACGAGCCTTCTGGATCGTCGTCACGTCTCCCATCGATCGTGATCTACAAACTTATGCGATTCAGTTACGCAGTTCAGTTACTACAGATTTTCATGCAAGATAATAATGTTCCAAATGGATCGTACGATCCATTTCAATTCTTCTTTCAATTATTTTAACAAGTAGCAACATTCTTAAAAAAACTGTGCGTACAGTTTTATTTATCACTCGTCCATTTTTAAATCCTGAATGCAGACCCAGCTGATACAAAGAATTCATGCCAAGCAACCTCTAGTATATTGTATTCATAATTCCGACCATTTGCGATTGTTTCAAAATTTCTTGTACACGTTGTCTAACGAACTAGTACATCTAACATCTCAAAAAATTTCAAGTCGTTAGGTACAGTTTATAAAAAGTTGTTTTATTTTGAAGAGTGTCCGAATAAGCTGACAAAAAGAATACACATGAACCTCTAGTGTGTTCTGTGCACAATTCCGATCAATTTCAATTGTTTCCAAATTTCTTATACACGTTATCTAGCGAACTAGTACATCTAACATCTCAAAAAGTTTCAAGTTGTCAGATACAATTTTAAAAAAGTTATTCTACTTCAAAGGGTGACCGAATAAAAATGTGACTCTCGGTAAAACTTTGTGATTTATCGGCTCCAGATGCGTCCGAGCAGGTCCCGTTTGTCGACCGCGGAACAGTGCAATTACCGTAGCGTTTATGGCAAGCTAAGGAATTCCGAAGCAGCCCTACTGGATCCCGATCTCATTAGGATCGGGGCCTAGATCGGCCGATTCGCGAATTACGCTTGCTTCGAGTGAGTCACGCGTATTTATCCCGCGAACAAGCGGTTGCTTTTAGCGGATAGTTAAAAGAGCAAGAGAGCAGAAGACGGAGAAAAAGAGATACAGAGTAAAACGGAGGCTATGGAGTAAAAAGGGAGCAAAAGGAAGTGGAGACGGATATATGATAACGGAGAAGCGGCGGTGTCGCCGGTGAATGAGTCTTGTTACCGGCCGCAAACACGGTGCGGGCCGTGTTTTCGGTGAAATAATAACTCAGGGACGCGTAAATAATGCCGAATAAAACCGACAAGGTAAGTGGCGAGCGTACGACGAATAAAACTCAGACTCGCGAATTTACCGGGCGATCGAAGCCGTTCCGGCTGTCAGTGGCCGTATCCCGTTTCCATTTCGAACCCGTGTGTGCTCAAGAGCTACCGCCATGCCACCGCCGTCGCTCCTTTCATCGTGCGTCCGTGGCGTCATTCTATTTTCAGCCGGTCGACTAAAGTGGACATAAAGTGTACAGTATGTATCCACGTTTATATATTAATCGATTTACGTCACGCCTCTATGCTCCTCGTATAAACACGTCAGAATTGCACTCGGGAAATTGGAAAATCCGCTGATTACCACCCCCTCGACGCCTTACGCTCGCAGAGAGCGATGCACCTTTTAACTTCCTCTTCTAGGATTTCTTTCACGACTGTGCTTGATTGCAATGGATAATTCGTGTTCTGATAGCTTGTAGATAGTTCTTGAGTTGATTTCAGTGCCATGAATCCGAATCTGCAAGTCGTTTTTTGAAGATGGTTTTTAGTTTTTTTTTAGGAATTTAATTTCTCGAAGGAGAGAGAGGACTTTCAACTTTAAGAATTTTTCCTAACTCAGCCGTGGAAGCTGCGGGATTGATTTTTATGAAGAATGATTCTGTAGACTCTCCCAAGTACAGCAGTGTTTTATTTTTTAATGTTATAGACATCTAAAGCTGTTTAAACAATTTTTGAAGACAACGAGACGATGCACTTTTAATGACATGCGTCAATTTAATGCATCAATTTTATCGGTCATTTTTCAATATATGATAAAAATTAAAGGTTTGGGGTAACTATACCATACGAAAGAGGGGACCTTATTCCTTTGAAAATCGTCAAGAAAAATTAATGTGCAGATTTTACTTTTCATTGAGAAAATAAAATAGTTCCACGAGTCGTCTACTGGGATTGACGGAGTGGGATTTAAGGAAAATTAAAAATTGTTTGAACAGTATCATTTCTTATAAGAAAATTTAGATACAATTTACTCTATAGCAGTATTTCTGACACTCTTCTGAATGGCAATACCACCCCCCGGGGGATACTGGAATGATTTATGGGGTGGTAGTAACTTCGGGTGGAATTGGGGGCGTTGAATAAAAGTAGTCGAGGGTGATGCAAATATAAAGAAAGAAAAGGAGATAAAAGAATCTTGAAGAATCGTGTTTGTACATGGTTCACCTATTGTGAACGTAGAATCATCGACCAACTCTTATTGGCACGATTTTCTCAGTTGTATTTTCCCTGCGAAAAAATGGATTTATTAAAGAGTTTATCATGCACCGTCTCGCAGGTTATGTTCGCTGTCACCGTTTTAAAATTATTATTTTGAATCGGGAGCAAGGGATCACAGGGAATTTACGAGGTGATGATTTTACAGTGGAACGAATGGATTATTATTTTTAGTAAATATTTGAGCAGTGTTTTAGAACGTCTTTGCAAATATCACGTGGGGTTGTAGTGGCGGGAATTGGCTTGAATCGAAACTGACAAATAAATATTTTGTGTTGACAATGAAATACCACAGCAATTTTTAACATTGTTTAATAAAAAATGATGTTATTTGTTGTCTTACGATCGAGAACCTTCAAATAGAAATCTTTTTTACTGAATTCGATCCGAAGAATGTCCACAAGATGTGCATCGCAGTAATATTTTTCATCCTTCGTATGCTGCTCAGAAATAATTGCCCGAAAAATCCAGGAATAATTTTCACTGTAAATGACAATAATAAAGAGCTGTTACCATCATTGAGCCTGATTTATAATCGCAAAAGAAATGCGAACATTCAAGAAAAAAATAAAGAATTTCAGAGCACAATGTTAAAAAATTCAAAACGGGAATAAAACACTCCATCGCACGATCTTGAAAAAGTAAAAATATTCCCTCGATTTTGTTGATAACGCAAACAAACGACGACAGGGAGAGAAGCGAAGATAAAATATAATATTTCAAATTATGTAGGACCAAAAAATGAACGAACATACAGTCTGAAGAACGCTGGAGTCCAAGAAGCTCAAAACACCCCTAAATCTTTTGACTAAAGCGTTCAAACTATGACAAAGGGAGAGAATTACGAGAGAAAGAGAGGAAAAGTCATATGTAACGGAACAAAAGGCTAGCCAGTGGAGAGTGAAAAAGCGTTGACCGATAGCACGGAATCGCAGTGACCATGATAACGGGTCTACCGACCGGAGCGACTTAAAATGGCCGTTAAAATCGCGGTTATTGTTTTCGGGCCGCGTTTTGTGCCTCGTTCGGAAGAACCGAAATCGCGCGGAGGCTCGAGGCACGAGGCGCGCGGTCGACATTTAATCGCTCGCCTAGATTTACGACAAGCTGCCCTATTGCCCATGCCATTGTGCCACCAACAGCTCCCTATCTCTTTCTCCCTCTTTCTCTCTCTCTCTCTCTCTCTCTCGAAAACGAAACGACTGTCCGGTCCACTTGAACCGAACTTCCGTTCCCTGTCCCTTTCGTCGACCCCTCATTTTCCGATTGTAAATCGTAATCGAGTTTACGTTCGCCGTCGACACTGTTGTTTTGACAACTTCCATTCCCTCCGGACCGTGTAACATTATGATTTTTTTATGACTCTTAACGACCGAACATTCTCCCTCTCTCTTTCTCTGTTGCTTTATCTCACTTTCTATATATATTTCGTGTTCTCTCTCTCTCTCTCTCTCTCGTTCTCTCTTACACTCACTGCTGTAGGTATTTACTACGCAGCTACAGTGAATCGTGTGCCCGCTTATGGTCTCTATACGGGCCCTGTGGCAGGAATCATTCGAGCAACGGGACAGAGGGGAAATGGACTGGTCGTTTGCGGTGCGAAGGGCGTAGTAAAGAGACTTTACATTTTGCGACACGTGGACCGAAACTCTTTGTCGGTAACCACCGCCAGCCCTATAATGATCATTCTCGAACGGCCAGTACATCAATTGCTGGATTATGGCCGCGTAGCTTTAACTCCCTCGATTGAGTTCCTATGATTAACTACTGCCCGCGTAAAATGAACGCCACCGCTTTTTATGGGTGCTTGCGAGCCCGCGGAATTGCTAATTTGTGAGGCTGAAATTTGCGACCGTTATCCACCGGTAATTAAGTTAGACTCAAATTAATCTTTATGTTGATGGTGCTTTTTTTATTATGTAGACGGTGGGAAGGTGGAAACATACACGCACATTCTAATAATCATTTTAATATAATGTGCAAACTGTGGATTTGAACACAGTCAGGATGTTTGAAGAATTTAAGAATATTGTATTATTTTAAATTCTTGTATTAATTTCAACTCATTTAAAGTTTTACGACTAGAAATGTCAAGTATAGAAGATCATTATGTAAACATTAACTCATGTTTCTTATTCTAGAAACATTCACAACTAGACTGCGGATTGTCATGCAAAATAAAAATTGTCTGCATTAATTGCGAGATACAAGAGGTACATATTTCTTGTTAATAATTTTAATATGTTAAAAATAATGCATCAGTCTTTTTAAATTCTTTGAATGTTTCAAATTCGGTCTGCACATTTTGCGACAAACGCATAAAATCTGCAGTCTATTCATAACAATAAATATAAAAAAATGCACAATAAAGAATAAATGTAAGAATTGTAACACACAGAAGATTATGGGACGAGATATGAAATTATAGAAAGCAGAATATAAAGTTATAATTATGTACCAGCAAAATTGAACAAGAATATCGCCAAGTGCACAGTACCAAGAAAAACAAAATGGAGTCTCCCAGATGAACTTAAACCCAATCAACACGATATGAAATCACGTTTTTAAATTTATATGGTCCAGTTATTAATTTGAGAATGAATGCTCAGTACTTCGGATGAAATTTTGCGGTCAGAGGATCGTTGAACCGCAAAATGGCGGCCGCTAGCAGCGTCCGAGTGACACAGAAGCTAACGAACTCCGTGGATTTTTATTTACTCGGCGGCATGCACCTTTCCCTGCGCGATTGCGAATTCCAGGTGCGCGCGTACGGCTCGCAAACGATTTCCATGCGTTTTTCACGGGATTGCGCAATCCTGTTTCTTGCGTCAATCGTCGACAAAAAGCCCGCTAGATATTCCCGCGGGTATTTAACCCGGGTTTCGTCATTGCGGTGGCGGCGCGGTGTGTTCGTTTATTGCAACGATCGCAACGAATAAAAATATAAGGATTGACAAGTATTGCGGCCGCGGATCGTTTTCCATGATTTCGATATCGGAGGCGACGCGATATAGGCTTTGATGGCCCAGATGGTCAACCTGATACTGACATTAACTGTCCTGGAAGCGATTTATTGCTCCTCCGGTTATCGCCTGGGGCATGGAAAGAAACCAAAGATCGCTGGATACGTTGCCGACACGGGGTGTGTCCGAAACGGAAAGGAAAATCCTCCCAGACAGCCCCCTGATACTTCTTCATAGCGATCTCCTAGCCTGTGCAATTTTATTCGCAAGATATCATTTTTATTGCTCGAGAAAAAATAAGTACATTGAGTACAATCTGTGCAAAATGTTCCTCAAAACAAGATGATATAGCAGCTAAAAGGTTCTCGAGGTTGAGGGGTAAATCAAAGTAATTGGTAGTAATGTCAGTGCTAAGATAGTAGAACATTATTTAACAATTGAGATTTTTGTGAGCGCTCAGTGAGAAATAACGCCCGAAGATCCAAAGCTAAATTGAATTAAATTGAGGATTAGATTTAAGTCTCCAAGATATTTTATCAAAATTGTATGATCTGAAAAGTGGAAAGTTCATAGTGTTCCACAAAGGCGTGTTAATAAATTCAATAATCGTAAAATGCAGAATTCGAACCGATATTATTTTAATCTATCAGGTAGTCCCATCGTTCAAAAATAATTTCCTAGTTAAGATTTTGATTTGATTAATGGTGACATGCAAATTTGCCGGGGAGGGGGGGGGGGGGAGGGTCAGAAAAATAAGTTAGCAATTAAGATTCCCATGGAGCTGTTTCACCGAGAAATAATTTCTGAAGCCCAATACTTAAATCGTCTTTAATTGATAATAACGTAAGTATCGAGACATTAAAAAATCATTTAGCAATTGAGATTTTAATGGCAGCCCAATGAGAAATGTAGTTGGCAGTTCGTTATCTCCGATTCATTGCGCGAAGGCCTCTTATCTAGATAACGAATCTGCCAATGGTTTAAGAACAGTGAATAAATGATAACGAACTCCGTCGAATGAAATGGGCAGAGATAAGGAGGAATATTGTAGCAAAAACGGAGCACACCGTTAAATGCCGTTGTAACGCGGCCATTAAATCTTTTTAATTGCCGCTTATCCCTATCTACCAATTATAAATAATTGACGATCGTACACGGACAATTGTTATTTATGCCGGCCTGATTAAATTCTTCGGTCGTGTCTATCGTTCGGGAGAGGAGACGGGCAGTTAAAGTTTCTTGCGCAGTCATCCATTGGAAAGTTTTATGCGGAAGATTGCCGGCTTCTGCTCTGTCCCGGCCAGGAAAACACGAAAGTAATCACTCCGGCGAGATATACTTTATGAATTAAGCAGAGAATTTTATTTCAATTAATTACGTTTATTATTTTCTTATTGTCACGGCGAATACCATCTGCGATAAGACATTTCTAAGGCTCGATATACCGCACCGAGACTTTATAATAATAATAAACGTTTATACAGATTTTTATAACTGCTCGTTAATGCGTTTTTATATTCTCGAGATTACCGAAAATTAACAAATTCTGTACCCGTCGTTTTGATGGGATTTATAGATCTAGTTTTTTAAAGATTATTTTGGGGTGGTTCAAGATATATTCTAGATTATTATTTTTATTGTTATTTATAGGAAGTTCAATTTTTCACAAGCCAGAAATAAGGATAAGACCACAGTAGTGGTCTGCTAATTTATATGTTAATACTAATTATAAATATTTGAAAAGGTTGCAAGTTTCTGTCTCGAATAAATTATCCCGGGGACATAGCTAGCGAAGCTCGGGTCTATGCTGACCCGGAGTATCAACATCAACATTGACATACTCAATTTTTACCAGATAAATTGAACAAACAACTATTACCTTAAAATCAAAAGAAAACGCACTGGGTCAACAAGAAAAATCATAAAATTATGTTTAAAAAAATTGATAAAATCTGCGAACGTTCTTAAGATGATCAATAAATCTGTGAACGATTCTATGGTGAATCAAATAAACTTGAAAATTACAGCAGGGTTAAACATTTTAAAAAAATTGATAAGATCTGTGGAAGTTCTTAAGATGATCAATAAATCTGTGAACGATCCTATGGTGGATCAAGTAAACTTGAAAATTACAGCAGGGTTAAAAATTGTACAGAATAACCTTCGACACAGACGTTGATCCTTCTTCGGAGCATCCGTTTAATATCTCGTAACTCATAAATATTAAGAAAGGGCGCAAGTATTTTGCAATTCAACGAGCGCGGAGATTTAGAATAAATTGTCAAGGGGGAGAATCGTGCGGAGGGATCGCCGCGGCGAGGCACCATTGATAGAATTGTGTGCGGGGGTGGCAAGCTTGTGCAGAGGGGGACTCTCGTGCAGAAACTTCCGCAATATCCTCTCGTCTGCGGGAGGAACGGCGAAGAGCTTGGTGTGCGGCGGCCGAAAGCAGATATTAAACTTAATATATAGCCGCAATTAGGCGCAGGCCTTGGCCCTTCTCGTTTACAGGCTGCCGTGTTCCGCCACCGTGTCACTCTCCGGTCCGCCCTTTGCCAAATGGACCGCCGGGTGTCAACTATAAGCTCCTTTGTCCCTAAATCACTCGCAGCCCACCGCTAATTAGCCCTGGAATTCTTAAAACGTATCCCCGGCCAATCACTGTCAACGTGTTTAAAGCTCTCTCTCTCCCTCTCTTTCTCTTTCTCTCTCACTCTCTCTCTCTCGATCTCTGCGAACCGTTCACGTGGGTAAATCATTTTCAACGCTAATTGCTATAAACCGGCATACATGTTTCTATCCGGTATATACATATAACCGGACGAAAACCAGTGCTACTCGGCACAATTTAACGAAATTGTCCATTGCCTTATTAATTTTATTGGATCGTTAATGAGCTCGGCCAACGTTTGATTGCGGGCATTCGATTTGATAGTTGACCCGCCACGCCGAGGCCAGATGCAGATTGAAATAACCAATGAAAATTTATTTATCGTGAGAGTCAAGGACACCGGTAATTTTATTGGGTCGCCTTCTAAAGGCGGCTCGCCGAAAAAATTCTTTATGCTCTCTAATTAGCCGGAACACGGTTGTCGTCTCGAAAGAGGTTTGAAACTCTTAATCTAGAATCTACATCAACCGAAAAGTATTCGCCTCGGAAACGCTGCTACACGACTCTAACGTATTACCGGGGCAATAAATTGTTTTTACATAGAACGCGCATACAAGCCGAAGCCTTTGAAGCGATCAAAATTATCCTGAAATCGTACCGTCCAATTTAGATACGCTGTAATTCACAATTGGAAAAACAACTTTCTTCGCCGCACCGGAGCAATGAGAGACACGTTTCCGGATTTCCGAGGCAGAGAAGTTCTCGCAATTAGGCGACCACCCATATCGAGAGACACACACACACAGAGAGAGAGAGAGAGAGAGGGAGGGAGAAGACAATTCCAGATCCTCTCCCACGGCGACATATCAATTACCGATCGTAAAACGCGAATTCAATTTATCGTTGTGTTCCTGAAAGATCACGGGGCCGACGCGTAATAAATCCGCGCTCTAACGAGCGACGACGATCTGTCCCCGTGCTACCGAGCTCTAGAGGTTATCGATCGATAGGCAACCTCTTGTGCATATTACACGCTTCTGTCGTGAGCTTTTTCGAAATCACGGGGTTATCGGCGATCACCGATCGAGGGTTATCGAGCGTGAAGCGCGGTGCGTGAAAATAACCAGGCGACTTACTCACCGCGAGCGATTTCCTTTCGCAGAACGGTTCGCTCCTTTCTCCACGCCTGCATTCTTCGGGATCTCGCAGCAGCCTAGGAGCCGCCGCCATGCCGTTCCCCGACGTGCCTCGCGCGCGCGCGTCATCCCCAACGAAAATCGTTTGCAAAAAAATCCTCGAAGAGAAACCGCGTGAATCGGACACAAAGGCTTCCGGACACTTCGAACCCGTCGAAACCGTGTCGAGACCATGCTGGGAACGACCGGGAGACAAGGAGAGAGGGTTGCCGCTGAGTTATGTTTAGACATTTGCTAAATCCGACAGAGAAATGAAGAATGTTCGAAGAGAAAGACAGGTTTCCGTAATGGAACGCTTTCAGAAGATTTTTCTGAGCATATTTTCAATGACACTGTAGTGGTACATCAACGTAGAAGGTAGAGCAATTTTTGAACTGCCAGAATCCCAAAAGGCATCGGTTAAAACAGTCAACGTAGAGGAGCAGATGGTAATTGTTGAATAATCCTATTAATGCTAGCAAAGTCCCACAAACTAGTTGCTAGAACTTGATCAAGATCGACGGTATACCTAACTTTTAAGTACAGTGGAGTTTCGATTATCCAACCTAATCAAGTAGATGCAAACGTTTCAATCACGGAACAGTTCCTCGGCTACGGTGCTAGATTAAACTCTTAACCCTTCGCGGACGAGAATTATTTTTAGCGTACGTCTCGATGGGTCGAATATATTTTTCTTGTGATATAAAATTCTGCACTTAACAGATAAGTGTATAAATGAAATCTACGGAAAAGTATTGTGTCGAGTAAAAATTTGTTTGATATATTTTTAGAGTAATCATTACTATAAAAATTATTCCCAGTCGCAGAACGGTAAAATTGCATGGGCGACTGTCGACAGACACGCATCCGCAAAGTGTTAATAATTAAAACAGTAAATTGCGTTGTATTGTCTTAAATTGAACTGTTCACCTGTGAAACGTATTTACATCGTAAAAAATTGAGATTTCGATGGTTCGGTTAATCGTGGTTCCACTGTGCTAAAATTCTGGGAAGACTGCATTAAAGGGGTAACAGGAAAAGGAGAAGAGAAATTGATGACTAGTGTGCATTAATGTTAGCAAAGTCCCATGACTCCATCAGCTAAATGAAATGAGAAGATCGAAGAACACTTGAGAGGAAGACGCAGAGACTTCACACTTCAGGAAGCTAACAGGCTGCATAAACTAGATATCCACATCCAAAACCTTACCAAGAGGGCCAAGAAGAGGAGGAGTGTATAAAGACGGTTGTTTGTAACCTCTGCACGAAGACCTAGCTCCGACGAAAAAGAAGAGGAACTTCGTAAGTTCAACGCTTCGAGGAGAGCTAGTAGAATCGTTCGTAAACTTCGTCGAAATCCTGCGAAATGACGGCCGAGATCAAATTATGTTGAACCATTAACTAAATTCGATGAGGAACGAAGATTAGAACCGGGGACCACAAATTGAACACTTTGAAACGCAAACAGATTTAGTTCCCAAGTTCTTCTTGCTTGCGTCCTTCATCCTTTCGATAGTGTCTTTCTTGATCTTTTTATGAAGTCTGCGGTGATATTCGAGGCAAGATCGAATCATTTTGAACCATTAGGCAGATCCGATGAAGAATGTAGATTGCTAGATTAGGATAGGAGATTCGAATTGAACGTTTTGAGGAGCAGGCACGCAGATTTCATTCCTCACTTGGGGTAGAATAACTTCTTTCATTTTCCTTCGTTTTTACACTGTTTTTCTTGATTTCTTGTGCAATCTACAGTCAATTCTGCAGGCGTACTAACAAGATTACTACTAAAAGATAAGAACAAGATCCATAAATTTCTCATATACCTTTTCCTTCAGTCTTCTTTCGTTTCGATTCTACTTTCTCTGATTTTTTATGAAGTGTGTAGTACATTCTACATGATCATTAATTAAACAAGAGCCAGAAACTGAACAAATTGGGAAGCTAACAGACTTAGATCCTAGTGCTCAAATTCGTATAAAATCAGTTAAAACACAGTTGAAAGGAACAAGCACGAGAATCAATGAAGAGTGGCTGTTAACATTAAATAAAGACAAAGTTCCCAGGTCTCACTTTGATGATATTTCAGAAAAAATCAAAGTAAATGGAAGGAAGTTGACCGAAAAAAACTGGCTGGTAAATTCTGCATTTGCCAGATCCTTTGAAACGGTTGGCACTATTAAACAAATTGAACGAAGAACCAACTTTCTTAAAGAAAGTATGACAAGACCGTCCAGCACATAAGAACAAAATCCACAAATTGTGCATTTCTCGTAACAAACAGATTCAGCGCACAGTTTCGAAGTTCATCAAAACTCAGATAAAACAGAGTCAAAAGGAAGTTATACCCGGTTGGAGTAAGAAGGAAGTCCGCGGTAAATTCAGCGCGGGCATTAGTCAGATTCTATGAAATAGTTGGCACTATTAAACAAATTGAACAGAGGACTAGCTTTGTTACAGAAAGTAGAACAAGAAACTTCAGCACATAAGAACAAAATCCGCGAACGGAGCGTTTTGCGTGGCAGAAAGATTCGGCGCGCAGCTTCGACGTTCATCAAAAGCCAGATAAAACAGAGTCAAAAGGAAGCCTTGTTGAGGTAAAAAGGAAGTCCACGGCAAATTCAGCGCAGGCATTAGCCGGATCCGGCGGAATGGTTGATAATGCTCGCGCCAGCACTTGGTCGACGGTCTCGCGGATATTTACGGCGGTTGAAGTGCGGGGACAATCAGGTTCGCCGGTGGTGTAGGAGCAGCGTACTCGGGTGAGGAACGGCTCGGAGGGGTTGAAGAGGAGGTTGAGGGACAGAGACGTTGCTCGTGGGGTTCGTAGGGATAGAAAGAGGGGGGTGAGGATGCAGCGGAGGGTTTTCTGGCTGCTTGACTCGCTCCTGGCGTGATGTGCCGGCAGCAGGATGGAATGGTTTTCCCTCCGGTTGCCAGGGTAACCTATGGCCCACCCTTCGGGGGGTTCAGCAAGCCACCCCTGTGGCTGTGGCTGCACCGGGCCAGCGCGTACGTGAGCCGAACTTACGCACACAAACTCCCAAAACCACGCTCGTGCTGCCAGCTATGCTCGCACACAGAGACGTCCCGTGGAATACCGTGGATGTTCCTCGAGGTTTGTGTACGTCTCACGAACACCGTTGCACGGAGACCTCACCCAGAGATTCGTGAACAAGCGGCGCGCACACGCATACAGTGCTCAGAGGCACGCACACCCATTGAATCCTGGACCGCACTGCTGCGAACGGCCATGCTGAATTCAATATCAGCATTCCCGGCATTCCCTCCCGTGCTTCTCCCGTTTCCTTCTTTCTTTTCCTTTTTTTCTTTCGCTTCTTGGCCCCTCGTCTTTCTCGGTTTTGAATGATGAGCACCGGATGGCCCCGCTCTCTCTCTCTCATTCTCTCTCTATCTCCCTCTCTCTGACATGAGCTATTGAAAGGTACAGACACGCTCGCGGTACGTCTGTTCGCGGGAAACTCGAGAAAACCGGATGACTACTCGAGAACGAGACTGAGAATTCTGGGATTTATCTCAGTTACGTTGTAGCAAAAGTTGAACATAGTGCTCTTGGCGCCAGTTTCGGTTTTTACGATGACTAAATGGAGAAATTTCGAGAAGTAGGTGAAGTCTTCGTGTTTCACTGATTTGTATGGATGAATTCTTGATTACCTCGTATTTCTGTGTACATGTTTCTGGTATATTAGTCTTCGTATTTCCATATATAATTCTTTAGTTGGCACACAAGTCTTCGTATTTCAATATAAACTTGTTTAGTAGGTACACAAAAGCATTCATGGTCTCAGTACATGATTCTTCGTGTTTTAATAATTCGAACACATTAATTATACTCGTTGTTAAAATATTCGTGACTTCTATTCTTTTTATTCTAATGTGAATCCTGGGATGATTTTCGGTACTCAGAGTATAACTACGATACAAAAAATACAACAGAACTGACGAACTACGGACGCGAGCACCATTCCATAAAAATGGAGGTTAGTCTACAACACGCAGCATAATCTGTGTCAAAATGGCAGGCCATTTTCGAGCCCATAATGCATTAGAACGGCCCAAAGACGCGTGTTCTCGGTACACGAGTCTGCGACCGCAGCGCACCACAAAATCTGGTTATCTTTTATTGGTCGGTAGCGCGTATTTGCTTCATCACGAGGCAATAATATGGCCACTCAGCGTCTTCGTGAGAATGATGGTATTATGGCTGTCCCCTCGTTGCACCGAAGGAACCGGTTTCTTCGGCGACGAACCGAAAATACGAGTTCCCCTGTCTCTCTCTCTCTCTCTTTTCCTTTCTTCTTCTTCTCTCTTTTTCACTTGCCCTACCCCTTTCTCCTTGTCGACGGTCAAAAGCGAAATTACGCCCGGGCCAATTGCGAAAATTGCTCGTGAGAAATTTATCAAGGCTTCTTCTGCCGGTCCGTTACGAGCCGCAGACGCCCTATTTCGTTGCGCGACTGGTCCGTGAATGGCCGAGGTGCCATTTTAAATCGTTCGTGATCCGCGGACCGGGACCGAGGACTTTTGCCGACACGGTTATTTAATTTTATTACTGTTTGCGTCTGGGAGATTGCGAGCACAATTGGTAATGGCGTTGTAATCGCCCTACGGGGTTCACACCCTTTTTCACGAGCCGATACACGCGAGTCTCTGTCGCTGGTAGGTGGTCCAAAGAAACTTCAATTCGCTATATTCTTTATGTAAGTGGATGGGGTTGTTTGCTAATTCCGATGGAAGACTATTTTCACTTTATTTGGGGAGGGACGATTCAACCCTTTGATTTAATCTATTGATTGGTCTACTGCTTATTCTCAATACCAAGCAAACTGTTCCTAAACATTACAATTTCTCAGGGACGATTGAACCCTTTGATTTAATCTATTGATTGGTCTACTGCTTATTCTCAATATCAAACAAACTGTTCCTAAACATTACAATTTCTCTTGATCTGTTTGCATTTGGAGATCTTTCTCAGCAACTCTAACGCTTCAAAGCGTACGTAACCTATTTATTATATTGGAAAATAATTATTTTATTTAAATGGGATTTGGTGTGACAATTTATTGATTCAGATTTTATTAAACATAATTTTTTGATCTTGTAGATAGCACAATTGACAGTAATTCTGTCGTATTCATTCGAAAGGGACATCCTAGTGGCAAAAGGTTCATTTAACTTTTGTTTTTATCTCTTTAGTATATGAATAAGAATTATAAAATACTAAAGAGCTAAAAACAAAAAGTAAATGAACCTTTTGCCACTAGGATGTCCCTTTCGAATGAATACGACAAAATTACTGCCAATTGTGGTATCTACAAGATCAAAAAATTATGTTTAATAAAATCTGAATCAATAAAATGTCACACCAAATCCCATTTAAATAGAATAATTATTTCCTCTATGAATAAAAATTATAAAAGGGAAAATTTATATGTTTGTATCATCTAGAAAAACACTAGGAAATTCTCCCTCTATCTGCTGGACGTGGATAAAAAATACAAAGATAGTATTTTTTGTTACGTGTGGAGGCGTAAAGGAGGTCTGAAGGTGACTCATGTTTTTTGAACTGTTTGTTTCAATTTAATTCTGAAAAAACTAGTTAGGTCCGGATAGGTTACATTCTTCAGACTTCTTTATTTTCCATTCTTCGTTTCCGAGACGACATTTATTTCTTATCATTGGTTTCTGGAATACTCGAGATAGTATTATCAACAAATGGCAATTTCTTATCAACCCCGATGAGTTTCCAAACTAATAATTATTTAAAAATAAATTAACTATTTGTATAACCTTAAAAAATCTCAAATCTAAACCTACGAAAAATCTACGAATTTCTAAATCAAGTGCTGAATAAAATGTTAACAAATCGTAAACCTACAATTAGTAAATATAGGAAAAAATATAACACATCGAATTAAATAAAAGCGAATGGGCTAAACTATAATTTCTCAACCCTTGCTGGCTCAGAGCCCCTTACCAATTTTTTTTCCTTTCCATAATCCCTTCTGCAGTAAATTATCTATACAATAAAAATATAAGAGTGCAGTTGTGCATACAGATTATGAATTTGGAGGATTCAAATGATAATAAAATAACTAGAATCTTGAATATTTGCATTTCTTGTCTTTTTGCATTTCGGCGCCAATATTGAGACGCTGTGGTCTAACCCAGTCTAAGCAAACGGATCCAGAAAATTTGTTACGGGATCGCTCGAGTCGTCGAGAGATTCCTCGAGGAATCGCAGCGCGTCTTGTCCCTTGTCAGTCGATTCGTCGAACAAACCGGCATTATTCGGTAATGGCTTCAACGTGTCGCGGAATTCAGTCTCGGGCAAGCTTTACGACGGGTGGAAAGCTGCGGCTCCAGGTACAAGGCCAGATGACAACCAGAGAACTTTTTACCTGGTTTGCGTTCCGGTCCGGCAACGGTACGGACACGGCGCAGCTCGATAGTTACCTAAACACCATAAAAAATTCAGCGTACCCCGTTTTACGACTTTGACTCCTGCGCCAGGAGAAAGTTGGCCGGGGTAAAAGGCATGTCAAGAAAGGGTTCACTTTCGGTACAATGGGCCACGATACTTTTCGGGGAAACTTTCCTTTTTTCTCCCTTCTCTTCTTCGTCTCTCCCCTTGTCTCACTTTTCACTCTTTCCCTCGGAGGTTTCTCTCAACCCCTGCAATAAACTGACCCATCTGTGTGCAGCACCGGTGTTCGCTTCTTTTTTTTCGTCTTCTTTTCTTTTTCGACCGCCCCGGAAACCCGGAAAAAGAGAAAGTGAGGAGAGAGTTAAAAGATTTGTGATCACGTCGGACGACACGCAGCTCGCAGCACGCCGGGAAAACACGGGAAAACTGTACGGCTTATGTAACGAGGAACGACGTGCATGATCGGGTACCCTTCTTTTTCACCGTCGAAAATGGTCACGAACGAGTCCCGCGCAGCATTCGTGGTTTGCGAAGCAACGTGAAATACGTGACAGGTCCGCTGCGACGACCAACACTCGTTCGCATCTTACCGATACTGACGGCAAGACCATAAATTATTTCGAGAATTTCCAAAGGCTTTTCGGCGTTTTTTACTCGGCCGGCAATCCACCCATGGGTCAGGAATTATTCAATGGTTTCGTGACGACCTACGAGTCCCGCGAAATTAAATTGCAGTCGCGAGATAATCGACTCGCTACTAGAAAAATTCAAACTGTCTCACCAATTCACTGAATTCATGGTAAAAATTATTACTGGACTGTGAATTTTTATGCAAGGTAAAAATAGTATTCATTAATTGGAAGATGCAGGAGCTACGTAGATATTTATTTCTTTTCTTAATAATTGTAAAGAGCCCAAAGTAATATGACAATATTTTTAGATTTTTTACATGCTTTCGTTGAATTGCGTTTGAGCTACTCATTTTCTTCATAAATGCATAAAATCTGCAGTCTAGTGATTATAGTATAGGAATTGAATAAAGTATTATGGGTTATACGATTTTTATTTAATTTGTACAACAATTAATATGTCGGTCATCGACCCTGTAAGTACAGAAATTATATAAAATCATGTAAAGATTCGGGATAGGTTCAATTACAACTGTCTTACATTCACGTAAGAGGTACATGAACTGCATTATTCGCTTCACAAGATTTTATTCATTAGAATCACGAATGAACATTTATAAGCCACATAATTGAAAAACAGCTGAGAGACGCGTACATTACTGCAAATATGCTTATGCTTCTTTCACGTGCGTAAGCTGTTTTGAATAGATAAGAACCAGAATTCATTGAGTGAAATTAAAATTCTGCCGTGTCGTTGAACAAGCGTTTACACTATTTTATGCAGCCTAAGGTGGCAGAGAAATTTTTAGCGAACATCTTAGTACTTCTAAACAGTTTACACTATTTTGTCAACGTGAATTAGGAAAACAATTTTTGACAACGATTTCAATCCCACTGAACAGTTTTCATTATTTTAACTGGCGTAAACCAGGAAATAAAATAAAACCATTTTTAACGAGCATCTATGTACTGTGCAAACAGTTTGCACTATTTTAACCCTTTGCGGACGGGAATTATTTTTAGTATACTTATCCCTGACCGAATGTACAATTTTCCTTGTGAAATGAAATTGTGTACTGGCAGCAATAAGTGTTGTGTTCAGCAAAAATTTGTTTCACGATTCTTTAGAGTAATTATGTTTTAAAAAATGATTTTCAGTCACGAAATAACAATTTTTCTTGGGTGACTGTCTGCAGACATGCGTCCGTAAAGGGTTAACCAACAAAAGCTGGTTGATTAAATAAGATAATTTTTAGCAAAGATCTAAGTAGTATGTCAGAACAGTAACAAAATTTTCGATCGTGCAGATCTAACAGATCACTAGCACGAATAATCGAGAACTAAATACTTAATCATTACGGCTCCACGGCGAGGCAGCTTCATCAGCTTGGACCTTACGAAGTTGCCCTCTGTAGTAAGATTGAATATCCTTGTCAAGCATAATAGAGCATCAATACTCCATCGCTCTAAACAACTTGTCTCTAAAAGACCCCTTATAAAACCCTTACATCTAGACTGCGGATCTTTATGCAAAATAAAAATGTTCCGTGTCGATTGCAAGGAAAATGATAAACTGATAATAATGCATCGATGTTCTCAAATTCATTGAATCCGCTGTTTCAAATTTCATGTATTCATTCTCGTCATAAAAGTATAACATCCGCAGTCTACTTGTATCAATGATCTCGTCTCCAACATCAACAGCATCGCCAGCCAATTCGTTTCTCGCGCTGATTAGCATCCGGTCAGGCAACCCTTTGCACTCCTTGCACGCTTACTCGGTAAGTAAACAGTCAAGTTCTCCCACAAAGTTCTCATCAGCGACTGTGCTTCGTTTGTAGAAATTGGGATCGTTACCATGATAACCAGAAAAATCATAGATAATCAGAAAAGCAAAGATAAGATCATTTGGTAGACTCATCCGCGAGAATTAGAGAAAGTTGTTTGATCGAGTCGGCTCTGAATTGACTGTGGTAGTGCAAAGGGTTGAACAATGGAGACCGGTCCAGCATGAAAAAACTAACCTAGGAAAATCTGCGTTTCTGACGTTTCCAGGGCCGAATGGTTGTCCGAGGCGTCGGGGCCGTCAGACGTACACCCGGTTCCAGACCCTGGAGCTGGAGAAGGAGTTCCACTTCAACCACTACCTGACGCGACGGCGGCGAATAGAGATCGCGCATGCCCTGTGCCTGACCGAGCGGCAGATCAAGATTTGGTTCCAGAATCGGCGGATGAAGCTGAAAAAAGAGCTCAGGGCGGTGAAGGAGATCAACGAGCAGGCGAGGCGGGAGAGGGAGGAGCAGGACATGATGAAGAAACAGCAGGCGGAGAAGCAGGCGAAGATGCAGCAGGAGCAGCAGAACGCGGCGTTGCAGCACCAACAGCCGCATCATGTCAGCGGGCTGGACAAGACGCAGAGCGATCTGCTGAAGGCGGTCAGTAAGGTGCCCACATAGGAGACTTTGCTAGGCCGGTTGTCTTTCTTTTAAGGAAGATACAGGAGACTGGACGCAGCGTAGTTTCGGCGCACAGACATCGGACCGAAGAGGAGAGAAGACAGAGCGAAGAGAGATGGACAGACCACGGAAAGAAAGAGGAGGACTGTGTGTGGTTCTTTCTTTTTTTTTTTGACTCTTTCGGAGGACTCGGAATGGTGTTCGCGTGGGAGGCCTTGCCCGTGTGCAATCTTCTCTGTTCTCATTTTCGTTTTTATAAGAGGGGAGGTACGCGGACAGACAGGCAGAGAGAGAGAGGGAGAGAGATAGACAGTTGGAGGACATAGAAAGAGGACTCTGTGCTCTTCGATGAATCGGAGAACGGGAGCGAGCATGCGGCGAAGCCGAAGAAAGAGTGGGCGCGCGACGATGTTCGGATATCGGTCGTCTGTTGTGTCTCTTTTGCTTTTTTTCGACGGAAGAAAGGAACGAATGGATTCGCGGCGAACACCTGCAACACTCAACTCTGCGCACGCACACATAAACACACACACACATATAAACACACGTACATTCACTCTAAGAGACACACACATACTGTGCAAGCATTCACTCTCCGTCAAGCGTGGTGCATGTCAAAGGAGAGGGCATGATACACACGATATCGTAGGCGGTTAGAGAGACAGATCGCGGGAGGAACGCAAAGCGTATAGATGCGGAATTAAACGCAACCCTCGAGAACTACGTACGTACTTATTTTGGCTGGGCCAAAGGAGGACCTAGCCTGCGACTGATTCCTAGAAACGTATAAAAATGTATAGTGTTAATCGATCTCCGCGGGAACGAGAAACGGGACGAGCGTGTGTGTTCGGTCGCCGCGGACGATCACTGCCAACAAGGACACGCGAGGACAAACGAGGAGAAGATCGCGACCATAATCGCAACCTAGAAATTAGTTTTAGACGAGCCGAGAGCCCTGTCGCCGCTCTCGGGCCGATCACCAGTGAGAAAGAGGACGCGCGCGTGATCAGCCAACGGAGTCAAGCGATCCAGCCGATCGAAATTCGTCTGCACGGAACGTCCGGTCGATCGAGGCTCAATCGGCACACCTACAACCGCTGTGCACCCACAACCAACCTCCGAACCATCCCTTGTCCAGCAAAAACATCCCTCATACCTCGTCAAACCTTGTCTTACGGTTCGCCGTTCGAACGCTTCGCAGGTGTGTTCCTCGTCGCAGGCGAGACCGAGACCAGGTTTGTCCGATAACGAGCGATCATGCGAGCGTCAGGAACCTTGGAACCGAGCGCATGCTTCGCTCGGACGATCAGGATCGCAGGAATCATGCGCAACGATCGCGCCGGCCGAGTTCCTTCGGTCGAGAGGAATTTCGTGGTACAAATCGATGCCATTCGCCGAGCTCTCCTTTTACAGAGTTAATTAGCCGTGGTTTACGCTCGGCAAGGCGGTTGCCTCTCCGTGACTCCACGCTGCAATTAGGCGAATTAACAAACGCTCCCAGTGAATATACGCAGCGTTCTGACGCGCGTGCTCTGACGCAAGGATCCACAAGCAGAACACGATCCTTTCTGCGCGTTCCGACTCCCGATACCTACATCGGAGTTTCTAGTTCTCTTGTTGGTTTCCCTGGTTAACCTCGATCCGGATCGAGCCGACGCTCGAGGATCCACGGGATCGACGCTCCCCTGTTCGCAGCTTTGGTCTCGATCTTTACCGTAGCGTGGGACTCTCGTCCGGAGATGGGCAAAATTTTATTGGAACCGTGCTTGAGGATGGAAGAACGTTTTACTGGTTCGAGTTTATTAGTAGAATTTTAATCGTCGGTGGTGCCTCTTTTTTTAAATTTAAATTGTTCGTAGTTTTGCGTTCGAATGAAATTCCTTGTCCATCTTCGGTTCGATCCCAGTAGATCAGTGGTTCAAATAGAGAAATTTATTTTTTTATGAGGCGTAACGAAATTTGCAGGGTTTAGGGGGCTTCGCCGTCGATTTTCGGGCGTTGGTCGAGACCGCAGCACAGTATTCCCTCGCTGGATGTAGATTCATCGATATCTCGCGAATATCGCCAGAGCAACGAACGAAAAGCTTTTGTTCTAATATTCGCTATAGCGATGCGAAAAAATGTATTTAGTTGAACAGTTGTTGAGTGTGCCAATGTAATTAATTAATTTAAGTAATTAATTGTTTGTGTTATCGAGTTATAAGTGTCCTTTAAGTTTGAAATATTTGTCAACCCGTTTTGTTTCACGAAATTGTTACGATATATCTCAATCGCAGTTAATCTTTAAAAGAATCGACTGCTAGTTGTTGCACCAAGTTGGAGTTTACGTTTGCCTCGTTAAAAGCTCACTGGCAGTCCCATTCCGCGAGCAACTAGCGAGGGAATACCGTTTTTCAATGATTTTCAAACAAGTTAATCGTACTCGCGAATCACGTAGAAACCTTTTTAAGATACGAAAACAAACCCAAGAAAGACCAGTGACACCTGCTCGATCTGAAGAGCTCAGAAATTGTCGATTTTGATAGACGGCACAGTCGGTTCGGGAATGCTGCACTCATTTATCGCTTCAGTTCGATTTCACAAAGGATATCGCGCTAGGTATTGCTAAAAGGCTTTTACTGATATACAAGGTAGCTTGTATAGGAACCAGTATGTTTTCCATATTATCTAAGATAATTTATCGAGACGTTGTCCGGAAGACAACAATCTCCACGGATCCAAGATCGTCACGAATTTATGAGGTTCTACAGAGAAAATCATTTCAACCTCGCGCAGTTTTGTTTCCTTCTTTTTGTTCCCAAAAGAATGTTGTTCGGTTCGCGGTGTTCGTTGAGTTGTTCCCTCTATTAATTTTTATGTCGTTTGGTTATTCGACTGGAAGTCGAATCTAAATTGTTGAAACGTTGAAATCGTCGACATGTTGGCAACTTTTATGTATGTTCTTAGGAGTTGAAATATATTGAATGAAATTCGATTGATACTGAGAATTTGAGCAACATAGATGTTCACTGTCAAAATTTGACGCATGAAACAATTTTGGTTAACGTTGTAAGACACTGTAGAATCTATCTGTAACATTATTTCAATTTTGTTAAATTTTCTATGTAAGTTATATGAAGAAGTTTAAGACATTCGTTCACGGTTGTACATATTTTGTTCCCTTTTCTAGACTGATGTTTTGTGATACTTTTGTGGAAGTAGATCATTTTTGAGTCACAATGAGCAATAAATATTTTGTCGAGTAATTCAAGAGATATTGTTAGAACTGTCTAAGCATTCAAACCCAGGGAAAATATACAGAAAAGCAATAACTTCTTAACTAGAATCGATAATGTGGTTTTTAAAAGACGGATGAGAAACACTTCGAGTGTTTGTTACAACAATTACACAGAACCTATCAACTTTTAACAAAAGTTGTCATGTCTCACTATCAACAACACTATGAAATTGCGAATAAGTTAAAATTGTTACCAGTTAGTTAGTTGCCATAATTTGTTCACTAGAATCAATGAAAAGTTTCTAAAAGATTTAAATTGAATTCTACAGATGAGAGACACTTCGAGTACATGTTACAACAATTACATGCAATCTATCGGAATTTAACCAAAATTGTCATGATCCATGTACTATCAACAATATTACAAAGGTGATAACAAGTTAAAATTGTTGCGAGTCAGTCCACTGTCGACGGTTTCAACGCAAAGTTAAAACTACCCGTACCGAGTTTTCACCTTTCGCTGTTTTTTCAACGTTAATATCTCGTTCTATTGTTTCGCGCGTGCCAGCTGGACAATGCTAGAGGACGAAACCGAGAAAAGCGAAGAAACCAAGAGTCTGTATAGTGCCGGGGAGAGAGGAGAAGGGGAGAAAGCACTCAGGCTCTCTTACACGGACGACGACACATCACCGGACGAGTATCTCACTCTTAGTACATTAAATACGTAATTTGGTGTCAGGGTAGACCTTTTTCCATAGATATAGAGGCCGTTGTTGCTAATATTGTACGGTAGAACTCGACGTAGACGCGGATAAAAGGTAGAAAGAAGCCAGCCGCGCGAGAAACGAGACGAGAGACCGAGAGAAAGAAGAAAAGTAGAAACGCATATGTGCTCGGGATTAGAAGAAAATCGAAGCCTGATTATTTTTGGGGTCTGCTGTCCGTCGATGCGATTCGTACAAGGCATTCCGAGCCGTTTCTCACGAGAATTCCCGGGCGATCCTCCTCGTCGATCGATCGAGATCGGTGCTTTCGACGGTCGAGTATCACGCGAGAAGAATCGATCGGTTTTTCGAAAGCTTTTTACGCCCTCGGTGATTTAATGTTCCCGTTTCGTGCGAACCCGCCGCTCGTTACCGTATGTGTTACCTGTGTGTGTGTTTTTTTTTCTTCACCGTTCTTTTATTATTATTATTTTTCTCTCTTACCAATCGTTAAGTTTTATCGGCAAGGATCGACGAGGAATTCCTTTCTGCAACGCGTGTGTTGAGGGAAGTGCGGGGGTGGTGGGGTGCGCTGACGAATCGTCGAAACATTTGCAGAAACATATACGTAACTCGAACCAAGAGACAGAGAGAGCGAGGGAGAGAGAGAGAGAGAGAGAGAGAGAGAGAAAAGAGAGAGAATAGTCGGAGAGTTGTTTAGTTTTCCACGAAGGCGGGGAATCCGTTGTACGAATCGTCCAGTGACTATATATTTACCAGATTGTAAAATCATAGTGTACACAATACCACACGATATATATATATATATATATATATATATATATATATATATATATTAAAAGTAACGATTATATTATTATATGAGAATGAGAAAAAAAAGTATATATATATATTATATATATATGAACATAGAGAATATTATACGAACAAAACGGGGAATCTGTTGTACTGCGCGCTCTAAGGACAAAGAAACAAGGAAAAAACCGATTTTGATAATAGCCTGCTAAGAATTTAGGATATGCATAACGTACGCAAGGAATCTGTTGGGAGAGCGGACGATCGCTAAAAAATAAAGTGTTGAGATCGGTGAGAAAAATTAATAAACGCATAGATAAAACTTTGTTACCTTGCGGCGAAACATAGGGGATGTTTTTTAGCTCGATTTTACGCAACCGTATGCTCTAGACGATAGGGGGAAAAAGACAAAACGAAAACCATGAAGTTTAATAGACACGTCCGTAATCAAGGAATAGCGTCGTTTTTAAGGGTGGGGGGGGGGGGGGGGAATTAAACGGGGGATACAAGAAACACTGTCGGCGCGGGAGTCGTAGTCAAAGTGGATATAAGGATTCGTATTAAATACTGTACCGTTAATTACCTAAAGTAACAGTACTGTTAGAGATAATATTCCCGTGTACGTAAAGTAACGATTAAGCTCCTAGCATGCGTGTCTACAGACGAGGTGCACGTTCATATTTCCCTCGAACCACCCCCAACCACTCCCGCGTAATCGTAAACGAAGTTTCCACGGTGTAATGGCAAAGTAGATTGAACCGAGGAAATAAGATCGGTTGAAAGTAGTGTAGAACATGCTCCACGTGTGCGTAAAGCTGTCTGTTTATTCGAGAATCGCTGTAGACGATAGAAATCGTTGGAATCAACCATTTCTGACAGCGAGTTCTATTTTTGAGAGTCATTCTGGAGCGAACAGGGCGTGGTTTTCGAAAAAATGTTTCGTGGGAGACTAAAGTTGTCACTGTGTCCCAATTCTAATGACGCTGATCGTTCCGAAAATACGCAATTGTTAATTTTTTTTTTATGAAATTCTATGAGTTCTAAGCTCGTTTCGTTATCCCGGCGTTCGTTATTTCGTTTCAGTTTTGTTTTCACAGTTTTCTAAACATATCCCGGTGCCCTGTTTCACAATTGCATTCCCGGTTGGATCGAATACTTGAGTAAAGAGGGTGCAAATGTTGCTCATTGGTGTTTATTGAATTTTGGCAGTCATTAAAGTGTTGGAGGATCAGTAAAATTGTGTTTGATCGTTTATTGCAACCTGTTCTTTATTATCTGAGCGAAAAACTTGTTTTTATCATTTGATGTTGGAGGATTATTCTATTATATTCTTATTTCTTGCGTACTAATAGAATTATTTGTAGTTGCTAGATTTTATTGAGTTGTAATAGGCTTACTTTATCAGTTTACAAAACGCTCGTAGATTTATGTATACTGTTATTTTATTAAAATATAGAATCTCTGAGACCCCGTAGTAATTTATGAATCTCTTTAATAAAAATCTGTTTACGTTTATTATAATTGATATTCTAGAGCTGTTATTTATTTCACCATTCAGTACATTCTTATACATTCGCTTAAATGTTTTGTTGGAAAGACTTGAAAACTTTTTTATTATCGGAAGAAAAATATAAGGGGTTGACCCTATCTCAGTTGTTGATGTTAGAAAACACAAATTTAACATTTGCAATCTTTCACAAAAATTAGATTAAAATCGATGTGCAATATTTGCACGACGGCCTAGAAAATCGAGTCTTCGAGCAAATCAGTTCGCGCAAAATCGATTGACAGCGTTCATAACGAGTCTGCGTAAAAATCCCCGACGAGCATAATCTTCCGTATGCGTCCAAGGGGATCAGAAAGGTTCGCGTGCGCAAAACACGGTCCGATGTCTTTCTAATTTCTTCGAAAGCATCGTGTAATGTTCGTTTCGCCTCGCGTGAACATGTCACGCTCGCGTGCCCGGATTCTTTCTTCGTTCGGGATCAGTATCATTGCGACTTCCGGTGACGCACAACTATGTATATCTTCTCCGGCCGAGTTGGCCAGAGAGGTAGAAATCCGCGGTATATAATCGGACACGAAACGAGGGTGAAGAAGCGGAGGAAAAGGGAGGAAAACGGGAGGAAAGAAAAGAAAATCGTGAGGAAGGCCGTATATCGGCTCCGGGTAATCTCAGTTATCGAATTTCCAGGGGATGATAAACGCGACGCGTTCCGTGGTCCCAGCTCGACGATAATTTCCTGTTCCAAAATTTCTTCCCCTCGATCAGACGAATAAAAATGTTTTATTGGAAAAAAAGGAAAAATTGGAAACAACTTTCGCAAGGGAAAAATCGCTGGAGATCGCCGAGGATTGATAAACTAAACGCCATTGTTCAAATGTAAATCGAAAAGTAGATCGATTTGCTAGCAGGTTTAAATATTATTTCTTACAGTTTGAACATTTGATTTGTTTTAGAAGAATTATTTGATTTATTGGTATTTTTAGACAGTGTCGTTGAGAATGTTTCTGATAAACCCTTTATTCTTTTTTGACGCCGCTATGGGGTTGTTCTATAGCGTGTCATTTTGACATTAGTAACTAGATATCGGGTTTTATGCATTTATAACAAAAATGGATTGACAAAATGCAAAAGTGTAAAAGCACTTTAAGAACTGAATGATGTTTCGCTATTTCCAATTTATTAAAATATTCCTCAATAATTTTAATAAGCTGGAAATACTGCATCCATATTCTTGAATTATTTTAATTATTCTACTGTTTTATATTTCACCTAATCGTTTTTATTATAAATGCATGAACTCCATTGAGATTGCATGAAACAATCTGTTGTTAGCGTCGCGTGATTAACAACCGGGAGGCGTTGCGAAGCGGTTTAAGGTATTTCCTATTGGCCGGTTAACTCGATGACGTCGCACAGTGAGCTGTATCGCTCAGTAGTGGGGATAGAAGCGCGATGCAGAAGAGGGAAATGTGTACAATTGACTAAACTCCACAACATTTTTAATTGATTCTATCCACAACGAAACTGATTTCTTCAAATCTGGTTTGTAAATCTGGTTTATAAAATCGCACAAGGGTTCTCGAAGGTGTAAAAAGACAGTAATTAATCGGCGAATTGTCATTGGCGGACAGAGGCCATAAAAGGGGCGGCGCCGATTCGTCCGACAAATTAGGGATATACGTAACGAACACTACTGATTAATTATCGACGATTAAGGCTTAGAGGGTGGTTTGTACAGTTGCTCGCGAGCGGCGAGACTCGTAGCGGCCGTGTTATATACGTACGTATGCATTAAGGTCTTTAATGGTTAGTGAACTGCGTTTCGAGTCGCATCGAGTCGCATCGAATCGAATCGAATCGAACGAGGAGAATGGAGCGTAAGACGATGAAAATGAAGCGGAAGGAGAAGGTCGGAAGTGGCCGAGGGTGGCGCGCGGTCACGCGAGACATTTTTTCGGGAAAAATGTCGGTCGTCGGGTGCCCGTCAACGATTTGGGAGCACGGGCCCATGCCATTTTCCTCCCGTTTTCCGTTTTTACATCCCTGATTTTTCCCATTTTTCCTTGACCCGCTTCTGCATTGCTCTCTTAGTTGATAAACGTCGAAGAGTTTGGATGAAATTCTTTTAAGTTTCTCGTCTACGAAGTATGTTCTCGATGAGATTTGTTAGTTGAAATTGTTGATAGATGTTGAAGAGAGGCTCGAATGGCTCCCAAATCGTGCGGGCGTGTCGGAGAGTATCGACGGATGATAATTAGAGTAAAAGGAAACTGTGCGGGCGCCGTCCACATACGAAGCTTTCTCTCGGCTTACCTTTTAAGCTACCTACGGCATCTACATTGTTATAGAATATTATTCCAAATAACCGCGGCGTAATTCATATCATGTATCGTTCATAAACGCTTCCTCGTACTCCACACTCTCACCCTATTCACCGGTTCTCATCCCATCTCACCCCCTCCCCTCCCCCAGTAAACCGTGGAGAATCCCTTCATCTAAGCACACACATACACACATAAACACACACACACGCACACCCCTTGTCCCTTCCTGTCCATCCAAACGATTTACTCGCTCTATTCTTACCATTATATTATAGATGTATTATATTGAATTTAATAATATCGACTAGGTCTACGCGTATACATATATACATGTAAGTTATATATGTATATATATACATAAATATATGAAATATGAGAAATCCTGAGAAGGCAAAACACACACGCGAGCGAACACGACGAGACGAAAACGTCGACGATAATTGCGTTCTAATGTAGTACAACTTTTTGCCGGACTTGCCAAACTCGCGTTAATTATGAAACCCACGTGCGTTTATGTACACTCTCCTCGAGTCGACGACGACGGTGACTAGAAACGAATCCGGGGATAAAGAATCCCACGACGAGACTTCTCTTATCCGAATTAAGGAAATTGTCCGCGGAGAAAATCGGAAAATTAACAAAGAAAAAAAAAAGAAACACTGTAGAGTGTGGCTCAAGCGTCGGTCGAAAACGATGTCACGACGTTCTTTCTTTGTCGAGTGCCAGACTGATCGCAAGAATGAGAAAAAGTGTGTGTGAGAGAGAGAGAGGGAGAGAGAGAGAGAGAGAGAGAGAGAGAGAGAGAGAGAGAGAAAGAAAGAGAGGTAATCTGTATCGAAATCGAATTCGAACGTGTGAATGAAGCATGAATCGCGCCGTACTACACACGAATTACTCTTACAATGCGTAACGTGGCTAATCGATCGGAGATCAAAGTGAATTCTATTCTTGGAATACAATCGCGTGCCCTATTAAGAGAAACGTAGAAAAGAAAGCGTTGTTTAAACTAGGCGTGTTACAGATCACCGAATACGTCTCACGTAGTCTGCGAAAAAAATGAAGGAATTTGTTATATTTTCTTTTTTTTACCTTGTAAATCTGATTGTTTATTTATGAACTGTTTATTTTTCATATTTTTTCGTATATTTGTTTTTTGTTAAATGCGAGGAGAGAGAGAGAGAGAGAGAGAGAGAGAGAGAGAGAGAGGGAAAGGTGGTTGCGATGTTGCTTGCGCTTGCGTTCGGTCGAAGAAAGATCAATCTCCAACTTCTCAACTTTTATTTCCTATTTTCCTAATCCTCCATCTTTGATCTGGATATTACCAGATGGTCAACAGACGTATGTAAGATGTTGTACAATTTTTACTCCACCCTTCGATGTTCCATATCTATAACATGATAAGAGATCGAAGGGTAGCAGAGATAGAGATTCGTTAAAACAAGAAAATTCTTTCTTCGATCCAGCGGCGCACATGTACAGATATTTAAACGTAACGAGCACGGGGGACGGCGATTCACCCTCGTACCATGGTCCAACCATTTTTCTACTCGTCAACGATCGACCAACAGACCCTCCGTGTCCGTCGTGCCATAAAACCGAGACCATAGTACGCGGATTCGATCGCCGCTCGATGTTCGAAGCGCGGGAAAGAGAACGGCTACACTGAGAATCGGTGCGTCTGCTTGTAATATATTATTTCTATCCTGTGCTCTTTCTATTCTGCGTGCTAGAGAACCTTAGGATCGGTCCGCGTGTGTTGCACTTGGGCACGGGTTCGCCTAACAGCGGCCAGAAATCGATGAACCAAAATTTTCATCAAGAAAACCTTTTTCAGACTACATCCACCTAGAGTTGACACTTTGACTGTAATTTTTACAAAATCATCAAAGTCAAAATAATTGTTTGGTGATAGATTCTGTGCATTTTGATAGAGACTGATTAGTGAAGTACAAAACGGTGCAAGCTTCGTTAGAAAAGAATTTAAGAATATTCTTACATTGTTTTCAGTTTTTGTTCTTTGCAACTATTGTCGAATAGACAATTTTTATTTTCCATGAATACTTGCAGTCTTGTAACTGGGGACAATTTTTCATTATTACTGAATGACAAAAATTCATAGATTTGTATAGATTTAAAGACGAATTATTTTGTTGATAGAGTCAGTGTACCAAATTTTATTAGAAGCTTGAACGAAGATTATCATACGTCTTAAATGTTCACTCTTCGTTTCATTAACCCTAGAAAATTAGCCTATGTAGAAATGATGAATTTAAAATATAAAATATGAATATAATTGACCACTCCAAAGCGATTTAGCAGCATTGATTTAAACGAGTGTTTGAATAAGAGTGTTCGATTAAAGAAATTTATCAACTTCCACAAGAGTATTTTAATAATTTCTGCAACTGTGGATTTGAGATAAAAATTCAGGCATGGGCGGCGGGTTTGAAAATTGGCTTGTCTCGTGGATTTTGTGACTCGGTTTCTGACTCGCTGTGAATCAGTCCCGATGTTCGGCGAAACTGTTGGTCGTCTACACTCTCAAGTGTTGTTTCTTTCATTGGCAGCTGTCCCACTTTCGCGAATGTACTGTGCGACTCTTTTTATCCTGCCGGTTATTTTCTTAGCGGGTCGATGACGTCTCGAGGGTTCTGCGCTCTCCGTGCGGGGGTGGTTTTCACCCCCCGAGCCCAGTGAAAGGACCGCGGCAACCCTCGAGGCTCTCTGTGAACCTCCGTTATATTGTTCCGCGGTCGCCCAACGCGAGAAGCCATTCTTTATCGTTTCGACGACCGAGCGAGTCGCGGTCTTTATTATTAGAGACTGCGGATTCTATGCATTTCCATAACAAAATTATTCTTAGATACCCCTTTTTAACCCTTAAGTAGGCGCTTGGGGACAAAACCGATTTAATCGCAATGTGATTGTTCCAACTAGAGGGTTAAATCTTAAATAAAATCAAAAGATGTTACGATTACTGATATTAGTAAAATTATTAAAAAAAAAATTTATTTGACTTCTGCTTTCTACGAGATAGAAATTGTTTCTTTCACGCAAGAATCCGCAGTCGAATTATTAGATTGTAAGTCGAGCCGAGTAATGATAGTTGAGAGAGAGAGAGAGAGAGAGAGAGAGAGAGAGAGAGAGAGAGAGAGAGAGAGAGAGAGAGAGGAGAAGGCGGAAAAGTGAGTGGAAAGCCACACGTAGAGCCGGGTTTGTGCACATGTCGTTTATTAATCGTTTTGTTCGTCCCGATCCGGAAGGAGTATATCCATTTTCGAGTGGCTCGGACGCTTCGACGTACTGTGATCGATTTTTATTGTTGTCCCCCCGGCCCGCGAAAAGGAAAATAGGCGGAAGAAGAATCATGTGTTGTTCCCCGTTTCTCGAGATCATCGTCAAATCATCGAGGCCGAGAATCTTCCTTTTCGTGCCCTCGCGGCGGTTGTTTGTCACTGTTTGTTTGTCCGTTTGTTTCTCTTTCTTGTTTTATTTTCTCCATCATGGTCGTCTCGGTTTTCCCTCTTGTTTCTCGCGTCCACTCGTTTCGTTGCCTTTTTGTTTCGAGTCGAGCTCGTGAACGAACGTACCACCAACTCTCACATACACACACATACAAACATTCGTCGGTTGGCAAACGCGAACGAACGCGCGGAATACGTAAATAAACAAGAGTAAATAACGTAAAATGAATAAAAAAAAAATAGTAAAAAACATGGTAAGCATACATAAAATACATGCATATAGAGATACATAACACAGTTAAGATGGACGTAATTGAGGCGAGGAGGTAAATAGATGAATAAATGAAAAAAAAAGATGCGGACGAATAAATAAAACCGGAATATCGAAAGAAGCCCGTGGATCTAGGTCTTAATCATCGTCTTTTGCTGTACCTACAATTAAAATGAATGGAAAAGCCGTGTATTACTTCAAGAGTTTTTTCTTCGATGTAAATAATTAACACTACGTAAACGTTAACGTTTGCTCAGTGAAGCGGGGAGCCGCGGCCGGTTATCGATCAATCGAATGAAAAAGTGAGAATGGATTGATCGATCCGATCGATCGATTGGCGATGATCGGTAGACCGCGATAGAAAAATCGCGGACGCCCGCGGCTCGCCGAGTGCCGCTGGATGATACCTAATTAATGTAATAACTATAACTGATAAGAGAGCGTAGCTGTCCTTCAATACCTACCTACCACGTTAAGTAATAAAAAAAAATAATAAAAGTAACGGAATAATGGAGTCTCTCATGTCTAACCGACTATTTCAAGATTTAGTATTATACAACCGTACGACGAGAAAGAAAAAAAAACCGTATGCCGGTATGCGATAAAGAAGATGAGAAAATTAATAATAATAATAATGATAATTAATAATGATGAACGACACACGAGGGTGGCGATGCGACGAAGACGACGACGATACGACGTTTATCGACCGTACACTGGCGAAAAGGTAATCCATTGACAATGAATGTAAATGTATCCATTTTCGAAACTTGATGTAGAATTATACTCATAAGCTATATCTATGATATACAAACGAAATAAATGCGTATAGTAAATTACCGGCGACTTGTGTTTCAACACGCCTACTTCCATCATTCATCCCACGGACCATCACGACCATTTGTGATCGCTATTTTGATCCAGAATTATATGTGCTTTGTTATACTTATCAGACAATTCATTTAGCTCAGTGATTCTACCGATTACACTTGGTAAAAGACAAATATATTACAGTACAAATGTATCGCAATGATACTGTTAAGTTAAAAATACAAAGTGCCATTTAAAAAAATGAAGGTGACCTTGACAATACTATAAAAAAAAAAGATTTTCGAACTTTTTTTATTGTAATATATAGCCAATCGAAAACTGCTCAACTTTTGTTGAAAATATTTTTTGTCAGATTATCGCACGTACTTAAAAAATCGTGAAAACTGTTACGTGTGACACCCTGTATAATAATCTAGCTTTTTAAAAGAATTTGATCTGGAATAGCTTCGTTCGAACACTGTTATTGCGTATTATGTGACTAATATTCATAAAGTATGCTGCACGGAGGAAATATAAATTATTGAAGAGGATTATTTCAATATTTTGTAGGTGTTTACAGTACTTTTCTTATCGTTGCAATTTTTACAACGTGTTTTACAAGAAAATTTATATAGAAAGAGCTGAAGCTAGGCGCTACTGTAAAAATTAGCCACGCCCTCAGGGTTGAAAACATTCCAATAAAATAATGCATCCCCTTTGAAAAATCTATTGTTTTACATATTCAAGACAATTTATAGTTGACATATAGTTCAAATTTTTAATGGTAAAATTTTATAATGAACACATTTGAATATTTTATTGTAAAAAGCTTAAAAATTGATTGAAATTGTGAGGGTGCTGTTTTGTAGCAAACATCAGAGAAAACTGTTAAAAAGAGTTTGTTGGCTGTTAGAATACAGATGTTTGTTGTTGTATTTATTCAATACTTTCACCAGAGTTGTGCAATAAAATTAAAAGAATTAAAAAACTAAAAGTGTACTAAAAAGAAACTTGTATCTTAAAGTACTTTTCTAAAACATGTAGACGTTTCAACCCCTTGATGTCTTCTAGAACATAATCAGTCGACTTCGCAGCTAAATGAATTCATAAAAATTCTCAAACATGTACAAAAATGTGCATAAATTCTCTAAACTTTAGAAGAACTCTGTCCAAAAAATACGCGAAAATTCTGTCAGGAAAATCCGTGCTATGTAGCGACTTCCCAATTTTTTAAAAATGCAATAAATTCTTCGCCCACTGTAGAACAGGAACGTATACGAGGACAGTTTTATGGAGATTCGTTTAAAAAAAAAAAAGCGTAACAGGGTGTCTAGGAGTCCGCAAGCATTTCCGAGCACTCGAATCGAGCGAAATTTCGAATCGTCCGCGATTCCTCCCTGGACTCTGCTGGGCTAATTCCGGGAGTATAGAAGTTTACGTCTCGATAGCTCGTTTTCCCAGCCACTGGGGTATTACAGTATTACACTAGCAGGGCTCTGGTTTCTCTCTCTCCCCTCTCTCTTTCTTTCGCAGCAGCCCTCGTCGCAGAAACTCACCCCATGCCAGACGCATTTTCGCCACTTTTACGCTTGGAGGGGCGGAACATTGAAATGGAAGCATCGAGTGGTCGCGTATGGCTGCAGATATTCCGAAATAACCGTATCGGTTTATGCGCCATCGTTCCCTAGGTCCTCTTCCGATGCGCCAGTCACCCATTTGCCTTACAATCCCTGTGTCCATTCGACGATCCTAACTTGTATTGTTCGCCGCTTGACCCTCCACAAGCCTTTAGGGACTTTGCTCGGCTTCGATCCGTCCTATCGAACCTAGAATATCTTCATTCCTCACCTGGACACCTGCCCAAATCGCTATATTACTTCTCGCGTGATAATTTCTGATGTTTCGTGGACCATTTTCTACTATTTCGTATCCTCATCCGTGAGTTCAGGTGGTTCAGATATTTAGAATTAATCTTTTCTGATGTATTTCGGCATAAAAATCTCACTCGCATTGACTGCACTGAAATTTTTCTTCTCTGCCCACATTTAAAGGCGTTAATAATATATTAATACTTTCTACGACAATTTGATATACGTTCTTAGGATCATTTTGTAGGTACAATTTAGAGTACAGATGCTTCAGGAATTTGACTCACTTTGGATGCATTAAAATTTGTATTCTTTATCCTGGTGAACAATTGATTAGAGCCACTTGCACAAATTAACGTATTCGCATTGGTACATAAAATCCAAGCTACACTGAACATTTTGTATCGTATAATGTACCCACGTTTCTGAATTGTTGTTTCAAAATTTCAAACGTCTCGCTGAAACGAGAAATATCAATGTAAATATTTTACCTCTTTGCGGACGCGTGTCTGCAGACAGTCGCCCAAATAAAATTGCTACTCCGTGACTAAAAATTATTTTTTAAAAAATTACTACTCTCAAAAAACATCAAACAAATTTTTACCAAATACAACACTTGCTCCTTTATTTAATTCTTATGTGTATCTGTCAGTACACAATTTCATTTCCCCGAGGAAAATTGTACATTCGAACCGTCGATAAGTACGCTAAACATAATTCACGTCCGCAAACGGTTAATAACCGAAATCAAGCTCTCTGCAGGAGCACATAATAACAGTATAGTTTTCTACACAAGAAAAACTTCCATCAGAAAGCATTCGGTAATTTATTGAAGCACAAAGTAAGAAATGATTGCATTTATAGCCAAGTAATAGAACGAACTACTAAAAAATCATATTCATATGCGGATAAAGTACCTGACAAACGTTTATTTCTCTGTTTGCTTAACATATTTATTAGCATAACGTTTAGTATTTGATTTGACGTTGGGAAAATCGACTAATCAGCTGGAATTTTCCGGCTTCCGTTTAATTTCTGGATTGATGCGAGGAAAATTCGTTCGTAAGTCCTGGTAATCTGGATCTTTTTGATTGCTGTTTAGAAGGTATGCGTGATGGTACCCGCGGCAAAGGCGATCCTTTATCGAGTTTAATGTACGCGGTTTCGGTTTTCGTTGGTCTGTGGAGGGATGCAGCGGTGCATTTTGCAGCTAGTTTTACGGCTGCGTGAATTCTGATTCGAAAGTATTGCGGGGCTGTTGTAAACTGATCCGGTAAAGCTTCAAATTGATAGGGATTCACCGGGTTTAATTAATATCTATAGCACAATGAAGTTACGGCCTATCTTCGCAACCATGTTGCGGCTAAAACCGTTTACTTTTATATCTGCTTGCTTCTTATTGCTTTATCTTGCTGCATTGCGAGCGATAAAGATATAAATACAACGATAATTCCCGCGGACAATTTAATATTGTTGCACATTTGACGTTTTTATCGCTCGGATTCCTCCTAACGCTGATCTTCTAATTATTTTTGCGAGAAGAATTTTCCGTGCGTGCTAATAAGCTATTTGACTTATTTTAAATTTCCTATCTGCGAATAGGTGATCGTAAATTTAGTATTTTTATTAGCACTAAATCTAGAAAACGCTAAGTATGATCTCTAGTTATTTAGTGCTGACTTGGTAAAATGGCAAGATTAAATTTATTCAAATAAACGATTGGAATTACAGCCTGTGCTTTGCAATAATCGTGAAATGAAAACATCCAGATGGTAGATACAGTACGAATTAAGAAATATTTGTAGAATGTTGCCAGTGGTCTCTGTCGGTAATAATGAACAGCATGGCCATGTTGTCGGTCGAACGGTGAGAATAATTTTCGAGATTCCACGGCCGCGCGGGATCGATGCGTTTATTCGTCGGAGTAACGCAGAATTTTAGCGTAATCGTCGTTTATTTCGAATTGTTCGAACACAGGCAATTATGCAGCGTGCACGGTGCACAACAGCGATAAATTTCGCGAACGACCCGGCTCGAGTTGCACACGGGCAATTTTACTGCTGTTTTCGTGAGGCTCGCGTTCTGTGCTTTCTTTTTCGAGCGGCCGAACGAGCTGGGGAAGAATCTTTCGAGTGCATCTCGAGACGCGCCGGTCGATCTAGAGACGCACGCCCCGAGCGGAAAAAGGAAAACCTCGTTCTCACGCGATGATGGCCGCTCGAAAGTATCCTTTTCTTCGGCGTTCGAATCGGTTTCCGGAGGAAACCGAGAAAACGGAATTTCTCCGCGTCTGCTACGTATCTTAACGTATCGGCTCCCTTTTCTTTGTACTACCCGCGCCATTCCAACAGTATTTTAAAAACGTTTTAACATAATCAGGAGAGAAGTGTGTCAGCTGCGGTGGATGCTATCTTGACTAACTTCTCGCCACCGAAAATTCGATAAGAGCTCACTGTGAGAAAACACTCGCACTTAATCGTCGAATATCCATAGACAATAATTGATTTCTGTAGTTCTGTACTTGTGGCATGTTTATTGTAATTCTACAATTTATTACGCATTGGAATGTTCGTATGTAAGATCTTAAGAGGGTGTTCTAAATTTCGGGGACGTTTTTGCACAATCTATTAGGAATTTTTTTTAGAGAATCTGTTGAACCTTCTGCATTGGGATTTTGTAAACATATTTATCGGTGTTTGTAATATACGTGTGATTGTTTTAAAGTAAAAATAATCTAAATTTCGCGAGTTATACAGGGTGTTCATGCTATCACTAGCCAGCGTTTTTCTTGTAAATAGTAAATATTAAAAAAAAATGAAAGAGGAAAAAGTAGTACTGTTTTTTATGCACAACACAATGGCGCATGTAATTTTTATGTGTTTATACTATTTTGTTAGATATGAAGGTGACCTTTAATTTTTTAAATGGAATGCTGTACATTTTTTCATATCACGTGAAAGCGTGTGTCTAGACGAATTCATCTGTACACTGCACAGTAACCTTCAAAGTCATGCAAGGTCAAAAATGGAAGAAACATTTTGAATATTTCATACCAATGTGTTTACAAGTATTCTTTATTGGTGAAGCTACAGTAAATGTTCAATATGACTTCCTTGTGCATGAATGCACATTCCAGCTCTATTAATTACATTTTTGGTGGCTTCCACTAATGTAGTCCGAAATATTAATGCACATGTTTGTGTTATTTTGATTTTCAAGTCGTTTACATCTCTATCTCAATTTATTTTGTCTTTTATTTCCATTGCACTGGTGATAAATGCATACCATATCCGCATTCTCGTCCATCGAATAATAATACATTACTATGTGATATTACTAAAAAACAAAGAAGATTATGTTACCGTAATACACCATTATTTTCCATATTATTCAGACTACCTATGCGATATTACTTATTGGTGTCGGAAGTAATACTGAAATTGTTTCATCAAAGAAGAAACTAGAAGTAAACACTCTGATAGTGAATGACAACATCATCTGATTCATATGAATAAGGAATACTTGTACATATACATATTGGTATGAAATATTCAAAATGTTCCTTCCATTTTTAACCTTGCATGACTTTGATAGTCACTGTGCAGTCTACAGATGAATTCGTCTAGACACACGCTTTCACGTGATATAAAAAAATATACAGCATTCCATTTAAAAAATTAAAGGTCACCTTCATATCTAACAAAATAGTATAAACACAAAAAGATTATATGCGCCATTTTGTTGCGCATAAAAAGCAGTACTACTTTTACCTCTTTCATTTTTTTCTAGTATTTACTATTTACAAGAAAAACGCTGGATAGTAATAGCGTGAACACCCTGTATATTTTTCTGTAGAGTCTGTTTTGGTCGTGGTATATCCCGATCTTTCTACTGATCGGAAACATGCAAATGAAGGTGTATATTACGATATTTATAAATCATTTTTAGCTATGACCACACTGAAGTAACAACAAAAGGTGACAAAAAAAGCTGCTCGATGTTGCTTCAGTGTGAACTTGGCTTTATGTAGTCGCTTGCTACAAACATTTCAAATTTTATACAATACTACGTATACATTACATTAATCGTACATGTATATTTATTTAAGTATCTCGTTAAATAGACGAAAACGAGTAAATTTATTTCAAATAAAATGCACAAGTAATTTCATCACAGCGAACGATTCAATGAATTCAAATGAAAAATTGTTCTAGAACGATTCGTCCAAATTTCACACAAAATACGGTAACGTTCCCCGCGCTATGTCCAAGATAAAATTAATAAATCGTTTGAAACGCTTCGTTATTTTAGATTACTGTTTTATTTCGAGGAAAACACGGCCACGCCCGCAGAATGCCGCACGATTTGTCGATTAATAATTACGGGGATCGATTAAAACGGGGCGGAGGGTTGCTAACGAGTCCGGTGAGTCACGGCGAAACTGAAAATGGCGTCTAATTGTATCGAATTATAATTTTCCGCGAACAGGTTCCGCGGAATGCTTGAAACGCGCTCATTATCCTAGGCCGGCGAGCGGCTCTCGCGGTATCGGCCGGCGTAATTTCCCATTCCCAATTATCTGTATCTCGTCAACGGTACCCTAACCTGGCAGTCGCGGTTGAAAGCGTTGACACCAGCCCTTATCGCAGGGAATCCTGTAACCGGGAGGATTTACAGAGGCGAATTTCGCGAATCCTCAGGATAAAAAGCCGTTTAATGGGGAGGCCGATTAAGGGTGACAATCAGCTCTGGTACATAAACTTTTAAGTTTACAGTCGCCGATCCGCAGGAAATTTAGTTACCCGTCTTCGTACTGACATGTGTGTGCAGAAGAGGGTAACGGTGTCTATGCACAGGTAGCTCCGCTCAAGTGAACCAGAAAAATTCGCGGAGAACATGCGCTTAACCGGAAGCAATGACGGGAGATGCAGCGTTCGAACGCTGCTGACTCGTGTTTCTCCGCGCGACGGTAAAATAGAAAATATAATTATGCTATAATTATGGTTCGTTGCGGTTTCCGCGTAAGCTGGCATCGTTATTGGCTCTTTATGGACACTTTCCGAGGTACTTTTGATATTTATGGTCGCGCGGACAGAGTTATGATTTCGGGGAGACCCGATTTCGCATGTTATCGGTGTCGTTTGCCATATCCAGTGGGACTTTTAGGTGTTTTAATTGTGCATTCGCGGAGATTATACTTTGCGCGATTCGATTGCTCGTGGATGGTTGGGTGTTTGTAATAATAATCGTTTTCTCGAGCAAATGAATTTCTGGTATCTTGTGGTTAGACTGGAGATCATTACGCACGTACATTATATGAACGAGCATTGACTAAGTTTCTATCCAATTCTTACCGTAAACGATTTTGCAACTCGTTAATTGACTTTGTTCTTTAGCCTGAATTTTATACAATAATGTAGACGAGACTCCCATGACGATTCGTAGTTTAGGTATTGTCTTTGATACATTCTTCAATATTGTATTTTGTACAGAGGATATGGTGCAGTTAGTTAATTTTGGTGGACATAGATCCAATCTTACAAGCAAAAACTGCACATTCATCTTTTCGCGAATGACGCTGTTTTAAAATCGAATTGATTTAAAATTGAAATGTTGTATGCAATTGTAACTTGACACTGTTAGTTTAGTTGTTTCGTTGCTTCGAACGTTCAATGTACTACTAGAACAAAGAGTAAATTATAATAGTAGATACTCGGACATATCTTCGTTTGCACAATGTATATTTTGCGAAGAATATAAAAGAATTGTCTACCTATCTACCTAGCAGCTCTCTCTCTCTCTCTCTCTCTCTCTCTCTCTCTCTATATATATATATATATATATATATATATATATATAAATATATATACAGAAACTCTGATAATTTATCTAGTGATTCACTATCAATCGGCAGGTAGACCTGACACATCATTAGTAGAATGCGGATTTTATACATTTATGACAACAATAGGTGGTTGTGATTCCAAACAATAAAACGATTAGAAGAATTTAAGTGTATCAACACGTTTCTTTCAACTTGATAAAACCATTAATACGAGGAATAAATTTTTATTTGTTTCCCGCGTCTTGTAATTAAGGCAAATGATTTTTCTTTTACATAACGATCCGCAATCTACTCATCACCGATTTCGCAGCAGGATTGAACAAAAAGGTTGCGTCCAAAGGTCCCCAATTGCCAACCAGCACCCAAAAGAACCGACTCGAAGCTCCAATAAAAGCTCCGATAACCCGTCTATCGACCGGCCATCAGCGGTTCGCATTAGCAGCCTGGTACCCCCTCCACCATGTCGCTGATTCCGCAGTAGGATACCTCAGGGATGACCCACGCGCGTAAACTCGCGGATCCATCAATGAGACGGGGTTCGAGGTTTGTTGCCCGGGGAGTAGAGCATAATTCGGACCGGCTGGAGGCAGGAGGCATGAAGGCTGTCGTTCGGCTGCTTTCTCTCTCTCTCTCTCTCTCTCTCTCTCTCTCTCTCTCTCTCTCTCATCCATTTATACGTTTCGGTTAAAGTCCCTGAGGGAGCTCGCGCCTTTCACCGTTCCGTCGCTTCCTCCTCCCTGGCGAGTCTCTCCTCTGGCGAAGCTAAAAGAGAGAAGCGAGAGGAAAGAGAGAGGAGACAGAAGAAGAAGAAGAAGAAGGCTAGGTCCTGGGTCGGGTATCCTGGACCGTGGTCTCCTCTCGCTTCCCCGGCATCCGGCCCCGACGACGAAACCAATAACTAAGGGAAGGAAAAACGGGATAGAAGGCTGGCACGCCGGCAGCATATATATTTCCGCGGCGACGTGGATATATGGCTAGGCGTCGGGACGCGGGCTTCGAGGATTGGTGTGCGTGTGTGTGTGTGTGTCTACCTTGCCGTTGCCTCTGCCTCTTGCCTCAGCCCGTTTGGCTGAGACTGGTAACCCTAACCCCACGAATTAATATTCCATCCGCGTGGCTTACACCAGTCTCGCAGATTGCCAATGCCGTTTCGCCGCTAGGGAATCGCAAGGGAATTGCAAGGGAATCGCGCGGAAACTGCAAGGGAACTGCAAACGGAACCGTGAGGGAACCGCGAGGGAATCGTGCAAGACCCTACGGAAACATCGGGACAAGGACAAAGGAGAAACAACAGACGCGGTGGATCCATTTCATTCGTCAACCGGAACAATGCCCATTGGCCCTCGGACCCAAGCCTAATTTACGCATTTCTCTCGACTATGACGCACACCGTGGCAAACGAGATTCCGCTGAGAAGCTGCAATCTCGCGACTGATCCTATGAGTTACCGCTCCGAGGGCCGCGACCTTCTTTTTGGGGGGATTTTTGAGGCTAGGGGAAATCTTCTGAAGGTTCGAGGATCAGTGTAGGATACTGTTATTGCTGCATTTTTGCTTGTTATATACCGCTAGAGGAATTTCTTGGGGAACCGTTTCGGGGCGTCCGAAAAGTGGATCCCGCGGAAGGCTCGAGTATTCGTTCGTGCCGTGGTGTATTGTTTTTAGATTTAGGATTTTGTGCACTTATAATGGTCCCGTTGCTTTAATGTACAGCATAGAAAATTATTTAACATTGTGCTCTATAATTTATTTGTATGTGTACATTTTGAAAATACAAGAAAATATGTGTAATAACAAACATTAACGATATCTCTATTCTGTGCTTACGATAAGAAACCTCTTGTTGGTAAATTGAACTTGCTCCTCATCATAGGTTTTATAGTATAAACTATGGAATTTAGAATTTGCATAAGCATCCGCAATCTAATCAATCATAATATCTTTGTCACTTGAAACCTCCTAGAAGAACGACAAAATGTACATCTACTGTACGTCTATATTATTAGAAATTAATTATGTACGTGTTTGATAAATTCGGTTCTATTTTTTCATCAAGAATTCAAGATGAGTTTCACAATTTTTAGCTTGATTTACTATCTTAATATTAGACGTTGTATAATTCGTTACGATCGTTCGACAATTTTTACTTCTATGGTAACGCGTAATGAGCGTCTTTATGCAAAATAGATACTGTTTGAATTGATTACGATTAGATCTTCATGGAAAATAAAAAAGTTTCAGGTCAGTTTAGTATTTTCCTAGACATTTTTATAATAAAATATGCTTTCTAATTACGATGAAGAAGAGCCAAACAGAAACTTCTGACTTTAATAGTTTAAACAAGCTGAATCTGATGAATTGAAGCTGTCACATTCTTTCGATCTGTCCACCATCTTGAAACGTAACTCACCTTTATTATAAGCGCATAAAATCCGCAGTCTACTAATGAGCAAATCAAAAACCTTGCAAGTAAAGCAAAAATACATTGAAAAATGCCATGATAACTTAAAAACAATCAGTATTTACAAATTCAATTCATGAATATCGCAGAACCAACGCGTGGCTTGAAGGGTTAAATAATTCTAATCTAATTTTCGCGATTGCGGAGCGAGCAGCAAAGGTGTTAAGTTTGAAATATCAGTTAATTCCGCTGAAAATTGTGTTTATTCGTGCGGGTATATTGTGTATACGTTTTCGATGGTTCCCGATGGATGATCGTGGCTCGTCCTCGGGTTCTGGTTTTCGGAGCGGGTTTCTCGCGACGGCGTGCTCGCAGGGCGTGGCTCAATTACCGTAAACGGAGCTGTTGCGCAGATTATTAAAGAAATCGGCGACCCGCCGCCGCTCCCCGCTTATTACGCAAAGTAACGAACGCCGAGGCTGCTTCCACGGATAAAATAAAAGGCACCCGTGCCTCTCTCCCAGAGACCTGCTCGTATTTCGTTCCGGGACCCGACAAGGTAGTCAACCGAACGCAAAATGCCGGGTTACAGGATTCGCGGGACACCGTGTACACTGTGCACAGTGTGTTGCTTCTCAAACGAGACACGATTCTTGTCGTGATTATTCTATCGCTTGAATAATCGACTCGTTAATTATCGGGAACGAAAGCACATACACGTTGCTTAAAAAAAAATTATTGGCACTCTCGATCATTGAAACTGTGAAACATTGAAACTCACATGTTTGAAACTTGCAATTTTGTTAATTAGGATTATCAGATACGTGGAAGGAAATGGGAAATGATCGTTTCTTGTCGGATCGTGATAAGATTGTTAACTCGGGCTATGGACTCGATGGTTGCGTCTCGAAGATAGCACAGCTTTGTTGGCTTTTTGAGCATTATAATTTTGTACTGGGTTATGTACCTAAATATCTAGGAATTGTTGGTTAAAATGGTCTTGTTCGGTATGGGAACGTTACGAGCAGAGAATTAGGCAGGTTATGCGTGACCGAACATTGTTCGTGTTTCTCGGGATTTTGTCGGTCGTGGACTAGTACACTGGCCTCGAAACCCTTTTTCCGTGGCCAAAATTGAATTTTTGAAGTTTCATATTTTGAAAAAATTGTTGTCTTCATCAATTGATTCAAAGCTTCAAAAGTCCAAAATGTAAGCAATTTTAGGTAATCATGTGTGCAAGGACAGCACTCTGAAGACATGTATATAACACAATGTATGTGACAAATATGTCATATTTAGTCATGTAACGGAAATCAGTACAATTTGAAAGAATAGGAAGATTAAAAGAATTTAAAAATATTAATCTGTTATGCCCAGGTTATTAAAGTTATTAGAGACAGGAGGAAATTTTTACTTGGCCCCCAGTTCTTGGAATTAATGCAGATAATTTTTATTTTTCTTAAAAATCCCTAATCTAATTATAATCAGAAGATCGAACAGTAGCCTGCAGCAAGGATGATTAACAAATATCTCCAACTTGCCTCCAACTGTCAGCTCTGAAAACGTCATCTCCAGCACACAACAATGATCTTTACAACCTCAAAATGATGCCAACCCCATGAACTCGTCATGGCACGTCTTCCGGGGTCACCCGACAACAAGCTTGAACTTTCGCTGCAGTTCTACATTGAAATGCATCGCGGGCAGGCGAGTCTCCGTCAGATCTTCAAATTCGAGGACTCGGGCATCAGCGAGAGCCAAGAGGTCCTTGCTACCAGGCCGCTAGGCACGCAGGATTCGCGGAATCGTGTGTACGACCTCGCCAGTGGTATATTTTCGCATCACAGAAGAAAGCAAGGAACTGGGGCCACTGAGAACGGACCACGTTCGCAACGAGGACCGTGAAAGCGATAACGAGGGCCACGAATGGCGGAGATAAGAGGTCGCGAGGCATGAAAGAGAGACAAAGAGCGGAATAAAGGGAGAGAGAGAGAAATGGAGAATCGTAACGATAAATCTGCCGCAAACCCACGGCAGCACCGTCGTCCCCGATCCTGGAATTAATGGCGGGCTGTAAACGGATTCGATCGCGGACTAGATCCTTGGCAACGGCCGTTTTTAGCGTGCCGGTTTATTAGCTTGATGCACCGCGAGAAAGGTATTTGTTCTATGCAAATTTATGCGGACACTGTTTGCACGAACACGATGTGCTTTGCGGAATTGATGCTATGGACGCTTAGGTACTATTGACTCTAACTGTTGAAGCTACCTTCGGGTCTGGAGCTAGCTTCGAAACGGAGCTTGTAATCTTAGTTTTCGTTCGTGATATGGTTGTGAATGGACCGGTGAATGGACCGTTGTGATTAAGATCCGCTAAATATGCAATATAAAAATGGTCCATGTTCATTGCGAGACACAGAAGTCCAGCAGAAATGTTCTTCTTCTTTTAATAGTTTTGATAGATTGAAGGTAATGCAATACAACTTTCTGGATTTGTTGAATCCACTCCGGAAGCTTCAAAAAATACTGGACGGACTAGTGAAGGCATGTGCGAGACTTTTGCTAGCTTCAAAAAGAAGCTAAAATTAATTTGAGTTCTCGATATGGTTGTGAATAGACTGCAAATCAAGATCCCCTAAATTTGCAAGATAAAAATCGTCTATGTTCATTTTGAGACACAGCAGTCCAATACGAATGTTCTCTTTCTTTCAATAGTTTTGATAGATTGATGCAATGCAATTGTTGATAGTAATGCAACACAATATTGTTGACTTCTTGTAACGTCTTCGCAGTTCCATAATTTACTGATTCATTTTTTTATAGTAAATGCATACCACTCTATTCATAAAGTTTAGTTATGCAGAGCATTCATTACAAATAACATTTACGAGTAGACTGCGGATCTGTATTCAGAATAACAATTTTTTTCATTAATTACAACAAACGGAAGCCAGATAAAAATTTCATTCATTCTTTAATATTTTCTACGTATGCACATTCTTTAATGCTTTAAATGTTTACACTGTTTTACATTTCATCTTCACATATTTATTATAAATGCGTGGAATCTGCAGTCTAATTAGGGAAGAAATTTCTAAGCAGCTCCTGCGTCTTAAAACGGATAATTTTTATTTTGCATCAATATCTCCAGTGTACTTGTAAGAATCAAGTACAGAGGCTTCGAAAAATGCTGAGCTCCAAAATAATGGCACGTACGTCTACAAAATGGCACCGGTACCTCGCAGACCATTAAAAGCTTTTCTCCAGCAGCCCGAGGATCGATCCCCTAAAAGCCTATCGTTAATTTCGCGCGTAAGAAAGGCGAATGAGAAAGGTTTTCGCGGAATTGGCCAAAGTCCAAGAGGCTTATAATTCAGAAGTTGCACGCCGTAATATATTGTATAAGTGGAACACGGCGGTTGGGTCCTTATCGGGGCCCGTTTTGCTGTGGTCCCCGAGCTTTCGGGGACTAATTGAGATCGTATCTTGTCGCTCTTTACGGTGTCTGTTTATGGTGGTTGTCGGTGGCCGGCGCAATGCAAATCGTAAAGCGTTTTGGGGGTCTCGAATGGAGCACCGGAAGGGCCCATCTTCCAACGAGCATGAGCTCGATGATGGCAACAGAGAGAGCTTCTGCGCGGACCGCTGCAGCCTCTTAAACGGTTTCCCATTCCCTGTGCAAACAGCTGCGTTAACGCGACGGCTTAATGTCTATAGTAGTCACCTAAATACGGATTCCAATTTGCCCATAATACCCGCGAACGATCATCGATACATATTACTGCGCGTAAACGGAATTTATAAGCCCCTTCGTTATTTACTTAACGCTGTTTTGTTCGCCGCGGCTTTCCGCGAGGCAGTAAAATCGCCGCGCGGATCGCCGGCGTGCTGCGAAAATTGTATACCGTGTATTGTAATTCGACGAGATAGACAGCGATCCGGTGTTATCCTATCTTGTTCCGCTAGAGGTGTTACCTTTCGTTGTCATTCTCCTGTAATTATTTATTGCGACAAAATTGATGTAAAAATACTGTTTCAATCGAAAATTCGATGTGTTCAAGTAAAAATCTAACTTTAATGAAAGATAAATGAAAATGATTTTTGTGTGCACATTTTGCACAATGTATGGTGGAATTAATCAACGAAAAATATTTTAGTAAGATTAGTTTAGTTTATGCAGCCTTATTTTAGCAGAGTATTTTATACAGTTTTTTTTACGACTAAAATATGTTCCTTGTAACAAACCTGCTGTACAAACGTTGTTAATCTTTGTTTTCTTGAATTTTTACACATTTGTACATGATTCAGAGACAAATATATCTTCAATTTAATTATTGAAAAACAGCCACGAGCAATTATTATTGTGTTCTTAGACTACGATCAAATTTTAGATTTGAATGGGTAAAGATACATTGTGCGAATTTAATATATTGTTCACTGTATGTTGCGTGACTTTTATACACGTGTACTACATTTAGTAATACATCGTAATCTTGTTATCAACAGCATAGTGCAATTACATTAGTGAATCACATTTGATATTGTTCATGTAGTAAAACATGATTGCAACAGACATGTTACGACATACACACGTTATACATACAAGAACGAGAAAACAGGTTACGACTTTAATGTAGTTATCATTGTATCCTATGGTTAGATTTTTGATATATTAACCCTTTGGACTCGGAGTTATTTTAATTAAGAAAACCAAATATTTCTTTCGACCTAAAATATTTCCATTGCTCATGATTTTTTTCATGTTCCGCATATGAAACTGCATATCATACCTCGTACGATACATGAATGTTTACTAATTTATTGAATAAGAACAAATTTAATAATGTAAACAATAGTTTGAATATTGTATTAGCCCTTTGCACTAGGAGTTATTTTAATTTAAAAAACCAATTATCTCTTTCGACCTAAAATATTTCCTTTGCTCATGATTTTTTTCATGTTCCGCATATGAAACTGCATACAATACCTCGTACAATACATGAATGTTTACTAATTTATTAAATAAGAACAAATTTAATATTGTAAACAATAGTTTGAATATCGGAATAGCAATTTTTAGTGGCGCATCAGAGTCGCCATTCGAGTGCTAAAGATTAAATGCATAACCATTTTTCTAAGAATATCAACGTTTAACATTAACTTTCCAAGCAATTCTATCATCGTCCACATATAAAGAAGCCACAAATAAAGAATGGTTGAAAAATAAGTATCCCATTAAATGCTTTTTTTTCATTAGTCAAATCATTCTTTTTAAATACCCAACAAATACGTAAGAAATGAACGTTCATGAAAAGGAACAGGTAATTTGCTTTTTTTCTCGCCCGGTCACAAATCGAGCGCTTGTAATTTCCAAAGTCGTGATTTTATCTTCGGGAATTGTTTATCGCGCGGCTAAAAATATTCGAAAAAAGCGACGCGAAGGAGCGGAGAATTCCGTAGCGGCTCATCGCGTCGGCAGGAAGCGTGCGAACTACCCTTTGAAACAATTTGAATCGTTCCCCACGGCGCAGCGGACGGTCTCGAGAAAGTTACTGTGACGGGACTCCGTCGACTGCGGTGCGAAAGTGCGGCCATAAAAATTTCACGTTTTTAAAAAGACAGGGTTGAAGAAAGGCCCTTTGATCTCCTCGGTGCCCTGGAGGAGAGGAGACGACTTTCCTTTTTCCCTGTCCCCGGTGCCAGGTCTGCGAGTTTTACTACGGGGAATATTTTTTGGCCAATGACGGAAGCCTTTCCCTTTTCCGTCGGCGGGATATCTGATCGTGAAAAGTTTCTCTTGTCAGTCCTTTCGGGTTAATCGCCGTAGACGATGTGCCACTACTCTCTGCTCGCTTATGCGAAAACCACTGAGAATCTCCGAACGAGTCTTTCTCTCCCTCTCTCTTTCTTCAAGTTCTGTGTGTATGTGTCTTGTGATTTGTGCGATCGCGCGGTGACCATAGTGTTCGTAACAGTGACCGAGCGCCTATCGCGTGAATAAAAATTACCGAAAAGCGACGCCCGGCAACGCGAGACAGATGCGAAAGTGCCCCGATACACGCGATCCACTGCGATTAGGCGACTTGCGGTCGGAGAGCAGATTTATGACGACCGTATGCTACTCGAAATTATTAGAGGATCGCCGATTTAGATAACTTTATGGCTCAATGAAACGTGTAATCGTTTAAAAGTTTCCTACAGCACGCCGGCTCTGCCCGCGATCGTTGTTCGAGCTTCTGCTCGGCATTTTGGAACGATCTATACAATCTAGGCGATTTTATTGCGTTGTTGGCACTTTAGTTAGTGCCCCGATTTAGATAATGGTATAATTACTATGCACCATTTAATTGTTCTTTGATGTTCGAGTCCTTTCATTTTTGGACAACCTGTAGATTCTATATGGATTTCGTCTAACATTGATATTTTATTTAGTGTTTTGAATTGGTAGAGAATATACTCTACGGGTGGGTTTTGACACAGAATTTACTCAAATTGGACAACGCTGGGAGCTTTTAATTTTATTTTTGCCAACTTGAATTATATTCTATAATTGTTGTCCTATTGAGCGTTGACATTTTATTTACTATCTTTAGGTAAAGAATAAAATAGTAGGATCTTCAGGAGGGTTTAGACACAAAATTTACTCAAATTACACAATGCTAAGAGCTTTTAATAGTTCTTGTCATCTTGAATTATGTCTTGCAATTTTTAAACGACCTGTAGATGCTAAATCTGGTATTTAACGTTAACATTATCTTGTCCTATTTAATATTGACATTTTACTTATTATTTTACGTTAAAGAATAATATAGTAGAACCTACTGTTCTGGTAACTTACATAGGCTGCACCAAAATTCGAGAATCCATTCTCTCAACACATTGTCCAACAAAATAATTTTCCAAAGGGTCCCATCTCCATTTTCCGGTTAAAATGGTTAGGGAAAGAAACCGTTGTCAGTCTCGCGCCCCCCCCCCCCCTCCCTGTAACTACAGAAAACAAATCAATCGTCGCTAACAGATAGCGTGGGAGTGAGGTAGATGTAACGAGGAGCTACGCGTCCGTGTAAATTGTCGGGAACGAGGGGTGTACGGGGGTGGAGGGGTGGAGGGTTGGTCGCTCGATACTCCCGCACCCCTTTTCGACGTTCACGCCGAGCCGAGCCTGCGAAACGTCAAATGGAACGCCGAAGGGAAGCCATTGTCGCGGCCAAGAGAATTTCTCCAACGGCAGAAGAGAGAAAGGGAGAAACAGAGAAAGAGAAGGCGAAAGAGAGAGAGAGTCCAGCCTCTTCTGGAGGATTCAGGATCGTCTAGATGTGCGGTTCTGCTAGCTGTAAACGGAGAGAACGCGCCCTGGACTTCAGCGGCTCGTGATTTACAACGGTGCACTGTTTCGAGAGCATGGACATTACGCAGACAATGTCGGGTCAGGATGGATTCGACCAATAAATTACGAGTCCGGTGGGCTGGTCTCTGGAAAACCTCGCTTGGAACCATGACGTTTGGGCAAGATGAACGACTGGCCACCCCTAAGCAGGGGTGGGGGTGGGAAGAGGCTTTCTCGATGGCTGTGGAATGGAGAATGCGATGCAAGGTTTGGTAATCCGAATTTTTATCGTATTTGTGCGATTTGATGAAATTTGGAGTTGATTGTAACAGATTGTAAGCATTCGTGTGGATTTATGAACTCGTTGGGCAATTTTTTTAAATATTAATGAAGCTGAAAGTGTTCTTGCATTGTTCATGATCTTGTTCGATGGACCCTTTTAGTGTAAAGATTGTAAATTAGTTGGGAAAATATAAAGATAGTCCATATTCTCGAGAACATATGTGCAAGGGACATGATACTGGTAAAAAAATTTAGGCTCTCGTTTAATGAATTAATAATGTGTTCTCTTGTGGCAAAGGAAATTGCAATGTATGCTTGAGCTCGTATACAGCTAACTAAGAGTAGCCCATACAACTAAATAAAATCAATAAACTAACAATAACTGAATAATAAATCTATTCACTCTTTTTTCTTTAAAGTATGCATGGACTATCGAATATGATAACTACTGCATCATGCCTACTGATAATGCACAAATAGTGTTTATTATAAATATTTTATAAATAAAAGTCCTGAGTGAAAACATACCGTAAAAATATTGTGACAAAAAGAACAATTGTTTGAGCTACTTTTTAGTGATATAGGTTTGACAGGGTTAACCGGTGGATTAAAAAACGCGAAGGTTAATAGAGGTTTGGAAAGACAGTCGGATTCAAATTGGATTATTTTTAACCCCATCCAGTAGAATATTCGGAGCGGAATGGTATAATTTGTGCTTGATTTATGCTTGCGTAAAAAACAGGAGGATTAGAGGAGGGAAGCCTCCTCCGTTGTTAGCGAGCGACGGCCGCCATAACGGGGGTGAAATCAATATCTCGATGTTCCACGCTTAAAACACCAAGCACCGAATACCTCCCTCGCGATATCGTTTCGCGATTGCAATCTACCAAATTATACGTCTCCAATTCTAAAAATGCCCCATCTCGTATCTCAAATTCAAAGCTCACCCCGAGATCTTCCTAAATTACTTCGTAATTCAGAACGTTTACAGAACATTTACCATCTATCTACAGGTCGTTCAAAAAATTAGAAAACAATGTTCGAATAGTACGTTAGAAGCTCGTAGCATTTTATAATTCGATTAAACCCCTTTGAAAATTTAAAGCATGCTTGTAAAAATACCAGAATCTTTTAGGAATCCGAGAGAAATAAAATGATCTCTTCTATGCTATCAGTAAATTTCCAAACACAAATTAAATGCAAAATTCACGTTTCCTACAATCTTGAAGTGTCTAATTGGGGTTAAAAGATAATTTCTACTAAAATATAACTTCCCAAGAAATTTTGCTGAATTTTCTGAAAGAAATGCTGTCCAAGTTAACGTTTGTGGAACGGCACAAAGAAACTACTTCTCATCGGACTATAATCTTAGAATGATCGAAATATAATATTCCACCCCATGATGGCAGCCGTCGCTCGGTAGCACCGCTCTCAGCAATCATAACTCGATCATAACCCTTCACCGCAACAACAATATCAATCGAATTTATAACAACCATCCATCCATAATCATTTAATTTCCTGTCTGTCTGCTACTGTATCATGCTTGGCATCTTCGCAACATTCTGACGGCACACATTTTCTATTACCATCTTTCACACTACACAATCAACAGAACCAATACCAAAGCTCCGCATCAACGATCTCATTAGCAACCATTTACACCCAAATTCTGCAACCAACAGCCCATCCACACTACCGCGATTCCACACAGCAACTCCAATTAATATCCACCTGGCAATTTTCTGCAGAACCAAACGACCACCGTCGCGCGGCGCTATGATCTCAGCAGCCAACAAAGTAGCGTGCGAACGTCGCGTCGGCTGCCGAATATCTGTCCAATTCGCGTTCCTCTAAGCTTCCCGATGAAATATCTGTGATAAACATTTCTGAGGCGAGCGATCTCTCATGGATCTTCCGATCGTAGGAAAGTGACAATCATCCAACCGTGATATCGAGAGCCTGTGGACAGTCTCGAAGCTTGTCCGCCCTCGTCATAGTTAACAATTTACGCGGACACGTAGCTGCTCGTTACACGCTCTTCCCCTCGACCTTTTTGTTTGCCGCATGTGAACGCGTAATTTTCTTGTCTCTGGGCTCAGCGCTCGACCCGATACCGGTCAGATAGAACGGTTAGATTGTCTTTAACGAGGCCGTTCTGCAAGCACACGCGAACTACAAAGTTGCCAACGCGACCATGTCTGCTCTCTCTCTCCCTCCCTTTCTCTCTTTTTCTCGTAGCTCGCAAATTCTTCCTCGTTCGCCGCATAATTGGCCCCGGCTGCTCGGGTAAATTGCACGCGGCCAGATTACGGGGGACGCGTTCCGAACGCAGCCCCCTTTCTGCCCCCGCCCCCCTTCACAACCCCTTCGTATAAATATTTTCCAGAGCCAGGTTTCTTCTTTGTTTTTTTTTTCCGGCCTGATATTACAGGCTCGATCCTCGTCTCTGCTCTTCTCTCTGCTGCATGGGACCAGAGAGCCGCCGGGTAATAATAACTGTCGGTAGCGGAAGCTTGATCACTCCAACACGTTCGCAAGAGCACGCGGGCACATACACCCACTAGACACCGTCGAGCTTTCAGTTATCTGAACGATGTCATCTTCTGCAAGAAAATAAACATCGCGTACGTGCCGCGAGTCGCCGCGAGTAAATTGGACGAGCCAGGCTTTATGGTGTTTTCTCTTCGCGACGAATGGATCCTCCGGGCCCGCTTCGAGGATTATGTTACACCCTGTGCGAGCGCAGGATGGGCTGACTGCTCTTGAGTATTTCCTTTTGCTTTTGTTTGGCTCCAGGTGATTAAACAGTTGTTCCGCGATAGAAGGTGGGGAGAGAGGTTTAGATAGTGGAAGAGAAAGGGATTGTAAAAATTTGCTTGGAGAACAAATTTTTCGATTCTTGAACTCGTTTCTCGTTGGTCAGAGAAGTATTAGAAACGCAAGAATTCCTTGGAACGCATATAGTCCCACACTTCGACTGCCAATGCAGCAACTTCAAAAATTTCATGAAAGCAAAATAATTTATTTAACAAAATAAGAACATGCAAAGCACTATCAATATTATCCAAATCGCATTTATGTTGAATATTCTTGGACATAAATCTTGAATTGATGACGAAAATTTGAATCTGAACATTTAGATAATTTCTGAATGATTAGAAGAAGGTCAATTTCCATTCACCGAAACCAAGGAATAGACTACAAACCGTTATACAATTGTATATTTTTACAGATTATTTCCTAAATTACTGAATAGACAAAACATTTTATTTCGCTAATTAGAAGCAGCAACTTCGAAAATTCCATGAAAGCAAAATAACTTATTTAACAAAATAAGAACATGCAAAGCACTTAAATATTATCCAAATAGCATTTATATTGAATATCCTTGGATATAAATTTTGAATTGATGAAGAAAATTTGAATCTGAACATTTACATAATTTCTGAATGATTAGAAGAAGTTCAATTTCCATTCACCGAAACCAAAGAATAGACTACAAACCGTTATACAATTGTACATTTTTACAGATTATTTTCTAAATTACTGAATAGACAAAACATTTTATTTCGCTAATTAAAAGCTTCGCTGTAGCAAAACCAAATTAAAACTGTCCCTAATCAATCATAATATAAATGCTCTCTTGTATGTAACAAATTTGCACAAGCAATAACCGCACACAGATCCATATCCCATTAATAAGGCGGTAATAAATAATTTATCGATATGTCTAATGTAAATTACAGATAAGACACTCCGTTGAAAGGCTCAACAAAGAGAACAGGAATGTAAGCCTTGACGTAATGGCGAACGTACGCACCGATCAGGTTACACACGACCGAATTTCGATTCTAGAGAATTTCAGGAACTCGAGTTTTTCTAATCTCTCTCTCTCTCTCTCTCTCTCTCTCCATCTTTCTCTCTCTCTTTCTCTATCTGTGCTGCACCGGCCTCGATTCCTCGGTTCCGCAACTATAATTTTCCCGAGCATTATTCAAGCGTGAACCGCGCAGCCTGGCAAAAGTAGAAACTCGCTGTCGGCCAAAAGATCACTCGGGTTTCTCGATTAATTAACGGAGCCGCCGCTCGTTCGGCTAATTAACAGAACTGCCGATCGAATTGCGGAATCGGAACGGGGAAACCTGTGCCCCATAGTAATCGACGTTGTGTTTTCACGGAAGCTAAACGCATCCATGATCTTTCACCTGTGTATTCACTGGAAAATTATCCGAAGAAACGTGCATAAATATTCGCAACAGCTCTAGTACACTGAACAATGTTTAATTCTTTGGAAAATGCTTTTGGTGCTCGAGTCAATTCAGTCGGGAACGATTAACATATTACATAGTAGCAATTGTGCAATGTTGTGCAAATTCTATAATTATCGCCTGAGCAAATTATAGTGAGAAGTTGCGTTAAATGTTTCTAGAATGTACTGCACTGTGGGCGATTTACATATTAATTTTTTATTATTTATTGATTGTGCCAGGAATAATTCAGTGCACTTTAAAGTATTAAATCGATACAGACGAATAATTGCGATTTTGTTCATAGTTTTAACTTTTTTGGCTGTGTTTCTGTTGTTCCTTGCCCTATAAAAATGTAATTCTGAGATTAAGGTTCAAACGAAAATTTTAAAACTTCTTTCTGATTTATTACATTGCTTTTGAAGCCAATTAACAAATTTCCAGTGGATAAAACAGAGCTTACAATTTATTGCTTCAGAAGCCTATTAACAAATTCCCAGTAGAGAAAACACTGATGTATAATTACTAGAGTACCCAAATCGGAGATCTCTCCTAACAAAACAAAGATTTAATAAAAAACCAAACCGATTCGCAAACAGTTCGCAAAATTACCCTTTACCGCAGCAAACACGCGACTCAAATGACACAATAGCAATCTCGCAGCATGACGCGGAGCCCGATTAGCGTACCCAGCATCCTTTCACGGAACGGAAATATTTACCGGTGATAAACGATCGATCCGAGGTCCATAAACAACCCATGAATCGAACGCCGCCACGGGGCCGTTGCAATTAATTCCCTGGACGATATTATCTCGTCTGAGAAAGTCAATTCCAAAGATGACAGAACACGGCTACTATTGCGACACATTTCTCCGTATCAATGGCAGCGAATCATCTTTCGAACGAAACGCAGAATGACTCGTCCTCGAAGTGGAAATCGATGTGCTACATCATCTTCCGTCAATGCTGATCGTTGCTTATGCGGGCTCGGAGACTCAATTTATCCGTTTGACGTGAATTATCGCGCGAGGCGACTTCTTCATTAGTTGTTTGAGGGGGGAGTAATTGGCTGACGCGTTAATGGAACAGAAGATTGAACCATTCAACGTCTTATTTATGAATTTCAGCAGTGGAATAGAGGCGCTTTCTGCTCCGACTCTCCTATCGACTTCTTCATTTCCTTAATTTTATTTTATTAGGTCACACCACGTTCAATGCAGAGTCACTTTCGTATTTTTAGAAGGTGAAATAAACGACCATGATCGCCAGCGGATTTTTATGCTGAGTGAAAGTTTCGTGCATTAATTGTAAGAAACAGAAGAGGAATAAAAAACGTTTTCTTTCTCCATTATATTTTAATACATTAGTAGTAATGTATTCAAGATAATTAATTGTCTAAATCTGCAGTTTAATAATCACTAAACACGGTTCTCTATATTATTTTCTATAGGTTGTAGAAAACGAGAGAAAATTTATAGAAGACTAGTAATACCTAGACTGCAGATATTTATGTAAGATGAAGATTGTCGCCATCAATTGTAAGAAACAGAAGACAAATAGTAATTTTATTCATGCTTTAATAATAATAATAATAATAATAATAATAATAATAATAATAATAATAATAATAATAATAATAATAATATATATCGATATAAAAATATCAATGTAAATACATATCTTGTGATCTTTTCACTATTTTAAGTTTTACCTACCCATTGATGTCATGTATGCATCAAATCGGGATTCTAGTGGTAGCCAACACGAATGACGAGTAAATTCATCATCCCTGTTAAAATGTTAAACATTCAACTACATTATCACTTGTACGTTATACTAGAGGCTATAACAAATCTCAGAATTTTTTAAACACCAAAAACGATAAAATAACCATGTTAATGGAGAACCATAGGTTCTGATACAAGGATTGATACAGATACCACAATATTCCGTTCTGAAAGTGAATTTAGCAGACTAGCCATTGCATTCCCACAATTAATTACTTCTTCATTTGCCTGCACCCTCATAATCCACAAACAAAGCGTAATAACGCGTCGTTAGCGTCGTAAAAGTGAAATATCATTCCCAGCCATAGAACAGCAAACGCAAGAGCCTTCTGTTAAAATGCTTCCGCGATAAATCCGTTGTAAGCACTGTTATTCGAATACAATAGTGCTTGCATCGCTTGGTGCGATAAAAGCAGTCTCTCCGAAGATCGAGGATTTTCGTTTATCATGCGAGTCACCGCCGCGAATGCGATTGCCATCGCGTAATCGCGACGCATTGGTGTTCCGCGTTTCTCTCTCTCTCCCTCACTCTTCCTCTCTTTTCTTGCACACTCTATATTTTCTCTCTCTGTGCGATCCCATCATTTTTATTCGAATTATAAAACAAACGAGCGGCGATAATCGCGCGAAGACACGCGCGGTATCTTAATACCGCCGCAAATAATACGTAATACGGTTTATGCTCATAATCAACGTTTCATAATGGCACTTAAGCATCCACTTGTTGATACCATTTACGGCCATTGTGCCGCGTTTACATGTGTAAAACGGTCACATCGACGCTGCCGCGACTATAGCACGCACCCCGGTTAACTGTGTCAACGTTAATACCGCATACACACGCACGCCGATTTACAAACTGTCGACACGCTCCCAAATAAACGGAAAACTGATCGGAAAATTCATTTTCCCGGAGAAAATGTCCACGCAACGTACCGCAACTTCCGGCGTGGTCCTCGATCTTGCCAATTTCGTTTCGTGCTGCTTCCAAAGTGCTTGGTACGCTGCGTTTCCGATTTCGGAGAGAGCTTTTCGAAATTCGCTTGCTTGCTATATCTCTCATTTCACTATTTTTCGTTGCTTTTATACAGATTTATTGGACCGGAAGTGCGTAAGACCGTGCAAATCTAAATTTTTGCCGATGTTTAAACCGTGCATAATTACCAAGTAATGAAAAATCGCAGAATGATTCTCAGCTCATTTTGAAGCGTAAAGCCTCTACTTTTAGAATCCTTAAGAATTTTTAAGTGGTCTTCACCAAGGATGTTTCTGCATCATATGGGAGAGTGCAAAGACGGGGATACTCTCTTTTCAAACATTTATCAAATTCAAATAATTTTACAGTCATTGAAAAATTTTTTTATGGATTGAGACCACCACAGATTCGAAGATGGAAGTCTCCTCTTTACAATGAGTTCTTTAAACTTGAGTTACGATTTTTTTTACTGAGCTATTCAACTTTGAATGGAAATGGTTTCTTCAGTTTTGCAGGTCAGCATGTATTAGCACTTTTTTTTTTTACCAGAAACACATTAATAGAGAAGAAATGTTAAGAAAATGAACGACTCAGATACATTTTGAAAACTATGCGAAACTACCGTAACCTTGTCACACGTTCAAATAATCCAGATCAACGCTGAAAGGTTTCAAAATCAATCAAACTCGCACATATCGCATTAACGACAAGTACTCCTCCAAAGGGAGAACAATTTGGATAAAAACTTCGTCGAAAATCAACAACGCTTGGCTCTACAACGCGACATAAATTCTCGAAGAATGATTTTCGATTGATTTCCTCCCAAAACTGGTAGACGACATTCACCCACTTCGTGCAATCTTGTTACCTTGACATCGTTCAAGTCAGTTGGATCGTCAGTGGATTTTGACGATCGGATTGTGAACCGTAACAATTAAATCGCTTATCGAATGGAATCGAATCGCGAATAAACAAGGGCCCAAGGATTCGGAATGTTAGGTGGAAAAGATAATTTCCGTAGATGCTAGAGCTCTGGGAGCAGAGATCCCTATCCCGGAGAGGAAGCGTAATAACACCGGGGGCCAAGTTTCCGTCATAGCTGCAGCGATAAGGGTGTGGGAGTTAAGAAAAGAGCATTACTTTCGTAGTAAACACGCAAATATTTCTTGAACAATGGAAAGCAGCCGAATCGTTCGGGATTCGTTCTGAAGCGAAGCCTGGCCGCGCCCGGGGGATAGAAATGTTTTGCAGCTTTCGAACTTATCTCTTTGTTTTCTCCCGTGCCATTCCGCTACCGAGACCTCTCTCGGTCCGAGATTTTGGCACTAGTTGCCACTGACCGCAATTTCTCAAGAAATCTGCTTATCGGTGACCTCGAACAAGGAATCGCGACGATCTCAAATTTTATTCCACCTATCCTTTCCCTTCCTCTTCTACACAGCCCTTCCAACAGAATCCACCGGAGGAGGTTGCCAAACCTAAATCCTCACCAGCACTTAGCTTTCTCTAAACAAGAGGTATGCATTCGTCACAATTCTTATACTAGTTGGCACAACATTTTGGACGAAGTGATATGAGATCGTGAATAACAATGCTACTTTATCCAGCTACTTTAGTAAACGACGTATTAACTTCGTACAGAAGGGAACTTGTACATTAATCCTTCAATAAACTTATTTAAGTTTGTCCATGGTAAATGCAAAGAATATTTTCACTAGTATATCTATTGTTATCGGTATGAAGATTTCAGAAGAAAATTAACACCAGCTCTACAAAGCATAAAACGTCTACTGTATTACGTCATTTCGTGAAAATAACGAGAATCTATTTATTCAGATTTAATAAAGATGTTAATAGATAAATGCATAGATAAATGCATCTTATATAGAGTGCACAAAATTTAGTGTAGGTACATATTCTACCATCAACTACCAACTACATAACCAACAAGAGAAATAAACAAAAATGAGGAGTGGAACATTATTGTACTGCTTCAAATAATTAAGGGATAAAAATGAGCACAAAATTTAGTGTACTCTTTCTAGTATCAAGCATCAAATAGCCAACTCAAGAACAAAGTCACAAATTAGCTACGGGGAGTTAAGGGATGAAAGAAGCAACCCGTGTCTGATAAATTGGGACAAAAGAGGAATGAAAACGTTAGCTCTCAAAAATTAGTACGCGCATTTTCCAAAGAGGGAAACGCGTTTTGAACAGTGTAAAACGCAATTGGATCGAAAAACGCCAAAAACTAGTGGCACGGTGAACGGTAGTTTCACAAAACCGAGAGGATAAGGTGTTAAAACTAACGGCGTCTGTTCTATTCGCTATTAAGTAACGCGGAGGGAAGTTCGGCCATTAGGAAAGGGCGTACGACCATTCGGTTTTCCAAAATGGTGGTTCGCGTATCAGGACCGAAACGGGTGAAACAATATTCGACTTCGCTGGTGTTCGTTCCGAGAGAACGGAGAGAGGGAGAGAGAGAGAAAAAAGAGAGAAAGAGATACAGGGGGAGGGAGAGAGAGAGAGAGAGAGAGAGAGAGAGTGAGAGAGAGGGAGAGAGAGAGAAAGAGAGAGGGAAAGAGAGAGAGAGAAACTCTCTCGGTGCGCTCGCGGCATCTAGATTCCGATGAACAGGCGAGCTGCGATGGCGTATTGATCTTTTTAGTGGCGTACCGTCTCCACAGACGCAATCCAACTGCTGCTGCAGACTAAAGGTCTACATTTCCCTCGAGACGGATACTAGTTTCGCTATTCCTATAACACACAATTTGGCCAGGGAATATTGCGCCCGCGACTACAACCTCGAGAACAATCTCTCTCTCTCTCCCTCTCTCTCTTTCTCTCTTTCTCTCTCTCTTTCTCTCTCTCTCTTTCTCTCTTTCTCTCTCTCTCTCTCTCTCTCTCTCTCTTTCTCTATCTCTTACACACAAGCATCCTGGAACGTGTGCACCGATAAAACACGGAGGACTCGTTCGTCCTGTTGTCATCGGATGCTAGTCGGAGCTCGAGATCCATTTAGTACGTACACAATGGTAACAAGCACACGGACGTATGGAAACAGACAGTCTAGGATAGAGTTCGAAGGTTTGAAAAAGCTCCCGCAAGGATTTCTATACACTCTTTCGAAATTCGCTAAATATAGCTTTCCTGGAACCGAGATAGAAAGAGGACGCTTTGAGGACAACATTTCGTTGCACGACTAGGGAACGAGTGACCGATGTTCTTGCTTTTTGGGTGACTTGATTGCACCCTAAGTTTGGATTAGAATCGTTAGAATAATGCGTTTGGTTGGGGATGTACTCCGATTTGGTATTTTTAGTCTGAACTGCTAGAAGAACTAGTAGGAATGATTGTTTTGGAGAAATGGTTGAGAAAATTTGTGAAAATTTGGCTTCAACCGTTTTGGGAGTGTAACTGCTTACTGTCTGATTGGTGGGGTTAATTTTAGAGCAGTTTAGGATTTTTTTCGTATGGAGACGTTCCAACATTTTCTTGAGGATGATAAGGAGACTGCAATTAATTTTAGTTAAGGCTATCTGCGGGGGTTGGAGAGAAAAACTATTACGTTCAGTAGTTGCGTCATCCATTTTTCCACTCTGAAAAACTAAATAGATGCTAAAGAAACCAGAATGCAAGAAGATAGTGCTTAGGCTATTGGAAGAGTATCAATAGACTCATGTATAATCGTACGTTTATGATCGCAGCAGTGTCGAACATTGCTCTTAAATACCTAGAGACCAAAAGAATAACTATGATTTTTAAATCTAAAAACAACTAGCAAAAAGGTAAAGTTAGAAGAATATTTGTACATCCAAAGCCACCCCTAAATGAAGCAGTGTCGAATAGCATTTTTCACGAAGAACCATAGACTCGAATAGCAAAGCGATGTGGACGAAGAAAAAATGAACAGGGTACGGAATGAGTGGTAACAAATATGGAAAACGTCTTTGCCGGAGCAGAAGAAGGCCGGACGTAAGAAGGCAACCGTCGGACGTCGCCGGTGCTGCCAGCTAGCGCCACTCCGTCTAGCCCGACGTCTACGCTCTGTCAACTGTTTTATATTTAATCCGGGCCGCTTTAGCGAGCAGTAAACAAACACTGTATCGCATAAGCGCCGCTCGAATTAGCCTCAATACCATTTGAAACGGCCGACTCGCATTTATGAAGATGACCGGGGATACGTTGGCCCACCCGAGACAGAGTTCTGTGTCCGTGGAAAGACGGTGGGATCCGGCTTTAGGAGGTGGGGGGCTTTCAAAGCGTCTCCGTCTATGGTGGGAGGCTTGAAACAGTGGTGGGGAGTGCGGAGACAGGGCTGGGACGGTGGTGGTGGCAGAGACCTAACCTAAACCTAACCGGCGCGAGGTAGGGAGGCAGGCTGACGTCACGAAAAACCGTGGCCCCGCCTACCGTGGCCCGATGGGCGGGAATCCCCGGAGGATTTACGACTTTCGACCAGAACGGCATCTACTGGCCGTGTTGGCAACTTCTCCTGCTAAAACGGTGGCCATTACGCTGTCACGATTGGCTGGATACGCGGGACAACGCGAATCAGACGATGGTTTAAATATGGATTTTTTTTCCGGCCACGAGACCACGACCATCCCGACTCATAAATCAGCTTTGATTTTCGAAGGGCGGCCAGGGCTGGACAGGGTCACAGGCACCCCAACTATCTTTCAGTCGCGCATTTGTTTTCGGTGGTAAATCTATATTCGGCTAATCGAACTCTGCGAACCCAGCGCCGTTTCCGCTGCTTTTTCGGCTACTCCTGAGGGGATGCGTCTGTTTCTACGTTTCGGCCCACCCTTTACTACACCGACGACTTACACGATCTTGTCGATGCTTTCTCTTTCAGTTCACTTTGCTATCAACACTCGCTCTACGCCCCCATTCGGGAGAATTATTTCTTAATTTTTGTTCAGCAGAATTGCGAACGTTCTACTCACATTTTAAGAAATATCCCCGAGGTCTTATTTTCCGGATAATTATTTTATCAGAATATTTGTGCAACTTTTTATATTGTTGTATTAATTTATGAATCACAGTTCATTGAATGCTCCCACCCCAAACATGAATTGAAGTCAACGACCTGCGAGCGGAAACAATAAAAATTCTAAAATTGCCGGGATGCGTGATTTTGGGTTATGAAGTTAGCATGTGCATATAAATCGATTATGAGATTTTTTACACGGATAGGGAGCATAGTAGGGGTAGTTTAGATTAACTACCCCCGAGGATTTAATCGTTACGGAATCGGTAGCTAAGCCGCTCTTACGGCCGACGCTTAAACTAGATGGCCGTGAACCACTTAAACGGTAAAACGCTAAACTTTCCTGTAATGTCCACCGAGTTGAGTTGATCGCATGATAAAATTACGGCCGAGACACGAGAATGAACTTGACATTCAAAGTATTTTCGTCGGCCAACTTTATGGGGCGCTAACGACAACTTTATCATTGCTCTGTCGCCCGCAACTTTATCAACGGAGCCAAGATTTATAGATCGTGACGTTTGCACGGTTGAAATCCTGAGCGATCGTCCGGAGACCAATCAAATAATATTAGCCAGGAAACTGTTTTATGCTTCGTATAAAATTGAAGATCTCGTAAAAATATGTTTCTCGGCGCGTGCGCCTCAATAAGTAGAATAAGATGTTCGACATTTGTTATTTGTTCGCTATTATTTCGTTACGATTATCATAAAGATGGTTTGGGACACTTAATATCGATTTTATCCCAGAAATTTAATAATATGATAAGTAGACTATAGATATTATGCATATATGACAAAAATAGGTAGATGTGAAAATGTGAAAAAATTTAAGGATATCGATGCATTATCATCAATTAATTAAAATCATTCAAGCAAGAATGATATTTTTATTCTGCATAAAAATCCGCTGTTTAACAATAAACAATGATTTCTTCAGAGAGATTCTTCAAACGATAATTACTCGCGAGAACTGAAATATCAATGTCGAGATTGCAATTCACTGAAATAATTAACAGAGAGACTCGTGTTTGATTAAATTAATTAGGTTATACATTGGAAAGATTAAACGGGGAATTTAAGGGGATGAGAATTAAAGCTCGACAAAAGTGTGGCATTAAACTTTCAGATTGTCTCCTTTATTACTGTTAATGATGCCGGAAAATCATGCTTATCGGTAGCAGACACGACTATAAAACGGTAACGGGACTCTAGCATCCCGTATTCACGCAACAAAAAACTATATTACGTGTAAAGTCTATTTTATACCTCGTGAAGATCTTACTTATCAGATAGAACATGGCAGAGTACATTTTATTAACTAATCTTAGGAATTGCGAGCACAACGTCCCCACAATGTTTCTTAGACCGCCATATCAAAAATTACGGTCCTCAGAGTGGGAATTCATAAATTTACTATCTTATATACTGTAAAATGAATGATCTCTTACTCTTAATGTTGTGAGACGTATTTCTTTCAAATGTGACGATATAGATGAAATACAATTTGTTGATTTAAAGTAGAGCTAGAGCAAGAATAAGTGAATTATTATACCAGGATCATTCATGTGACCATTTCTGAGGAGCGTACGGGGGTAAAACTGGGTTTATAATATAGGAATAAGAAATTCGGTATTTTTTATTTAAAACAGAATAGACGGTGGTTATACGATTCGAGCGCAATTATGGGGAAACGGCGAGAAGCCGTAGGACAGACAATAGTGGCGAAAAGGGCGTTTTAAAAGGAAAATTCCTGATGGGGACATAAGAATCGCGAGACGTCGGTTGTCGTGGGACAAGCCACACCGCGGGCGGTTACGTCGGTTTACGGCTGTTTTAACGAGCGCTGTTGCACGCGACTCAGCACTAAACCAGCCTTACAAAACGCAGCCACACTAGTTTAACGTTTTACGGTTGAATTTATTATCTGTTACCTCCTTATATGACGGTACAATAACAATAATTGTCAGTTTTAATTCGATCGTAAATCAACGCCGGAAAGAATTCGCGCCGTTTCCACCGCGGGTACCACACGACGAAGGATATCGGGCCATCTGTCGTCACGTTACTGAAATACTTTCTCCCTAGAAAAACGTTCTCCCGGCCCGAGCATTGGTGTCCGACCGTGCCAGGTCTCCTTGTTCACAGTTAACGTTGAGCGATCGTAGATGGTGCCAGTGGCGCTCGAATCCTGTTCACCGGTATTACCCGCGTTTTACGATTTCGCTTATGCCACTGTTACCCGGATTTTATGTTATTCCTTACATTTGCCTTCCGAATGTTACCCTGCCACGAGTCTTATGGACACTTGACTTTCTATGGGAAATCGATTCGAATGAATGCATTTTAACACTTGAACTTGAGTAGGTTTCAAGGTCTCGAGGAATTTAAATTGATAGTTGAGTTGATGTCTCTTCGATTGAATGTCAGGAACAGAGACCGTCAATGGGAACTTTTGTAATGAATTGTGAAAAAGGATAATTGAAGAAGTCTGAAATATATTTTTATAAGAATATTTTAATGTTTGTTGACGCAAATGAATGGTGGAGGATGGTATACTTTGTTATAGTGGCACTTAAGTTTCAAAAGTAACACGAGAACATATGGAAAAATCAATAAACTCTAATCATCAACTTGGAAAAAATTGAAACGACTTTGTCAGGATTGTTCGAGTCAATAATAGAATCAATTGACACTGCAAAAGTGTGCAGCTGTTAGCTCGATATTATCCACTACATGCAAAATACTACAATTTATATTATTTATATTTTATATAATATTATATTATTATACTATAGTCCCGCAACATTGCACTTCTAAATCTAGCAACACTGTATAATCTGGCCTCCTTAGATACATACTTTCTACGTTGCAATCTTCTGTTGTTCACTAGCCATTTAGGTAGAGTGCTCTATTGTACTCGCGCATTTTCTTTAAGAGAAATGTATTAAAAAGTGTAACAAATAGCATGTAAGTCTAGTTGACATATATATATATATATATATATATATATATATATATATATAAAAGTTTGAATATGTATAGGTGGTTAATGGATCTAAGTGGATTCAAGCCATTTAAAATAAAAAAAAAATTTTACAAAGTCGGTAATTCAGAACCGTAGAAGAATGCATTACGTGCAGCTTTTATGCGGATTTTAAGTTTCTACGTAAAACAACGAGTCAGTAATGCAGTCAAGACCTAGTCAAGAAAACCCATAACCTGTTTTATGCATGTATACCTTGTAAATTCTGTGATCCATCACAGACTTAAGACTACTACAGACATTGCATCTTATGGGCTTTTCTGTCTAGACCTCGGGGGGGGGGGGGGGGGGCACAGTGACCCCCGTACCATTTCGGTGTCGCGCTCAATATTACCGATAGTTCACGAATTTAGCCGTATTAGCAAGAACTGAATATTCCGTATACTTTATTTTTACTACGGGTGTTTTGGAGGCTACTAATGCATACGGCGCGTGTATTTGAACGGTGAAAATAATATTTATGAAGAATGTATTACAAAAATACGAATTGTAGTAAAATTAATTTGGTTTCTATACGTAATATTATTTTTATTACTCGTGTCACTAATGAATGTATATTATAATAGTTTTATACACTTTAAACCAATAGTTTACTTTCTTTACACTTAAAATCAATACAAATTCTATGCAGATAATGTTTTCTTGTTTTTAAAATAAGTACTTGCATTCTTTTAAATTCATTAAATTAAATTTTCGTTATAATATTTTTAATAAATATGTATAAAAAGTAATACAAATTTTCTATTGGATTAGTTTAATTCTAAAGTGTCCAAAGAGACATTGCTATATTATACAATATGTAGAAAAACAATATATTTGACTGAAGAGATATCAATTTTTGTTTTAATGACGTGCGTCATTAACGTGCGAAGATTTTATCAACGTGATTTATTATTTCTTGTGTGCAACAACAAATACCGTGAGCAACAGTGGTCACGTACAAGCACTACCGCATTTATCGAGCTCGAGACGTTTCAAATTCCGTCAGCTTCTGGTGACAGATTCTGTCGTCGGAAATGTTTCGCACGTTGTTTTCAGTGCAACGTACGCTATATATGCATGATAATCCGATTTATGCCGTGTTTGGGCTTATTTTGATCAGAAAAACATATTCAATCGATAGGTGATCTTACCATTACCTGATGCTGAATCACGTCCATATCGTACGTCGCCGCTACGTGAGCCTCTTGAAGACAACAATGAGGTTTCACTAACGCGTATTAATAACAATAAAATGTTTATTATGGTTCATAATTCTGCCATGGAAACATTATGAGTCGATTGCAAATGCTTTTTTGATTGAAAATAAGTCTAAACATGCCACAAATCGGATAAGTTAAACTGTATTTGTAGGGAAAAGTTTTCTTCGAAGTTCAGGAAAGAATTTTATTTGAGGCTTTCGACGACGTATTCTAATCTGCATAATTTTTAATATATGAATATCAGTTTACACATGCTCGTGTACACTGCAACAATTATCATGTCGCGAAAGTTTATACATTTCTTAACATTTTCATATCGGAAAACAATACATTTCGTGTTAAAATTCAAATTAGTTATGTTGATAAGTTAACATCTGTTAATAATATAAAAATGATGAAAATAATATTAAAACTACACGTGTGTTCTGCAAATTGCTTTGGTAAACCTGGTTTAAAAAACCACGAATTGAAAATTGCAAAATTTTTAACAATTTTATATTCGCATAAAAAATGATAATGATTTTTGATGAAGTCATCGAATATTGAAATGATCGCTCAATAAAATTGTGGTTTAGATTAAAAAGCAACGTGCCTCTGAATTTCCACAGCTTCGAAAAGCAGGACAAAACATTTATCTCATCGCTTGTGATAGAAACCGTTCGAACGATTTCGATGCAAGCATCGATAGCTTCTTGTACGAATGTAATGCGGCAACATGGAACAGATCCTGCCTCATCTTTTTACCCCCTCTAACACATGAATCAGAACTAACTTTTAGTCCGGATAAGAACTAGTTTCAACCAATTATTTAATATGAATATAAAATAATGTTACAATGTCGAAATAAGTGCAAATCTATTTAACACTCGCTCACGAGAGTACGAGTTACATGTATTCTGAAACTAAAACATTGTATTTGGATTATTAATTGAAAATAATTGTTGAAGCTGGGACATAGGAAAAGGAAGAAAGTATTAAAAGTCTTACATTCTACTATGAAATACATATTTACGCAAATTCTAAATGTGCAGCTATTAGCTCGATATTATCCACTACATGCAAGATACTATAATTTATAAGTTATAGCATTTTGCGAATTGTGGATAATATCGATTGCCCAGGTCTCACCACGAGGAGGTTGCTGCACAAGAGACCCGAAAGGGAGTCAGAACGAAGTTTCCCTTCGTTCTGTCTCCCTTTCTTACAACGAAGATTCTTAGAAACTAAGTTTCGCAGGTCGCTAAATGGAAAAATAGTCTTTTTCACGGAAAAGACTTCTTTTCCAGTTAGCGTATGTCGAGTAATTATTGCGGGACAAAGTGTGAATCGGAGAAGAAGTCTCCGATCCACGAGGGACCGAGGGCGAATCAGGCGGAAGGCTCTGATTCTTCCAAAGAGACAAACAAGATCGAACCAGAGCAGAAGGCTCTGGTTCAAGGGTGACGCGACGCGTTCAGTGCTTACAAGTCCTGAGCCGACCAGCCCGATACCCGTCACTCCATCACCAAGAAAGATGGCAAAGAGATGCGCTCAAACGGTTTCTGGCGCTACTGGGTGACATGAGAACATGGCGTGCCCAGGATTACGTTAACACAGAGGATCGTCAGAAGACGAGTGAACGAGTCACTTAGACATCCCTCTCAATGACTTCACGCCGGATACCGAAACTGGACCAGCTCAGGACCTGCAAGCAAGGCCGACACGGCAGAAGGCTGTGTCGGAATCAGAAAACGGAGCGAGCAAAGCGAATTTACGGTAATAATTACTCGACATAATTACAACGACGATTGACAATCTTAATAACTAACGCACGCACTAAAACTAACTTAAGAATAATCTGGAGTCTTCGTTCGACGAATCCTCTTCTTTCGATGAATTTTCTTCCTTCGATGAATTTTCTTCGTACGATGAATTTTCTTCGCAAGATGAATTTTCTTCGCAAGATGAATTTTCTTGAACAGAATCGATAACCAGCTGAAACAAAATTGACTCCAAATGGAAAAGCTGTTGAAAAAAAATCGAAACAGAATCGAAAACCAGTTGAAACAAAATCGAAACAGAATCGAAAACCAGTTGATACGAAATCGACACCAAATGAAAAACCAGTCGAAACAGAATCGAAACCATGTCGAGCCCAAATCTGATGATTTGTGGAAGCAAAGATCTATAGGCGATTCGGGTGGCCCCGGGGACGCGAGTCCCCGTACCCACTCACGGGCCCCATCCCGTGAGTGAGCCCCTGAGGGAACTCCGATCGGAGGAATATCAATTTCAAGACAAAAATATCAATTTGAGAAAGTTGGACTTTGAAAGTTCAGGAGCACATTCCAATTACGAATCCAAAAATTAATAATGGAGGTGTTTGTTGAAGGTACATGAATTCTGAAATTGATATTCCGTATTTCTATTATTAATTGAAAAAAAGCGCTGAACATGGAATACCTGAACAAAGGAAAACGAAGAAATTATTAAGTCTTACATTCTAATATAAAATACATATTTACGCAAGCTCTAAATGTGCAGCTATTAGCTCGATATTATCCACTACATGCAAGATACTACAATTTATAACTTATAATATCTTGCGCATTATGGATAATATCGATTGCCCAGGTCTCACCACGAGGAGGTTGCTGCACAAGAGACCCGAAAGGGAGTCAGAACGAAGTCTCCCTTCGTTCTGTCTCCCTTTCTTACAACGAAGATTCTTAGAAACTAAGTTTCGCAGGTCGCTAAATGGAAAAATAGTCTTTTTCACGGAAAAGACTTCTTTTCCAGTTAGCGTATGTCGAGTAATTATTGCGGGACAAAGTGTGAATCGGAGAAGAAGTCTCCGATCCACGAGGGACCGAGGGCGAATCAGGCGGAAGGCTCTGATTCTTCCAAAGAGACAAACAAGATCGAACCAGAGCAGAAGGCTCTGGTTCAAGGGTGACGCGACGCGTTCAGTGCTTACAAGTCCTGAGCCGACCAGCCCGATACCCGTCACTCCATCACCAAGAAAGATGGCAAAGAGATGCGCTCAAACGGTTTCTGGCGCTACTGGGTGACATGAGAACATGGCGTGCCCAGGATTACGTTAACACAGAGGATCGTCAGAAGACGAGTGAACGAGTCACTTAGACATCCCTCTCAATGACTTCACGCCGGATACCGAAACTGGACCAGCTCAGGACCTGCAAGCAAGGCCGACACGGCAGAAGGCTGTGTCGGAATCAGAAAACGGAGCGAGCAAAGCGAATTTACGGTAATAATTACTCGACATAATTACAACGACGATTGACAATCTTAATAACTAACGCACGCACTAAAATTAATTTATAAATAATCTGGAGTCTTCGTTCGATGATTCCTCTTCGATCGATGAATTTTCTTCTTTCGATAAATTTTCTTCTTTCGATGAATTCTCTTCTTTCGATAAATTTTCTTCTTTCGATGAATTCTCTTCTTTCGTTGAATTTTCTTCTTTCGATGAATTTGCTTCTTTCGATGAATTTGCTTCCTTCGATGAACTTTCTTCTTTCGATGAATATTTTTCTTTCGATGAATTTTCTTCTTTTGATGAATTTTCTTCGGTCGTTCTGACTAACAAGAGCAAGATGAACGACCCAAAACGAAACAGAATCGAAAACCAATTGAAAAAAAATCGAAACAGAATCGAATACCAGTTGAAACAAAATCGACACCAAATCGAAAACCAGTCGAAACAAAGTCGAAACAAAATCGAAACCACATCGAGCCCAAATTTAATGATTTGTGGAAGCAACGACCTATAGGCGATTCGGGTGCCCCCGGGGACGCGAGTCCCCGTACCCACTCACGGGCCCCATCCCGTGAGTGAGCCCCTGAGGGAACTCCGATCCGAGCAATATTGATTTCAAGATAAAAATATCAATTTGCAGAAATAAATATCCATTTCCAGAAATAAATATTCATTTCCAGAAATAAATTTCAATTTCCAGAAATAAATTTCAATTTTCTGAAATAAATATCAATTTTCTGAAATAAATATCAATTTCCTCAAATATGTATCAATTTCCTGAAATAAGTATCAATTTCCTGAAATAAATATCAATTTCCTGAAATAAATTTAAATTTCCAGAAATAAATTTCAATTTTCTGAAATAAATATCAATTTCCTCAAATATGTATCAATTTCCTGAAATAAGTATCAATTTCCTGAAATAAATATCAATTTCCTGAAATAAATAACAATTTCCTGAAATAAATAACAATTTCCTGAAATAAATAACAATTTTCTGAAATAAATAACAATTTTCTGAAATAAATAACAATTTTCTGAAATAAATAATAATTTTCTGAAATAAATAATAATTTCCTGAAATAAATAACAATTTTCTGAAATAAATATCAATTTCCTCAAATATGTATCAATTTCCTGAAATAAATAACAATTTTCTGAAATGAATAACAATTTCCTGAAATAAATAACAATTTCCTCAAATAAATAACAATTTCCTCAAATAAATAACAATTTCCTGAAATGAATATTAATTTAAAGACAAATATATCAATTTCAAGACAAATATATCAATTTCCTGAAAAAAATATCAATTTCCTGAAAAATATTAATTTCTAGACAAAAATATTGTATCAATTTGATAAAGTTGAACTTTGAAAGTCTTACAAATTACATAAGAAATTTAAAACTCTAAGGTCTAAAATTCTAGATCGGTTCTTCTAAAAATAATTTAAATCGCGGCTATTTATTCGCAACATTAAGTAGACATCGAGTCAAGTTTGAAAATTTATACTATTACAACGCGTGTTACAATTTGTTTCGCAACGCTACTTAAAATCGTGAATGTTCTTATCTCACAGTTGATCGTTGCAACTGGAGCATGGGCGCCTGAAATATCGAATCATTCTAATACAGACGCGATCCTTTTGATGCGCAACGCTAATTCAACAAATGGAAATTAAAAATACTATTTAAATAAGAAAAGAACTCTGACGTCTAAAATTCTATATCGGTGTCTCTAGAATTACTTTAAATCGCGACTATTTATTCGCAACATTAACTAGGCATTTGATCAACTTTAAAAATTGATACTAGTACAACGCGTGTGACAATTTGTTTCGCAACACTACTCGAAATCGCGGATGTGCCCATCTCACAGTTGATCGTTGCAGCTCGAGCATGGGCGCCTGAAAAGTCGAAAGACTCGAAAGCAAACGCGAACTTTTGGTACGCAACGCTAATTCAATGAACAGAGATCCAAAAAAGATTACTCTACAGTTTCTGCAAAACGAATCGCGACTATTTGTTTCGCAACGCTATAGTTTAAACAAGCTATATCGCTGATAGAGACTACTATTATATTTAGAAGAAAGGCTAACTTTGATCTCTGTTCAAAATCGACTAACGCAACGCGTACTTTTTCGCAACGCTAGTACAAATCGCGGACGTTCCCATCTCGGCTGATCGTTGGGGCGGCGAGGCCTGCCCATGCATGCAACTAACTACTTTTACATTCTACTACAACTCTATTTCTACAGACGAGTATAACGACAAGGTAGTGATAAATTGACTCACTCGAAGATGCGAAGACGTTGCAATGATTGTCCTTTTGAATGACAGTTTGTCCGGCATCTTTGGCATAAAACCTCGTCTGCTCCTTCGGCCCCATCCCGACAATTTGTTTAGCACCGCTACTCGATATTGCGGAAGTACCCATCTCACAGTTGATCGTTGCAACTGGAGCATGGGCGTCTGAAATATCGAAAGATTCTATTGCAAACGCGATTCTTTTGATGCGCAACGCTAATTCAACAAATCGAAATAAAAAATACTATTTAAATAAGAAAAGAACTCTGACGTCTAAAATTCTATATCGGTGTCTCTAGAATTACTTTAAATTACGACTATTTATTTGTAACATTAACTAGACATTTCATCAACTTTAAAAATTGATACTAGTACAACGCGTGTAACAATTTGTTTCGCAACACTACTTGAAATCGCGGATGTGCCCATCTCACAGTTGATCGTTGCAGCTCGAGCATGGGAGCCTGTAAAGTCGAAAGACTCTAAGGCAAACGCGAACTTTTGGTGCGCAACGCTAATTCAACGAACAGAGATCCAAAAAACGATTACTTTAGATTATATGTAAAACAACAACAATATGAACTTTAAAAGCGCAGTTATCAAATTGAAATGTAATTTTGAACCGCGACTATTTGTGATTCGCAACGCTACGCTCTAAACAAAATTTTTCGTAACATTAACTTTAATCTCTGTTCAAAATCGACTAAATGCAACGCGTGGTTTTGTCGCAACGCTAGTGCAAATCGCGGACGTTCCCATCTCGGCTGATCGTTGGGGCGGCGAGGCCTGCCCATGCATGCAACTAACTACTTTTACACTTTACTACTACGGTATACTACTACAGACGAATATAGTAACAAGGTAGTAACAAAATGACTCACTCGAAGATGCGAAGTCATTGCAATGAATGCCCTCTCTGAGTCGATCAGCACGGTAATGACTGCATGCCGGATACCGAAACTGGACCGGCTCAGAACACAAGGTAAACGAAGGAAGCATTGAAGAGTCCATGGCCCCCCCCGAGCTAGCTTAAAGTAGGCCAAGGAAGTTTTAAATAACCCTTGGACTACCCTAAGCTAGCTAAAGGTGGACCATGGTAGACAATGGTAGGCCATTGGTGGAGGACCCTTGGTTAAGCTTAAGCCAGCTGAAGGTAAACAAGGGTAGCTCTGGAAGACCACTGGTCAGCCTCAAGGTAAGCACAGGTAGGCCAGAGTAGCTCTCGATGACCACTGATCAACTACTGTTGGAGGACCCTTGGTCCATCCTAAGCTAGCTGAAGGTGGGCAAGGGTAGCTCTGGAGGACCACTGGTCAGCCTCAGGGTAGGCAAGGGTAGGCCAGAGTAGCTCTGGATGACCACTGGTGGAGGACCCTTGGTCCACCCTAAGCCAGCTGAAGGTAGGCAAGGGTAGCTCTAGAGGTCCACTGGTCAGCCTCAGGGTAGGCAAGGGTAGGCCAGAGTAGCTCTGGATGACCACTGGTCAACCCCAAGGTAGACCACTGGTGAAGGACCCTTGGTCCACCCTAAGCCAGCTGAAGGTAGGCAAGGGTAGCTCTGGAGGACCACTGGTCATCCCCAAGGTAGGCAGGAGAGGCCAGTGTACCGCTGGAAGACCCTCCTCGTCCCGGAGCCCATCCGCTCCTGCCGGAGGGCCCGGCCCGACTGATTGACTGAGCGCGCTCAGCGAGCTTAGGTAACCAGTGATGCGCAACGCGCAGCGAAGCGCAACGCTCCCCACCCCAACTAATTTCGGTAGATCTCGATTGCCGTGATAATAATTATTGATAAATCTATTATTTCTTGCTGTTTAATGTTTATAACAATTCCTTTTGCCAACGATGTCGACAAGCATCCCCTTGTCTATCTACCAACTAATTTTTTAGTAAAAATTGCTAATCGTACTCGAGGTACAGAACAACTTTTAAACCATGAATATTCATACGCATTAATTTCTTCAACACAACTCACTGAAAAATGTATTGTTTCTAGCTAGTTAATATTTATAACAATCTTTTTGTTAATGATGTCGACAAGCATCCTCTTGACTATCTACCATCTTATTTTTAAGTAAAAATTGCTAATAGTATTCGAGATACAGAGTAACTTTTAACACACGAATATTACCAAACAATATTATATCAAGCAAATGTAATTAATAAAGTTACTACCTCTGGCTGTTTAATGTTTATAACAATTCCTTTTGCTAATTATGTCGATAAGCACTCCCTCGACTATCTGACCATCTAATTTTTCAGTGAAAATATGTAATGGAACTTGAGATATTGAATATCTTCTGACATATGAATATTCGCGTGCATTAATTTATCGAACACAATTCACTGATAAATTTATCATCTCTAGCTGGTTAATATTTGAAACAATTCTTTTTGTCGATGATGTCGACGAGCACTCCGTTTGTTGAAGGTACGTGTATTCTCAAACAGAAACTGTATTTCGATTATTAATTGAAAAGAAATGCTGAGTCTGGAACAAAGGAAAACGAAGAAAATATTAAGTCTTACAGTCCATTATAAAATATATATATATATATATATATATATATATATACGCAAATTCTAAATGTGCAGCTATTAGATCGATATTATCCACTACATGCAAGATACTATAATTTATAAGTTATAGTATCTTGCGAATTGTGAATAATATCGATTGCCCAGGTCTCACCACGATGAGGTTGCTGCACAAGAGACCCGAAAGGGAGTCAGAACGAAGTCCCCTTCGTTCTGGCTCCCATTCTTACAACGACGATTCTTAAAAACTAAGTTCGCAGGTCGTTAAATGGAAACGTAGTCTTTTTCATGGAAAAGACTTCTTTTCCATTTAGCGTATGTCGAGTAATTATTGCGGGGCAAAGTGTGAATCGGAGAAGTGAATCTCCGATCCACGAGGGACCATGGGCGAATAGAACGCATGTATTCTGAAATATAAACTCTATATTTCGATTATTAATTGAATAGAAATGCTGAAGCTGGGACACAGAAAAACGAAGAAAGTATTAAGTCATACATTCTACTGTAAACTGAGTATTATCGCAAATTCTAAGTGTGATTGCTCGATATTGTCCACTACATGCAAGATACTACAATGTATAAGTTATAGTAATACTAATTGCAAACGCGATCCTTTCAATGCGCAACGCTAATTCGAATAATGAAACTTTAAAAGACTATTTTGATAAAAAATTTAGAAATCTATCATATGAAATTTTAGATCGGTATGTCTAGAACTACTTTAAATTACGACAATTAATTCGCAACGTTGTCATGAACTTTAATCAATTTTGAAAATTTATATGTACTAGTACAACGCGTGTGTTCATTCGTTTCGCAACGCTACTTGAAATCGCGGATGTGCCCATCTCACAGCTGATCGTTGCAGCTCGAGCATGGGAGCCTGGAAAGTCGAAAAACTCGAAAGCATACGCGAACTTTTGGTACGCAACGCTATACTTTAAACAAGCTATATCGCTGATAGAAACTGCGATTATAATTGGAAGGAAGACTAACTTTGATCTGTGTTCAAAATCGACTAAATGCTACGCGTGGTTTTGTCGCTACGCTAATGCAAATCGCGGACGTTCCCATCTCGGTTGATCGTTGGGGCGGCGAGGCCTGCCCATGCATGCAACTAACTACTTTTACACTTTACTACTACGGTATACTACTACAGACGAATATAGTAACATGGTAGTAACAAAATGACTCACTCAAAGATGCGAAGCCACTGCATTGATTGTCCCTCTTGAATGACAGTTTGTCAGGCATCTTCGGCCGTATCCCGACAATTTGTTTCACATCGCTACTCGAAGTCGTGGATGTGCCCATGTCACAGTAGATCGTTGCAACTGGACCGGCTCAGAACCCAAGGTAAACGAAGACAGCATTGAAGAGACCATGGCCCACCCGAGCTAGCTTAAAGTAGGCCAAGGAAGTTTCAAATAACCCTTGGATTACTTTAAGGTAGCTAAAGGTAGACCATGATAGACAATGGTAGGCCATTGGTGGAGGACCTTTGGTCAAGCCTCGTTTAGGCTGCTGATGGTAGGCAAGGGTAGGCCAGGGTAGCTCTAGAGTAGACCAGGGTGGCCTAAACCAGCTGAAGGTAGGCAAAGGTAGACTAGGTTAGCTCTGGATGACTATTGGTCAACCTCAGGGTAGGCAAGGGTAGACCAAGGCAGACCACTGCTGGAGGACCCATGGTCAACCCTAAGCCGGACAAGAGTTATAAAAATTATTAATAACTCATGAACCTCTTCCAGAATCGAACTGACAACTATACATGAATGTTGCCGAAGGTCCATTCTATATTCTTCGAGAGCTAATATTTATAAGAATTCCCCGATTAACTATTTATCAACAATTTTTGAGGCGGTAACTTCTATCTTCTATGCCCGCAATGAGTAAGACAAGGAGAGTCCGAGAATTTGTCAAGGATAAATACACAAATCGTTGTGTCACATGTATGGAAACCGTTAATAACTAAATAATTAACTAGGCGTCGAATCTACATAAAACTGCAACAGGAATTTAGTGGAGGCATCATTCTAGATCCTCCGATCACAAAAGTGCATAAATTAAATCTCTAAAGTTGGAAGATTATTTTTTACCGGAGATCTGTTAAATTATTTGAGTTTATTTTAGAACGAGACTTAGAGTAATTGTTTATAACTGTTTAATCAGAAATAAAATGTGACGAAAAACTATATGTGAAAGTAGCTGAAGGTCTATTCTATATTTCCTAACTGCAAATATTTGTAAACAATTCCTCACAAGTGCGTTACTAATAAATTTCCTGTCGAGTGAGCACATTATTCAGCAGCTCTGTGTCTGTCTTTCTTTCTCTTCGTAAATATGCATAAGTTCGTCCTTGTCGGATACCAACGTCTTTATCATGTTCGCCAAATTTTTAACCAATCCAGGGATCCGAAGTCCTGTAAAAAAGTAGGCGGCACGACTGAATAATACGTGGTGCTACATCTGCATCCATCTGGGCTGATGGAAGTAATATATATTCGCAATATTTGAATATAATGCTTTGTATATCAATTTCCGTCGAAAAAATTTGTTTATATTTTTTTCAATGAATAATAGCCGTAGTAAAAAATATGAAGAATATTGTAGATAGTGTTGATGACAATAACTCATTATTAAACTAATGTCTAGAATGGTCGCTCTTAAGTTTCGATATGAAATCTGTATTTTTTCGAACTTTCTCGGGTTTTTCATTTTTTACACCTAGAGTTTGCAACAAAAAAATCAGAAAAAAATTAAAATACTTCTCGTTATAATTAATATTATATTTATTTTATTATTAGTTACCTATTAGTTACCTATTTTATATAAAACAATTAAACTGTAGGTTCTGATGCAGACCAAAGATGATGTAGGTTCTGAGATGTACGATACATATTGCATATTGATTCATTATTAAAACATTATTTTAATATTGAATAATTGGTGGAAGCTAGTTCTGATTCATACGTTAGAGGGGCTAAAAAGATGAGGTAGGTTCTGTTCCATGCTAAAGATGATGTAGCACGCAGGAGCTGTTCCAGGCTAAACATGATGCGCACACAAAAGTGGCGCGGCTAAACCCCGGGAGTGAGTACTCTCATTCCTCTCTGCCCATAAGGTGCAATGGCTGTACTGATCTTAAATCTGTGGAGTCTACAAGATGTTAGATTTATTTTTCTATCCCTTCGGTGGTGAACGCTAATGTTTCTGGGCATATACGTTTGATATTACTGTTTTATGCGAATAAATAGTAGACTGTCTCATTCACATAGAGTTCATTAGAACATTTCAGATGCTGTCGATATTTCAGTACTCAGAAAATCAGAAATCTATTGAGTCTCAAATCTGTCTTGCCTGTACAACTTGTTTGGGATCTCTTTTGTGAGATGGCGCCACGGAATACTTCAACATAGTGACTTTTAATTCCTGGTTTTTATTATTTTGGCAACACTATTCTGCAATCGATTTTAATTTGAATTTCACAAAGAGTTGAAACTTGCGAAATCTATGATTACATTTCAATTATTTTAGAAAAATGTTTCCCAAGAGAAGATATACAATCTCTATTCCCCATATTTCTTCTACCAAAAAATTTTCCGTGCTCTAAATCGTTGCTATGTTATTTCGGCATTTTTATAAACATTATTTACTCGGTATTTTAATTTTTATTTTGGTGGCAATAATTGTATTAACGGATTGGAAGAAATGTATTTTTATATTAAAACATAATCCTAAATCGTTAGAAGAGCAATTACAATTTTAATCACAGGAAGAATTAATTTCCCATTAGTAAAAGTGTACGAAACGGGAACATGGGTTAAAATTAATAGGTCACACATAAAAGTGGGCAAGATGAAATGGAAAGCGGAAACATAGTCATCAGGAGGCGCGAAAAGTTAATCCAGTTCAATGGACCCTTCGATTTTTACGAGCGGTAATAGTAAGTGGGGTCTCGTGCCGTGCTCATCAACGTCGGGATCATCCACGATGTTTCTATGGGTGGCGCGGTGGCGCTGAAAAGACGAGGCGAGAGTCAAACGTATCTGGCAATGTCATCAGTTACATTTATGAGGCCGTCAAGGATAAAGTGAGCACCTTGAGGTTGCATCATCGTCACTTTAAATCCCGTTTACCCGCTCGTAAAAGTCTTTGACGACTTCGCCGGAGAGCTGCCGGTACAGCACAGCCAACTTGCCTGCCATAAACTCGAGAATGGAGCACCCTCGTCCCCTCTACACACCCCGTCTGTCCTATACCCTCCTCAGGTTTTGACGGAAAATGAAACGGAAAGGAACTCGGGACGTTTACTTATCTAACTCTCAATAATCGTCGCTCGTTATGTCGTGCCGAGTCACAATACCGAGGAATCGTCCATTGATTGCTCGCTTATGGCCCTCGTAAGCTTTCGGAGCCTTTATACGCCGCAACCGTGGTTGCCATAACTGCACCTCGCTCGAATAATTGGTGTTTGATAGCGCCCAAGTAAAGGGTGACTTTTATTGTAGGTCTAATGACTTCATTTGTATCTCGAAGCAAATTTATCACCTTCAGAGGTTAAGGTTGTCATTGTATACCCTAGTGTGCGGGTCTTTACAAATACACTTTAAGATGGCGAGGCCTGGGTCCGTTCTGACCCAGCATTTTAATGGCATTATGTAGCTATTCAGCTTCTGGTGATTAATTTCAATTGGGGGTTGTTCTAGACTAAGTTCTAGAATGTTAATAGTTCTGTTGATTGATTTTCATTTCTTCTGCTATTTTATTTTTGAACAAAAATGTGGAGCAAATATATTAACCTTCGACCATTTTTCTCATAAATTTTATATATTTAATAGTATATAATAGTCTTCTCTGATATATAAAATAATCTCATGTTACATTGATTCCATCTTAGTTCATATTTTCACATCAAAGAAAGAATTTACAAAATGAATACTTTTCTATTCTATCACATGAATTCTTTCAGAAATTTATAAGAAATTTTCAAGAGGAAAATTAAGTTAGATAAACGAAGGATGGAAGAAGGATAAATATGGAATAAGATTGATAAACATGGGGATTTATTTTTCAGAAGTATTTTATTTAAATTTGAACACAATTTATTGATGCATTACTGTTTAGAGCACGCATGCATTCTTAAAGAACTGTTTTTATGCTTGCAGAGTATTATTTCCCCAAAGTAAGAATTTTATCAATAAATGCTCGATAGAGTACTTTCTAACATCAACGCGACTCGGATACCCTACATACATGTATAGCCGCTCGGTATTCGTTACTGGCTTGGGGAGCTCGTTCATGAATTGGAAATGCCCTACACTGGCAGCGAAAGAAGTCATAAAACGAATAAAACCGCCGTGTATCGGAATATCATGGTATTGGCACTACAGCGACACGTATGCTAGCTAAAATACTGTATAAGTCAACGGGGCCATTTTCCGCGTTTGCATTCGAACGTTTGCATATTCGTTAAATTCCTCCTCCTTCTCTACAGCAATCTCATACTAATCACAACGCTTTAAAGAACCTCGTTATTGATCTTACGTGGTCCACATTAACAGAACATTTCAAACAGAATCTTCATTCCTAGAGCCAAAAATGGCATATTAATTTGTTCTAATTTAAAGTGGCTATTTATTATCAGTGACACTATTTTAATCAAACAGAACGTTTATCTCAGATCGCATATATTTCTATCAGCAGAATTTTTTAAATGGTACTGGACATCAGTTTCTTCCATTTTAAGTCAGATATTAATTATTTTGTGACACTATTTTAAATGAATGGACTATTTATCTTAAATCATTTACGCTTCTTGTTGTAGAACATTTTCAGTGGTATTTCAATCTTTCAGCTAAACTCGGTACAAAAAAATGGTACATAATCACATTTACCTAAGACCAGCTTATACTTACACTGTATGTACTAGCTCAACTGTTTATACAATGATAAATTCTTCCACTTAGATGGCACATGAATTTTTCTACGTTGATTTCATGCGAAATAGGGATACTTGGTTTCAGTAAAATGCACAGAACAAAAATGGCAACCCATTGTTTTCTAAAGAATGATGGACCCGACAATCCAGTAAAATTGTTAATAAATCTCGCGTAATTTAACAGCGAGACCAGCAGATGAATAATCAGAGTGTAGCTAATTCATGTGCAGGTAATTACAACAGCGATTCCCAGGGGAGCAGAAGCGGATCGCTAGTGGGGCCATTGAAATTCGGTATGGCGGCGTTCGTCGTGTCAGTGGGTTCTAAAACGTGCTGGTCCGGTGCTCGACGTGTGAGGTACACGATTCCTTTTTACGATGGCAAGACCGAGGGGCGTCCTGATTGTCGTCGTCACTTGTCTTCCCCGAGTACGTGCTGAATTCGCTGGAGAAAGAGAGAGAGTGAGAGAGAGAGAGAAAGAGAAAGAGAAAGAGGAACCAGTCCCGAACCGCAACCACCCAAATAGACTGATCTCGTAAGAAGAGAGCACAATGAAGAGGTGCAATAATATCTCGAGGAGCTACACATTTTTATTCGTCGCATTCGCCACACGGTAGCTACAAGCTGTTTATTAGAGAGCACGAAAGCACGCCGACAGAGGACACTCGAGAGAGAGAGATTGTTCGAACTTTCCCACAGGAGAGAGACAGTCCTGGTAAGTTCAGACCCCTCGAGTTTCCAGCCCTCTGTTGCTCCCTTTCCGCGATCGGCCATCACCCGTGTAAATCTCGAATCTGACGTCTGCTATATGGCACGCTCGATTCCCTTGCTCCTCTCTGCACCCCCGAGAGAAAGAGAAAGAGAAGGAGAGAGAGAGAGAGAGAGAGAGAGAGAAGAGTAGAGCGAAACAGCGCTGCGTGGCGCGTTATTAAGGTCAGCCACCTGCCGCTCGATGGAGCTCACTTCAGGGATGAACACTATTATACCCCTCTGCGCTATGGTTATACATAACGGGGAGAAAAAAGAGAGGAGAAAGAGGCGCGGTAAGAAAGGTAATGCAGAGAAAGGAGGACGAAGAGGCAGCACCAGCAGAAGAAGAAGAAGAAGTAGGAGAAGAGAGGAAGAGGGATGCAGGGGGTCTGGCTGAACAAAGAAAATAAGAGATGCGAAACGACCACGCAGCCGGAGACGGTGTGCAAGCCGTAGAAAGGAGCCCTCGGGAGAAAGAGAGAGAGAGAGGTACAGAAGGAGAGAGGATAGCTCCCGGGACTCCTGGAGCCAGAGAAGAGAATAAAGGAAAAGCGAGAAAAATGTGTCTAACGTGGCAGAGGCAATTCTTCAGCCGGAGTTGCCGCCTTAATGCTCGCCGGAGAAAGGCGATTGGTTCTCGAGAAGAGCCCGTGGGAAAGATGGCCGCCATTTCCCTCCAACCACCCGTGCAAGTGTCCCCCCTACCTCCTCGGCCACCTACTCGTCCTTTCTCTGTCGCTCCTCTGGCCATGCCTGGGAGCCCGTAAACGGGCGACGGCCACGAAAGAAACCCCGTTCGAGGAATAAAGGGGGAGAAACACGCTCTCCGAGACTCTTATTCTTATTAACTGTTTAATCTTTCCCCGTGACGTACGGGACCCATTAAGCGCCGCGGATCTTGTTTATATTTCGCCCGAGAGCAACGCGAGAGACCGAGCCGCATCTTCGTTACGCTGAATTCAAAGGGCACCGTTCTCTTGGACCCTTGACTTTTTGCCATAAGACCCCAACCGATGCTGCAGCTCGGATGCAACTTACCCCGACATCACCGCGATGCCCCCGGATTAGCCGAAATGGCACCCTCCGTTTAAATCCTACCGGCGAAATTGCGTGTACAATAGTTTATAAGTGGCGCGAGATTATTTGTTGCGGAGGGTGCAACGGTGTTTGCGATGGAGGTCATGGTTTTTGAGGTGGATGCTGCTGGTTTTGGAAATTTTAAAGAGCCTTAGGACATTAACAGATTCGTTCAAGCATTTATTTACTGTTTTCTTTTCAATCTTGAATTTTTTCTTTCGTTAGATTTGATGTTATTTCTTCTCGGTTCAACCCTTGCAAATAGTTCCATCGAAACTATTGTACTTCAACTATTGAAGAAAGTACTTCAACTCTTGAAGAATGATCCATTATAAAAGTTCAATAAAAGCAATAAAAGACTTGCCATTACGAAAAATAATTTTAATCGCCTTACTATCCCTTAAATATAGTTTTTACTCGATTCCAAACTATTTCGCCTAATCAAATCACAAACCTACTATTAGAAAAAATAATACTGACGATCGCTGAAATGAGATTCCTAACTAACCCCTTCCAAATTACTCCACCTAATAAAATTACAAACTTGCCACTACAAAAAATAATTGTAGTGGTCAGACTGTTGTTTAAATACTTAATCTAGCTTATAGTTTACCGCGTTAGGTGTTCGAGGGTTTGTTAGTGGGGGTGTTAGTTGGGGCTGTCGAAGTCGAAAGGTTCGAAGGGTTCGAAGGTGAAGGGTTATCTGCGACGTGGTCCTTGCGAAAGAGGGTAGGATCGATCTATTTCGGAGGGTGTTCCGAGGGGAGGAAAGAGTGACAAGAGTGTGAGGGGCAAACGGTGCGAGGGTGCAGCGCAGATAGCGCTGAGTTACATCTCTCAATTATTTGATAATGCCGGCGACACCGAGCCGAGGGGAGCTCGTTAGAACTTAAAATGAGCTCTGCCCGTAATCTTCTCAATGTTTATACTTGCTTCGTAAATCTCCGCGAATCTCGGCGTGGGCATCGTCGTAGCAACGTCGGGAGGAACAATAGATGATACAAACTTCCCGAAGAGTGGCTCTCCTGGACCTCGTTTAAAATTTTTATGCCGGAGGCGGCGGCGGCGCAAACCACCGGGGCGACACGTTGGCTTTTCTCTCTCTCTCTCTCTCTCTCTTTCCTTCCCTTTGTAAAAACTATCCGGGTACCACTGGTATAACGTTGCTCTAACTGGATCTTAATTATCATCCTTGCCGACTTTTTTTGCCCAGCCCCTTTTAGGATAAACGAAAATGGCGCGCAGACGTAGGCGTGCATTGTTGGTTAAAAGCATGCTACCGAGTCGTTTGTAATTACTACTCGTACAGAATATTTCGTAATGATTTAACTGACATGATCAAGGGCAGAAAGTATTCTAAACGTTACTAGGAAAAAAGAGTCACGATTTATAGAGTAGTTTTTGGGAAACTCGAAGGAACAACCTGGATGTTGAAGAGATTTTTAGAAAATTGTACGTGTATAGTAGTTTGGGTCAAAATGTTCTTCATATTATATACAAATTATTAGATTGTTAATTTTATAGGAGATACCATGGAAATTTGATGTGAAGTGTATTTTATTTTTTACCATCCGCATGTATGTATTCATCGAGGTAATACGTTCGTGTTAGATTCCAGCGTATAAACACTGATTTATAAAAACGTGAATTTGTGTTAACCTCCGCAGTTTAATAATTACTAATTACGGAAGCCAGCGGCTGGGTTGTGTATAATAAAACCTGTTTAAAGTTTGGTTTAATAAGAGGGTTTAATAATTCTTTTCATTAAATCTCGCTTATTACACGCTTGCTGTTTTAAAAATTGTGTATCTTTTACATCAGATGTTTTATTTAATATTGATTAAAATTACAAAGACACATCTATAAGAAATAAATGAATATATTTCGCTATCCAAGTTTACACTCTATCCGAGTACACATTTCAATAACAATTGCACAAAAATCTAAATAAATGTTCTGTTGTAATTTTTGTACTGCAGAGCACATACAAATTGCTTTTAATATTCAGTACGTTCAGTGTAAATTTTTATTTTACAAATGTTATTTATTAAATTTTCTATAATTACCCACTGGTAACTAAGATAACATATAATGTGTTAATAGAAAAAAAGTTTTAACCAGGAACAGTTACTCAGAATTATTTTTTGTGTTGTAGAAATTGGTGAGTAAATTGTAGACGTACATATTTACGAGACAATTAGGGGATGTTTCCGACATAATCTGCTGTTAACCTCAGTCAGAGCACGGAACATCGTGTCAAAACTGACCAGGACAATGCAGAAGGTGTTAATTACCCGATCCGTATCTAGGAGGCCGGGTATATTCCTCGATCTAACAAGTCTGGAACCCCTTTCTTCAGGCAGCCATCCGTACCAGTGCCATTACGAGCCACCGTGTATTCGTATTTACCGCTCTATTAGAGGCCGCCGGCGGGGATCACGATAAATCCAGTTTGACGCAGATTGCCTCGTAACAGGCAGCCATAACTTACGCCTTTATACTTTTCTCGCGTGTCGCCGGCTATCGGCTCGTAAAGCCGAATCGTGGACGCTGAATCTGCGCCGGAACGCGATCGCTTTCTAGTTTCTCCGTCTTGTAACCAACTCCCTACCAATTCATCCGAATCCAACTGGCTCTATTATTGGAAAAAATTCCCTCTACTGTATTATCATCGGAGAAATGCTCCGAAAATTCTAAAATACACATTCATAAATTTACATTCTAAAAATTGTCCACATTCGTTGGAAATTTTACAACTTCTTTACTAATGTACAAGAAGATGGACTTTCTGGGATTGATCCTCCTGTGAGGGTTAAAATTGAAAAGTAAATGTAAGAGATACATTTACCAGTTTCTTTAAAATATTAACTGATATTGTTAATTAAGCAAATTCTGCGTTAACATTGTCTCTTAACACTAGAATTACCGAGCCCGTCAAAATGGCGGATTTCAGATTTTCTCTTTCACAATTTGTGAAGTTATAACATTCTTGAGAAATGGTTTAGCATACTTCTTTATTCAAGTCCAATGTTACCATAAAAATACCATGAAATTTGAACAAATGCAATCTCGTTGTTATTATAAAGGAATACACGTCAGTCTCGTTTAGAGCTCAGTAGTTCTGGTGTTAGTATTCTTTCGAAGGAGTTCGTTTCGTTCAGAAGAGTATAGTGTTCTTTCCTTTAAATCTCAACAGATGAATTGGTGTTTTAAAGACACTATGAACATTTTCAAAACAATAATAATTTATACTCTCGTGTTAGTTATTCTAAATAAAATATTTTCGTGTTAATATACATGTTAGATTGGCTAGCATATTGGTTCTAGAAGTAACATTCATTACTTTGACATTTTCTGGTTATGTGGATGAACCACAACCCCTAAATTCATGGATGCTATTCCATGTGAACTATACCCGCATTTAAGTAGAAAATATCACTCTAAATGCTACAAATCCACAATTTCAGACTAACTAGAGGCTACTATCTAAAAGATACAAATAGAAATTTCTTCAAAAGCATATTCCAAATAAAACATAGACGTCCCACTACACCAGGATCGACAAGAAGCGACATGAACTGACCTAACGCATCCGCAACCGAGTAAATCGCGTAAATTCCGCCGTGACTATCCTCGCAACACAATGCTCGAAATTGAACCAGCCCATGCAACCGGTCAGGGTAGCTAGTCGAACTCGGGAACGACTCTATTAACGATAGTCAGCGAGATTGCCAGAGAGCTCACTTCCCAGCGCTCCTTGTCCCGTGGTCATAAATAGACTGTGGTGCTTCTCGGTCGGGGATGGGGTCTCGGGGAAAAAAGGATTCAAACGGCGAAACAACGACCGTGTCGTACAAACCTGTCGGGTCCTCTCTCTTGGAGGAGGACACGGCGAAAAAGCGATTGCCGAGAGAGGACGTTGAAAGAAAAAGAAGGGGGGAGCGGGAAGGGGATAGCAGCAGAGGGGTGGTTTAGGTAGGAGATAGGATTAGTTACCCGGGAGAAGTACCGGAGGTCAGAGGCTGGGTATATCTGGATTAAGATGCGTCGGGAAAAGAGTGGGGAGTGGGGAGCAGACAAAAGGGGGAGAGAAGATGGACAAAGAGAGGCAGGGAGTCGGTCCCCTTCCGAGCCGTGGTGACGAACGACGTTCGCGGGGACCTTGAATGTCTTTGGTTGTCCATGGGTCTCGATGATCTTGCCGGGCTTTTGGTGCTAGATGGTGGTAAAGGGGGTCAGAGGGGTTTGAGGGGAATAGGATGGGGTACAAGAGGGGTACAGGAGGTGAGCAAGCGACGAGGACCGTGCCGGGTGACGTACGAGCACAGGGACCACCCCTGGTGATCAAATCCCGCATCTTCCAGACGGTTTCACACAAAAATCATATTTATCGCGATGCCTACCTGCGGCCAACGGCATGTCACCCTGCTCCACCTTTATGGCGGCCCAACAACCTCCTCTCTCTGTCTCTTTCTTTCTTCCTTCTTCTCCGTCTGCTTCTTCCTCGTCTGCTCGCTGTTTTAATCTTAGACTATCGCCCGGTTATGGCCGCGCCGGAGTAATTGCCTCGCAAGCCCGAATTTATTGCTAAGTAGAAACCCGCTCCCTGCTTAACCTCTTGAAGGGAGTATGAATGTATAATGATCCGAACTGATACCGAATTGCCCGCAGCGACGGCAGACACCGACGTGGGAATCGCGACCCCTTTTTACCGATGTCTTCTGCTTTCGAGTTACTTTGTATCTCCGATTCTGTTTCTTATCGGTGTCTTATCTTGGACAGTTGAGAGCTGTGGGTGGGTTTATTGTTGCTTGCGATGGGTCATTGGGATGTTACACGCTTTGGTTTTATTTTGTTGGTTGTGCACAAGATTTTAGAATGTTCATTTTATTTATTAATTGCTAGAGGGTATGTTTATAATACAAACTGCAGTACAAACTACTAAAAATTACACCTAGTTAGCTGTACAAGATTTTACCATACGCATTTAATTTACGAATTACTACAGTGTATGTTTCTAGCACAAACTACTAGAAACTACCGTTACCCTATGGTTTTTTGTCATGAAGAAAATAATGTTGGCTATGCAAGATTTTACCATGTTAATTTCATTCATGAACTATTAGAATGTATGCTTCTAGTATGAACTACTAGAAACTACCCCTAAATGGAAGAGTTAATTAATATTTATGTAGTTTTAGAGGAAAGGTTCTTCTATGAAATTAGTTTTCTTTATACATGTTTTTATACCATTTCTTATACATATTTTTTCTACACATATTTTTCAACTAACCTCTACGTAAGGGTCGAAGTGTTTACACTAACCCTTAGCACTCGACCACTCTGAGGCGCCACTAGAAATTGCTATATCATTGTTCAAAATATTTTTTACATTACTAAAATTGTTCATATTTAATAAATTACTAAACATTTAAGTATTGTGTGAGTAAATAGCATCGGTTCTATGTACATGAAATGAAAAAAATCATATGGAAACATTCTAGATCGGAAGTAATGTTTTATTTTCGAGTTAAAGTATTTGCTCTATCAAACCACTCCCTAGAATTTTTCAAAATAACAAACATCTTCGACTCACTGTCCCAAACGACCTCGCCCCTCGAAACAACCAAATTAAATTGAACGTTTCTCCAATTTTTCGCAGCGAAAGGATGCGTGCCATCAAGGATCTCAAAAATACCACCCACGGAGCGAAGAAAATCGTCGGATCGAGGGAAACGAAGTCTCCATAGCCAGTCTGTCCATAGGAAAAAACCAGTGGGAAGGTAATTCGGAGCGGCGCGAGAGAGAGAGAGAGAGAGAGAGAGAGAGAGAGAGAGAGAACGGGCGGTTTATCGCGTTTGGCGTGTAGAGAGAAAAATAAAGACATCGAGCCTATTACGAGGAACTCCTGAAACAATAATCGATTGTTATCGACGCGTTGTTTCCGTCCCGGATCGATAGGAAAAGAGGGGATGGTGTCGGCTGCTGGCCCGCCAACCGCGAAACGATGGCTGCGTCATCGTTACTCCTTTTTATTTACAAGTTTCCCTATCCCCGCGACACGGTAATGGCGATAGATGTGTTGCAGAGGAAGAGGAAGGTTCGGGAATAGACACGGGGGTTCTGGAGCCATTCCCATAACTCAAATCCGACTCAATTTTCCCCGGGAAGAAAGTTCCATGCCGCCGCCGCCGCCGCCACCAGTCGTCGATCGGTTTATTAACCCACATCTTTATGACCGATTATTGCGATACCCTAACGATCGTTCCACCGTACTCCGCGTACCATTCCATACCACGAGGAAAATTCCTACGACAGTCGATTGTTACTTGTACGTAGTATTTTCGAGCGTTCCGGTAATTCGAAGCTGTTGTAAAGATCTTCGGAACTTTTCGAGAGAGGGTCCACCATTGCCGGCTTTATTCCCGGAAAGTTATCGACGATTTTTAAAGCGAACTGTCTGTGAGGTACTTTCTGCTGTGATACGTTCGTAGATGCTCTTAAGAATTTTTAGTTATATTCTATTTACGATTTTGTAGTTGTATTTCGTGTTGAGAATTTTCTAGTTGTGCTTTGATTTTGAGTTGCGATTTTGTAGATGTATAGTAATTTAAGATTTGTTTGATGAACTGGAGTGTAAGCATTTTTAGATGTACTTTATTTTAAGTCTTTTTAGTTGTTTCTCATTCATGACTTTGTAGTTGTACCTCATTTACGATTTTGTAGTTGTACCTGATTTACGATTTTGTAGTTGTACGTCATTTACGATTTTGTAGTTGTACTTTAATATAAGAACCTTTTGCTGCACTTTAATTTAAGAATATTTAATTGTAATTTGATTTAAGAATTTTTAGTTGCACTTTAATTTAAAACATTTGTTGTGATCGTATAATTTAAGAATTTTTAGTTGCACTTTAATTTAAAACATTTGTTCTGATAATATAATTTAATAATATTTTAGTTTTACTTCGTTTAAAATTGTTCAGTTGTCTAATTGTGTAGTAGTATTTTTAGTTCAATTTAATTTTAAAAAAGGACTATGTATATTTAAGTTCAGTTTGTACCACTTCCACAGGAATAAGAGTTACATTCTTTTAAATTGTGTTTTTGCATGATTATGTGTGATGTGTGACTAGTATGTTGTGATTCTTAGTCGGTAAACTCTTGATGTCTATGGAAATTCATACGCCTAAAATCTACGCAATAGAAACAATAATTAAAGATGAACTTCACCCTTCGAATAAAATTGTATGACAGTAGATATCGAAGTAACTTGTACACTTGTGTAACAGAAAATACTGTCAAAAATAAAGCGTTGTTTCCTAGAACAACCCTTAAATTTAAACAACCCCCGAAAACTCATTCTCATTACAAAAGTCCTTCTTCTATGGGATGAAAGGAGTCATTAAACGCATTTAGTTCCATCTACCATCTTCCATTGCAGAATGTCACTCTGGTACAAATTGAAGCGCGAAGATGATAGTCGCAGGCCGTCGGCAGCCATCAGCAGAACTGAAAAAAATCAAATCGTAAGGAATTGAAGAAATCGCGGCGTCGAACACGGAGTATCGCGTCGCTCATGGGGGTGAAATGAGGAATGCCAGTAACGCCCCGTGCCGCATTAAGAGGGCTATGGGGAACGGCGTCGTAATGAATTAAGGGAAATCAGAAATTGCTTTAAATAGCACCGTAAAAATAAAGTTTATTTAAAGAAGGTTAAAAGGGGGAGACGTGTAGGGGTGGAAATCGAGAGAGGACCAAGATGGAAAGGAAAGGGACGACGAAAAGTGGGAGGAGAAGGAGGGTAACCGACTTCAGAAGGGGTGCTAAGTCGACGGCGGAGCGTGTAGCACGGAAATTGCCGAGAAACGCGTATTAAAATTGCTGGATTTAGTAGGGAGATAAGCCGCGGCCGGGGCTACGAGCCGAAGGAAAAGAAAAACTCTCTTTTACTTGCGCAACGGCGTTACCGTCGCCTCTCCGTTCCCGTTATCCAAAGCTTAAAGCTTAGACTGCGCCATCATCCTCCACCGCCAATTCTTACAAACCCTTTGCTTTGCACCCCCGCACGCCACATTTAATTCACCTTTTTCTTCGGTTTCGGCGAACCCCCTCGAGCTAGCCATTTTCACGTTTTCATGGCTGCCGTCGCCCGATTCCTTCAATCAATTGAACACTTTCAAACAGATTTTAAAAGTTAGCTGTTTCTTGCATCAAAAAATCGTGTAAAAATGGGTGAAACTTCAGTGAAGGCTTTTTTACCAAACAGGAGATTTGCAGAAGTTGTGCAGCGAGGTGTTCAATTTTTCTTCTGCATATTTTTAGATTTGTTCTTTCGATGAGCTTGCTTCTCGATCAACGATGATTCTCTTGTCGGATACAATTTAAATAAATTGCTGAGTTTATGCAGATATAAAAAACATATAGGGGTGAAAGGTAAAGCAGAGAATAAAATTAGAAAAATTTAAGGGCACTGGTATTCTATTTTGAACTTACTAAAATTCTACAGAACACTATGTAATTTTGTATAAGGATTCACTCTATTAAGAATTTAAATACATAAAAAATTAGAATTTATTATGGAGTATAAATCAAATAAACATGTTTTAAACCGAACCTAAGACCTGTCATCTGAGAGTTAATTTTTTCCTCGTTGTTCACTAGAATGATTTTTATGTAGATTTGTTACACGATTCAAAGCGTAATTCAATGTTTAGCGCCGTAGACATTTTTCGTAGTTGAACGTGTACGAGATGGATTCTTCAGGAAGCCTGAAACACAAAATATTTTATTGTTAATACTTGAATATAGAAGATGGTGCAGAATTGACTATTTTTATGAAGCAGCAGTCTAAGGGTAACAAACCACAAGGTTTCCTTGGATCATTGGAACAAATGTGCAATGCTCGTGAACTTTACATACATTTTAACAAGATTGTTATAAAGATTCATCTTTATCAAGTATGTAATCCTAAAGAAAATTGTGAGAACTCTCAAATCTTCGCAGGGTATTCGACAGTACAATCGAATTTATTTATCACTCCATAAAAATTCCCGAGCTTTATTTCGACATACGAATATTTTTTAAAATTGTACTGACCAGAACTAGAATGTATTCTCATGGATAAATCACTGTGCAAAGCCCATGAGACAAGCTCTTGAAGGTTTCACATACACTGTTTTTTGCGTGAACCTCACAGAAAATTTTCCCCGTTCGAATTTGGCAAAATCACAGTCACTCCATCGTAACCCCAGTTTTATTAAACAGCTCCGGGAGGATCCTCATAAAGGAACTAACACTCATAGGTAAGTGGCGGCCATTTTCGGATATTGGTCCGAGTATCCGTCGACGGTCCGAACGACTTAATTGAATCGGACGGCTTAATAAACCCAGTTGCAACCTAAAAATTCTATTTGCCTCTCCTCAACACAAAATCCTCGAAACTCGCACCAACAAAATTCAAATACTTAATCATTCTACTGTCGCCACCATCTTCACTCACCACTCTCTATCCCTTCTCTCTCTCTCTCTCTCTCTCTCTCTCTCTCTCTCTCTCTCTCTCTCTAAATCGGCAATAATATCTCTATTCTCTCATTCCGTTTCTCCGTGTTGACTTAATCAATTTTTTGCCGCAATAAATCGCCTAATGGACCATTTAAATTCGACAACGGTTTCCAGAGAATAATCTGCGAAAATCAGGCCTCGCATAAACATGCTTAATCACTATTCACGATTCCGATGAAGTGGGTGCTGGCTAAAAAGCGATTTCTAAAACGTGGAAAGTGAGACACAGCTTTTTTTTAGCGAGTCCGAGTGTTCGAACAGGTTTCTAGGGACGACGGTGCTCGTTAATTGGTCCCGTCATCCATTTGGCGGTCATTATATTGTTTTCCCGTCTTGGAATGAGCAAGGAGGCCGCGTGTGCAGCTATACTCGGCTCGTATAGCCTCATCGGAGGCAATAATCCGCCGGGGGAATCCCCCTTGCGCCGTCGTGCCCACTCAAACGGTCGTAGACCGCGCTTTTATGCTGTCGTAAAAGCGCAGTAACAATTAATAAGTATCTCGTAAAAGCGATTGTCGTTGACACCTTTTTGAATGACAGGGGCGGGATGAGAGAAGACGGCCGACAAAGAGAGGAGAGTGAGAGAGAGAGAGAGGGGAACGAAGACGAAGAGAAAACGTCGGCGAGACTCGAGCCTCTTCTCTCTCCGCTTCTCTTAGCCGACCAACCGGCCGACGACGTGAACTAGGTGGCTCCGTGATTGGCCATAAATTACGTTTACGCTTTCAGTCGTTACTTTTAATCAGCCAGTTATGCCCACCGATGTACCAGCTACCTATCAGAACTCTTGACGTTTTAACAGCCTCTGCTCTGGGACCGACGCTCGCCGACGCGACGCCGACGGAGAGCGGCTCGCTCTTCCTTGGATTTTCGTTCGTTTATTTATCGCATCGTTAGAATTATTCACTTTCATGTTATGGACGATTCATCACTTGACTGGGTTTGTCTGGGCTCGTGGATTTTTATGCGAGATTAATATTTACTGGACCAACAACTGGAGGAACAGCTTCTCTTCTTGAGTTTAATAAATTGAGAAGGATGCAATAGATTTTACGCTGTCGTACTTTCTATTTTCATTTATTTATTTTTCTCAGGTGTCAGAATTGTTCACTTTTATATTGTGGAGGATTCATTGCAAAGCTGGATTCGTCTAGGCTTGTGAATTTTTTAGCAAGATTAACATTTGATGGAGTACCTACTTGCAAGGAACATAAATCAAATGGAAATTCGTTTCTTCTAATCTTCGTTTTGATTTTAATAAGTTGAGAAGGATATTAGAGTATTTATACATTTTATACTTTTTCTCGAAGATTTCACTATTTTGTTACAGAAGTATAAAATTTACAATTCAATTATTACGTATCCTAAACTTCTATCTTTGCAGCATGCACATTTGTAATCTGTGTTTTTGGAAACGAAGCTGTCGTACCTGTTAAATAGAGTACATTTATATCAAGTAAACATAAATTGTTACTGATTTAGAAAATTTGATATAGCTAACAAGAGTTGTCTAGAGTTGTAGATATACAATTTTAAATTGTGAGTGCAAACAAAAAGACTTCAGATTGTTTTCCGCAGACTAAGTTGTATTGAACGCAAATACCTATAAAGACAGCACCTCAACAACCAACAGCAATTTTTCTAAATCTTTTTCTAAGCTTAACAATGTCTGTCTTTCTCGGCAACGTCCGTCTCAGGTCGAGATTCTTTCTGAATCTCTTCGAATTTGGAATTACTTACTCCAAACTCAAACATTGTGTTCTACGTTTCCAGCACATTTTTTCGCGCAGGTTCATTAGATTGCCGACAGCCTAACTATACAACAGCCCAGCAGGTATACGCCACCGGTTTCCGATGGGACTTGACGATGAACTCGTCTCCTCGTTTTTGCCCGGGGATTATTCGACGAGGCTCATTATTGCGATTTAATCGGGAATACCTGTCGGTGATTTCGGCTGACTTATGGCTTGTCGAAACACGGATCACGGTATAATTGACTCCTCGTGAAACATAACTGCTACTCCGTACACAACGGTCACGAGTTTCGGGAACATTTACTGCCGTCATTGGCTGCCGTGTCGTAAATTTCTCTCCTGGGGACGTGGAACTTCATTGTTCGAAGGTGTGTCGATAAACTGGAATGACTTTCCTCGTTCACGGTGTTCCTACCATTCACGATTATATTCGCGAATCTTCTCATTATACTTCTGGCTTATAATCGACTTTAATGCGCAATCCATTTGATTTTATATTCATTCTTTCATTTATTATAATATTTGTAAGATTCAATTTTTTATTCTGCAAGCTGTAGATTCATTTTAAAATTAGTTTAGAATTATTCGAATGGAATTAAACAAGATTCTTTTCCAAGTGTTAAGTAGCTGAACTATTCTTATAGAATCTTTTCTGCAATCATTTCTAAAGAGTCGGATAGAATCCTGATGTGGACTAAACGATAAGCTGAATGTTAGATGAAAGTGTCTTTGATTATTATCTAGGGGTGTGCGAGTACTCGAAATTTCGGGATTGGGTCGGAATCCCGAAAGTTTATAAACTTCGGGTACCCGCGATTACGGGTACTCGAAAAGGTAGTCGGGTCGGGTCGGGGCCTGAAAGTTTTCAATATTCGGGTACTCGAAGTTAAAGTTGGGCAAGTCCGCGGTCAAATCAGCAATAAATAATTCTGTGACTCTGTGCATATTAAGACGTCCAATCATCGGTTGTAGTAATATTTCGATTTGCAGTAAACACTGTTTACAAAACAGTGCTCTTATACGAACAGTGTGCGGACGAAGAGTTCTTGTCTTGTAAGAACAGTGTTTACTAGAAACAAAAATGTCCTTTACGTACATTCTTTCACATAATGTATTCTAAAATAATTTTTTCCTCTCGAAGTTTGATAACCGATTACGCCAAAAATACAAAAATCATTCTGAACCTGCCATTGAAAATAAAAGATTGAACTCGAAAATCATAAAACAGCATTATGCTTATATAAATACAACTTCGAGTACTCGAATATTGCAAACTTTCGGGACCCCGACCCGATCCGACCCGATCATTGTCCGACTCGACCCGAAGCTCGAAAAGCGTTGATTCAAAATCGGCCAAAATTACCCAAGACCAATTTTCCTGAAACTTTGCATATTGGTAGCCCTTTGGGTCTAACATTGATTCCGTGCAAAAACTTTTTCCCAGAACTTCACAGTTACGGGGAGGAGGGGGTCAAAGTACGTATTTTGCGAAATCTATTATGTGCTGTAACTTTTAATAAAAATAAGATATCGACACGACACTGATACCAAAAAATCATAAAAAATTCAAGCTTTCCAACGGTGTATAAGTTTATGTAATTTATTTATTGCTAACATAATTTTTTCACGTTTTTCGTGTTTTTCAAGGTGTAAAAAATTCAGAAAAATTGCAATTCCCAAAAAATGTATCGCCTGATTTTAACCAAATACGCTGCATTAATAGTACATTTCATGCCCTTTCGAATGGTGTTTGTCATACCTAGGGGAAATTATTCGTTTTTGAGTTATAAAGTAAAATGTGAGTAGAAGTTGAGGCGCGCGGTCAACCTATATATTCATTTCAAACGTGGAAAAAACGCTTCCTGTGATTATATATACTCTTTGGAAGCGATAGTTCGTACTTTTATTTAAATTTATACATGTTCCGCCCCAAATGGTAAATATATTATCTTCATTTTCCTGAATTTTGTTTAAATGACGAGCTATATTTGATGTCTCTTGTTTTATTTTCTCCCTTGTTATGTTTCCCAAAAACTGAGGAACAAACATTGACATAATAATATCTCGCACTTCTGAAATTATTCTACATACCGTAGGTTGTGACTTATTTATCATAGCTGGAATGTCTTTTTGAGACGAACCACGATATAAATGAATCATATCGACGGTTATCGAATGTATATTGATCCAATTTTAAAAGAGTAATTAGTTTTTATTGGGAGTCCTCTTAATTCCCCCCCCCCCCCCCCCCCCCCCGACTGTATACTTGTATACATCAGAGGATTATTCACTGCATCGCCGATGGAATCAACGATATATACTGCAGCGAGCTGAAAAACATTTTGAATTGCAATCTGGTAATTTGTATTACTTTCATGCAGTTCATTCAATGATATGCAACAATATAGAACAAAAGTGTATTATCTCGTGATTTTACACCTTGAAAAACACGAAAAACGTGAAAAAATTATGTTAGCAATAAATAAATTACATAAACTTATACACCGTTGGAAAGCTTGAATTTTTTATGATTTTTTGGTATCAGTGTCGTGTCGATATCTTATTTTTATTAAAAGTTACAGCACATAATAGATTTCGCAAAATACGTACTTTGACCCCCTCCTCCCCGTAACTTTGAAGTTCTGGGAAAAAGTTTTTGCACGGAATCAATGTTAGACCCAAAGGGCTACCAATATGCAAAGTTTCAGGAATATTGGTGTTGGGTAATTTTGGCCGATTTTGAATCAACGCCTTTCGGGTACCCGCACACCCCTATTATTAACACTACGTTTACGGATCATTAACGGTGACTATTTCATACATTGCTTTATCAGAATAAAAAGAGTGTATTTATGTAGAGTTCCACCGATTTTTACTAATAATACGCGCTAAAAGAAAGAAATCTAATAACCGTGAATTGAAGAATGTAGAATCCGTCATTTGGACGAGTCCCGATCTTTGCTACTGATCTTCGCTGCTCACTTTCAATATTACATTTTCATTGCAACATTCAAAGCACAGTGTTTTTTAAAATCCATTTACCTCAAGTAGACTGCAGATCTTTATGCAAAATGACAGTTTTCTACACTAATTGCGAGGAGCCAGACGTACATTTAATTCTTTCTTTAATCATTCTAACATTTAATTTTTCTCCATTAAATTGCACGAACCCATTTCTGTTATAACTACATAAAATCTATAGTCTAGCCTCGAGATAATAAGCCTAACTTACGGTTCGAGCATTCAGAGTGAAGCTAGTACTCGATCATCCTCAGGACTCGAAATTTAATATCGTCGAAGGGGTAAGTTCCAGCGAATGTATCGTTTGGATATTCTTCGGACAAGTAAAAGTGTGAGGAAAAAATTAATTCTGTTCCCCGCGTCTTCGAGGGAGGTTCCATGAATATTCGGCCATTTTCTCGGTTCGCCGGAGGAGCAGATTTAACGGAAGCCAGAGTGAAACGTACGCGGGGCTCGATGCAACAAACACAATTCGTGGGTGGGCATTGTGGCGTTTCATGGCTCGCGAAACGGCTCGGCGAGACGGAGAGACAAGCAAGAGAGGGACAGAGAGAGAGAGGCGGGAGAGGGAGAGGAAGAGAGCAGACTAGATAATAATGCGCGAACCGGATATAGGGAAACGGTAGCCGCAAAGCCACGGTCAGGTTCGCGTCGTTGCCTTAATTAAGTTACACGCCGCTCGCATTGTTCCCGCCGCGTATAAATGTCACTGCAAAAGAGGGGAGAATGATATTAATTAGTTTCAATACCGGGTTCTCTCGTTCGCGAAACCACGCAACGGCTTCCTCTCGTATTTCTGCCCGCGAAATACGCTGCTACCCCTCTTTCTTATAATTTGCGAAACCACCCTTGTCTCAACAGCGCGAAGAAACGAATTTTGCGCGTCTTCCAACGCCATGGGCCGCAGGTGGACACCGATCGATTTTTCGAATATTTTCCAATTTCCCGGCGGACAACCCTCTCGCTAAGCCATCCTCCCTGCCGAGCACATAATTTTTAATTATTGTTAACGCCTTTAAATACCGCCCGCGGGAATCGCATTAAATATGGATCGCGAAACGGCCCGCGAAAATTTCGAAATATTTACCGAGATAAGAACCGTTGAACACTGCCCCTCAACCCCGTCGGCCAATTCACGAGCTGCCGATTAATGATACGCCCCCGCACAGGGAATGATTCTCGATGATTCGCATTTTTATGCTGGGACAAATATGGTTATCGTGCGGAACGGTGCGATTTCGCCGGATACAGTGCACCACGACCGACAATTTTATTTTACGGAAATTATATATTTATGGCGCGTCACCTGACCGGCATGCGAGCGCGAAATTTTTTATCAAACGCACATTCGCTCGGATCTCCGAGTAATTTATGCGGATAGGATGGATTAATCCTTTCGCACACGGCGAGGAATTTTTTTCGGACTAGGAAATAGTTGATTGTGTTCTAAACTGGTTCTCTTCGACATTGATAAATTCTATTGTTTATTTGTACTTTATTTAGGAATTTGTTAGCGTATTTTTGTAGAAGAGACTCAAGTTAACCCTTCACAGATGACATCTGTGCATTATACTGACTGTAAAGAGTACTTCTAGATTTATTGTACGAGGTAAAATTGTTAGATGCATAGTGGACATCGTAATATCTTTAACAACACATAACGCTGACGGATTAAATGAAGTATAAGCTAGATTTTCCAGGAATAATTTTAATAAATATATTTGAAATAAAATGGAATATGTTTGGAAGTCCACTAAATTCTTTATTTGCTAGTTTTTTAAAAAATTTTGTACACTTTGAAGCTTGAAGCTATGCAAGGTTAATAATTAGACTGTATTTTGTATAGTTTGCTTTGTATTCTTTTGGATGGCTGATGCTAATGCGTTCCTAATATCCAACCAATTGATTAATAGCAAAGTAAGTCACAAACTAGGGGGTTTTTCTTAAAAGTACGATTATATGTATTCTACGTACATCTACGATTATTAGCTAGCGGCTTTTTTGCAATCGTGATAAAATTGGATACGCACAATTTGAAGCAGTGGTTATATTAAAAATATTTAAGAACATCCCTTTATCGCTTTCAGGTTAATTCTGTGTCTTGCAACCAATGCAAACATTTTTTATTATATATAAACATCCGCAGTTTGACACAGACTACAATCAGTAAATATGTTCGATAAAGTCGTCTTAATATTACCATTATGAATTATCATTTAGTCTGACCACTATTTTAACTTCCTCCAATTCTGCATCACCCCCTTAGACAAAATGTCAACGTCCGCAGCCGACGTTTGAAACCTAAGAAGAAAAAATGTAATTTCATTCTCGAAGCAATGCAATGAGCATCTAGTGGGGTGAACAGGGTCGATAAACCAACCCCGGAGTCGAGACTGATAGTTCGGGGGCAGGTATCGATGGAAATTAATTACCAAAGGCGAGGACCAGTTGCCGATCGACTGAGGCGACGGTGGATGTCGACATTTCCGGGGTATAAATGAGGTGCGTATAGAGACAGAAGGGACGAGGCATCCTCGGGTGGCGCTAAGCCAGCTTTCTCCTCTCTGGAAAGCAGCGCAGGGGTTGGGAATACGTTGGGAAACGGGAGAGGACGGAGGGCAGAGCAATAGCCTTTACGATTCACCCATAGTATCAAACGATCTATCCGACCATTAAGATAGTCTCGAAACGATTCGGTAACCTTTGGGTCCGTGGAAAGCGATACGCTATCAAGTTGGTAGCCCGGTCGCGCGGCATTTCGTGGAGCGTATAGGAAAGCCGCCCTTTTGCCTCTTGTCCTCCGTCCTTTCACCTACCGCCATTTTGTCTTCTTCCGCGCATACCGCGATGCCGATAGGATTACTTACTATACTCGATGGCAGCCAAACCCTTATCTGCTTCACCTACCGATCCTATCGACGACTACCCACCCCTTCGGGGATTCACTGACAATTCGTCAGCGCCGTTCGATAGTAGTTATCCACACCTCTGGTTGCAGAATCTTAGGAACATTCTCTTGATAGTCTACTTTCACGCGAAATTAAAGTTACCTGCATTGGCTGCGAGAAATGAGATCGAAACTAATTTCATCCCTTATCATTGAACATAGCTCCAAGGATCAAACAAACTGTAGTGGATTTTCTTATTTTGTAATTATTGTAATTATAAAAATGCTTCCACGTGAAAGAAGCGAATGAACTAATTTTTATTAACTTTTCATTTTTATCTTCATTGCAGGAAAAATGGCGGTAAGTTTAAATTAATTCAATCTTATCATTTCTATTGGGCAACAGACAACACACATGCTAGTCACTTCTAGTCTAAGGTATGTTTAATGTTAACCATTTTAATAAATTAACAACGACATTCTTCTTAAACTTCAACTATCCATTTTTGTCTGCATAAAATTCACAGTTTACATGTCAGAAATTAATAGTGATCGATAAAAAGATTTTCCATTTGAAATCATTATTGTACTTTTTCTATGTTCTTCGAGGTGTAAATGATTTGTAGAGGATTCTGAAAATATTAAATTAGACACTGTTATCATCGAAGTAATGGCACCATCTGGGACTGAGACTCCAGTATATAGAGCACAGGTTTCAGCCATTGTTTCATGGCCATTGTTTTCGTCACCCTTATTCCCATTTGCTCATTGCTACTCCCATAACGTGGCTGCAAGACAAAGCCCAATTATGTGAAAAGCATACCCTCCCACAAAACAGTCAATTTTCTTAAATAATTGTATAGTATAATATCCACTATGTTTTTTAATCATGTGTTACAAATTAGTCTCATGTAACGCTCAGCCACATATAACAAATAAATTATAAAACCGCAATTCCGTGACAATATTTTACTGGTCAGCTCCCGGTTACTATGCATAGTAAATGTTGCTGTACGCAACGCAAGTTATTAATCATTTATATAAAATTTAACGAAGCTACTGTTTAATTTACACTCTAATAAAATATTTAATAGTAAACGTCACTACCTGCAATGCACGTTATATTATCATTTGTATAAAATTTAACGAAGCTACTGTTTAAGTTAGAACCTACTAAAATATTGAATACAATAAGTGACTTTCTGTGTGAGTCATAATACAGTGAATTAGGCTAGTTACCTGCCATGGAATTGCAAATACTGGTTCGAGGTAGCGGGAAGAAAATGCAGAAATTGATATGCTAGTTTTGGATGTAAATGGTGGTAGTAAGATTGTGGAGGTTCTAATTAAACGTCCTTCGTTTCGCTATCCAATTCGCACGGATTTTGTTGCCTTGGCAAACGTTGATCAGAGGAATCATTGGAAGTGCTATCAGATTGAGACTAATACGGTAGTAGATAATGGAACTTTCGTGTACCCAGCCGCTCGCTGTCTTTGCCCATTACAGCCACCGTAAGGGTCTCGAGCGAGGAAATGTTTCCGCCGAAATAGGAACACGTTTGTCACCGTACTCCCATTTAATCGGCGTTCCCGTAATTTTAAATGGCACTCTCATTTTATTTAAACAAATCTAGACAATCCTCTCATCTGTATCGCCAGCCTCTTTCCTTTCAGATTCAATGAGAACGTCAGTGCTGTCAAAAACGTAGTGATAATAAAAATAGGGGGTCTGCAATTTCTTCTAATTTATCACAGTTCTCTCATTTAATCGAAGTTTCTGTAATTTTAAATCTCCATCTGCAACATTTTATCGACGCCGTCTGCATACTGCGACGTTTATGTTTACGTCTAATTATTTACTGTTGTAAGATTTCGAAAATTTGTAAAAATTATGGAATACGCTTTGAAGCCAGTGTTTGAATATATTAACGGTGGAACTTGAAATGTTTAAAGCATTACACCCTGATTGCAAAAAGATGGTTAAATGGAACTATCATTTTATTTCAATAAATCTAGACAGTTTTCTTCATCTGTTTCGCCAGCATCTTTCTTTTGAGAATTCAATGAGAGCGTTAGGGTGGTCGGACCACACTGTTCATCGAAAAAGGGGGAAAGGGAGTCTTTCAAAAAAGGAGCGATTCTTTATCCGTTATCCTATTCATGAATATTATCTGTCCACGAACCGTCCCTCTTCTTTCGAGTAAAGTTTGCCGTGGAATTTCAACAAGGGGGTGACGACTCGAAGTTTCGCAATCTATTGTATACTGAATCCTATAGGGTGGTGCATTGAATTGGATCGAAGCAAAATGTACGAAGAAATGTGAGACAGTCGTCCTAAATTTATTATCCATTAAGTGATAAAACACAGCAAAAAGGATAGAATATATTGAATATGTGTTCTATGAACGGTGTTAGAAATTAAAATGGTAGGTCGAGGTTTAATCCAATAGGACACCTTGTATACTTCCACTTCGGTTTCCGTATCAAAGATCAGCGGCAATGTCATGTCACCGGGTTGCTTGACAAGGGTAGATTGTCATCTCGGCTTCAGAATGACTAAATTTTACGTCTCGGGAATTTAATCCACAAGGTAATCTGAATGGATGTAGAATTCTGTAAGAATCGTTCAACCAGCCATTCTTTCGTGCAGAGTCTCCACCATAGACCTAAGCATTTTTACAGAATTAATAATTTACATATAAAGGAACTGTGTTGTATATGAAACGAATGAACAAGTACTTCTGAATGCAATAAACATTACATTAGAAATCTATTTATCGTTGAAGTTAACAGCTATTACAAGCATTATAAATATTAACCTGGAAGACACTTTTAAACTAGTAGAAAGACGTTGTGGGACTTTTATCTGCATCCAGGACGAGTATTTTACAAGTAGACGAAGGTGAGTTACCAACAACAAAAACAAAAAACTCATCGCTTCCTTTATCAAATTAACAATATTATAGACAAGCCAACGAACTACCATTTTATACTTTAACCCTTACGTCAATAGCAGGGAACCCACTTTCCATTTCCATTTACAACTTCTATAATATTTTTGGGTAATTACATATTCATTTATATATGAGGCATAAAAATATGCATTGAAATTACGAAGTGCATCATTGAATATCGTATTAAAATTTCAGTTATTTACATAAGGGTTAAAACATTCATTCCTGAAGAAGTTAAGAAACAAAAACAGATATACCCGCATTTTGATGATCCCGCAAGGGTCACCCCTAGTTGTAACAATCGGACCGGTCAAAAACCCACAATGGGGGTGTAACAGACACCAGGGTGGTTGGCCCGGTGGGGGCCCGAGGTCGTCTTGATCAAGACCATTTAACGGGGCTCAGGAAAAACGTACGATTCGAAACTAGAAACGGCCAGATAAAATATAAAACGCAATAAGGGTATTCGGTTAAGAGGCGGGCGGTAAAAAGACGTCGGCCGTGGGGGTGCCCACCCCCATCAACCCCCTGGTTTCAACCGCTTTTAGTTGAAGGGGGTGGGCGAACGCGCGGGGATGTCATGCATATACATCGAAGGGAATGGAGAAGCGGCGTGGTGTGTGGTTTGAGGGAAGTGGGGATGGAGCATGCGCGAATGGCGCATCGTTCGGAAGCAGCCCCGTGTTTCACCGTTCCTACTAGCGCGGGAAAACCGGCGCGGCGGAAAACGGGGCGGAGGGGGTCTTTGGTCGGGGCTCGGGGGTTCAGAGGGTTGGGGCGGGGGCGAGATGGGTTCCGTGAGTTTCTAGGATGGTTTCGGAGAGCGGAGAAGGGGTGGAATGGAATGGAATGGAATGGAGTCGAGCGTAGTGGCCGTAGGGCGGCGAGGGGGTTGTCGAGGGGCCGAGGGGTCCGGAGATTGATAACGCAATTCCAAGACTGCCATTACCCCCGTCCACCAAACTCGCTCCGGCGCTTCTATCTTTTTTGCTTTTCTGTTTCCCTCTCGCTCGTCGTCCCCCGTCCCCTTTTCTCTCTCGCCCCTGTCCGCCCCCGTTCCGCCGAGTCGAGCCGGGGGAACCGGCGAGTTTTAGAAATGTTAACTCCATAAATGCCACGCCGTTCCTTTCTTCTTCTTCGTCGCTTTTTTTCCGCCTCCGAAGGCTCCGGTCGAGGTGGACCCGCGCACGTAGTCTCGCGAATAAAAAGGATTAGGGAGGATGAAGGATCGTGTACGGTAGGACCTCGCTCGTTGCACGAGGCGGGACCGAAAGTGTAAAAATCGAGGTATGCAATCTTATCTTGCTTCTACGTAACCAACACAATCCCCACCATGAGCTGCAGAACTTGTAACAACTCGTGATTTCATACACATTGTACAGTACAACTTCGCTCGTTGGTCAAAATGGAAATGCGTGCAAAAATCAAGGTTGCACAACGAAAGAAGTCACCGATCATATTAGTTTGTACTGTCGATCTTCTTTTGTTTCTACGTAGCCTCCACAATCACCACAATCCTCGGGTGTCAGAACTTTTAAAGACTAGTGGGAGTCGCTAGTGTGCAACGAAAAAGGATACCGTGCAATAAACGAGGTTACAACGAGCGAGGCCCTACTGTAGTGTGACACAGTAGTGCTCGGTTAAATTTATATTGGTCTGGGAGCCGACAGTTAAATCCTCGCGATCAGACCATCTTTTTGGTCTCCATTCTATTAATTGAATATGAATATAATCTATCCTTGTTTATTGAGAGTGCTTCATGACACTATCAAAGTGAATTACAGGAAAAGAGTGGGCTGACTTCAGTAAACCCTATAATGGTATCCTGGGATTTCCCATGACCCCCAAAGATTTTGGGACTTTTCTCTAATTTTCGCTATTATATTGCACTACAAATATGAAGTTTTTCTAACTTTTTTAGGACATTTAGAAAGTATCCCAGTAAATTTTTACAGAATTTTAGAATTTCCCCATAGTGATTCTTCGTGGATTGAGTAAATGTGATACCGCTTAAGGGTTAACCGATCAGGTTTTAGTTAAATTTATCCGACTGCTGTTGTAGTTGGTCAAGTTACCTTATTGGAGTGAGACATCTAGCCTCGCTGTGTGATCTAGGGATCAGATCGAGCTTTTGTTGCGACTGCTACGGGCGACAAACGTTTTCCGGTTGCACCGGCGCCGTTTGGTGTTCCGTAATTTACCCGGAATGGATCTTTTTTCCAGCCAGGCCACGGTTTTAACGATCAGCCGAGCGAATGGGTTTTATTCCGAGGCGAGGAGGTAATTTTTGCGTTCGCGCGCCGCTAGCAACGGGAAAAGGAAACGTTGAGGAACGGAGGTCGTTGGAAAAAGCCCGGCTGATCTTAATTCTAAAGACGAAAGGGGAATACCTGCGCAAGAGGTCGAGGAGTCGTGGAGATTGATAATCCAATTTCAAGACTCCCATTATCTCCGCCCACTAGCTCGGTCGCTAGCTCTCTCTCTCTCTCTCTCTCTCTCTCTCTCTCTCTCTCTCTCTCTCTCTCTCTCTCTCTCTCTCTCTCTCTCTCTCTCTCTGTCTCTCTCTCTGTCTCTCGGCTAGCTTCGCCCAGAGACTTCCTGTCCTTCCTTCCTTCCTTCCAGTTCCTTCGAGGTTCCTTTCAGGATTTTCCTTGCTTTTGACTTTTTCGTTCTATAAGAGTTGATGAATTTTACGAATGGCCCTGCCCCTCGTACAACCGTCCGGGAAATGGAACGTTTGATCGAAGATTTCGCGGGGAGAAATTCACTAAAAATCGACCGGCTATCCCGAACTGCCGGCATCCCTGATTTCTCGTAGATCGCTCCGGAAGAAATGCTAAGTGGTCCATTGCTGTGAGATTGATTTCTACATTGTAAAGACGCAAATTGCAAATTTTTGCTCATTCCTGATTGTCGGAAGTGGTGGAAACTGATTTATTTCAATTGAAAATTTTGAACCCTTTAAAACCCTTCCAGGAAGTTGAGAGCAAATTTAGAGACTTCCGAAGGTTTCCGAAACCTCAACATCATTTTTAGGGCATGCAAAAGGGCTCTAGGGTCTTATGACAATTATCTGGACATTTAGAGCTCTTCCAGAATATTTAGAAGAGTTTTAGGACCTCTAGAATGTGTATCTGGTCCTCGAAACAGTTTCGAATGACTCCACAAAGGGCTTTAGAACTTTGAGAATATTTCTGGACTCTTCTGAAAATTTCTAAAGCCGTGAGAGTATTCGTAGGGCTTCCAGAGGAGGCTCAAGGAGCTCGAGAATATTTCTGGGGCCTCCAGAAAATATCTAGAACATTAGAATCTGTAGGATCTCCAGAAAGGATTCTAAAACCCCGACAATATTTGAATGGCCCTCAGAACGTTGCCAGAATATTGAGAAAATTTTTAGGTACTTCGAAAGGCTTCCAAGACCTCGAAAAATTAATACAATTCATAATAATATTACAAAGACGAAAATTTACATGGAGCTTGCAGTGTACCCACAATAAACGCTAAACAATATAACATTCTTCAATCCTTTCACGACCACATCAACGAACAAACTGACCAAAATAAATATTTAAAAATCCGCAGAATAATAAACCTTTAACATTTCACGTTGCCTTCGCACACAGTAAAAAAATTGCAATAAATATGAGCGAGGGTGAATTTTGCGTTCAAAGACAGCGCAGTGGTGGCGCGAGGAGAGGGCGAGGTTCGTTGGCGATGAAATAAAAATATCCGGCAGAATGATGGGGCGCGCGAAAGCATGAGATTCGCGGTTAAAAATTGCAAACAATTCTGTGACCGAGCGTTTTTCACCGGGAATGGTATTTTCCTCGGGGTTGCTGGCTGGTTGCCGTCGGCGACGGCCGGTGTGCAGCAGCGGCGCGGCGTTATCCTGCGGAGGCCCCCACCAGGCCAGTATTTCCTCGGCAGGAAACCTCGCGTTTTCGCCTCGCTTCCCAAATCCCGCCAGGAAACTTTTCAGCTGCAGACACACGCCGTGGGGTTCCCGTAGGAGGCGGGGTCCAAGGCAAGAGGATACGCGGGAGGACACGCCGAGCTTTCCGAAAAATACCATCGCGACGATAATTGTGCGCGCCGGAATGCCCGCGTAGATCATGTTTATTCGCTTTCCACCCTCGGACCCCGGGGTCGCCGCTATTTGTTTAAACCTGGAACGCCTTGCTGCGCCCCCCTCGAAACTTATGCGAAGTCGCTTCGCCCTTAGAATTAAACTTTCCGCGTGTTACACCGGCTTTTCTTATGGATTACGCGGTGGCAAAGGAGTTGCTGCTGGAAAAAGGTGGAAAAGAGGTGATCAACCCTTATTTCAATACCTGGGTACCTTCTTCTACATTTATCTTTAAAATTCTTTGTATATTCTTGCTGATAAATAACAGGATTGCAATAGCATTGAATGTTTTAAAAAATTCTGAGGCTGCGACTTTAATTTACGTTGAGTCGAATAGTAATGTAAATGGTCAATTTAACACTTATGAGTAAATATTGCACTTTTCTTTAAGTACTATCGCCTCAGGCATTGACTGCATTGTCATTGGACATCTAAAAATTTGTCGAGGCCCGCTCTTTAATTTTTATTCAGTAATCACATTTAACACTACTGAATAAATAAAGCCCTTTTCTTTAGTCACCGTTGTGTCAAGAGAAGAGTTACCGATGTAACAGATACTTCGTCTGTATCGAAGTATGAAATCAAGGCTCCTGAACGCCGAGAGTGGAGATTATCATCCCCTAAAGACGTCCAAGGACGCGCCAGAGGTTTTTAAGCGTGGGAGGGATTGAGACGGCGCGCTTGAATTAGCTGGTAAAATAATGAAACCGTTAAGTGACGCATTAGTGTTGACCATAAAGGTAGAAACAAGCGTCGCGTGACCGAGAAAAATCCGGGAGGAATGAATAAGTACGAGAACGGGCAAGTTTACCGTGGAATGGCCGCACATTGAGTAGAAGATAGGAAAGTGTTAATCCTGGCGAGCAACTTTGCCCCCTGTAGGGAACTTGCACGCTTATGCCGAGAGGATTTCCATCCAATAAATTTGGAGCTTTGTATAAGCTTTCCACGCTTGAGTTTAAATCCCGGCGTCGGTGCCGGGCTTACGTGCCGGTGTGTAGAGATAGCTATATATCTGTAAAGAGGAAAACCCTCTTTCCCTCTGCTCAGCGCCAGACGATTTCAAAAAGACGTGCGAAAATTATTGAATACTTTCGGGGAAAGCTCGCGCGCCGTTACAGTTCCGCGGCCGTTAGTCTCGGTAAGCCGCTAAAAATATTAAATCGATACCTCGGTTACTTTTCCACGATTCTTGCCGGCCATTTTATATACATATATATTATATATTATATTAAACACGGTGGTTATCGTTTATAGCTGTTAAGCTCCTTCTACGCTGGATATTTTATTCTATTAAATTTTTGACGATAGTTTCCCCGGTAAAAACGATCGAGCGAGAAAAAGATACGGGGAAATATTGTAAAAGGAAGTGGATGGGATTGAAATTAAAATTAACAAACTGTCGCGCAGTTTACCGAAACGTTATTAACCTGGGTTACCGCAGTTTTATCCGATGGAAACGTTACGAAATTCCCGTGGCTTTCCGAAATATCGTTTACATATTCGCAAAATGGCTAACGCGGATTGCCAAGGGCGCACTAAGGGTTAATATGTATCCGAGGGGACGTTGCAAGGAGTTCGTTTCTTCGTGTATTTCTTGTCTTTCCTCTCAACTTTCCTCGCCGGAGGCTCAAGATTACAAACTTTTTATATGAACTCGCATGCCCTCCACCCCTCATGGTCATCCCTAACGTCCTCCGTTCGCTTTAACCAAATTGCCCTGACGTGACATAGAAAATAGCGTTCCATTGTCCGATACCCCTTCCCTATCTCGGTCTTCCTTGGATCCAATCTCGAATAATTTGTGTCGCATTTCTTTTCATGTTCCTCATACATCTCTTGGATCGTTTAGGATATTCAGAGAATTTTGAGGACCTTCAAAAGGCACCTAGGACCTCTACAGCTCATTCAGGACCTTCAGAACACCTCCACGATCTTCAGAAATTTTTACAACTTTCAGAATGATCTTCAACACCTTGAAATATTTTTTAAGGTATTCACAAATAGCTCCTGGAATTCGAGAGAACTTTCATAGCCGTTAAAAGGCTTACAAAACCTCTACAGCAGGATGGGCATTTTTGTCTCAATTGAGACAAACCCCCCCACCATAGCGCCCACTGTCCCCCACCAGAATTCCGCCATTATCATAGAGGAAGGAAGCGCTTCGCCCGTCACGAACAATGCGCAGGCCCCGCGCATAAAAGAGAGGTTGGTGGGAGAAGCAGGCGTTTGAGGGGCCCCTACCATGCCTATCCCTGCTCTACAGATTCTTTAGGACACTCAATAAAGGCTTCAGAACTTCAATAGAATTTTCAGAACACATCCAGGACTTCGAGAGGATTTTTAGGGCCTCCAGAAAGAGTTCTAACACCTCAAGCGAATTTTTGGAGCCTTCAGAAAGGACTTCAAATCATGAAAATGATTTTCGTAACCTTCGGGAGACTTCCGGGCCATAAGAATATTTGTAGTGCTTTCAAAATAGGCTCCAAGACCTCTGAAATACTTTGAGTACCTTTGAAAGGCTTCTGGAACGTCGAGAATAGTTTCAGTGCCCTCGGAAGACTTCCAAGATGAGGGTTCGCAATAATTCTGAACACGGGCCATTAAATGCTAAATAACTGAAGTTAATAAATCGACGATTGTTTCACCCTTCACCCGGGCCAAGTAGAAAAGTTTTACGGATCGAACGGACGATCATCGAACTTTGGTCGAACACGAGTTTCATTCCCTACGGAGCAGCCCAGACGGCGAGACATTAGAAAAGGTTCGGAATGAAAGGGCGCGAGGCGGTTCGCCGTACGTGGATAGGTACGTATGTAAACAAGGGATCGAATATGGACGAGGAAACAGTGCGCGCCGGTGCCGGGAACGAATTCCCATGCGGGAGTAAGATATTGGTTTTCATCCGGCTCGTTTCAGTGCTCGTAACGTTTGATAAAAATGCGTGTTACGCGTTCCAGGCCAGACCCGGCTCGGACCGAAAGGGCGCCCAGGGAATCGTACGCGAAGAGATCACGAGAATTCTCCCCCTGACTGGTCCCTCTTCAGGTATTTGCTTATAAGAGGGTGACGGCCAGGTCTGGCCCTATAAATACCTATACGCGATGATATCGCCACCTCCGGCAGATTTTTCAGATACCAAGCGACAAAAATGCTCGGCTACCCCTTGATCCCGCTGGCAAAAAGTTACTTTGCATGCGTGCCGATAACGAAAAGCTTCTCCAACCGGAAAATTTCAATTTTCTATTGGTCATTCTCCCAAAGACATAAGATGACTTCTTTATTACAGGTTATGCAAAAGAAGTTATTGTTTTTGCAATCGTAGCTATTATGATAAGATGTCTTCTTTATTACATGTTACGCAAAAGAACTTATAGGTTTTGGAATTGTAGCCATTATGATAAGATGTCTTCTTTTGCATAACCTGTAATAAAAATGACATCTTGTGATTACAATGACGAAACATTCTACGAACCATCGTCGCGTTTCAGTCATCGTCAAATTAAAGATTAGGTATCACAGGGAAGTTGGGAGAGGCAAGGTGATGGAAAACAACTTTATAAACGCAATCTCGTTAGCGAGAGAGTACTGTGGTTAACAACAAGCAGATACATAGTCCAACGCAGACCGACATCCCGATCGAGCAACAGGAATAACAACTGTTAAACGTTTTTCAAACATCAAGATTTGAACACCTGCATCTTCGAGGGCGTCTCAAAGTGTGCAACCCTTCACTGAACTAATTCGCCACAACGGGCGACTGCGTGTGTTTTATCAGTGTACCGAAGGAAACGAAAAAGCAGCGGTAGTTTGCCGCCAATTTCGAATTCGATTTTCATCAAAATCGACCATCCACATGTGGAATTCAACGAAATTAACAGGGCCAGCCGTTCTGCTGGCCCTCTTTATTATGTGCTTCATGATAGAATCATCGTCCTCCAAGTTCCGGATTATTGAAGGTGCGACGCGACAGTGCCCGGAAGGATCCAGGAGAGACGGGGCTGGAATTTGCCGAGTTGTCCTGTAAGTCGATGATTTAGGGTTTTTTCTTCACTAACACTTTTACGTTCTCTGTCTATTAATCTTCTTTCTTTGATGCAACCGAGATTACGATTTCTTTTGTTACTGCAGTTTTCTTTGAGGTAGTCTTTCAACTTGTACAGCGACTCTGATAAGTATCCGGACACTCTTAAAAAGATAAATATTTTAATATTGGACCCTATGACCTGGATTTTTTTAAAGTTAGAGCTATTAGTACACTACGTGACGTGAAAAAGAAATTTTGAAAAAATTGTAATTGGTCGGAATTGCAGAGTCAATACTAAAAGTTGTATTTGACAACTTGTTATGTGGGCTTATATTGAAAATTGAAAAAAAAAACCTTTTGATGAGGAAAAATTACAGGCATTGAAACATGTAAGAATTCTTAGATTTAGAACAATTGCAGGCCTAAAATCGCAAAGAAACTGCAATGATTACCATTTTTAAACGTTTGTAGCTTACTGCAACGTTCACCGATTTTGATAAAATGATCAGAAAGTACACATTTTGTAGAATACATACTTAACCCCTTGTCTTACCCGCTAACTCCCGATTGCTCGGGGCATAATAAACAAGAAGGTCGGTCACGCGTCGAGCCATTTAGCTGTTTAGCCGTGCGCTCGAACTTGCGCAAAATGTATGTGTCTTATGACATGTATATTTCGGCGCAACGAAAGGAATTGTGAAATAATAACACATTTGGGCATAACTAATACTTTTAAGATGTCTAGGAAGTAATTATGATCAATTCATCGGTGAACAAAAATGATTTATAATTTGAAAGTAAAATTAATAATGTTTTGAGAAAACTCGTAGAAAAATAGTAATCTTTGTGTTAGTGTTGTTTACGTTCGTCACGAATGAAGTACCACGAGCCAGGCTCGCGTTGTTCACGTTTGGTCCGAACGAAGTACCACGATCCAGGCTCGTGTTGTTTACACTTGGTCCGAACGAAGTACAACGATCCAGGCTCGTGTTGTTTACGTTTGGTCCGAACGAAGTACCACGAGTCAGGCTCGTCCTTACTGTTTTTGGCCCAAATTTCTTACCACGAGTCTCACTCGTTGTTGTAGGACAAGGGGTTAATGAATGGAAATTGGAATTCGTGTAAAAATTCGTAGTCTATTGATAGTATTTCTATTATTACTTTAAGGACGTTGAAATTGGAGTTGTACGTGTCGGTTTCGATTGGTCGGTGTGATTGCTGATCATGCGAGATTAGGTTTATTTGGTTGAAATTATTAGAAGGGGTGGGGGATGTTCGAAGATCGAATTTTTGATAGGTGTATCGATGAGAATACTCTATTTCTGGAAAATGGTCTATTGCAACGAAACGTGCAGAAAATAATGTATAATATCTTTTAAACTAGCATTTCTCTTTAGAAAATCTCACAAGATGTGAATACAGTGTTGTAAAAAAATCATAAATATTGTTTAAGCAATACAGGTGGATTATTGTGAGTGTGCTTAAGAATTGTGTTTACAGTAGTTTTCATTGTAAAACAAATGTATTTTGTGTTTGATAAGAGAAATGTTACGGCCCTTTAAATTTTTCGTACTACACGTTTTTAAATATGCATTGATTGAGAGTAAAATGGAAAATTTTAAATTACCAAGTTTCAACAAATTTTCTGTTTTATTCGATTCTGCAAACTAATCATATTGTGAATGCGCCTACTAAAAATATATAATATTTACAATACAGAGAAAGTAACAGAGTATTTTAAATGCAAACTTAAAAGACGTTCAAGTATATATAATATATGGGTATAATGTCCATATGTACTGTAATAAATTGATAAAATGATGCTCTCGCTATTTAGCTGTTATTTGATAGATTTCTGATATTTACATTGTAATTCAGATAGTATAAATTTCATATATGTATCTACAATATTTAAAGTATGTCAAAAACCTTGATCGAACCAAAAATCTTATCAAAATACAATTGTCACATTACATTTTATCAGACAAACTTTCCAATGAAAAGCATAAACATCTGCTTCATTCAAGATATGAAAAAAATGTTCCAAGAACAAAACCAAAAAGAATATGTTAGAACGTGTAAAATAACAAATTACGTACGCAAAATACATCCTTGAACCTCGCTTAACCTGTTTCTTTGTGCCATGTTTCAGATCTCTTCCGCCTATCGACAGTGAAGACTCATACTGACAGGCGCGTTTCGCCATTTCGGAGTATACCACTTATCGTATGTTTCGCCTCTATAAAATAAATTATTTATGAAAGCCGAGCAACGATAAAAAATAATAAAAAAAACTACATTAGAAGTCGAAAATTGTTACATAATTTGATTTATTAATGTCTAATATGTATAGCTGAAAGTTTGTTTCGGTTTAATCTCAATTACAACTACAAAAATCTCAGCAATCGAAAATGATTACAATTTGAATAATCTTTTATTTGACCGAATTGAAAATGTTCCGAATTGTTTAAAAAACTTAAAATGTGTTAATATAGCCTAATAAACTAAATAAACTTCTTTGCAACATTGGAATTCTTTCTTTCTTGTGGTCCTTGTGGTTAAAAATTGCAGTTGTAAGTCGAAAATCGTGAAAAACTGCAATTTTTACCACTTTTAATCGTTTATAACTCATAAACCAATTAACCAATATCGATGAAAATCTCATCATGTATATAATTTATTTGAGTGAACAATTTATCGAATTTTCAATACAGGCCCATATAAAAAAGTCGTAAAAATCAACTTTTACTATTTTTCTCGCGGTTCCGACTAATTGCAATTTTTTCAAAAGTTTTTTACTCATCTTGTAATAAACTAATCCTTCCAACTTCTAAAGAACACTCAAGTTATCTGCACTAATTTAAAAAAAAATTATATTGTTTCAAACGGTGTGTGTTCAGTTTTGCTCCTCACTGTATGTCTGTCCGTATAAAATCGCAAGGCTTTTGGTATTAAGACCTCTCAAGATGGTTTCCGGATTATCCCGGCGGATCTGCCGGGAATATTTTTGCGAAATATTTGGAGGGAGAATGACCGATAGAAAATTGAATTTTTCCGGTTGGAGAACCTTCTCGCTATCGGCACGCATGCAAAGTAACTGTTTGTCGGCGGGATCAAGAGGTAGCCGAGCTTTCTCGTCGCTCGATATCTAAAAAATCTGCCGGAGGTGGCGATTATAAACAAATACCTGAAGAGGGAACAGCCTATGATAAGATGTCTTCTTTTGCATAACCTCTAATAAAGAAGACATCTTATCATAATAGCTACGATTCCAAAAACAATAACTTCTTTTGCGTAACCTGTAATAAAGAAGACATCTTATCATAATAGCTACGATTCCAAAAACAATAACTTCTTTTGCATAACCTGTAATAAATAAGACATCTTACCATAATAGCTACGATTCCAAGGACAATAACTACTCAACATAAAAGATTTGATAGCCAAGTCGATATGCTCATTCCCTGTAAAAAAATGTTAAGTAGGCAAAGCTATTTTTCCGAAAAATTACTTACATAGTAGTTTAAAACAATAGTTTAAATAATATTAGATTGTTACATATGAAATGTGCGATTCTAGAATGCATATTTTATGTACCGTTTTGATCAGGAAATACTATTACAATCTATGGGATTGTTATACAAAATTTTACGGTACATAGCTGATCTTAAGGTCTCATCCTCAATTTTTATGTAGATATGCAATTTTACTTTTAAATAAAGTTTTTTCAATGTCAATCAACGTGTTGTCAAGTACACATTTTATATGAGTGGAAAAATAACATTTTAACGATAGCATCATGCGATGTTCGGTCAAAACTGGTCGATTAATCAATGCCATATCCGTCGACGGTAAAGAAGACTACAAAATGGAGATGAGAATCTTGTAAATGATGAACGTGAACAGCAAAAAAGTCCGATTTCTACTTTAGTACAATCAAGAATCTTGTAATTCATTCACAGAATACATTGATTAGAATGATGCTTACTTTGATCCATAAGTTTATTTCGAAGAAAATTATGTTTAGTTAACGTTACTGTTAACAATCGGACATTTCATATGCAACGATCTAATACATGCATACATAGACTCTATTATTGACAAAATTTCGCATTTCCTTTTCTGTATTACGCATTTGTTACGAATGTGATTTTATTAGAGAGCGGGGACTGATTTTTAGCGCAATCTCGGTCGGTTAAATCAGCGAGTCAGATTTCCCGGCGCAAACTTTCACCTTTATTCGCGCGAACATCATTGCAAGTAGTCGGCGAGGAATAAGTTCTGTCGCTTACGATCCGTTTCCCTCATTTTCTCGGGAAAGAACCGCTTCCGTAATGGCCGCGCGAGATTCAGGGCGTAATAATCTAGACGGCAGACGGAAGCCATTTTGGTGCGCATACTGATGTGCAGCAGCTCGATCATTACCCCGTGTTCCTTATTGTAAATATGGTCGATGAACACCGGGGATTTTCGTGTCGTGCATCCTCTCGTCCCGTTTCGACACGGCTCTTAATTTTTAGAATACGCCTCGGCGAATGATTACGTCTCATTTATTCGAAAACGCGCACGTTCCTGACTCGGGCGTATTCACGCGCCGCCGCGCCATGGGCTTGCGACACGTGAATCTGTGCAAACGACTTCATATTACTTCTAATCAATCTACAAATTAATATTGAACTCGCTAAGCTTCCATTATCGCCCCTTATAATTGAACTTTTACTCCGATTGTCTGTTTCTTTTAAAATTCTGCGATTTTGAAAAGAGTTGTTCGAGAGAAACAATTTTCATGGAAGAAAGAATACCGTCTTTATATTTTTACTTATATTTAAAAACTTAATACAGCTTCTGATCAATCCGTAAATTAATATCGAGTTGGTGAATCCTCCATTATGGTCTCAACTAATCAAATTCTCACCCTGGGAGAGCATTCAGGCTTAGAGACAGAAAAAGAGTTACAATAAAAATGTGAACCGGGTTGAAAAATATTTGGTTTTACAACAATGATTAATATTGGGGACAGAGAGATCCATGTTTAGATAAAAAGTAGAAAACATAATAGTCTTATTTGGAACTAAAAATTCCCTAGCTTGTTGTACGACTCAGAAGAATATAACATGTAGTTCGATTTCAATAGAATAATAAAAGGATCTAACGATTATGTCGTATCAACAATAGCATTATTCATACCATAGAACATAAATTTGAGGACTACAAAATAAATATCTTGAATATTGCAATACAGAAGCGTAAAACGTGCTAAAATCGACGCAAACAGCTACAGTGGCGTGCAAAAGTATCCGGACACCCTTTAGAAACGAATAATTTTTTCAATATTAGTTCAAATGGCTTGAGTTTTTCTGAGATGTTAGAAGGATTAGTTTACTAGGTAGCTTGTAATTTTTTCCAAAAATTGCTATTGATCGGAATTGCGGCGAAGAAAGTAAAGATAACAATTTTTACCTTTTTTATCTGTACCTGTAATGAAAATTTAAAAGACGCCTTTTGTCTGTCTAGGTAAGTTATGCATATGTACAAAGTTTCATCGAATTCGGTTAACGTTGTTCTGAGCTACAAACATTTAAAGCTGATCACATAAGGGCGAAATTCCCTGAAAATGCAGAAAATCTGCGACTTTCACTCTAAAGCTCTCATCTTGCAATGTTCGTAGCTCATCTGCTCATATCAACATTAACCGACTTCGATGATACTTTGCGCATGTATATAGCCTATGCAGATCTACAAAAGATATATTTTAAATTTTCATTACAGGCACAGATAAAAAAGTTAAAAGTCGTGACCTTTACTTTTTTCTTCACAATTTCTACCATTAGCAATTTCTATAAATAATTATTTACACGTTACCTAGTAAACTGATCCTTCGAGCATCTCAAAAAAACTCAAGCCATTTGAACTAATTTTGAAAAAGTTATTCGTTTTCAAAGGGTGTCCGGATATTTTTGCACGCCACTGTATTTGGGCGTGCCGTGCGCAAACATTTCGCAAACAAGGCGGTCGAGGTGAGCATCCATCATGGTTTGATAGTAATGCAACCATAACAGGCGTTGCAGGACGGTAAGTCCGAGCGAAATACGAAGGATCTCGTGGACATGAAGCATTAATCCGTTCCGCAGAAGAGAAAAAGGGTCGCCCGTTTTATTAAATTAAGATTAACGCGACGAGCGGTTACGGCTCCGTGTTCTCGAAGTTCCTTCGAGGATTTTAATGAGCGCGGGGCAACCGGGACACAAGGCGTTCCCTAATGAGTCGATTTTATAGTCGGCCGATTCTAGTCGGCGGAAAACAGGGCCAATTAATTGCGAGAGCCGGCGTCTTTTATCCGGATTTATCGCGGCTACCCGAGGACCTCGTGCGACGTACGGACTTCTGCTTTTGGACTATCGGCCGGCCATAAAAGCAATTTATTCGAATTCGCGATTTATTCGCGACGAAACCGCGCGTTTAATCGTCCCTCCGATATTCGTTGTTTTCTGAAACCTGAAACGCTATCGGCGTATCCACTCTGTCGTTCTTAAATTGACGAACTCTCGCTTAATTGCGGGCTCGATCGATCCGGGAGCCTAACGATCGACTGCCAAGCCGATTAGCCGGTGATTTATCCCCGTTTAATTGATACTAACGAAGATTACGCAAGAGAGAGAGAGAGAGAGAGAGAGAGAGAGAGAGAAGAGGCGGAGGGAGGACTGTGAAGGGAAATCGTGGAGTTCGGTCGGAATATCAAATTTCCCGTTTCGAGCGTAACTCGGTTGCAACAAGCGGCAATGATAGCCGAAGCCAGAGAGCGCTCGGGATCACGAACAGCCTCTTGGTCTAAGCGGGCTGGATCGGGCGCAGAAGGTGGATGGGGATACGGCCCGATAAACACCGCATTACTCCACTGGAAGAGCATTTCTCGCGCCAACATACGGCCTACGAACGTAAGCTCGGTCACCTATCAGCCGGGTCGATCTAGATTAGGACACTTAGCCGTAATAAATTTGAATCTGATTACTTCGAACGAGATTGGACGGACTTTGCCCCGAAATCGCGCCGCTAAACAACCCACGACGATCCAGCACTCGTTACAAGCGGTTTTCTACAACTATTCACACGTTCAGCCTCGAACGATTCTTTTTCACATTTGTACTATACAGTGATCCATTTGTATGTTCCTAGCTGTTTTAATTCATCGTCATGTTAAGGAAAATGTGTTAAGGAAACATATTCTGAAAGAAAAAAGACAAAAAGATGATACACTTACATTTATACACTTAAATGTTCAATGGCTAAAGAGACTTGTAAAGATGAACATACTCATCTAATGTCTCATTTGATATTATTAGCGTGCAGATTTCTATGCAAAATCAAATTTGTCTGTATCTATAACAATGAATAGGAGCCAATCAGAAATTGATTTCTCCCATTGATTATTTCGATAAGCTGTGACTAATGCATTGAAATTTTTAAATTCTTTTAATCCATCTCCTGCTTTAAATTGCACCTATCCATTATTACTGTAAATGCATAAGACGCGCAGTCTAGATATGTGTATAATAATATTTCGATAAATTAATTAAATACGAACACCTTCTGTACTATTTGAATATTACAAAGACTATATTTATAATATGTCCGCTCGCTCCGCGCTTCTACGTTTATCTATATATGTCTTCTTGCCTGCATTCCCCACGTTTGCTTATTTGTTTCTCAATTTAAACAAAACAGCTCTTCGCAACGATTTACCGACACGTTTCCTAAATTAATATCGACTGCCATCGACAAATACATTTGATACTGTACATGTGTGTTATACATTTCCATCGTGTTTAATTAAATGAATTCATTCACCGCGTAATTCTACAAACATATAATAACAAATTCTACAATACCGTGAAGATAAAACGATGTTTCCAGCCGGTTTAAAATCGAGTATCGATCAGAGCTAAATTTTTCGGGGTGGATTCGAAATCACCGAGGAGCCCCCCGTCGCTGCTTATCGTCCTATGTAATTGTAACGATAATAGCCGTTGGGGCAGATAGAACGGAGAATTATCAAAATGTCCGAGCAGAGAGGGAACGATGAATCTTCCGGTTCGCAGGCTGATCAGTCGAACGGGATCGAAGTGGTCGCATCCCACAAATCCAGCCCCGGCCCTCCATATGCATATTTTCACAATATCGCACGGTCCCGTGTTGCCTCAGGATAGGTACACGTAGATCCCTCATAAGGGAGATATCGTTTCCGAATCAAATGACCCATTCCGTTTTAGTGGCGCCATTTAACCGACATCTATGCGCCTCCGGCTATCCGGCACACGAGGTAACGTTACACGACAAACATAGAAAGTCTCGCCAACGCGCAACGAGGGCTTTCGGCCATCCCTCGATAATACTCCCACTCATCCACGCGAACCAGCAGAGCGCTCTTTATCTCTCGCACTCTGCACGGCTAGAGCAATTAACAGTTCTCTCGTTGATCATCTCGCCATTTGTTACAGATTTTATCGGCGCCGCGTTGCTCGACCGGTTGATTGCAACTGTTGTCGCGCCGATCCACGCAACTTCGAATTCCACACGATCCCTTAAACCATCCGCGATCACTCCGCCGTTACTGTATACCTAACGCTTTACGCCAGTTTCCAAAGACGATTCCCCGCTCCGTCCACTTTAAACCTCGAATTTTAACTCCTCGTTGATAGAGTTCAGCATCAGAGATTTTAGGCAAGCTCTTAAAAAAGTAATGGATTCATTGTGTTTATTTTAGAAAGGATTTTAATGAGGCTGAAGTGTTTCAAGCTAGTTTTCTTGTAAATAAGCAATGCATTTTAAGCCTTCGGTCATGGAGTTGAACTTTTCAAGATTTTATGCAAGCTCTTAAAACAATGGTGGGTTGTTGTGTTAATTCCAAAAAAGGATTTTAATGAGATTGGGTTGTTTCAAGTAATTTTTCTTGTAGAGACTCAAACCATGCATTTTAAGCCTTCGCTGTTAGACTGGATGATTCAAGATTTTATGAAGGTTCTTAAAACAATGGTAGATTCATTATGTTCATTCTAAAAAGAATTTCAACGAGGGTGGGTTATTTTGGTCATTTTTCTTGCTGTAAAAGGTTGATTTATTGGAGACATCAAGAGCTTGATGTATTTTAATATCCAAACTTTGTGCTAGACGTTCAGGATGTTCTTCACGATCTATTATCTAAACAATCTCTGAGTGTCTTCCAGGCATTAATGTTTCTTCTATTCTACTCAACGACGATTTGATACGAATTTGTTACGAACTATAGGTTCTAGATTAAGATATAGAACCTATAAATATTGAAACAAAGTACCAGTCTTCGGTAACCTATATTTTTCGAGAGGAATAAAATCGTACATCACTGAAGCGATTTTAGAGATTTAACAATCCGCTATTCGAAGAGTTCCATCTTCCCATCTATATTAACTTGTGCTACGAATAATGTACTTTTGCATCCTACTCTACACGAGCGAGGTAAGCCTTGCTGGCGAAGAGAACCCAAAAATAATTAATCCAAATGTGCCAGAAGTGTTTTCTTCAGTTTATAAATTCAGATTTTCTTTGAAACGTCCGCAGAACTTGACGATAATGTGTGTCCAGTGGTTGGTACAATGAACAAAGCCTCCGGGAAATAATTATCGGCCGACGTGAAGAGCTGGATGGTAACAAAGTTGGGTCATGTCCATTACAGCCATCGAAGTTAGCGGATAGTTGGACGTTTTACGGAATACCAGGCCTCGGGCAAGTTGGCGAGCGCGTTTCCTCGACCTTCCGCCCTTCGCACTAACTTAGCATTCCCTGCTTAGAAAATAAGAGGAGGTCGACCGACGGCTGTGTAACAGCATCTGGGACCACATCCAACGCCTCCGGATAAGATGGTTCTCTCGCGTAGGGGTATGGGGACAAATCGGCGGGGGTGGAACACGTGTTCGATGTTCCGGGTGCAGAGAGGTAAGAGGTGCGGGTAGCTGGCAGAAAAATAACGCATGACGAGGGCACCGGATGTAGTAGGTAAGACGTCGTTACGCGCATCCGGCGCGTCCTACAGAATCCGAAGTTACCAAGTCGAACCCGACGGCGGGCCATTCGGAGAGTTCTCTGTTTATACGAATGGCTACGAGGACACCTTATAAAAAGTCTAAATCATCCCCTCCTCTTTTAGATCGCCGGAGAGAGAGATAGAGAGAGGGAGAGAGGATATTAATGGCGTTTTCGTCGGTCGTTCTCATTTATTCTGAGAGAGGAGAATCCGCGATGGCAGCCAGCGGCGGCGGCAAGACCAGCCACCTTTCCAATCTGGCAACCGACCAAATTGGAAAGCGCGCAGTTGCGAAGTTTTCCCTTCGCCCGCTAGACTTGGCCCGACTTCGAACCGAGCCAGGAATATGTATTACGGCAAAGTAATCCAATCCCGGTGAATGTTACCGTGGCTTCCATTGATTCATCCGACAATCTGCGAGAGAGCGCTTAGAGTACATCCAACTCCGCCCCCACCCTCCCCCTCCTACACCCATCGATGAAACGTACAGACAGGGGAATTAGATGATATTCGACTGTCCGCGGGACCTTGGACTCTCCGTGCCGCGAAAAACACGCTGGAATCTTCTAGATTAATGATTTGATATTGGTGAAGCTGAAATAGTCAGTCTGCTACTTCAGAAGAAAACTTTATGAACAGTCGCGCGCACATCTTTCACGTTTAGCACTTAGAATGCGGATAGTTTTGATGATTGTACAGATGACGATCTTTGATTCCATTTAAACAGTTGTTCATCAATTTTTTAAAATATAAAAAATTCGTAATTTCGTAGAAGAAGAAGGAAGTGTATGTTTATTGTGTACCTATACATATATTCTCCAATGGCCATTACACCGAGCTAATACTATTCAAATATTTAAAATTGATATTCGAATCGCAACTATTAAAACTTAAATAGTATTGGATTGTTCCGAAACTAATTACGTTTTTCATGGTTTTGCAGCAATCTTTGATTCCATTTAGACAGTTGTTCAGAAATTTTTTAAAATATATTTTCAATGGGATTTTATCTAGATCCATTGGTCTTCTCGTTGCCCTTAATTGCATGACTTTCCATTGAAATTCATCACCAGGAAGTGAATGGGCTGGTCCTTTAAAGTACTGGGTCTAATCGGACCCAGGCCTGCCATCCAAGTGTTAAGGGATGAACGATGTCTTGGTAGCTGAGGCTGTATGAAAAACGTTCTTGGAGATTTAAAAAAAAGCAAATTTTAAGTTTCATGTGTCATTAAAATTAAAATAGATTATTTAGGGGTAGAATCCGTTGTTAGGCCCTTAGCGAACATAGTAGCTGAACTAAACAGTTTCAACCATGATTTTTAACATTTGAATTATCCTCCTCCATGAATGCTAAACCAAGAGACATCCACAATTTCAATATAACTCAATGTGTGCAGCCATTGTTAAACATTAGCAAACTCAATCATAGCGTCTAATAATGAAATTTCTGTACCCATTGGCCAATAATTAAGATATGGGAAGGAGCATCTAGTAATCCCCCAAAAATGGTGATTCTCCATTTACCTAAGGATTCCTAATCCCAAAGTTTGAACCCACAACATTCCCAATGTCTGGACCACAGCCTCCCCACATAGAAGTCCCAAAAGACCAGTGCATCGAAATCGATACTTCCTCAGCTGGACTCGGAACTGTCCCCCATCGCTGCACCGTCGTGCACTCTGGCGGAAGACCCGCCGTTTTGGAGACATCAAGCAGAAATCATGCGGGTGGTAGCCTAAATCTCTTCGATAGCGTCGGCAAACACCGAAGGCAAGCGCCTCGATTTTCTGCTGAGTCTACGTAACGCTGGCGATTTCTCGCGCGCTTCCGGCTTGACTTACTGAACAACCCATAGTGCATTCGAGGCGGTGGTTGGACACTGGGCCAGAGTGATCGATCAGAACCTCGGGACTCTAGAATGTCCTGCTGGAACGGGATTCGCCGCGATCGGTGGTGCATAGGTTACAAGCTGGCGGTGATCCAAATTGAAAAATACATTCACGAGGTTTTCTGTGCCCTTCCCTGGGCTGAGAGAGGTTGGCCAGGGCAAAGGGAGCCGAATGATATAATGGATCGTGGAAAATGCGGGTTGAAAGTTAGGGGTTCAAGGGGCTGTCTTTCTCTCTCTCCCCCTCTCTCCGCGTATAGGGGCGGAGAGTTAGAGGCGGGGGTGGATTTATAATGAAAGCCGTGGAGTTGGACTTGGATTTGTGAGGGTACTACAGCCCTCCCGGCCCGGCCAAAGAGGCAGCCAACCATCCAAAGAGGCAGTGATCCACGGTGAACCAGCAGAAGGGAACCAGAGGAAACTAGAGGGAACCGGAGAGGGCAGGGATACCCGACAAGGAATCCAATCGCCACGTGATCTGTATAATAGCCGTGCTAAACCTTTCTACCCTTCCCTACACATCCCCGTGCACGATATCCCACGGGTGGAATTGCAAATAACAAACGTCTGCCTATCACCTCGGACCATCCCTGTGCCTACAATGTCGCCAACGCTCCGCAAGAGTTGGCAAAACGAATTGCAGACTAGGTTTTGCATGTCGACTCTGTGTAGTATGTAATGTGGTATAGGTTGAACGAGACAGAGAGATGCTCGTGAAACGGAGCCATAAATCCGTACAAGTTAGCCGGTGCAGCTGCAACCACGAGATGGCTACGGCTTAATTAACCTACGACGCGACGCACTAGACCGGAAGCGGTTTAATGAGGTTGCACGGGATCGGACGGCACGCACGTGAAATTTTGAAATGGGAAATTAGCTGAGAAATTGTTTCGCAAGAGGAGCCTGATCGTTCCGAGAGATTTTGCGGCACCGTCGTTCTGCCGTGGATCGTGGACTGCGTTAATTGTTGGAGGATGGTTGGCATGGTGTGAATCGTTTGATGGGAATGATGATGTCGCTTGCTTTGGTTGGACATCGTGGTTTGATTCGGAGATCGTCGCAGTTTTTTTTGTATTTTATAGTAGTAGAAGATACTTTCACTTAATGCATCTCATTTCAGTACTTTGTGCTTTCATTCAGGCACAGCAGTAGCTCGTTTGTATTTTATTCGAGCAGTTTGTACTTTGATTCGTACATTGCCTTAACCATACTGCATTTTATTCAAGTAGTATTCACATCAGTCATTGTGTTAATTATATCGCATTTTATTCAAGTAGTGTGCACTTTGATTCAATCATCGCCTTAATTCTATTGCATTTAATCAAGTAGTATGTACTTTGATTCAGACATTGCCCTAATTCTATTGCATTTCATTCGAGTAGTATGATATATTTCTTACGTCACATGTATGGTACTATACACGGTATATTAACATGTTGAACGCTATTGTGGATACCGGCGCCGTTATATCGCTTACGGATGATTACCATAAAATTAATGGCATTGAACATCAGTTTATAACTGCCGCAATTCACTAGATTATAGTGTGAGGTGAGAACTTCGTTATCCAGTAACTCACAATTGTCCTCAATAACGCTGATCGCTTCTATGAACGACATACGTACATGAAACTTGTAAATACTATATGTATAACGTACTATAATAATTTCACGATTTTTTCAGAAATCGTATAACAAAGCAACCCCCTGGCGAGTGAAGCGCAAAAGCGAGGAATCATAGCAAAATCTCTGCAGCGATCACGATAATAAATCTGGAACATCTAAATCAACGAAAAAGATTCAGAGAGATCTGAACAGAAAGGTATGCTTGAAGAAGTACAAGGAATCGGCTGGGTTGGTGGCTATCTCGGCAGTGGTAGGACACGAGGAATGAAGTTGACGTCCGCGCGGACTCTGTCGGCGGATTAGTCGCGACGCGTTATAACGTAAGCGTTGATGAGAGGAAGGTACATTCGTGACCGAGACTAGGATGTGCTCCAGCAGTCCCTCAGTGGCTCGTTAAGGCATTTGCATTTCATTTCGTCCCTCCCATCCGCCCCTTCACCCCTCGTAGCTTCCACGGCAGCAGCCCCTCTTTTCCCGTATAAATATTAATGCAACATCCTCCTCTCTCGGGGGGTTTTTGTTCCTCTTCTGTCCTGAAGTGCGGCGCCCTCCTTCTACCGAGTACTTTGAATGCTGATGCGCTAGCCTCTACAACGTCCTTTCTTCTCTCTTCCCCTTTCTGTCTCCTTCTCTCTCTCTCTCTCTCTCTCTCTCTCTCTCTCTCTCTCTCTCTCTCTCTCTCTCTCTCTGATCTCTCTCGATTCTTGCCAACCGTGCGGAATACTTGTACGCACGAGCCACGTTCTTTAATGAAATACGATTTACGAATATTTCCAAGAGAGGAGGACAAAAAAACGAGAGAGAGAGAGAGACAGAGAGAGAGAGAGAAGAGGAACAGCTTCACGGTTTGTTTACCGTTCGGCTGTTTCGGATCGCGGGAAATGGCGGGTGAAGTCAGCTCGATGGCCCTGAAACGGCCGTTAGTCTCCGCGGGACTGCCGCTCGATGCGCGCGACATAATTGCGACCATTGCTTACTGTGTACTGTTTTCTTTCCGGAACGAACCCCCGGAAAATGTCCCCGGGCTCTGAAAAAACTTTTACGCCGCTGTTTTGGAATAGAAACAGCGTTGCCGAGCCACATTAATTGCGACCGCGCCACCCAACTGCTCAAATTGAAAAGCTGAACCAAGTGGAGAACCTTTTCCTATCTCTTGCGATCGAAGATTCGCTTTCTTGAACTTGGTCTTCTCTTGAATCAATCCCTTTTCATCCTATATTCCTTAACCTCGTGCCGTACCATTTTCTTTACGGTTACAGTGATTAGAACATTTTCATCCCCAAAAATTTCACAGATGATGAAAGAAAATTTATATTTTTCGTATGGCTACATTTGCATTAATGCTTATATATTGTGTACAAAAAAGACAATTTTATTTTGTCTAAAAAGAAAGACTAATACAGAATAAAATTCATATTTGTTTGAATATGTTGAAAATCTTCATCGCGAGTCTGACTCGTTAAAATACGGCAAGGGGTTAAAACTAGAACTACCGAGTACTAGACGCCACTGGTGTATATTGCCTTCTAATAATGACAGGATTGTATTCATTCAGATTTTATAGAATTCTTGTTTAAATATGTGCTTCAGTGGAGATGTTCACTAAAAAATTAGTTCGGAAAACGTATTTATAATTTCAATATTTGTAAAAGAAAAATTTAGAAACCAGTCATTTTGATTGGTCCGGTAGTTCTAATGTTAATTAAACAGTACGTATGATACATTGTAAAACGAAAATCTTTCAGTGCAGTAGCGGAATCAAACCAGAAAAAAACATGTGTACCTCAAATCGAATTTGACGAGCTGATTTTATGTTTAAAGTAACGAAACTGTTAGAAATCAATTGAAAGAGCGATGAATACTTAAGCGATTCGATAAAGTGTCTCTGGAACCCATGAATATTTTTAAATAAACCGTAATATCATCGGAATTACCACGAATAAAAATGCAGTGATATTACGTGTTAGACCAGACTGCAAATCTTCATGCAAAATACAAAATTTTTGCATTAATTACAAGACACAAAAGCTGCATAATCATTTCTATCTTTTCTTAATCCCTTGTGCTATAACATCGAGTCAGACTAGTGATGAAGATTTCAAACGGGATCCTCTAAATATGTAAGTTATTCATTTCTTTTTAATCGGAATAAAATTCTATGTTGTTGTCGATATCATATTTTGAAATCTACTTGCAAATTCTGAATGAACAACATTTACTCCCGATTTTCTAACTACCGGGCAGCGTTAAAAATTCGCAACGAATAGAATGAGTAAAATTAGTAACAGCATAAGAGTAAGTGAGCAATGGCTGCCAGTTAAGACTTTATTAATAAATTCTGAATGAAGAACATCTACTCCAGATTATCGAGCTACCCGTCATCGATAATTTTACCTCTGTCCATGTCAGGCAAATTAATTATAAAGTAAAGACCGTCGTGGGGTGGCGGCCATTTAGGTATGCGATTTCCCCAGCAGAGCATGGCCTCGGCTTGCATATCTGAGATGCTGGTGGCGGCGAAAACCGCGGGATAGAAAGGCGAGTCCGTGGGGCGGGTACGACGGGTCTGGAAAAAGGGGGGAAGAAGAAAAAGAAAGTAAGATGGAAGCGGATGTATGTCGGGCACGTAGCCGCGGGGATTGCCTCGATGTGCCATAGAGGCAATCATGCCGGCAATGCAGAGGCCCATCTTACCACGTTACCGCCCTGCATATACCTACCCCCGGCTATTCCGTATATATTTACTGTCTCCGTACTTCCACAAACCGTGGCCTCCCTTCTATGTCTCCGTGTCTATGTGCCCGTGCGTTCGTGTCTGTCTGGCTCTTTCTCGTTTCCTCCTTTGTCGCTTCTCCCACACCGTCACGTACTTCAAAAGAAATTCGCGAGAGACGCGGAAATCCGAACGTGAAAATACCGTGCACCCGTCCTGTCCTCGCATTCTAATACCGGCCCGGCTTGAATTTAGGGGAGGACGCGCCCCACACATTTTAATTGCTGTCGTCGTACCCCTGTAGTTTTCTTAATACGCCCACTTGAAATCTCTTCGCGAGATGAACGCGAAAACACTGCTTCGTTCTCCTTACGTTCGACACGATTTTCCACGAATATTTCCCTTCATTGATTTTGTACGAATTTTTGTCTTTGTCGATTTCGGACGAATTTTTCAATCTTAGGCATACAAATCGTTTCTTCTTCGATTCTGTACGAATTTTTCAGCGGCGATTTCGGGACGAAGTCTTCAGCGATTATGGCGGCCATTTTTCATCAACCCTTCACCATTTCCAACTGAATAGCGATATTAGCCCCTTGTACTGTAATTTATTTTACGATTGCAGCAATTGGAACTTTTTTGTCGTTCGTAATTTGGTAGAAGAAGAAGGAACTTTGCATTTATTGTGTGCCTATGTATTCTCCAATGACTATTATACTGTCCTAATACTGTTCAAGTATTTAAAATCGATGTTCGCACAACACATGTTAAAAAGTTGTGTGCTGTTTACGGAGAGGATGTACCATCGGATTAGCATTTATTTCGTTTTCTTCAACACTATGTAAGTGGGGTTTTCACTTGAAATAAATTCGTCAAAAGTTATATAACTCAGTTTGTTGCTAATAAAAAACTGAAATTCTACAAGCATGAGATCTCCAAGTTGTCAGAAAGACGGCAAAAGATCATGGAACAAAATGGTTACTATCGAAAAATTGTCTTTCATTTTCCCTTGAAAAAAAAATGGAATTTTTTTCCGAACCTAATATATCCAAATGTAAGGAATTCCTTGCTAGAGCAATTGCACGAGAAGCTTAGAAATTCGCCTTCTCCTATCAATTTTAAGACACTTTGCTCCCCAATAAAACTGTCCAGCATCCCCCGGTAGGAAAATACTGTTATATCGAGCGTGATCTATTTTATAGAGGATCTTTCCCGGGCGAGTCCTTTCCACCATTTTGAATCGGCATCGTGCATCGTGCATCGCGACAATTTACACCGTCGAATAATCTGATCTAGAAGAAAGGAGAGTTGAGAAGAGGCGTTTCCCTCCCGAACACATTCGCACACGAATTTCGCCTCCGGTGAAAATAGCTCGCTCACGTATCCCCGGTAGATACCGTTAAGGTGACCGAATAGATGGCACCTTAAATTAGCATTAGGCGACGTATCCGTAGTTACGATCGGGTAATTTACCTTTCGCGGCCATTGCATGCCACCTACGTCACCAACTAGTAAGCCGACAAGACTGGCGGGATTCGTTTTCCCTTTGCAATGAAGATCTAGGTGGCTGAAGCATTTAGGTTGCCGCGCTAACCTTGCCGTCTCCTAGAATTGATATATTTTATTCTGGCTTCCCCGTTCATTCCAGTGGGATGAACCCGATGGAGAAATCCGTCTGGGTCGTCGCCATTGATGTGCTATGGACCCCTCGATCACTTTACGATTCGTTAAATGAGACTATTTGCGAGAATAATAGCTAATCGCTTTCAGAGATAATAAATATCGCTTTCGGACAATGCTGGCTACATACTTAATTCTAATTGGAAGTCTGCGGAGCTTTATGCCTCTGATTATTTTTCAAGCACTAAAGTTCTGAAAGTGCTCAGTTTTGAATAGCAAAATAATTTTACTGAAAATGTACACTGCGGATCTTTATGCAAAATAAAAATTGTTTGCATTAATTGCAAGACACAGGAGCCGAATAAAAAATGTTCTCTTCTCGTAATTATTAAGCTCAAACTAATACACTGACGTCTTTAAATCTTCTTAATATGACCACTGCTTTAAATTGTGCGTACCCAGTTTTATCAAAAATGCCTAAAATCCGCAGTTTATATATAATACACGAAGGTGAAATAAATTTAGAAGTAATTTTTCGAAAAACAAGAGCCCAACTGCTAGGGTCAGTAGAAGCTTCTCCAACAAATTTAATTTAAATAGCACAAAATAAACCATTGCTCGTAACAATAATCTCCTAAGTAACGGAACAATCACCAATTTGAAGCGCCAGGTCCGCTAACTTTTTCAGAAAGAACTTAGACCAGGCCCAACCAAAAGATAATAATAGAAACAATGATAGGCTTCAAAGAATAGAAGAGTTTCAAGATATCGCTTTCGACCTACTAAAATCATTAAAGAGAAAAGTGACTCCTGTTTCTTACAACAAATGCAGATCTATTTCACGAAGATCCGCAGTCTCACGACAACTCTGTCCCCAAATTGTTGAACCCCGGAAGCATCATACGGAGCGATTTCAGCAATTACGCAAAAGCGTCCCGAGATGAAAATGAATCCCAGAAAGAAGACTAGTGAATCGGGATAATTGAAAGCCGGGAAAGTGGATGAACGTCGGCGATTAGCGGGGGTGATTCGTTTCTCGTTAGCTGGGGGACAGACGTAGGGGGCTGATAAAGCATCGGATCTGGAGCGGAATATGATCCCGAGCGACGTGGTATCGTCGTCGGATTCGGAGGCCAGGCATTAGTGAGTCGCGAGGGTGATTCCAGGGAAGCTCTATGGTAAAAGCTGCCGGCACGAGGCGATGGTAGCTCACCAGCGTTTCATTAGCGGAAGATGCTCCCCGCGGGGGCGTACAGAGAGGGACGAGGATGTTGTGGAGAAACGGAGACGGTCGCAGACTCCTGCTAAAGACTGAGAGAGAGAGAGAGAGAGAGAGAGAGAGAGAGAGAGAGAGAGAGAGAGAGAGAGAGAGAGAGAGAGAGAGAGAGAGCAAGAGAGAAAGGGCGAGAGAGAGGGAAAGAAAGGGCACGGTTGGCTCGAACTCGGAGAAGAAGGTGGAACGGGGTGGTCGGAGGCGGGAAAGCGAGATTAGAATCCCGTGCATGGTTGGAGGCGCATATATCGGCGAATAACTCACGTCCAACGGCGTGTATCTTCCTCCCGGATAGCTTTTCCTTATTCGCCTGATCTCGAAAATGTGATAAAGTCGTTACGGGCTAGTTTAATTCATCCCCTTAATGGCGGAGCCGCGCCACCGGGCGAGCCGAGCGTTATTAATTACCATACTGTCGGAGGAGAGCTGGTTTATACGAGACGAGGGGTATTCCCCATATTTATCGAGCACAGTTTTCAAATAGTTTTATCCGACGGTCTACGGGGCGTCTTCTTCGATAACCGGACCTAGTTTATGGATAATCGGGACCCGCTACCGAGGATGACTATAACTATCGATCGCTCCGCGGAACACTGGACGACGATGTTACCTTCGGATCGCTGCTGCGACAACCATGATGCCTGTACGATGAAAAAAGTATGTATAGGCTACCGGTGGATAAGATTGCGTTAATAGTATCGTGGACTTCAGAATGTGAACGAGATAATGATGAGACCTTCGGGAGCTGAACGCTGCCAGATAATATTCATGAGCACGCGATGAGTGCTCGCGGGACACTCGTTAACCCTGTAATCAACGCGGTTACGCCTTCTGTTTACACCTTGCACTTGTTTCGCAGGCGCTGCGAAAACCGGCCTGTTGTCTTGCGTAGTTCATTACTGTTGAAACGTTAAATCCGTACTAATATCCACGACTTCTCCCGAATGACATACTGACTAGATGCACAAGTTGTTCTGGTTTCAATGTCCTTGTTGCGTTAGGGATATTCGCGATGCATGTACAATGTATGTAGAATGTATGTGAGTCCAGTAGCGATACTGCGTTTCTTTGCTGGCTTCTTCTTATTCAGTCCCATCGTGCTATAAACACGTGTTTAAAGTGAACTAATCGCAAACGCAGATAGACTCCAACATACTCCAACATCCCCCAACAAATACAAGCATGTATAATTGCACTTGTAATTAGCTTGACAAATTTATGCATATGTGCTATATGTATACACAATATTCAGTATGGTGTGGCACCGATAGATCCAATTCAGTATCATGTAGCATTTTTCAACGATCGAACTTCTGGACATTTACGGAATACCTACACACAGCTTTACCAGGTTGACATTATTCGCATTGAGACATTACTGTACTTAATAAATAGACTGCAAATTTTTCTACAAAATAAAAATTATAGCATTAATTGCAGGAATCCGTAGCCATATAGCAGATTATATTTTACTTTAATCATGTTAGAAAGTCGAAAATAATATATTAGCATATTTAAATTCGTTTAATCACTGATTTATATTGTCATATCACTGATTTAAATTGCACCAGCTCGTTTTTGTCATAAGTGCATAAGTCTTGGCCTATTTAGACCGAGAGTGAAGCGTCTCTTCTCTTTTGTTACAAAATAAATCGTCACGATTTTAATTTTCGTCGATAACCGAGTCGACGGTGACCTGCGACGGTCTCCGAGCGTCTCCCGACCAATTTCGAAGCCACAGGGAATTAAATCGGCGGCAAAGCGACGCGGAAAAATGACGAAGGGGTGTCGCGGGGCGTAGGGAAAAGAGGTTGGTGGTCTCGCGTCAATTTCGGCGGGCACGGTAAAGCAATTTAATCGGCGTCCGCGGACACTAGGGCGGCGCAATGGCGCCAATGACATTTACATCTGCGCGAAGCGAGCAGACAAAAGAGAAACGGACAGCCGAGATACGTCAGCGGAATCGCCCAGCAACCGGGCCAGAGTCCGCTTTGATGGGGTTCCACGGGTCGCTGGTACGCTCGTTTCGCAGTAGCATAAATGAGAGGTGAGATTAAACCGGGGGTGACGTATGGTGCGCGGCGCGCTGGCCCAACAACGGCCGTTCCGACCGGCTCTTTTTCCCGTTTTTCTTTTCCCTCTTTCTCTCTCCTTTTTCATTGTTCGTTTTTCCACGGACTCCTCTCCCACTCTCTCACACTCCCTTTCTCTCCCTCTCTCTCTCTCCCCTTTGCCTTCTCGTGATTTTTTCCCGTTACGCTCGCTCCCTCGGTAATGGCAGAAACATAGAGGGATCACGGATCCGAATGAACACGTTAAAACGCGGAAACGAAAAGCAAAAACGTGGGAGGGTCCTCCCCCGGGCTGATGGGGGTTAGCCAGGATATGGGGAACCGCGGATAAATAACGCGTCGCAGGACCGCGCGCAAAAATAAACATGCGGACAAAGAAGCCTCGCAGACCTAACGACGCGATCGCGATCCGCCGACCAACCCTCACGAAAATTTGTTGGGGGAAAAATGGAGTGCGGATCGAAATACCTCGGACGTATTTATTATGGGGTAGGGAGCGCTCTGAAATTTAGGGACTTCAATTTACTGGCGTAGTTCCATACTTTTCTTGACCTGTTGAGGAGAGTTGAATTTCTACGTTGAATTTTTGTACACGGTGTATGCGATTATCGCGAGAACATTTTCATGTGAGGATAACGAGACTGTAAAGCCACATTTTTTTATTGCACTTCTTTTTGGGGGCTGCGTTAATGTATTTCCTAGTGGCGTTGATAAATAGCTTTGGGAAATCTATGGTTCACAGGCAAATATTTAGAGGAGTCCATTAATAGATTTCTAGTAGGCAACGTGTCATTACCATCTTCTTACTGTATGTATAAATTCAATGAACCTTGAGAATGTGTTTCAAGGAAAATAAATTAAAATATTCTTGTATCATTCCTTTAAATGTGGATAAGATATTCTAACCAATCAGTAAATAGTTTCTTAGTACGAGAAGTATCGATTCTTTCTTTATATCATAAGGAGACTGCATATTTTATGCATTTATGATAAAAACGAGTGGGTGTGCAATTTAAAAAAGCAGATGGATTAAATGAGTGCAAGACTTTCAATATGTCAGTGCCAGCTTATAAAAATTATTAAAGCAAAAAAGAAATTTCTGGCCCCTGTTCATTGTAACCAATGCAAACAATTTTAACTTTGCATAAAAATCCACAGTCTAATTATAAGTATAAATTCCGTAGAAATTGTGAATGAATTTCAAGAAAAAAAAACAAGAAACCTCTCCTCTATGTGTGGACAAAATCTTGCAGTTGTAAAAGAAGTACATTAACATATATTGTCGTGGACACACATCAATCCTTCTTCTTTACTTACAACAATCAGGAAACAACTCTACCAACTGAAGATTGAGAAGAACAAACACGTCCCTCCCAGCGATCGTCCAGGAATAATATCTTGGCTAAGACAGTCAAGAGAGGAAAACCTGAAATTCTCTTGAAAATCCGGGCGAGATCCGGACTTAATCAGCCGGAGATCGCGAACGGGTCTGGGAGGACGTCTCGCAGACTCATTCTCATACCGATGCAGGTACGTCGAGAGCGTCGTCGCGACAAGAGTGGAGTCTGAGAGAGACTGAGGGAGAGAGAGCGAGAGAGTGGAGGATCACGGATGCGGGGCAAGTGCTCAAAGCCAGAAGAGGAGCCGGTGGACAACGAGAGGACCGCGTCGTTTGGTCGGAGGGTGTTCGTATATATGCCAACACGTGGGATTAACTTGTATCCCGTAAAGCCGCCCGCCGCCAGCATACAAAGGTGGCTCGTAAGTCTCGCCGGATACCTGGCTAACGAAAATTACGATCTTACTAGCACGAGATTCTACTGTACCGGCACATTAGTTTCCTCAGCGTGTCCTCCGGCCCCCCTCTTACCTCCCTTGGCCACCGTACCCCATCGCTCCTGCCCCCTCCCACCCATAAGCTACGTTTTCTCCTCGCCTACGCGACTCGGTACGCCTACCAGCGAAAGGAGAAAAGAGACCGGCCTACCTCACTCTCTCGTTCTCTCTCTACCGTCCTCGTGACTTTTTCCATCTTCGACGTCTCTTGTATTCACGGCAATAACTCTACCGAGCAGCGCCGATATCTCAGTGGAAGCTATGACGAAGATCATGGGAAGCAGCGGGGGCTCTTTCTTCTTGCCACGCAGATCCCATCGGGCTGCCGGCGCGGATATAATTACCCCGTGGGAGAAAGAGTTCGCGAATTATGGGGGTTGCGCCCCGGGAACGAGGCTCGGAACCCCTTGCTGCCTGAGAGCGCTCCAGTGCCTCGTAATTATGAGGAGACGACTGCCAGCACAGTAATTTCTGAGTCTTCATTCGGATGAGCTGGAAGTGGATTCTGGGGAGTTTATTTCCCTTGATTGACCTAAAGTTTCAGATCAAGTTAAAATAAGCAATTAAATCGTAGGAGCAATCGTCTGGATTGTAGGTAGCAGATGCAAGTAGATTGCGAATTTTGTATAGATGTTAATTTTTGAGGTTTGGTTCACAGGAACTGGGTTAGGTCTACGTAAAAATGTTCCATTTCATCATGGATTTTATTAAATTCTAAATAACATAAGGATTGATCGGAACTTTGCTAAATTTTGGATAAAATAAAGACTATTATGATGTTTATTGCATTCTGAATAAAATTAGAACTTCATGAAATTTGGTTAAATTCAGCATAAAATATGAACTCTTTTGAGCTTTACTGAATTCTAAACATAATAAAGAGCGCTTTCAATTTTGTTAAATTCTGTATAGATTAAAGACTGCTTTGAACATTCTTGAGTTCTCGGTATGTACATAATATCGAGGTGAACACAATTTTGCATAAATTTCTTAGGCTGGTTGTACGACCCTCTGGATTTCTAGAAGACTCAATGGAGGAGATTTGGTACTGTTTCATAATTTTTTCGTAGCAGGGTAAAATTGTGATACAATAGGATGAACGAAAGGAAAATCGTCAATCACAGTTTACCTTTACGGAAGCCTATACGTCCATGAATGAAGTGTGTTATATACAGAAATTCGTTCTCGTAAATTTCACAGAGCCCGATTTTTAGTGTCTGGTTTTATAGCATCACAAAATCGTCGCTGAATTTCCCTCTTTACAGTACTGGTGTTTTATCATCTTGCTTCCGGCCGATACTTTCTCCTTTCCTTGATCTTCTACGACGCGACGTAGACTCTACGTCATGGCAGTTGGGGTGGACCGTTACGGTTATTATCATTACCACAATATACGACCAAATATTGGGAAACTTCGTTGTTCCTACTCTGATTATTTCAAAAGACTTACACATATTTTCCGAGAACAGAAACAAAAATCTTCAGTAAAAAATTGTCGAAAACTGTTATAATAAAAATGTATCAGTAATTCATGTTTTGAATTCTCTGCACGAATGGACCCTATTTCTAAGTATACAAAAAAATAAATAAATAGAAGAAAGATCAAAGTTAACGTCCCGACATATAAAATTCAACACTGCGAAGAATATGCAAAGAATGTAATGCATTCGACATAAAGCGCCTCGAATTAAAATAAAATAGGATACAAAATTATTTCTACACAGTGCGGATAAGGTAGTACGTTCGCACAGGAAAATTGCGCCGGATACGGCAAAAAAACGGCTAGTTGACGACCAATTAGGGCGCGCGGGTCCCCTGAATGTTAATAGTAGGCGGCAGGAGGTCGGTCGGCGTCGGCACGAATAAAGTTTCAGCGCGAATAGAAGAAACGGTCCGGAACTGGATAGAAGTTCGATCCTATGATATTCGTAGCCAATCGAGCCGTCCAATAAATGCAGATCGACGGGTGTACCTGTCCCGCCGCGCCGGAAAAAACGTTTCCTTCTCTGGTCCTCTTTCCTCGTTTTCTCCTCGACATACATACATACCTATACGTGTATATGTATATGTACAATTTTTTGTAACTCTTTCGAGGAGAGAAAGAGAGAGAGAGAAAGAGGGAGAAGAAGGGGAAGAGAGAGAGAGAATTTAGCGTCGCTATTATGCAGAACGGGTTGTATTGGCAGAGCCTCAATCCCAATTCCCAGGGATAGCTGGCTGGTCGAATGGCAAAGCCAAACAAACCTTATTTATGTCTCAATTAAAGCCGGGAATGGGATGCACCCTCGATGGAGCGGCTCCAGACAATAAAGCAGTCGAAAGAGGGAGGCGGGGGAGTGGGAGGACGAGCAGAGAGAGAGAGAGAAGAGAAAGGAGGAGAAGGTGGAGAAGGTGGAGGAGATGGAGCGGGAGTAAGAGCAGAAGAATGGGGGCGGAGGGATGCGGGGGAGGCGAAAAAGGGAGGCGGTGGAAGGTGAGGAAGAGGCGCAGGAGAGGGATGGAGGGCTAGCAAAAGGGATCGGGGATGGAGACGGAAAACTGTGGATCGTTGAACGCCGACCTCTGGACTCTGAACTTTCCGTGGGTTGGCGAGCGGTGGGCAGGGGGCTTGCAAAGGGGTGGTGCAGAGGGGGATGCAGGCGGGAGGGACGCGGTACACCATTGGTTTTAGCCGGCGGATTCTGCGTATATCCGAAACTGAACTAAATACCATGGGGACACCAAGCTGCCGAGGAGATAACGAGCGAACTCGTGAAACGGCCATAGATCAGCCGGCTTAATTATCTCCACGCATCGCTGCCTACCCCTTCTAATCGCCAGCCTACACCCACGTCCGTCCGAGAGCAGCAGCCAAGTCCCCGTTCCATTGGCCGTCGAACGCGCGACAAATCCTTCGGCCACCCTCACCGGGATCGTTTCATCTCTATGCACGGAGGAGACCATTGGCGCGTCGCGCGATCCGTTCGACCGCGAGCGTGTCGTCCGTCAGGAATTTCGGGGGATGACGTCACTCTCTCCCGACAGACAAATAGAGAAACAAGTATAAAAATCGCTGTGCAACATCAATTTCACCTGGCGAGAAAGGGGATCCCGTTGCGACGTATGTACCCGAGCGTCTGCATCTCTTTCCCTCCCCCCCCCCTCTCTCTCTCTCGCTCTCTCTCTCTCTCTCCCTCTCCCTCTCTCTCTCTCTCCCTCTCCCTCTCTCTCTCTCTCCCTTCGCTGAAAGAGGCCCGTCGACGATTTGAATATTTCATGCTTATCAACTATGCATCACGTACACTGTCTCGGCCGGCTCGTATTTACAAGAGTATCACGACGAATCTTAAGTTTATTCCCACTTCGGCTGTATGTTTGTACGCAATAAGATATGTTGATATTCCTCCCGTCTAACCCCTTCTTTCCCTCCATCATCCCCCTCGGCCAAGCGATGCCGAGCGAGGCAACACCAACCCTCGTTCCTTTTTATCTCCGCAAAGTTTCCACCCCATCAGGCTCACCCTCGTAACCCCCACACCTCCTTCCTGTCCTCCCTCCTTTCTCTTCTCTCTCTCTCTCTGTCTCTCTCACTTTGTCTCGCTCTGCCAACCATCCTCCTGCACCCTGTTCCACCCTCGCCCAGCAACCTCGCCCCGCGTTCCTCTTTCGCTACCGGGCACGAACCACCCTCAACCCATTCCCTGGCAGCCCCTACCTCCTACGAAGCGCCACGGCAGTCATGGCGGCAGTTACGGAATCAATAAAAGTGGTGCTCATGCGCCTCAACTGCCGTCGCTACTACCGACCGCCGCCACCTCTCGCACCCCCGACCCCATCTTCCCACCCTCCTTCCAAGCTTCCCAGCACAACCACCCCTTCCGCTCCTCTCCTCTCTCCAATCTCTCTCTCTCTATCTCATCTCTCTCCTGTTCGCTCCCAGCACGCGGCACGACGCCCTCCCACCACCCTGGATTTCGTCAGCCGCCTAGCACAACTACCCCAACCCGCCCCCACGACGAGGTCTTTGAATCGCGCCAACTCCAACCTCTCTCCTCCTCGTCGTATCCATCCTTCCCTAAACTACACCTAAAACTATACACACCGACCATCCTCCCTGTACCGGGTGTCCCGATAGCAATTCTTTCCTCCGCCCACCCCCAAACAGGTTTGCAACGCGGACAGTAAATCGCTCCCGCGTAACGCCGGACGCCACGCTGAATTTTGATCGCATTCGAGGATCTCGAAGGCCGCGGATCCTTGGGAGAAATGTCTTCGATGCCATGGTTTCCCTATCCCTCTAAAGCGTTTTTGGGATTCATGAGAGAATTCACGGCGCCTCGTAACGCAGTCCGTGTCGAATTTGATTTTGGGCTTTTTGGATCTTTTCAAGACCTGCGAGGATTTAAACCTTCCTGAGAGGGATGTATTCAATGTAATGATTTTGATAACCCCTGTAACCTTTCTTTGATTCATGAGGCAATTTCACGTCTACTGATAATGCAATTTGTTACCGTTGCGTTTCATTTTCATCGGATTCTTTGGACCTTTTCAAAATCTGCGAGATTGTGAGCCTTCTTGAAAGGAATTTCGTCAATCTAATAATTTTACCACCCTCAAAACTTGCATGGCTTCTAATAACTCAATTTATTATGATTCTGTTTGATTTTGGTCAAGCCTCTTGGATCTTTTTGACATTTGTGAATTTAGTAGAGAGAATATAGCCAGAATTTTTGTTTAGCTTGTGGATGGCGTGTTAGGTTCAATTGTTATGTTTAAAGAAGAGTTGATCTTGTTTGAATCGTTTTCAAGTGTTCCAGAGATACGAAGGAGTTTTAAATCGTGATTCGAGTAGGTATAGAGAGATTCATCCCCTATATAGGTGCTAGAATGCTCGTAAAAGGTGTACAGCCCTTTGTCCCCACGAAATAAGCCAACAATTTCGGCTTCTGCGGGGTTATGTGCCTCGAGTACGTGTTAGGAGCAGCGTTTCGCGGTGAATGGCAAGGGGTGAATGGATAAGCTCAAGTGTTATCAGTTCCTGAGCCTGTGCTTCACCACCAATCTCAGCTGAGTATGTCTGATCTTTCAAATGAAACATAATCAAATCCCTGATAGAATACACGAATTTCTCTTCAACACATGTTCATCTAAATCAACAAGAAAAGTTCAGAATGGGAAATGTCCAAATCTAGTGTGCCATACAAGTCCACAAACACGATCATTTGTAAGCTGCTCATTTCTTTTCAAATTCATTGCCATTTTCGAACACTATGAACAACTCTCTTCAATGTATACTCCATATACACAACTCCAATATGCTTAAAATAACTTCTTTCTTTTTCGAAGACAAAGGTAAACTCTCTCCCACACCAATTCCATCGATCGTCCCAAAAAAACCTGACATCCTCCCACCAATTCACGCTCATAAACTTCCACAATCTATCCACACTAAAAACGTCTACAAAAAACCATAAAACTTCATACATATTCTATTCTATAAATTCATTAGATCGAAACACCGCACAGCGCGGCCTGTCAATGGTCGTTCAGGACAAAAATCATAATTTCTAAACTAATCAATTTTTGACCTAAGTACTCTAATATTTTTTTAAAGGTAACACAAAGATGCATCGATTAGTGCAAAAACAATATACAGTCCCATTAGTAAAAAAGAGGTTCCTAATTTTTTTTTAATGAAAAGTTTTTTATGATTTAAAACAAAAACCAACCTAAAAGAGCAACTTAGGCACGAATAATCTAACCTTCAAGTATTTAGATTTTAATAAACTCTTGGCTGTAATTGACCCCCTATTGATTCTCTCGGCTAATACTTTCACATACAGATTCCTTACTTACCAAATGATGGTTTTATTGGATAATTATATTAGAATGGAACCATGATTATTTTGATTTTTGTCCATTGCAGGCCGCACTGTGCACCGGGTCCAACAATTTTTTTTCATAATTGTGTATCGGTTCTGGCTCGCAACCGTATCGGCGATCGCAACGCAGTATCTGCGCTATGATAAACGATGAGAGATTATTTATACTCGGAATAAATATTTCCTGGGTCGCGTTGGGAAAATATCGCGGGTAGATCCGAAATATAAAAACTGGGGGGAAAAACGCCATTCGGGAGGAAGGGCCGTGTGTGTTTGTGGGCGTTATCTGTTTCGCGGCCGATTTCATTCAAGAGACATCTACAACGCGCCTTCGAATCACGCGAATAAATCCGTCTATGCTACACTAAATCTCACGCACTAAAAGTATCTGCCATGAAATGCCTTATAGAATCGATAAAGTCCAAATTTAATATTTCGCACGCTGTTTTGCCTTTTAACCTTTTAGTCCCTTAAAGCTGGTACAACTTCCTTACACAATATGTGTTTAATACAATAATGATCGTAGATGTCAATTGATGTACATTCTTTTTCGAACATGAGTAATAGGTTCTGGATTTTATGTATTTATGACAAAAATGAATAGAGCAAATTCAAATTTGGAAAGACGTTGGAAAAATTTAAAGATGTTTGATTACTGTCGACTCTTCGGGATGACTATAAGAGACAATACATTTTCGTGTAACTCCGAACTCTTATAATTGACATGGATCATTTTTGTTATGCATAAAGATCCGCAATCTTGTTATTAACCTCTTCAATCTTGATAGATACTTGCATGCCGTATATTACAATAATAAATTGGGGTCATATGATGAACATTTCAAACAGAAACTACTGAATCTAAATGTTACGACATTCTTTCACGACTACATAAAATTCTATTATTTTGTAACGAATGTTTAAGCATTAAAGTATGTGTAGACATACAATAGCTTTAAACTTTCTTTTCTCTTCTCTGAAATTATTATAATAATATTGCAAGGAGCAATAGTCACACGTATGGACGTCACCTTTCCTCAATTGTACTCACAATTATTTTCATATTCCTCATGATTAATCAATGCCTGTTTAAGTTGCATATATCCCTGAAGACGTTAACGTGAGATACCAATATGACAATTGGTACGGTCATTTAAAGTGCCATGGAGGAGGCGACTAGGGAAGTTAAATAGCATTCTCTAAGGTAATTATTACGTTTAGGGGGGCAGTTCTGATGACCTTCACATTGACACATGTTGTCAAGGACAACATTCTGAACAACTTTTGTCATTACATCTACCCGGTGCTCGGACTTAGTTTCCGAGATAATTGAAAAAAATTATTGGTAGTACTAAATTGAATTTTCCGTATTCGTGCACGCACCGTGGTAACATATGCCTGCTCCCGCGCTGCGCGACGTCTGTTTACTGTTTTCGTAAACACGTTGTGGAGATCAGAAAGAAAACAGGATCTCACTCTGGTCATACATATATAAGATAAGCTTCCAATTTTGAGAGACTACTGCCTGATTCCCGTCAGCGTGGTCGGGCTGGCCTGACGGCGTCACCGCCCCCTCCCACCGCCTAGTCCAAACTAATTCTGATCGCATAATCTTTGCATTCTATATAGCCGTCATACAGAATTTGAACTAGTAATGGAAAAATCATGCGATCAGAATTAGTTTGGATTAGATGGTGGAGAGGGCCGGCCGTTTGGGTGGCCCGACCACGCATACGAAATTGCGAATATCTCGAAAACTAAAAGCGACCTCCCTATATTGCAAAAGGAAAAAGTTGTTCGAAATGTCGAAATCTATAACACAGGTGAATTTGTTAATATTTAATTTGTTAATTCGAGCGTGGAAGAATACGGAAAATTCAATACGGCATTAGCAATAATTTTTTGCAAATATCTCGAAATCTAAGACCGAGCACCGGGTAGATGTAACGACAAAAGTTGTTCAGAATGTTGTCCTTGACAACATATGTCAAGGTGAAAGTTATCATAGCTGCCTCCCCTAAACGTAATAATTACCTTCTATAAAATATTCTAGGTAACCAATTCTAACAATCCTGGTCAATGATGCATTGCATCGTATCGCCATTTTTCAGGTGTCGATGAGTAGGGAAGTCAAATAGCATCCTCGAAAATATTCCAGGTCGTCAATTCTAACAATCCTGGTCAAAATCGGTATGCACGATGCATTGCATCGTACCCATCATCGATAATGCGTATAATCAACCTTATTCGACACGTCCCAAAGAAGTGTCGTCGCGGTTCCAAAAATTTGCAAAGCGAAGGATCGACGATCGGATCGCGGTAAGTCCAGCGTTAAAGATCATGACGGCCCGGGTACAGTGAAATAAAATGTAAATAAAGCACGTAGGCCAGCGTGAAATGGAAACGAGCCAGCGTAGAGACACGAACGGCCATAAATTCGACCGTGTTCCCGCGAGCGTAACAACAGCGTTTCCGGGCTTAGTTTCGATCGTGGCGTGCGGTTGATCGAACCGTCCCGCCGCTAATTTCGCGGGTATCTGATTAATTAACCGGTAGAACGGCGCTCAGCCCTGGCCACGGTGATTAATCATTTGACCGTGGCCCGGTAAACAAGCGTTCCTGCGGGCGGTTGGTAGCTTTTCTACTCGTAGGACATCGAATTTTCGAAAGCGGAGGGGAGATAGAAGGCGAGCGGCGCGGTTTGAAAACAGGGATCGACAGGGGTGTAGAAGGGGTGAAACGAGGGGGGTTGACTAGCGGGCACGTAATGCCGGAATAATGTCTCGCATAAAGTGCGGCTAGTCGCGGCGGCTGTGCGTGTGTGCATGCACCGGCTCCGCGAAAACAACCCCATACGTTGTAACGCGTACGCACCTCGTTACAGCCGTGTCATACGTTACGTGCGGAATCGATCCGATCGACGCGACGCTTGCGGTCCTGGTCGACAACGAGCCGACCCAGGATGCTCGTCGAAAAATTGAGGAGTCAACGGTCTTCCGGGATTTCGCCATCAAAATTCCCTTTTCGAAACGGTTTTGCAAATAATCGCCTGAAAACGCTGCAACTACCGGACCCTTCAGAACGCCTCAGAATCTTTATTTTATAGTCATTGCGATTTGTAATAATTCGACTGAGGATTGTATGTGTTTATGGTAAACACGAGGCAGTGCAAATTAAATTAATGGGTGGATTAAAAAATTGTAAGGACTTTAATGTGTAGGATCTTTGCGCATAATAAAAATTTCCTAACAATAAGTCGATTGCATGAAACCAAAGCTGCATAGACATTTATTCCTTTTTTTAATCATTTTAATAAGTCGCAAATAATGCAATTATATTCTTAAATTCGTCTGATATTTTCACTGTTGTTGTGCTTCATTTACTTGTTTTTGTCACAATTGTATAAAATCGGCAGATTATTAATGCGTTAATTTTGAAATCCAACTTATCAAAATTATTAAACGAATAAAAATATTTTCGTGTGGATCCTGTCCATTCTAATCGCTGCAAACAATTTTTATTTTGCACGAGAGTCAGCAGTCTAGTAACAATGCTTAAAGCATTATCCACCGGCGTTATTTATATGCTTAAAAAATTGTTTCAAAATTTTTCCCTCTACAGTCCATTGCTACTCTTTGATTTTCTTTGTTGCTAAACTAATGGCCAAATAGGAAAGCTAGCTTCTGCGTTTACCAGTTTTCCTATACACAAGAAAATAAAGGATTTTATTTTTCTGCATAGCAACGATTCGGAATTGTTTAATTAGCGACACACTTACTCTCTCGCTCTCTCTCTCTCTCTCTCTCTCTCTCTCTCTCTCTCTCTCTCTCTCACCCTCTCTCTGCGTTCACGCAACTCGTTACACGAGAAGCAATCTTGTTTCTCAATATAATCGTTCGGTGGCTAATGACGAATAATTTCGCGTATGGTCGATGCAAATTTTCGAAGGCGATACGATCTTCATTGCCTAGCCTGCCCGTCGCAATTACCGTTTAATTGAAAAATGTTCGTAATCATCGGCCGAGAGGTACTCTCGCCGGTTGATCGTCTGCTCGGATGATCTTACCGAATCGACTCGACGCGTTTCGATCATTCCTGTATTCAGCTGGACAATTTTCTCGAAGGAATTTTTCTGCTTTCGCGTGAAGCGACGCGTCCTCGCAATTACTTGACTGACTCTAATTTACGTAAATGTGTATCGATATAAGTTAGCTGCCCTGGGTTATTACAAAATGTGATTATGTAATTATTTGAACGCGGTTCTGCTTTCTTGGTATCTGGAGCTTGTGTTCGGTAACTTTCTATTTGAGAACCGATGGGTTCCTGAGAAGAAAATGGTAGTCTTTTGGAGAAAAAAATTGAAGAGGAAGTTGGATTCAATCGGTTTTTTAGTTTTAGACCCTGTTGGATGAAAATAGAATACTTTATTAAAGCATGTACACGATCTATACTGTATACAATTTAAAACATCAAATTTGGTGCTTCGCAAGACACTAGTTGATGGTTCAATATATGGAATAGTAAAAATTGTTCTCTATTTCTACAATTTAATCCTTCAGACAATAGTATTTACCTACCATTTTATATGATCAGATATATTCTGGAGAGTTTGAATAAATTCTCCTCAAAATAATTTAATCTCAAAAAATTAAAATCAATTATTGCTTGGCAATAAATGTTTACACATGTAAAATAATAAAAATTCTGTTCCCATTCTACATTTTATCTGGTTTTATATGAACGATATTCTTATATCGTTTAAATAAATTCTCGTTCACAATACTTCAATATAAAATGTTTGTAACGAATGATTGAATAGATAATGTAAGGAGAACTATTTAAAAATAAACGTACAGTAACCAAGGCAATCTAATATTATTGAAAACAGTTAAAAGTTTCTATTTCCCAGAAGGGACAACATAAAAGGAACACTAGCCCGCAGTTCTCACCAAAAATCCAAACCAATTCAACTCACCCTCGGATTGAATCATCTCTCAGCCTTCTCAGACATCTTCGGACATCCCTAGGGATCGCAGGAGCATACCTGGAACAAACTATTAAACTTGTTAATATACTAGCAAGTTTAACGACCAATAAATTCGTCGGACAATCCCCAAACAGTTGAACCGTTCACTCGCCACCCCTACGCTCATCCCCCAGGGATATCGAAGACAAGGAATCCAGGGTTTAAACGGCTTAATAGCCAAGATAGAGGTCTCGGCTAATTAACAGTGTATAGTTGGCTACCATAGCCAACAGGCGATTCGAAAACAATCGTCGAAGGGTTGGACGGTTACAAGCGATCCAGAAGTTTTTCGGTTGTAGAAGCTGGGAAAGAATGCCGGTAGCCGGGTGTACGGGGGTAGGTCGAAACGGACGATCCTTTCACGGTGAATGGGTCGTACTCTCGAGGCGAAATAGGCCATAGCTGCAGCAACCAATGGGCAATGCAGCCCGTGGAAAAGTATGGCGAGCACGTCTGTATTGGTTGTAGACGTCGCCGTCGCGAACCGAGCCGCGTGTTCAACCCCGTAGCAAGGTGTGTGTACGGGGTGCGATATGGTGTTTTAACCTTCGGGTAACTCTCCAAGCCACCTTCGTTCAGAAGCAAGTTGCGCCACTAGCCGCGTGCCACCGTGCAAACCGCCTATCCTATCCGAGGCGATAAACGCTTCTGCACTGTACTGCACTGCACTGCTCGACTCTGCTCGGCTAAAATCTGGCCATCCTACTTAGCCACGTGATTCATAAATAATGCAGAAACCCTCACGGAACCCCGAACGGTTCCTCCGGACGCTGACAAAATTCCTCTGGGCCCGATGAGCTCGAGAAAATTGCACTGATTGCGAATAGTCGAGTTTGGCAGCAGGGAAATTGAGTGTTTGGAAAGCTATTGGTGTCTAGAACGTGATTGATGGACTGTAAAATGCTATTAACATGTTTGAAAGAACGAAGTGGCTTAATGTAGTTCATAAATAATATAGACAACTTCCCAGGACCTGAAACAGCTCCTCTGTTTTTGGACCAAGTTGACGAATGTCCTTTAGGCTCGATAAAGCTGAGTAAATTGTACTAATTGAGATTGCTTGCACACGAAAATTTAAACATTTGAATATTTGAATGCTTGAAAATTTCAATATTTAAATATTTAAATATTTGAATATTTGAAAATTTAAATATTTGAATGTTTGAAAATTTAAATATTTGAATGTTTCAAATTTCAATATTTGAATGTTTGAAAATCTCAATATTTAAATATTTGAATGTTTGAAAATTTAAATATTTGAATGTTTGAAAATTTCAATATTTTAATGTTTGAATGTTTGAAAATTTCAATATTTGATGTTTGAATGTTTCAAATTTCAATATTTGAATGTTTGAAAATTTAAATATTTAAATATTTGAATGTTTGAAAATTTAAATATTTAAATATTTGAATGTTTGAAAATTTCAATATTTTAATGTTTGAATGTTTGAAAATTTCAATATTTGATTGTTTGAAAATTTTAATATTTCAAAATTTCAATATTTGAATATTCAAATGTTTAAAAATTTTTATATTTCAAAATTTGAAAATTTAAAAATATTTGAATGTTTAAAAATTTCAATATTTGAATGTTTGAAAATTTGTAAATTGCTGCTTTGAATTTTTCTGATGCCTTGTTCACTTTATGCAATTGCAAATTAGAAAAAGCTGCACGCTATTAGCTATTTAAACCTCGCTCAAATTCTCGCATGCAGATCATCAAAGAATGATGACACTTCATGTCTCCAAGAATGTAACTGATAAATATAATTAATAGGCGTATGATACTGAAGACGAGGCTGAGAACTGTGACTGCTTTACAAGATAACCGAGATGTACAGTTGATTATGAAAGTAATGATAAATGCTGTGACCATTTTAACGCTTAGATAAAAATGTTAATAATTGAAGAAGTAAATTAGAACTTAGAATTGCATTTGGGAGGGCCTTTGTTAGCTCGAAGAAATTTATACAGCAGAAGAATGGATATTATGATTTAATATCACTATATATCAAATTCGTTTCGAATAGTACACTAAACCGAAGATATACTTTTACGTTAAACTGTACGCTTCTATCTCGGTCGATGAAGTCATCTGACACAATTTTGATCAGACACATATCTCGTACTCTTTTCCCATCGATCATTGCACCAGCGATTCTACAATCAAAGTTTCCACCAATGAAACGACAACGAGAAAACAAAAACTTTATTCGTAATATCACCGGAATGGATTAAACGTTTCTACATATGATTTATGTATATGCACACTAGAAATTCATTAATAGATTGCGATAACCAGCTGACATTCCCACGTTATCGTGTCGCTGAAATAATTGTTATCGCTGCCGGTGTTGTGGTGTCCCACGCGATGTTAACGTCGTTAAGTATAATAACGGTGAACTATTTTACCGTCCTAGGAGCGCCTTACCACCGAAAAAAATGAGGTAAAAGAACGTATCAGAAAAAACTTGCTACAAAATAGCTGTTAGGGGCAATAAATCGCGAGTAGATGTCGGGGTAATTGTTACCTGTACGGTATGTCTGTAACCGTATTTCCGTTCTTTAGTTTCTGTCCGATAAAAAACTTCTCGAAGTAGATATGTAATCTCGTTTAATCCAGAGCGATAGGATCTAATTGGTTTCAGCAAGCACATTCTGAACCTTCCCATAATAAGCCCAACCTTTTAACGTTACGAGGTTGCTAGGAAAAAGTAGACCAAATTTACTGTGCTCCAATCGAAATTTTTTTAAAGAAATTAGTGCTAAAAATAAAATTTGATTCGAGGACTTGGAGGCTCCAGATTCTAGATACTCATCTTTCAGTTCTCTTCAAGAATGTAATTCTTATTTTCCCGGATTGTTATGGCTTCTATTTTCTATTTAGAAAATTTTAATTCAATTGTAAAGGGAGAGAAAAAAGGTAACAAGATCTTAGAGTCCTGTTTCCATTTGGTCTGTTAACATTAATTTTACCACAGTCGAATAATCAGTTTTGTACTTGACAATTACTGAGATTCTAAAAACGATTCTAAGAGCTCCAAACGATTAACGCGTTCAGCGCCATGTCACCCATATCTGGGTAACGGAATTATTTCTACAGAATTGAAAATTAATTTTTACGTTGGTAGATGGAGTGTACAAAATTTCCATACGATGTGAGGAATAGAAGAGGTTTGAAACAGTAATTAATATCACAAAACTAAACTTCGTAGTTTTTGTTTTATTAAATATATTGCTTTGATTTTGTGTAATTTTTATGATTGTGGAGTGGGCGTTGAACGTGTTAAATAAATTTTATTATCCAAGCATGTTTTGTTATAAAAATCGCACAATGTGTGAATAAATATTAACTTTCTGTGTTCGGTATGTTTATTGTTGAATTCAATAAAATATCAAAGATCTACAAGAATGTACTTATTGGAACACAGACAATTTTTGAAAAGAACATATATAAAAAGTTGCTCTCTGTATTAAAATTTCTCTAATATCCTCAAGTATAAAAATACATTCTTAATAACCTAATTTCGCTGAAGAATAAAAACTTTTTACGTTTCATTAAATAAATTCCACGTTAAAACATCAAAGAAGGAAAAAGAGGCAGAAACAGCGAATTATGGATCAAGCTTTTGCAAATTTAGTTGGTTTCTAAAAATACCAACAAAAATGGAGGCAGCCGGGCAGAGAATGGCCAGGTTTCCAAGCGAACTGTACTATCTTTATCAGTTCGAGGTGGACAGCAGGCCGAGGCGATCGGAATACATCAGCCCGATCCTGGTCAGATAAAAAAGGCGATTTTCCTAATACAGGACGAATGTTAAATCACTGTCGGCGTGCCGGTTGGAGAGAGAGAGAGAGAGGACAAGGTGGACTCCGTGAACGTGTCCTTTTGTCCTGGAACGGCACAATACAAGAGGCCCGGCCCGAGATAACAAGAGCAGACATATTAGTCTCGGCGAGGCTGCGAGGCTGCGAGCCAGCGAGATGTAGAACGTCCCTTCTTATATGCAAACCACTCTCTCCATCGAGGGCGACGAGTATAAAAAATATCAACGACGGCCCGTTATCGAGAAGTTCTCTTTATACGCGCACCTAAAACGCGTATACTCTTTTTACCCCGCGCCCGCGCGCGTGTACGAGTACGTTCTCGGGCCGGGCCGAGTAGGGGGCGCTAATGTCCACCGTTACTCACGATTCTCATTTGCAAGATTGCCTATACATCTCGTGGTATCCTACCATGACCGTCCCTCTATACAGGTTCATCGCTGTGTGTTGGTACATGCAACGGGTGTATCGAAAGTTACAAGCACCACGCGAAATTTAGAGAAATTCCTCTAGCGTGAGAATTCCGGTATCGTTCAGACTTGAGCTTTAGCGAAAATCACATTTTTCCCACTTGGATCTTTAGAGTTCATCCTCTCGAAGCCCTAACGCCTAGAATGTTGAGACTATCTTTATTTTAATAATTATTAGACTGAGGATATTTATGCAAGAGAAATATTTTCTGTGTTAGTTGCCAGATATGGGATCTATATAGACATTAACTTCTTTTCTTAATAATTCTTTAGAGTTGAAAACAATACAACAGTACTCTGAAATATTTTAAATGTGTTCATTATTTTGCGTTTGATTTACTTATGTTTGTCATAAATGCATAAAATTCATAGACTATTAATTATTGTGGCTCTCTACTGTGATTGTTCTCGTTTTTCGTTTTCCATAAAAAGGTAATTTTTCATGAATTTGTTCATATTACTGTGGAGTCGTATTGTAATGTTTTCAATTCTTTTCTTTCTTAATTGGTTACGGCTGGATGTCCAGTGGTGTAAGTCTAAAATGACGTATTCTGCACAACCGGATAACAGCCCTACAACCGGATCACCAGCAACCAAAGTCGCTCATCAAAAAGTCAAATGCGTCTAGAACCTTGCGCCGTTTGACTTACTAGGAGACCGAAGCAAACATCTGTTTTTTTCGTCATAGAACCTCGTGGAGGGAGAAACGAACATCACGAACATCGACCTTGTCCCATGGCACTTTTTTCGGCCTTGGATGGAATCCTATCGTAAAACGGTCGGGCGCAGAGTCAATGACGGTCCGCCTAAATTGCTGTAAAAAAGTGACGCGGGTCTGCGGATCCTCGGACGGTTAGCAGCGGTGACAACAATGCATCCTAGGGATTGCCGTTACGTGGGCAGAAGCGTAGCCCTTTTGTTCGATCCTTTGACCTTCCTGCTTACGAACAATGACTACACAAGGCTGACCCTTTAAGTTAACTCTGTCTCTCGATCTACCTTGCAAGCTTTTTTTTCCGGAGACCTTGAAGCCGATCTTCGGTTAGGAAGGGCGTAAAGCTGATTTATGGCTCTTCCGTATCCCCTAATCGTGACCTGTACCGTTCCGTCACATTTTCCATTTTTTCCAAACCTGCTGCGGCTCCATAAAATTTCTGTTCCGAGTTACTTAGTTCCAGTTACAATTAACTCGTGAGATTTGTAAAGCCTTTGGGTTGCAGCAATTTTATTTCCGAAACATTGTATCGCACCTGCAATGGTTGTCCACTAGTGTGCTTCTAAGTCGACAGGCTTGGAAACCATAAAATTAATTTTCTATTATCTCATTCGTTCAGTTAGGATTTTTACTCCTAGCTGTGTGAAGCTTGCCGCTTAAAGCAATTTTATTTTTGGAACCTCTTAAAAATAGAATGCTTTTATCTTTCGTAAATGTTATTAGGAAGAATAAAGAGGTTTTAATCATAACCTGTATAGTATCACCACATTGACTCTATGAACGTCCGTTATTCGTGAAATTCCACATGATGCTTCTGTTTCCCATAAATGGCCTGAAGAAGAATAGAGAGGTTTCAATCGTGGACTGTGCTGTATCATCATATTTCCTACCAGTATACTTTAAAAACAAGATGCACCGATGCCAGAAGACTACTATTTTTATCGTCCTATAGCAGCAATTAATTTTTATTCCCATCTTCATGAACTCTACCGCTTATAACAATTTTCTGGAACCTTGAATGAAGCCTCCTCGAAAACATTGCTCAACGGAACAAAGAACGATCTCCAGAAGGTCTTCGCTGTTCCTGATCGCTCGTAGGCGTTGGTTGTTCAAAGAGAAAAAATTTCCCCGATCGCAGGGATCTAATGCATGTAATTGTTCGGGAATCCGTGTAGTAGTATCATCTATTTTGTCTGTACTTTAGTGCACGCAACGCGCCGGAGATGCGTTTAAACTGTTTTAAGCCTGAAACATTTTCCAGTTCAACGCGCTCCCATGCATGTTTCACCGGCTGGACTCTGTGCGATGATACTCTCTCTTTCTCTTTATTTTCTCTCTCTCTCTCTCTCTCTCTCCCTCTCTTACTCTACGTGCGAGTAACTGCAATTGCAAGAACGGCGTCGGGAAGAGAATACCTGCCAATTATAGTGGCTGCCTTATAATTACTCGGGCTGTGCCCCCCTCAGCGCAATAAGATGGCCCGCCTGCAAAATGGCCGCTCTAGATCAACCGCAACAAGACCTGGCACACGCATAGACGCCGGTTAATGGCTGCATGCTTCTGGAATAACGTACTGTTCACGTGGGTGTTACAAGATCCTGTACAACCGATGTAGGTGTAACATTATGCCCCCTGTCCGGCAACTACTTGGCCTCCGCGAGACCATAACTCTGCATTCGGTAATAGCCACGGTTTCTTCCGAGACGTAATTACCAGCTCGCGAACGATTTCGTCGGGATGAATTCGTCAGAAACAAGCCGGAAAGCTGTCTGAAATGTTCTGTGGCCTTCGGTTCGTTTGCCTTTGGAGTAAATTATTTTTACAGTGAATGAAATGACTGCTTTTCGATTGTCTTCAGTTTTTAGACACGGCTCCAACTTGGCCTTGCGTTAATTTGCTGCTGGGACAAATTATTTTTATACTGAATAAAAAAAAAGGCTTTCGACTGTTAATAATTTTTAAACATAGGCTCAACTGTTCTGAGGCCTTACGTTAATTTGCAAGTGGAGTAAATTATTATTATACTGAATAAAAATACTGCCTTTCGACTGTTCTCAATTTTTAGACCTAGGCTCAACTGTTTTCAGGATTCTGGTTAATGTGTTTCTGGTGTAAATTATTTTTATACTGATGAAAAGGCTGCCTTTCGATTGTCACTTCAATTTTTATACACAGGCCCACAATTTTCACGCCTTGTGTTCATTTGCCGCTGGAATGAATTATTTATATATAGACATGTGCAAAATAAAAATTGTTTGATTTAATTGCAAGTCGTAGGAAACAAATAGGAATTTATTTCTCTCTTTAGTGATTTTAGTAAGTTGTAAGAAATGGTACCTATTGATATTCTTAAATGTTTTTCATCTTTTAACTGTTTGAAATTACACTCGCCTATTTTTGCTATAAATGCATAAAATTCGCAGTCTATTTTTATACTGAAAGACATGACACAGCAACAAGTCATTCATTATTTTCTTTTCTTAAAGGCGTAAATAATAGATAGAAGATTCGACGACGTTCGTTGATTTTTATTTCATGCAGTGAATTTGTGCAGCAAAAAAAAGTGTCGGTTTCCCGTTCGATGGGTTTTGAAAAGATCGTAAGATATATTTTTTAACAGAATTGCGCACACGTCAGCGGCAGAGCAATACGAATAAATTTTCCGAGGGCCATTGTCTCAAGCTAACAAGTAATTACAGCCTCGGGAACAGCGCATTACATTCCCCTTGTAATCTCGAGCACCAGGAAAACCTTTCAGGACTATCGTGCCAGACGTTTCTGCGTAGGACACGTACGTGGATGATAACGACGAGTGCAAGAAGGGCGGAAGACGTGCTGGCAACGTGGTGACAGTGGAAAAAGGAACGAAATGCTTAGCCAGCTAAACGAATTTATTCGCTCGATGTATTATCATTAAAGTTGAACAACTGACACATTCGCAAAATTAATTAGCTGGACGTTTAAATACCCTGATATCAATTGATCCACCAAACACTTCAATCAATAGATAGATTCAAATTGAATATTCAATACTAAATAGAATTTCTCATCTTCCTTCACCTTTCATTACAATGACGATCGAGACATTGAAATCACAAAATGCTTCAATTAACCCACATATCAATATTAGGAACTTTCTACAACGTTCAATAACGTTGTAGTCGTCAGACTTCATTAGTTTAAAGCATCTTTCTATGCTGCAAATATGAATCAATTTATAATTGTCCAAGTCTGTAGGACTTTGCTACGTGTTACAACGAATTGTAAGTATGTAAATACCAGAGTACCTAGTAATTGACATAAAGATTAATAAATTCAATATCAAATACAACTTCTTCGTTTCACGTATCCTGTATATTCATAATACGTTTCTTTACAATGAAATGTTTTCATTGCTGACTAAAAAGAGTTTGATACCATTCGTGATTTAATTCGGCCATTTCCACGCACGACAGCCTAGTAGTCCAGGGTTAAACGGACTAATGGCGGCCGCAGCCTCGCGTGCACGATCGCGTCTGAGAAATAAGTCAGTGAAGCGAGTCAGCAACGAGTTTCACTTTCCCGGTTCGACGGTTAATTCCGAACGCGAGAAACAGCCTCGAAAAGAAGGCTCGTCAGTTATCCAATTACGGAATGTCAGGGTAATTGCGGCAAAGGTGAAAATTGCCGGGGAAGTGCGAGACATTGGAAGGTGGAAGGCAGGAGAGAGGGGAAAGAAGAGGGAAAATGTAAAATCCCCTTAAATTAATTTGTTGTCTAACGAAGCCGTAGACCGTGAACGAGAAGAGGTGGCCACGGCAGCGCGGCGACTGCATGAAAAGTTTCGCCGACGCGCTGTTAAGACATAATCGGATATTAAAAACCATAGAGCTACCACGGTCGGGGTAATTAATTCATAATTGGCTGATCTTCCAAGAGGCTGTCGCACAATCTTAATTCAATCTATCGCCATTCGTGGCGCCTCGTTACGACGTTAGGGGCCCCTCCTCGCCCCTACAACACTTTAGTCGCAGACTAGCCACGCAGCTCTCCGGCTGCACTGTACGCACGCACCACGTATCCGCCATCGCTACCGATATAATAATCATTTTGAGTCATCGCCCTTAACGGCAACAAAAATTCAGATCGTAAATATTTTGCTAATAAGGTACGTGACGGGCATCGAAAATGGCGCCTGCCCCGCTACCGTGGACGCTAATTACACGCCTCCTTTCTCGCGAAAATCGAACCCGTGAAATATCGCTTGTCCGACAAGCTGCGAAATATGCCGGTGCCCTCCGATCCTCATACAGGGTGTCCACGAAACCATCCTTTCAATTTTTGGTTCATACTTTACCTACTGGAATTATTTAACATTTCTTTAACACTAAATCTACCGTGCAATGAAGCTACTGGCACATGTTGTCTTATAAAAATGATAAGATTGATTTTATTGCGAGCTTCCGTCTACTTGAAAAGAAAAGTTTTCAGAAATATATTCAAATCGTTCTCATGAAATGATCTTTAGAATTTCAATAATAGTGCTTAATCGATAGGCTTACTGTTGAAAATCGAAGACGTAGAGGATTTCTTAATTAATCGTTCAATAAAGACAATAATTTTATTCGTAAACTAAACTAATTATCTCAGGTCATATAATTCAACAATATTCTTTAGGATTATTGTTTAATGCTTATTTTACGTAGTAGTATCAGACAAGTCAAAATGGCAGGCTTAAGAATTCTCGTTCTAGTCTTACTGAAATTATAAGGTTGCTACAAATTATTAAGCAGACTTATGCAAGCATATATTACAATCAAAATGGCACAGAATTTATTATATATAAGAATCTATTATGTATAAATGGCATCTCGTGATTTTTATAAGGCAATGCATGTTAATCAATCTTAGCAAATGGTAGTTCCATTGTTAGAATAAAACTCTGAAGTTTCTTTTAGAACTTTTTATACAACATAGTCATTAAAAAGCCTCTATTAGTAGGCTTCCGGTAGCTGAATTGTTAAACAGCTGCCGCTAACAAGAAAAGCATGTGTATGTGTAATCGTATGTTGATAATTAATTTAATGTACGACGCTTTCTTCGATACAAAATTATGTACATGGAAATGTTCTTTAATTTAAAACTATGTACATCGTTAGGCAAAAGGTTTATGCAAATATATTTTGCTGAAATGTTCTGTGGAAAATTGGCTCGCGTCTTTATATCCTAAAGAAAATTCACGGTTCACTATATTCATTAAAAAGATTGCTGCGCATGAAACAAGCTTTATATTTTCTTTTTTAAATTCATATCATGTGTACGTATGTTTCATACACTTTTTATAACATATTTAAAGTGTCCAAAATAAAAATGTGAACTAAAAAAATAAATTCACAATATACAAGTATATGAACGTACATACATAGAAAGTACCTAATAATCGACTCCAACAAAAATTATTTTAAAAATTCTAATGATTGAAAACAACCTGAATGTTATTCCAAAATTGAACGTAAAAATTATTCCAACAAAACTTCCTGTAAATCAAGGCAACCGGAAAGTTATTTCAGGGTTGAGATCGTAAATTTGATTCTTCGGTGAAGAGAAAAATCTATAATATTTCAACCAGCGACAGGAAAACAGCGAACTCGTGGCATTGAGATTAATTGTCGCAATCGGCAATCCTTTTCTTCTAATTTGTTACTGGATCGGGTTCCCATTGCGAGCCGGTAACATTAAAACACGATCCGCGGAATATTGATCAATTTATATTTTATAAATTGCTCGGGCGAAATAAATGGGGAACGAGAGAGACGCGATGGGAATGATTTTCGCCAGTCTGCGGATTGGTACGAAAAGCGTTCATGGTATCCCGTAAATTAGCCTCTATCAAGCATAATTGCCAGGCACGGGAATAATTTCGATTATACGCCGATTTACATTCCTCACCTAGAAACGACTGCAGACTGTTTCGGGATCGAATTAAGGTTTAAAAGGTTTCGCCGTGTGCCGCTAGATGCCGACACGGTTACTGGCCATCGGGAGCTTCTTTTCACAAGCACTGGATACCTCTAAAATTATCCACATCGTCATTTTTCCGCTCCATAAACTTATCGCTGCGAATAAACGTCTCGGATAGATCTGATACCCGTATTCTGATCGCGGGCAAGAACTAGATCTATCGAACGATCAAAATTACGCAAGAGAACTCTCAAATCAAAGAATCGGCTTCCATGGCATCGATTTCCTGAAAACTGTGCAATTTATACCGATTTTGTAAGATAAGCAATCAATTCTCTAAGAATAGATGAAAAGAGACTGTGCCGAGGGTACGGGAAAAACTCATTATCTTTGCCTGATATATTATAACTAGACTGCTGATTTTTATAGAAAATAAAACTTGCGTTAATCAATTCCAAGACATAGGAGCTAAATAGAAATTTCCTCCTTTCTTTAATAATTTTATAGAATCGAAAATTATATATCAATATCCTCTAATTCTTCTAATCTTCTTACTGTCTACTCTTTTAATTTTTCTTACTCATTGTTCTCATAAATGCATAAAATCCGCAGTCTGATTATAACATTTACCAGATCATTACGTCAATATTGGCCTAATGTTCAAGCGGAACCTTTTTGTAATGCCGAAGAGAAATCGATAATGTAAATTTTCTTTTGTATAGCTAACTACGATCACATTTGAGTAGAAGGTATAAATAACACACATACAGTAGAACTCCACTTCTATAATAGAGTGGTTTATGTAATAGGAGTTCACCTTTCTCCCACTACTAACTACGATTTCGCTCAGCTAGAGTTCAGTTAACCAACCACTGCTAAAATTTAGTTCGAAGTTCCCTTGTACCTAATAGATTGTATTCAATGTCTTCATCACGAATCTAACTCGATACTAAATGGCCAAGGGTTAACGAACAAACATACACACAATTATTTCAGCTCTCCACCACAACCAACCAGGAAACCAAAAAGCCACGAAAACCCACGGAATCGCTGCCACATAGTCGGCTCCCGTTCACAGTAAGATAACAAAGTCGAGACTGCTGACTAATCAGGCTCGCATTCCAGCGAGCTCCTCGGCCCTCGGTACAGGAACTGTCCTTAGCGACGCATCCCCTAACGAGCAGCGACGGTATTAGATTCAAGGTCAGCCCGCGGTCCAGAAATACTCGAGATCGTTATTTGCAGTCCATTAAGAGCAGGAGGTCTTTACCGTGGCTGGGCTGCAGGGATTCCAAGGGCCGGTCCCTGACTCAGTCCGTTCAATCGTACGAGCAATCTTTACGCGCAATTCACGACAGAAAAAAAAGAGAAGATTTCTCAGGGAGGGCACAAAGAGGGGGAGACGAAGGAAAGGGTGGTTGGGTGGACCCCGGAGTTGGCTTGGCGGCGAAAGAGACAGGAAAGGAACAGCAGGCCGACGATGATCTTTCTCCTACATTTTGCTCTCCTCTACCGAGGATTCTCTCTCTCTCCGGCGGTGTACACGTCTCTCGTCCGGCTATCTATCCCTTCCGCGATTCTCGTTTGTAAGGTATTCTAGTTCGTTTTCTCTTTTGTCCTCGTTCCACGGTACGTTGGCAGAGGCCACGGCAAAGCCAGGGAGTGGTTGTCCTCCCACGGTCTCCTCTCTCCACGGCTACGAGTTTTCGTTCGGTTAGAGGAGTCGGTGGGCGCCCATTGCCCGTCACTATCCCCAGTTTCCGCGCCATTTCTCCGTAACGCGCGCCATTTCCTCCCTTCCCCACCCTCTTTCGTCGTGTCGCCCTATACTCCTCTTTCTCCAAAATCTCCCTTTCTCCAACTCCCCCCCCTCCCTCCTCGTTCCCCCCGGCTCAACTCTGCGGACCCTTTCTACACTTTTCTTCTTTCTCCGTCGCCATCGGCATCCTCGAGCACCCCCTCTCTCTTTCTCTCTCTCTCTCTCTCTCTCTCTCTCTCTCTCTCTCTCTCTTGATCGCACCCTTTTCTCCCTTTCAGCCTACGCTGTTTGTTCTTTATTTGGGTTATTTGGTCCGCGCAAATACCACCCTCTACACCCACCAAACGCCCCGGGACACGGCTCCCTTTCGCGAATCAGCATGGGAACGAAATTTTTACCGATACACGCCCCCGTTCGACGATTACGTATGCGTGAGCGCACACACTAGAAGCATCGCCTCACGGGTTAGCGATTCGTTAAACGTTTGCGCGTGTGCCGGACGCTCCTGGGAAAGGGCCCACGAACGAGGGCCCTTTGACGGGTCCCAGGGCTCCGTGACAATGGAAGATGGAGACAAAGACGCCGCCACCGGAAGAAGGGACACGCGCGTCGACGGGGACGATTTTTTTGCTTTCGTTGCTGTGGATTGTTGGATACTGTGTTCGAAAGGGTTAATATAACTGAATGACTGTCTCTTGGTACCCTTAGCCGTTGTTTCAAATATTTTATTTTACTATCAATGCAATTATAAACTTGCTTTCTACTGGAAATGATTGTACACATTTCTTTATTCAAGCCCATATTACAATAAAAATCGCAGACAATCTCTTAGAAATTCTATCGTTTCATTTTCATAAGGCGACACATGCCAGCCATTTTTAGAGCTAGGTAGATCTAGTGTTAGTCACTTGGAGACTTCATTTGACTTTTGGTGATGGATTGAGCCGTTCAATGTGAAAACGGTGTAGGTCAAAAAAAATTGACTACTGGACATTTCAGTCATAAGAAGCTGTAATTTATCGAACAGAAAGTATCCTGTTAAAGCAAAAAGTCGACTTTTTGGATAGATCGAATTCAATTATGAAAATTGCTTATAAATCAAGCACTAAAATCAATGGAGGAAATTGGCTTTAACCATTTCTACATTAAACCGTGCAATTCACGCTGTGGCAAATGGTCTGGGTTCTTCATCCATTCTTGCAAAATGTGAAGTGTCGCTAAACGTATATTCACAATTCGCAAGCACCAATAAGAAGACTTTGAACTCGAAGCTATATTGACTTCAGAATTCAGACGTTTCATTGAATATAGTATATTTTTGTTACCTATGACCATTTTCATTTTGTCCAGACAATATCGAGTACATTTACTTGTGACACACTTGAATATTCAGCATCTTGTTAAATACAAAAATATGTAATAACATAAAATTGTGTTGAATTATAACATAGTCATATTTACTGATTGACTGTTTCAATGTAAAATGACTCAACTAATTCGACAACCCACTGCAAATAAAATTTTCAAATTGTCGCTTATGTACAACAAGATAAACAATGATAACAGAGGACCTTCAAGTGATTGGGACACTTTGAACATTTGTTCGTGTGGCCCTTAATTATAAAAATGTTCGTTTCAGACCACTTAGGTCTCATTCTCTCAGCCTTGGAGGCTCTAATTGACAAGTTTTACGTTTTGGTCAATCGCATTTTTCATTTTTTTGTTCCTAGATCGCGTGTTCTTGGCCGCATGCGACCTAGCAAGGTTCCGAGCGATTTTTAATGCCTCAAATCCCGACGAGCAACGCGTTCTCCCGTGTTCACGATTTTTAATCAACGTGTCGGATCAACCCGCGGCGCCCATGTTGTCCTGCGAACTATAATTTGACGGTAAACGGTGCGACCGCCGGCTTAAGAACAGAGAACCGACGCGACGAACCCGCCGCTCTCGGATACGCCCATTTCAAATACGATGATGCTTGCTCCTCGTATATCGGCTTTCCTCTATATAGAAATGCATCATCGACCCGTAATCTGCTTCTCTCTTCCCATCCTCGAAACCGTAATTTCAGGTGTACCCATCGCCCGACGTTTTGTCCGTTCCAGTTCCAATTATTTATTGCAAACGTTCCTGCTCCATTTTTAGAAGCCTCAAGACATTCTTTAAAGAAAAGCCCCCTATTTTTAATGAAAAAGGAATTCAGCAAACATTCCTGCTCCATTCTGAGAGATCTCAAAACATTCTTTAAAGAAAAGTCACTCAATTTTAATGAAAAAGGAATTCACCAGCTTGTAAAACGTTGGAAGACAATTGTGAAAAATTATGTTAGCTATTATAATTATGAAGTCGAAAGCCATGGGGGTCATCGGCGATACTATGGAATTACTTGAAAATGATTGTTGAAAGGAATTCCATTGAATATCAATTGATTAACACGCTTAACGCTGTAATATTAGAAAATGTGAAACGGAAAAATTGCTCCGCGTTCAACACTGGATTTACGAAGCACTAAAAGCAACAATTTTACATTACTTGATAAAAACAATGAGAATGTATCTATCCAAATTGTTAGCCATTCTTTCCATATAATATATACGCAAAGAAATAAATTTGTTAAATCATACCTCATGAATGCACGTTTAAAATCTCAATAATCTTAAATTAAAAATATGAGAACGCATCATTTTAACGCGTCCCGAAAACCTAGTGTTAACATGTTAATGCTGAAGTTATCTAGATCATACTTTAACGTGAAAACTTCATTAACTAGTAACTTACAATAAGCTACTAGTAAAATGAGAATGAATGAAATTTGTCAAACTTGTGCGACACGCATAAGATTCGCATGGCAGTCGACGAATTAATTAATAAAATTATTCATTTGAAATGTAATTAGTTGTGTTTCATTTTAAAATCGGATACGAACCATTGCAATTATCTAACACAATTATCGCGTAATTCGACTTTCATCGCACACGATTCCGAAACGAACGACCAACAGTGACTTCTTTCGACAGTCAGCTGCTCGTGAAAGGTAATGAATTGCTCTTTAATGGGTTGTTCCGGCGACGGATGTGTATGCTTTTTCAATTAATTGGAAGCACAGCTGTGTTTCGATGATTCGAGTGTCGGTCCCTTTGCGAACGGAAGCTATCCGTGAAATCGAGGATGGGGAGGTAACCCGTTCCAGTACCTTCTGAAAGGTATTACCACCTGAAGGCTGTATTGACTGTCAGGTTCGTGATCGTACTGCCTGCAGGAAGCTCCTTCGATAACTGCGGCTATTAATATGGAGCAGGCGGTACGAATTTACGACTTCGATCGTTTGACAGACCAACGAATTGGTAGAAATGATATTCAGAATTATTTGCTCTTAATTCTTTTCTGATTGAACAATTATTTATCTCTGTTCATTAAGGTTTGAATGCGGTGCATGAAATGAGAACTGCAATAACGCGATACGAGAGAGGAATGATTGATCAGCTCACTCAAAAAAAAACTAAATATGAAAACTGCAAGTATAATTTTATTGCTAAGTGGACTTGATCTTTCGGACCAGGTTTTTGAACCAACGTGTTGGTGAACTAAGTGCATGTAATTGTTGAGACATGTATTTTATCGTTAATGGGTCAACAGTTCAGTTAGAGTTAAAGTTCGACAGTAGTTATTAAAAAATTATAAAAAACATTGCTGTTTCTGACAATTTTTTCATGAAACTTTAGCAACATATTTGTGACGCTATTCTGAATCAAATGATACCAAACATGATTCAGTTTGGGTTGTTCTTGGTTGTTGAATTCATGATACAGTCGAACCTTTCTTATCCAAACTAAAAAGGAGAACGTTTAAGCGTTAAGATAATAGAACAATTGCTTAGATACAATGCAAGGTTAAATCCTTGCTGCTTTGTGCAATAAATATTGTTGCATATGGATTGTCTTAGATTGAATTATTTACATACCTAGCTAAGATTGAAGTTTGGGTGCTAAAGACTTCAGATATTGATCGTTCAAATAGTCAAGCTCCTACAACAATTTAAATCCTTGACTTCTATGAGCATGTTAACTCTTTTGCTTCATTCTTGTTATCATTACTTGATTTTCAAGTTATATTCTCATCATTTCATTGGAACAATGTTTTCAACGTAAAACTTTTTAGTCCAACTAATGCAAATTTTCAGTCGAACAGTCCAACCTCCTACGCGAACAAAATAAAGGATGCAGAAACTGCTATTTATAAAACAAAAACAGTGCTGTATATCAAATTGAGAATCGCAGGTGTCATTGTCATCGAAAAAATGGTTCAGAATTCCAGTCTCCAGTTCAGAGACATAATTCGCAGCTTCCTTAAGTTAATCCAGCGTTCGCGAAATAAAAATGCGTTCGCGAAGCGTCGCAGAAATTCCCGAAAGACCGGGCGATTCTTAGTAAATCCGGCAGCTCTCGTCGCGATCGCGACAATATTATTGGTAAGGCCCTGGTGCGGGGGTGTGGAACGGCAGCAGAAATATCAGAACGAACTATTCGTACCGGTCTTCATCTGGCAGTGGTCCAAGTCTTTCGTCGTCCTAGGACACCCCTGCGTACGTCGAGGTAGCGTTGACAGGAACGGCAGTGAAAATAAATATGAGAACACAGTGTCTCGGGGCTGGGGCTGACGAAAAACCAGAGAAGGGTGGACGGGTCCTAAGCTGACGTGGCACGTCGTCGCTCGTCGATAGAAATGGAGACCCCGGAGGGCGTCCGTCCGGCTTCCGGTCGGCGAAATGGCTTTCCTCTCGCATCTCCGACGCTCGCCCTTTTCCAGCCAAACACTGTCGCTTCTCTCGCCGAGGCGGTTCCCCATCCCTTCCCGATAACTCGAACGGGCCAGAAGATGGCACACAGCGCTGAATTAACGATCGCCGACGGGATTCCGGAAGGAAATGCCCTCGATGGCCCGTCCCACGAACAAACGGAGGATTCAAGCTTTTTTTTAAACTCATCAGACGCACGGGATTATTTACCGCACCCTTGCCACGCTCCATTAACCCTCAGACGTCCCTTAGAAATGCACGAGCAGAAACGTACTCAGGTGACTTCACCCGTTTTAGTCCTCAACCCTCGATTCTGCGAGCAATTCTACCCGTACATGATGATTTTGAGCATTCTTCCTCTCGACTGTCGATTTGGCATACCTTTCTTTAATTTATTAACGCTTTTACTCGTCGCCCGTTTTCAAGGAAGGAATTTGTAAAATGAATTATTTTGCATGTTCGGCATATTGATTTTTTAGCATTGTTTTAACCTGAGACATTTTCAACTGCCTCAGGAAATGCACCATGTTTTTCATGTCCATTTATTATTTGTGAATTATGTGGATTATCTTATTTGTATCTTGCATTCAATTGCTATTTCTGATTCTCCAAAATGCAATTTACGAATTGAATTATTTAAGTGTCTAACATATTGATTTTTTGGCACTGCTTCAACCTGAGACATTTTCAACTGCCCCAGGAAATGCACCATGTCTTTCATGTCCGTTTATTATTAGTGAATGATATAGATTATCTTATTTGTATCTTGCATTCACTTACTAGTTTTGACTCTCCAAGAAGCAATTTACACAATTCAATTATTTAGGTATCTATCACATTGATTTTTTGGCATTATCTCAATCCAGCAGCTACGGACATATTAATAATTGTTGATCATTGGCAACGTATAAGTGAGTCGCGGGAGGTTTAGGAGGCCCCTTACAGGTTAAAATTAATTAAAATCGCGAAGCCCGGCAAGACGCAGCAGATCGCAGCCAACATTCCTCGGTTTCGTTATCTGGTTGCTGCGCCGCGTGCTACTCCGCGCAATTACAAAGTTAGATTAGCGAGCCCCATTCCTGGGATTCAAGCCAGTTTTAAATGAAACATTTTTCTGGTTTAAACGGGACTTGCACGGCTGGGTGGAGCTGGCTATTCGGTTGACGTGTAGGACTTGTGGGAGGAATACGCCGTTTTATATGTGGCCGCTCATTAAAGCATTTAGTCAAGCCTCCGGGACATTAAAGACTATTTATAGCAACCACATATCGATTCTATTCTACATTCTCTATTCATACTTTATTTTGTTCTGTAGCATTGCTGTCTATTCATCGTTGTATTGGGAAACTAATGGGATACTCGAATATATTTTAATTGAGCATCGTTACTATTCAAAATGACTTCCTGTTTTGCATATTCTGCCGATTTCTTCAAACGATTCTTCAGTTCATTCTTCTTTAATAATTTCTTTAAACAGCTAAAGCATGTTCTGGCTTGTCATTTTTCTATGTATATTGATGTAGACAATAGCCTTAAATTAACACATTAAACGTTATGACAGTCCCTGGAGACCGACGGTATCGAATTTACAAAAAAATATACTATTTAATTCATGCAATATTAAAAAATATGTTCACCGAATTAATAAATTTGATTGAACAGAAATGAGGCCAGCAAGTCTTTCGCTTATGCTCGTGCATATTTTTACATTTAAATTTAAATAAAAAGTGAAATGGAAAGCAAGACTAAATTACCTTCGCGCTTAACGTGTTAATAAATTCGACAAAGTTGTTAAGGTTGAATCAATACATGCTAGAAAACGTAAAGAATTAATTAAATATTTGTTTTATATACATAGTATATTCTATGAAGAATAGAATGCATTAGACAATTGGAGAACCACTAAAGCGTATTTCAACAGTGAAGAAGCATCATCAATCTCTATTAGAGTCGAAACTCTTTGCAACATTCAACTTTAGGCCATTACCAGAGCAATAAATCGTCAATTTTCACTTAGGATCGTTCGATGGCAGCAATGGCCTGTATCGCAAATATAGATCTACGAATCGACGGAATAGAAAAAGGGGGATATTGAATAGATGGACAGGTACCGAGGTAGAATGTCGAAACGCCTAGACCGATGGTATTAATGCAAACCGTGGAAGGGAATAGGTTTCTTTCGAGCCGACAATACTTTTTAGAGACCGTTTTCGTCGGTTCGGTAAAATCACGAACCTTTCGAGACGTCGTTACGAAGCTACGTGCCTTGCAACTTCAGACGCCTAATTCTCCTTATGATCCTGCACTATTTCGTAAACCGCAGTCGTTGTACTCCCGAGACGATCGTGCAACGAGATTCTGCGGAACATCTGCGCCAACCGGGCTCTCCTCTCTCCACACCAAAATTGCGTTTCTTACGTCGCGAATCTAGTAGAAGACGGAGGGGAGAAGGAGAAGGCTCGCTACGGATTGCTCGTAGGATTTCCTCGATTCGAAGACAACGCGAAATTACTAATTTCCCCCGTTGTTAAACGCTTGCGTTGAATTTCCGCGCGCGAGAACGCGACGCCTTAACGACGAAGCAACAGGATGCGGGATACGTTAATGGCTGACGGAGGCGGCCGATTAAAAATTCTAATTGCTCCGACCGCTTTTCAACCTGTCCTCTTCACGCTAAACATCCTTTTCTATTCAACGAAATTCGACGAAATCACCGATTTTGTGTTGTGGACGCTAAATTGATCCTACGAGACAGCGAAGGATACGTGAGATGCTTGAATATGCTCTAAATCATTTGCTCCTAGAACGATTTGGGTGATTTCTACTACGTTGTATTCTAAATTGTTTACTTTTTACGAATTCCAGTGCGGTGGTTCTTGTTATAATTGTCGCGGGAAAATACTATTGTACTAAATTAGTGTTCAATATAAAATATTTATTTATACTCGGTTTTAATTGAAAGCATTTGTGTTTTAGACTTTCCATGCCGCGTATGGCTTTTAATCACGAGGAACATTAACAATAATTTTAGAGGAATTCAATATTAATGTATTACTAAGTTACATTCTAGCATTATTAGCTAGGATATTTTCACGTTTTAAAACGTTAGATATTGTCACGACAAACTGAAAGTTCAAATTAAAACTTTGGAAGATTTTCAGTCAAGTAGAACTACAAAAGAAAATTCTAAAAACGGAAACACAATAGCAGCTAACAATTTTCATGCAAACCAAAGTTTTACCATTTCCTTGTAGCTGCATTTATCGCCAAAAATGGTAATCAATGAATCCGTGCATAAAAAAAAATATATTTAGAGAAGAAACACTTTTCGAAAGTACATTTTAAGTTAGAAAATATGTCATACTTTTGCAGTGGCCATTTTTTATTTGAACATAAGAATAAAATTGCTTTGGCAGCCACTGTAGGAGCCTAAAGATGAAGTGATTTTCCCCGTTCGAGTGGAAATGAGTTTTCACGGTTGCGAGTCGATTATTCCCACGGTTAGTAAGATTTTTAATAAAAATTTCGAAGAACGAGTTCTCGGAGCGGATGGTCGCGGCCCCGGAGCGTTCGTTCCCGAGGAAAAAGGCGGGGAAGGGGTCTGGTCTGAACTCCCTCCACTCGCGGGGCCCACTTTGGGCCCCCTGAGCGGCCAACAAGTCGGCCTTGAATGGTCGACCCTACTCCCGTCGAGCGCCCATTACCATCATGGCTGGTGCTAAAGCTTCTCCATCAGCCGCTTCTATATTACTAATATTATTCTGCTAGTTATGTAACGAGTGAACAGAAAGAGATTCTGACAGATACAGACGTAATCGAATTGTTCGCGCGAGAGTTCAGCCGTTGATGTCTTCATATAACCATGTTTAGGACCTCGACGTCCAGCTCCGACGACAAAAGATCATAAGGAAGAAAAAACGAAAATATACTGCCATAGTATCGGACATCTTGAATCACCGAATAGGCTCTGAACGTTCTAAACACCAAATTCGGTGGAGTGAAGAGGATGGTCCGTGGGAGGATGTAGTCAACGCAGATAATAATCATTACTTTTGCTATGATAAATAAAACATAAGCATTCCTGTCTAATACGTTAGATACTGGAAATGGCTTAGCAAACTACCATCTTTCTAAAACTGCTACTGTTTCAAAAGGCCATTCTGATAAATTCAATATTAGAATTTACTCAGATGACCTACTAGCAAAATTAAACTACCATTTATTTATTTATTACACACGGAAATAATTGCTCCATTTAAATGGGATTTGTCACGAAGTTTCATGGATAGCAATTTTGGCAAAGGGTTAATTTTCGCAGAAAGCTTTCGAGATTGCAATTCGTTTTTGCAAAATGAGATGCATGAATCGTTTGGAATGTTTAAATCGTATTAGCGGGGTTTCGGTGCCCCAACAATGAGAAAGTCTGGCGGTTAGCAACGGGACTCGCAACATTTTACGTTCCAGAGGTCCTCCTCGATGCTAGATCTTGATACACCACAGATTAATAGCTCCGCTATTGAATGGCTGCGCCGGATTCGAGATGAAGATATGCACGCAGGTGTACTCATTATCTCGGGCCAGTATTTAATGTACACGGAATGGCAGCGACGTGACCGCGATCGGAGATATTGCCCGCAATTCTGCATCGCAATTGGAACTTCTTTCGAATGCTTCAATGGCAGCCGGCAGATCAATAGAGCGAATTTCTATGGACGCCCTTGCGCCAGTGATTTCGTGCAGACGACGACGACGACGACGACGACGACGACGTTCCAAAGTACGTTTTTGGTGGTTCGAACGTGTTCCACGAAATTACGTTAGTGTTTCCAACATTACAAACATCTTTTAATATCGAAACATTTTCTTCTTCAAAATGGTGTTCTTTTACTTCATTTTATAAAAGAGAATGTATTGTGCGAAAGAAATAATTCGTAGAAATAAAAAAACGTACATGAAATCATTCTTAGAATATGAAATTGAGGAATAATATCTACAAAAATTAACAAGCAGTATAATCTTATGTGTTAGAGGTAGATGAAACTCTATAGAGCATGGTAAAGCTTTGCTAGAAATTTTAGAACATCTAATAACATTTACACTGATTTTAACTTAAACATTTATGGTCTCAATACAGTTTATAAAGCTTGTATTTTTAAATTTAATTTAATTTTTCTATTTAATTTAATCTAGTTGAAGGTACCACTTGATGTATATGAAACAAAAGCTTGAAATATGTGGAATAAAGACAGCATCCTTTAAGAAATCTTGAATTACGCGGAATACAGACGGCATTCTTTGTAAATGCTTGAAATACGAAGAAGGAATACAACATAATTTAAAATTGCTTGGAATGCATGAAATACAAAAGCACCAAAAATTAAGAGCAACAATTTAGACCATAAAGTATAGCCAAACCATGTAGTTCATCAAATATTTTTATTTTTGATCCCAGTTTCTGTAAATAAATTTAAGAAGTTCGTAAATGAGTGAGGAGTTTCATGCACTTAAGGAGAAAAAGCTTCTGACCAGAAATTGCTCGATTAAGACAATGAATTTGGACAATGTATTAATAGAGGATTGTTCACCGTCATCGAACGAAGTTGTAACAATTTTCTTTTGTTAACTGCACCCTCGGAATAGCTCGTATCGATGTGTGTAGTTCGCGGAGAGCTATCCGACGGGTGCGGACGCAGCAGTTCCGATGGTTCCTCGAGAACTACTAGTTAAAAAAGGTGACTGAAACCGAGGAGACCGGTCCGATATTTTCTATTCAGTTGTTTTGTGAGCCCCGATGAGATATGGATTTGATCACGAGAAGTGCTACTTCGGGATGTTACATTCTATTGTTATGACGGTTTCGACGTCGGCCGATCGTGCGAATACTTTGCTGATCAGCAAAAATCTTTCGCGGCCGGTGGATATCGGTTCGACGAATATGGAATTTCATACCACTATCTGCGGTTAGTTCGCCCCCGTTTCGCAGTTAAACGATACTTGTCGATTGGGCGATTCGGCGCGGGCCAACTTCGAGTTCCCTAACGCCGGAACGTTATCGATAAGAGTCTGTTAGCTTGTATTTTCACAAATCTCTCTCTCTCTCTCTCTCTCTCTCTCTCTCTCTCCGACTTCATTGCGAAACGGCGATACCGTAAAGAAAGTAGCGTGTGCGTTTCTCATCGTGAAATTATCTGCGAAGTCGTTGCGTGCCGTTTGAGTTACTGACGACCATATTTAGCGTTCGGCGAAGCTGCGAAGTTGAGTAGATGGCGTTCGTTAAAAGGATGCTACATCTTATCTTCGAAAGAACGTCTTCGCTGGCAGATTTAAATAAATTAGGCTTCAACCAGCCCTCTGAGTTATTGTTCGAGACTTTTCACGGACGTTCGTGCGTGGATTTCATTAATTTCTAATTCCACAGGACAGTATTTCGCGTGGCCTGTGTCTCCCGTAACTTGATACTCGATTCAACGGATAGTCACTTCAAACGAGACGTTCCATTACTTGTTGAACACTGTTAAACACATTTCTACACATTCCATACCAGAGAACACTTAAACACATTTAAATAGAAATCGTCAGATAATTATTAACACTTTACCTACTGGAATCCTACTGACACGATTTTCAGTAGTTATACTGTAGCAAACGGAAGCTTAGAAATTCTCTTTTTTGTTACAATCGGAAACGAAATTCTTAGCTGACGTTACTGGGGGTTACTTGTTGGTTGATTTGATTGAGTTGAAATTGCTGTTGAAGGATTCAATAAAAAATCTTTAACCATGGACCACGAGCTTTTAAAAGTTATGAAATAATCGCCGGTAGGTAATTGAATGAAAGAAAACGTCTCGAATCACATGGACTTTTAAAATTCAGTGATACACAGGTGAACGCAAATGTTCGAACGCGTGTAGAATACGAAAATGCTGAAACTAAAGAACGGCAGTCCAGGTAAGAACAAAAGGCGTAACCAGCGAAAAAGGTAATGGTTAAAGACAAGGTATGCCGAATTTATTACGTTTGATATGACGCAGTTAATAATAATTTACGACCGGGTGCAATCGATTTCCAATAACCACTGTGGAATCAAGCTTTCACCGTACAAAGGCGCATAAAGAAGATAATATCACCGACATGGTGTTATAATAAAGTGGTGTGTATATAATTTTGTTACCGATATCGAAACAGGTGTTCCTTATCTTTATGCGATCGAAATATACAACGGAAGCATCTTCGCTGGCACGTAATGTTAATCCCGAAACCGTTTACCACGCACACAGCTAGCGTACTGATTTGCGGCCGTTAATTATACGCATTTTCGTCGGGGCGACGATAAACTGCCGTCTTCTCAGAAACTGCATTTTCTGCGATGCACTCGAGTGCATTTAGAATTTTTATCTACACTTGTTTTCATCTCGCATATTTTTCTTCGTGATTTTTATTCTGTGCAGGATCCTTTGAGAGGGGTATTAAACATTTGGTGACACGAAATTGGATGTAGCTTTTAAAAATGAGTATTTATACAATAATAAATAGTTTGTGTTCTTTCTAAAGACGGTAAGGTTTTAGATAGAAACTAAAGCGTTGGAAATTCTGACGGCGAGGCAGTATTTTTACTTTTTTACTATTTCAATCGATTGTAGGATTTAATTTCGAGCAGAAGCATCGTCCGCTTTTGTTTAATGAACGATGCCATCGTGCCGCGAAATTTCTCGTGATTAAGCACAATTCAGATTCATTTTCGCAGCGATCGAACGAGCTCGTCCACTTTTTTCAGAAGTTTATTTCTTCGTTCGCAGCATCGGGAAACGTTTTGCTGGGCTCACCCAGTATGTATGTAGAATGGAGACTAGACATGTATATAGATATGTGCGGTATCTCTACTGCACGGCCAATGGGGTTTGAATGGCCGTGATAAAATGGTATGGCTTCCGAATGTTGACTAAATTGCGTCCATTGCAGGTAGAAAACCAACTGGAAAATAACAACACCGTTTGATGAATGAGCCAACATAATGCTCGCACCCCCAAGAATACGGAATGCGAAACTTTCAATTTTTATTTTTCCTGGACAAGCTTTTATCTAACGAAAAAAATATAAAATCGCTTTCGGGGCAAGTTGCGCGAATGCTGAAACGATTTTGGAAAAGCAATGGTTCGAATCTATGGGACCTGACCTTTTAAGAAACTGAAATGAGCGTCGTTCGCGCGGAAAGTACTGTATCGACCCGAAAAATGGCGTCGTAGTCGATGTTTGCCAAAATGTGCAACTCGTAACTAGACTGTGAACCTTTCTGCTAAATAAAAATTGTTTATGTTAGAGATCACGGCTTTGCACGTGTATTGAGAATACACGTGTTCGCGTGTACTAATATATAGATCCGTATTTTAATCCGTGTACTTCTTTACACACGGATACACAGGCACTGGAGCAAACGTGTACACGTGCGTCGAAATATACGGATAATACACGGGTATTCGTTATTTTCTTGAATACACGGACACAAGTGTATCAAAATACACGGATAATTCAAGTTCACGAATATTATCCGTATATTTCGATACACGGGAGCACGTGTATTCGTGTATTAAATAGTAATCGGACTTCTACACGGATATATTAATTACACGTGTACACGTATTTCCAATACATGTGAAATGGGTATATCTAGTATACATATATAGATTGCAAGATACAAGAACTATACAGGAATTTTGTTCGTCCCTTCTAATCTACTCTATTTAAATAAACTGTAAGTAATATATCGACATTTTTAACTTCTATTGATTTTTCTACTATTTCAAATTTTATCCACTTATTTTGGACATGGTTGCAAATTATGTACACTTTATTTGACTTCTTAGATTTTTCAATCATTGAACATTCATTTACATGTGCGAGAAAAGATGACAAGGTGAATAAAATAATTGAAAAATTAAATTAATATTGAATTTTCTCCGAATTTTATTTAAATTACTTTCAACGTGAAACAGATACTGTGAAGATCAGTCAATGAATCTAAGAATAATGTTTTGTTTAGACAATGGATTTTATGAATTCATGACCGAAATAAGTAAATTAAAAACAAGATAATAATATCATTTAAAGACATTAAAAATACTATTGTATTTTTTTGAACTCACTAAAATTATTTAAAAGAGAAACAAATGTGTATGTAGCTCTTGTCCTTTAGTTGTGTTATTTGCAACGTACTGCAGCAGAGTTTAGCTACGTATGCTATTTGTCAAAGAAAATGGAACTTCTTCAGGAAAATTAAATAGTATTTAGCATTGTTTGCATTGTCAGGTGGTTTTTCTTCGCATTTCCTGTGTGAGACGTGCATGACAGTTTACGAATTTACATAATAGTATATATCACACAACTTTGTGAAACAACTACAAACGAACGAAATGTATAGTGTACAATGCAGTGAATCCTTCGATATTCGACAGTCTACATTCTACAACCTGGACGTAGTCCTTTATAAATTTCTCCTGCATCTTGTACTTCAAAAATTTAGAAAAATGCACACGAAAAATGCGAGAGAGTTCTATTACAATCAGAAACAAAATCATGTAAAGACAAATCGTGATGAATAGCTCCAAGAAACGCACAATAAAAATGGCACGATATAATGAAATTTGGTACCTGGAACGCATTTCGCAGATGCAGTTTCAGGGCAAGGTATTGAAGATCCTTTGGTGTACGAAATATCGAGCGGCTGATCAGTGGAATTGTCTATTAAGGTGACCGGGTGTGAGCTACCGTGCGGATGAAGCAATCGAGCGGCAGTACCGATAAATTTTCAATTAAGCCGCGGGACGAGCCGCGAAGGTCCGTCGGTGTATTATTTACCGTGGAAAGATCGAAAAGCGAGATTCCGCGCATCATTTCGCCAGTGCTCGTACCATAAAGCGTTACGTAACGCTGCTTGCTTGGTTGCTTGGTTGCTGCATTCAATACCGTGTGTGTGCGCCGGGGTTCTTCGTGCCACATTCGGCAGGGCCGAGAAAGGAACCGTAACTTCGGCCGACCTAAATCAACCACTTCTCGGTAACATCGGAGAGCATCGCGGAGAGGAGATACGCTCCGATCGTATCTCTATCACGTAATCTCCATAAAGAATAGATCTCCCGGCTCCCGAGAAAAACTTGACCGGACTGGAGCCGAGAGAGATCCGAGAACCAAGCCAAAGGGACCCTTTTCTTTATCGCGAGCGGGTCAAGCATTGTTGTATCCGTAAGTTGTGGCCAGCCTTTACGTAAGAATTTCCTCCTGCACAGAGCACCTTCGACGTGCAACGGAGAATTTCTTCCACATCGTTTTCTGAATTTCAAGACATCGGCGAACGTACCATTTAAACTTTGCCTATCTTCGATCGGATTACGAATTACAGCTCCATCTTACGCGAGGTAACAACTGGACCGGCTATCCGAGAGCCTTTCGCGCCTTCGAGCTTCGATTTAACGCATCCAAGTGATACTGGCCTCACCGAATTCGTCAAAATGTCAGGATTAGCGTGCTTTTAACCCTGTGCACTCGAATGGTGACTCTGAGGCACCACACAATATTGCCGTAGTATTATTCGAAATAGTTTTTGTATTATTAAATTCGTCTGTATTCTACAAATTGCTAATCATTCAAGTGTTGAATGAGAAAACAGGTTTAATTTCATGTGCATAATATGAAGAAGGTTATATCAAATGAAAATGTTCTAGGTTGAAATAATGGACTTAACTTTGGAATTAAAATGGCTTCGAGTGCAAAGGGTTAAAATGGGAAACCTTTTGGGGAAGTTGTTAACCCCTTGGCATACAATAACGAGTGAGACTCGTGGTAAGAAATTTGGGCCAAAAACAATAAGGACGAGCCTGACTCGTGGTACTTCGTTCGGGCCAAATGTAAACAACACGAGCCTGGCTCGTTGTAAATTCTTCGTTCGGACCAAACGTAAACAACACGAGCCTGGCTCGTGGTACTTCATGCGTGACAAACGTAAACAACACTAAAACGAAGATTAGTTGTATTAGAAGTATTAGTTGTGCCCAAACGTGTTTATTATTTCACAATTCCTTTCGTTGCGCCGAAATATACATGTCATAAGACGCATACATTATGCGCAAGTTCGAACACACGGCTAAACAGCTAAATGGCTCGATGCGTGACCGACCTTGTTTATTATCGCCCGAGCAATCGGGAGTTAGCGGGTAGGACAAGGGGTTAAGGCTAGGAGTTGTTTTCTGAGAAGATGGTTAGCTGAGAATCGCAGCAAGATGAAAAAGCCTCGTGTAAAATTTTTACTAGGTTTATTCTACATTTAGTGATATTTTTTACCTACCAAAGATTTTTGTTCAGGTAACAAGCTTGTATCTAATTCTTGCTTGGAGAAATAGACTAGAAATTGTGATTAAGCTGTATATTCGAATTTTTTCTTACGAACATTTCTGAAGAGAATGTGGAGCATCCGTTATTCAAATCTCCGATGACTAAACTCTTTTTTGTCCACAATTCACATGTTCAATCTAAGACAATCAATATACAATGCAATTTTAGTAATGACAGACAACAAGAATTTTAATAAAACCTCGAATCTATCAACACAAAATATCTTTTCACCATAATCCAACCAGACCAATTAAGGCTCGCGCAACAGAACCGATGCTCCAAAATGGTGAGGACTGTTCCAAGCGTAAAAACTAGCTAACGAACATAGGCTAAGAAACGCCAGGCCATTATTAAGCATCGAAACGTAGCCACGTTTCGAATATACTTGTGGCCGAAGAAAATGAACGGTGTCCGCGAAAAAAGGCAGAAAAGCAAATGGAGGATAGGGACCTTGTTCTACGTGGCTGAGAGGCAAATTGGCGAGGAGCGGCGTGCTGGAAGCGAGGAAGAGGAAGGTGGTTAAGCGTCGTGCACGTCGTCGTTATTACGCGATGAGTAGGCAATTTGCAGATCGCTGATCGTCGATCGGCGAATAACACGGCGAGACTGATCGCGAATTAATCAAAGACCATCATCGCGGCGGCAATGGAAGTCGACAGCGTGGAGGAAGGGAGAGAAAGCAAGAGAGAGAATGAAAGAACGAGAAGAAGGGAGGGGAAGAGTTTGATTTTCAATCGCGCCGTTTATCTTTCGACACGCAACGACGACTGCTACCCGAGACGAGGAGAGCTCGGTGTTAAAAGAGGAAGAGCGCAATTATTTTTTCCTCGACTGCGCGGGTCGCTGTGTCGGCCGTGTTATTAAGTTACAGGAACAGGCCGCGCACAGATTTTTCGTGTAATTTTCAACACTGTCGAACCAGCAGCCCCGATGTTCCTATAATCGAGGCCGCTGGTCCGATCCGCGTAACACGACCCGCTCCGATAACGTGTTATTTCGCGTCTTTTTCTCGCCGGCAAATGATACATTGTACCCGCGGCGAATCACTTTCCCAAAGATCTCTGTTTACGCTACCCCGAAATCCACCGAAAAGATCACGATTTAATATTCGCCGCTCATCGGCAAAGACATGCCGATTAAACGAATCTCGAAAAGGGCCAGTTTGATTTATGGACTGGCCTTTTTTCGAGTGTGTTGATATTCGGGATGGAGAAAGAGATGATTAAGCGTGATAGTGTATGTGTAGATTGTGGTCGCTATAGAGCGTCGATAATTTTCATTGTGGGCTGGTTTTATTGCCAGCATACGTTACCCTTATCAGCTCATTGTCGCCCGGGCGACTAAAGCGCGAGTTAAATCTGCGCGTTCACTTTGCGAGAGACAATTATTTATGCGACGTTTAAGCCGTGGATGTATGGAGCACGCTTAACGACGCGTTATTCAACGGCGATGGCGGAAATTGAAGCGACCGTGCGCGAAGTACCACGCTGTCGCCGTCGGAATTACGAGGTTAGAGAAAATGGCTGACTAGTCGGGAACCTTTGTTTCGTGGCACACTCGGCCTCGTGGATGGGAACTGACGTTTCCGAATTTTCGGAGCGGGCTTCTGGAGCAGTGTATCAAAAAGAGTCCGACAATATACGGGCATCGTAATGTTCGAAAATACTCGAGGCACTGGTGTACCGAATACTGAGACGTCTGGACTGGGATCCAGACTAGTTTCATCCTTATTTAAATATGCCATTCAAGAAACGAATTTTTATGTATTATAGAATAAAACGCCTGAACTGGACGAAGGAATAAATGACATCGTCTTTAAAACATATTTAAAAATGTCAAAACACTGACGAGTTCTCAACGAGAAAGAACCAAAACGTCAGAACTGAATCTTAAAATAAATTGTATCCTTAAAACGTTTATAAAAATGTCATACAAGCATCGATTTTTGATGCCTTAAAAAGTAAAATGTCAGAACTGGAGGCTAAAATAAACTGTATCATCCTTAAAACATGCTTGAAAATATTTTCACCATGTTTGAATTCATTTATTTATTTAAAACAATTTATATTTGTAACACAACAGCATCGTTACACTAAAAACAAAAGTGAAAAGTCTTGCTTTTGCCCTTTTTTGCAACATCATTGTGTATGCACCTTTTTGCATTATTAGAATCTGTACAAGCACAAATATGCTTAATGTGAGAGTAGAAGAATTATACAGGCTGATTCAAAACATACTCACTGACCTATCCTACGAATCATGCTCCAAAAATATTCTCTACACAGTTTAACACAAGTATAAACTAAACTGTCTAGATTACAACTATTTACATCCAACTCTAGATATTTGTATCACCCTTTACGTATACATTGTCCAAAGAAAATAAGACCCTATTATCTCCAACAGGAAGACGATTCAGTCAAAAAGCCTTTTTAAAAAGCGCCTACTCTTATCAGCAAATGTTTCAGTGACTCACGGCTAAATCTAATCGTTCGGACGATACTCCGAAGCCATTTCAGCCCTCGAAACAAAACCGCAGAGGTGGATAATTCGTTGCACGGGATCTTGACGATCTGCATAGTGAGTCGAATTTCGAAAGGCAGGAAAACGCGGCCGAAGAAGTCGGCGGATAGGTTTATCTGCGTGGTCGCTTCCTACGCCGCGTCAGGAGCGCGCGGGGCCACGCACAATCAGGACAAAGCAGATCCTCGTAAATATGCAGATGACGGGAGATAATCCAGATCTATGGCGGCCCAGATGAATCACGCGTAGGATTAAGTTTGTGTTTTCTTCGGCTCGGCTCGTTTCGTGGTCTCGGCACTCCGCTCTGCTCTCGTGGACACCGAAGAAAGACCGCGCGCACACGAACGAGTACACACGCGCAAACCAGCGCAGGCATACACAAACCAGCAGACACAAGCGCAAACAGAGCCATACACACTGAGAGATAGAAGCTGTGCGCCGTGCGCCTGTTGGAGTACAAGGGCAACGGAGAAGGAAGAGCCTCGTGGAAAAAGGAACGAGGGGAGAAGGAGAGCGAGTGTAAAGTTAACTTAAGCAAAGGACAAGACGAAGAGGGGTTTCCCCTCGGCAGGAGATGTATGCCGGTACGGTGAACCCTGTAGGATGCAACGGGGCAGAGCATGGGAGATAGGAGGGACGTGTCAGGGTGGGGCGAGGGGGAGAAGATGGATGTCCTCGACCCCCAAATCCCCCAACCTCCAGCAACCCCCTCCACAAGCTTCCTTATCTTTGCCAGCCGTTCATCCCGGACCCTCCAAACTCAAGGAGCGGCGGCCATAATGCCTGGATGCACCACCATCCCTGCCGGCGCGAAGCTGTGCTCTTTCTCTCTCCCTCTCTCTCGTTTTGAATCTCTTCCTTTTCTATCCTGGGTCAGAGCAACGTTACCACGCTCCAATGCCGCTATTCTCTTCCTCCAATTTAAGTCTTAATAAGGCACGAAGGCAGTTCTATTCTAATCCTCACAGCCGACGTCTTATTATCGTTATAGATCAAACCCGGTGGCAGCAGTAACGCTATCCGAATCGCGGTACGCAAAATTGCCGCGATACTTTATGCGTTGCACCTGACTACGATGTGCCGGATGTCTTTGGCATACCAGCGCCACGGCAAAATTCATCCCCCCGCCAGCGTTTTATTAATTCCGGGGGCGATTCACTGAATTTGCCCTGTTGTCTATTAGGCGAGCACGAAAAATTGCTCTCAGCGTGCTTATGCGGCTCGTAATACGTATCTGAAGTTGTTTACAAAGCCGAAATACAATAAATGATCGTCTTTATTTTTATTTTAAATTCGTTGGAACTTGTGCGGTTCTTTTCAAGAACATTATAAAGTATTTTCATGGAACAAATATTTTTTAGTATCTATCATAAAAGCTCTATTGTAAGAAGTTATTCTAGTATGTTTACTAACGTCTCCATACTAACACCCTTAAAAATTCTATAGAATCAAAGTCATTTATTTAATGAAATAAAAATTAGAATTTTTGAGGTTATAATATTGGGTTGGCAAGTAAGTGATTGCGGATTTTAAATAAAAAGGAGAATTCAAAATTTTTACTTGAAAATGTAACTTTATTAAATTAGGTATTGTCCGTTTTTGTCGATGACCTTTTGCCATTTTTCAGGCAGTGTCATAATTCCATGTTCATAAAACTAAAAAAAAAAATTTGGCAAACCAATTTTCGCACTGCCTTTCTTTCAAGGCTTCATCCCCATATACGGAACAGAATCTCTTGTATGCTTGCGATGCGTTCCTTCCTTTTCGGAAATAATAATAAAGTATGTCTGAAATGCGCGTTTTGTTCTTCCTTTTTGAAATGGGGATAAGAATGAAAAGAAATAACTAATCGATACAATTTTCTTACTAATTAAAGGTGGAAGTCCAAACAACAAAAAAACAATATCGTTTAGGTGCTTTGAACATGTTGACAAAACAAAAGAATGTGCTAGAACATCTATCAACAAAATTCCCAATCATTTATTTGGCAACCCAATACCAATTGTAAGCAGTCCTTCAACCTTCTTACCTTTGTTACAATAAATACATTAATGTAAAAATACAAGTTTCAAATGGGTAAACAATACCATCACCCATATATTGATAACACGTGACATACAATAATTGCTTTAGAAAAACATTTTCATATTTTGTAGGTTCTATTTAAACTAAAAGCTCTGCATTCAAGAAATGTTTTTTCAAAAAATATTTTGAATACTACGCATTAAAGCTTCCACAATTCATAATTACTTTACCATCGAACAAAAGAATACATTTTTAAATATACCAAGATGAAGATATACAATTTCATGTGTTCAGGATTCGCAAATGGAACAGGAATGAATCCGTGCACATTGCGATGGAGTATCGACAATCGTTTATGGCAGAGGGTGGATCAAACCTATCGTTTTCTCGGTAGGCACGCGCCAAGTCTGAAATCTCCTCGGTTGAAATATGGCGGTAAATTTGTCGTATCCTTTAATTTTATGAGCCATATGAATCCATTATCTGAAGTGGCGGTGTTTGCGTTATAGTAGCGCATCCGACCCATCGCGTAAGGCGGTTCCTGGTATTGTGACGTCAGTTTATAGCCTCGTAAACCAGGCGGCGGTATATGGCATTAGAAAATAACCGGGAACGTGGTTTTCGCTACCATTGTTCCGGTCCTACTGTAAAAGAATACTTCGGTCGGGGTCGGAGCTCTTCAGGTTTGCTGGCTTCTTGGAACATGTGTCCGAAGAAAAAAGACACGCTGTTGACTACCGTAGGTTCACGACCCTGTACAGGGGGTGAAAACTTGCTGGTTATCGGTATTACACCATACTTGATCATGGCTTAGCACGTCTAGCTAGAAAACCCATGTTGTTAAATCGTCTAAGAATTTCCTGACATTTAAAAATATTTTTAAACATAATTTTCCGTACATAGAGCTTCAAAATTAGATACAGAATGGTTATTATATTCTTACATTCATTTTTGTCTAAAAGATCGTTAGTCTATTCACTGTATTGTTGTAATGAATTCATAAATCTAATTTCTGTTGAACATTGGTGAACTTGAAGCTGAATAGAACGCTTCAACAGACTTGATTCTTGTTAAAAATGATACCGGTTTTTATTGTAACGTTCTTCACATGTTTTAATGTTGAAAAAGACAACATTCATTTTGTTCAATAAATCTTGCTATAATATGGATATTGCTCATTTTATTAGAAAATATAAAGCTATCTTTTAGTTCACCTATTAGCATAGAATATTTATTCTCGTATATAATATCATCATCATATTGGAAAGAAGGACGAGAAGAATATTTGAAAACCTACTGAGTGATAATCTTAAAAATCGTTTAAATAATTTCTAAATCTTGCTATCTGAAGAAACATCGTCTCAAAACCAGTCACAGACCGCAAAAAATTGAACTATAACACTTTCATAAAATACATAATTCCCGAAAGTTTTTTATCCAGATCCTGAAGAAAGGACCTCATGAAGCGAAGCAAAGTTTGCTGACGAATCGCGACGAATTTAGGGGTCGTGTCTAATTCAAGGGCCCAGTAAAAGTTGAAGGGGTGGCCGAGCCGAGATTAAAGATGCAGAAGGTTCAACAGGTCTGGTCTGGTAAAATTTTCATAAAAAGTGAAACCGTACCGGCATCCGCTTTCTCCGCGAAAGAGGTATGCGCGGTTCTCGCAGTGTTCAACTCGCCTTTTCACCGTAGCCCCCGTCGTAATGGTGCTCACAGTTCTCCGATTACACAGAAGAAGAAGAAGAAGAAGGTGTACGTACACGTACACGAGGATCACGTGAAGGATAAATGGGGAGTGGATAACGAAGGTACAAGAGTACGAGAACGAACTAAGTGCCCCCAACCCCCTGTAACATAGCGCTTTAGGACGGAGGGAGCGCCATGAGCGATGTCCTGTCGGTCCACCGCTTGCACGTAGGCCACTCTCGGGGCTACGTACACTTATACGTAGAAAGGATATACATATAGTCTCTGCCGTGTACAGTGCGATCCAAAGTTTCGTTTCTTAACAAAAGATTTTCGCTCATGGACCAGCTTGACACTCCAATCTCAAGTAAAAATTCAGGGAATCTGTTAACACCAAATGATCGACCAGATCGTGCAATTTTATGCATTTATAGTTTGCACACATTTTTAAGACATTGAAAAAGTGCACGGTTTATAGCTACACTTTATTTTTCAACCAATAGAGACATTCGAGAATGATTGATTGTTTTAAACGCCTCTACAAAGGGTTTCTTTTCCTATGTATTTACAAAAAGCTTCTTTAATGTTGATCTGAGTTTAATTTAATCAATCTTAACTTTCATTTTAAATCTGTATATTGTTGTGGAAACTATTATGTTTGTCTATGAGGAAGTGTAACACAAAGTGACCCATGGTACACTTATTTTGTCTAGGATTTGATGGAACCATTAGATTATCATTGATATGAATATTTACAATTTAATTATTAATTTGTCATCAAAAATAAATATTTGTATAAGTGTCTTCAATGAATGCATTTACTTCAAATATTGGATTATTGTAGGAAATTACAGAATCCGTTACCTAACATTGCCAAAAATAAAATGGCACAATGTTCTACACTCTAGGAACACATTAAGTACATTAATGAGTAACTCAGGACATTTTTAAATAAACTGGTACTACACAATGAACTTACATCAGTTAGTAGCAGTTTTAAAAAAAACTGATTTTAAATGAAAAATAAAGAATATGATGCCATGATACATCTCCTTAAATAAAATGGTACCCACCATATACTGCATTCAAACCAGCTTGTAGCTGTTTCTAAAAATTGATTCAGAATAAAAAATTAAAACTATGGCAACATGATACTGCTATTAAGAATGAGAATCAAGCTCTCAGAAGAAAAATCAAAAGAATGGTCACTAGTCGTTCAAAATAAAATGGTATCTGGCACACACTGAATTTAAACCAGCTAGTAGGTATTTCCAAAAATTATTTCCCAGTGAAAGATTTAAAATACTAAGTCCAGCTCTAAGTAAAAAATTAAAATGTAGGATGGTCACCAGTCGTTCAAAATAAAATTTCCTCTGGGAGACTCGTCCGTTTCTTAAGGTCCCGCACACATGAAAACGGTAATGTCGGATCAAAGTAAATCGCCCTCAGCCTCAAGAAGACGGATCGATTGTCCCCGAACCTAATTCACGACGTCAAGTCAAAACACCCTGTACATAAGCAGAACGTGTGTACACCGATAGGTTTCTCTCGCGTATGCAAATTAGCCAACGTTAGGTACGTATTCATGGGATCTTATCCGCGTGCACGTGTACAGGGTGAATGATCTCCAAGCGAGCTACCCCCGTGAAAGGAGAAGAAATTCAAATCTTCTAGACTTCTCTCGCGTTGCTCCGGTAGAACGAAGAAGAAGGAAGAGGAAGAATAAGAAAAGACAGACAAACACGGGAGAAAGAAAGAGGAAGAAGAAGAAGTGTATCTGGTCTAAATTATGGGAGAGGGGGTCACGGACGGTTTCGCGAAAGCTCGCGGGATGTATTTATGAAAAAAAATCGCTAACGGCCTCGCGGAAAAAAACACGTCTCGCGTCGTATATAAGCGGCCGCGTAGCTCGGTAGGTGAATACCGAAGGAAACGGAGGCCTGCTTGCCTCCCAGCCCCTATCGTCTTCGGGTTTTCGTTGCCGACGTCGCGACGCCTTCGCGTTTCGCAGCCGATCGTCTTTTGTATGGCCGATCACGTAATCGTCTCATTTACGTATAATTGCAATAACGATGCACTCGTACGTGTACTGAATTATCTCTTTATCGTATCGTGCGCTCCGAGCGAACGTCTCATTTGAATAAGTGCTGCCCGAGAGCTGCTCCGCCGCGCTGTGGCCCGCAAGGGTTGATGAAAGCTTTCGCCACGCATAAAGATAACGCGAATCCCGGCTCTCTCGAGCTCCGTACAACCATCCCGGAACGACGTATTAATTCGTCCGCGATCGCCACGGTTATATGTTTGTCGAAACGCGTGCTGATCGATCAAAGATTAACACTTTGAGCGGTCGCAAAAATTCACAGCGAAATCAAAGCAATTCTAATACGAGCTGTCTTTTGTGCTGATTTGAGGGTTTAAGGTAATTTAGTTTAAAGTTTAAAGGTAATTCTATGCTACAATTCATTGCTGCTCACTTCAAACTCTTATTTTTAACCCCGCAATGATACCCCAGGTCTCTCGTGACACATATAAAATGTCTGTATACTAATTTTCGCTACTGTAGTGCACAAATGCAAATAGTTTCATTAAATTCTTCGAAACATTTGGGCTTTTCAAACTTAACTTATACAGGGTGGGGCACTATAAACAGGTCACCTGAATAACTCGCTTGCTTTTGAAGATAGAAGAAAATGCATCAGAACATAATCTAATACGTTGCAATACTGATGATACTGCCTGACAAATTTCAGTTGTATCTATTACAGAGCGAGCTTTGTAAATCAGAGGACGTTTGTAAATCTAGATAAAAATGGACCAAAGTCCAATCATCCTAGGTCTAATGAGTTGCATCCCTCTCATTTCTAAAGCGAGATACAAGTCAGTTGTCCAATTACTTAGAAACTGGATCAATCACACCTCAAAGCGCCCACCTGATGGATTATCCGAGAAGAACCCGAAGTGATCGATCGAGATCGTCAGCCAGCCTCCTCGGGCCTGTACTCCTCGGTGAAGGGTCGAATAATGGTCGGTGGTTCTTATAAATTTTCAGCGTGCTATTATTCTCGGTGGGGACGCGTAGCCGCGCGCGACTGCATAAGCGGTGTATGTAAATACGTCAACGGCGTTAAAGGGGTTGTAGCGGCGTAGCAGGAGGAGAGATCGATGCTATCAGATTAAAATAAAGTCCGGTCGGCTACTCAATCCGCGGCTTCGGCGAGATAGAAGAAAAAAGAGGGCGCCTAAGAAGGTGTACAACCGATTCAATGATCCCCGACGATGCGTCCGGAAGACGTGCTCCTGGAAATATTGTTCGAGGGCAGCATTTGATAACCGGATCGCTATTGGACCTTGCCGAAGAAGACTGGAGCCTTTTTTCCAGGGGCTATCGGGGCTGCCTATTTCTCGACGGGCCATTGTCAAGCAAGGTTCGAGCTCTGTACTTCTGCCATCGCTATCGGGTCTTCGTGGTCGTCGCCATTCTTGTGCAACGTACACCGAACGGCGACAATTACAAACGAGCGAGATCTCGGACGGACAACGGCCGACGATCGACATACACGCCATAGGTACAACACGCCGTGATATCGTGACAACGCATAAAAAACCCGGCCAACTATGGCGTGGCGCGGCAACACTCCCCCTCTCTCCTCTCTCGGTCCTCTCGGTTCTTCGCCTTGGCGTGGTTCGCCATGGCATGGCAGAGCTAAGTGCGAGATACATCACGGCCACCTTCCACGGCACTTCGGGTTCTCCGGTTCTCTCTTGCTCGTTCTCTCTCGCTCTCTCCTTCTCTCTCGAGCCCCCCTCGAGCTGCCCCCGCCTTGGCCGCCCCCTCCAACAACACCCTTTTCACGCTAACTCCCTTTCGGTTTGGTCTTGGATAACGCGAACAACACTGCCGTAGATAAAGGGTCTTCTGATCGTAAAACACTCTCGTTAAGAATATGATCCGGGCTTACCTTCGACCAACGCGGACACGAGCACCGACCGACACACACGCACACCCCTTTGCGAAACGGGCTGCCTCCGTGGCTTAGGCTGCGGATATACTGGACAAGATTTTTGATCGCGAGAGATGCTTTGGCGAAATTCACCTGACGCTACGATCAGTGCTGGATTGACCAATATGCAAAATAAGCACGTGCTTAGGATGTTAGGAGAAATTTTCAAAGTCATTATAGAAATTTTCTGAATTTTACATCTTTTACATAGTGATAATATTGCAAAGTGTAACTTTTGTTAAAAACACTTAAGTCAAATCAACGAATTTGCCTATGAAATCATACAGGTCCACTCTACATTGCATTGTAGCGATTGTGTAAATGAGGGCCTCAAATTCATTTAAATGCTTAGTCTTCATTGTTTTCAATTTTATGGGAAAATTGCATCGACAAAGTTGCATTATTTTGAAGCAGTACATTCGATGCTGAAAACTTCTCTTCCAATATTGCTGTCCACGAGGTTTCAGAATGCAGTGTGTCGTCCATTGTTGAAAGAAGGTTCACAAGAATAGACTATTCACATTTTCATAATTTTTCTTCCGTTTTCAACAAATTTCATAGTCTCTTCTCCATGAGATTGTGTTAGGTCCTCTTAACCCCTACCATTCGGGGCTACTTTTTTTTCTCCAGAGCCCAGAGATATTTTCCATCCTAGAATATTTACGTACTACCTATATGTCCTCTTTCATTAATTCTCAATATGAGATTGAGCAATTACTCGTGTAACTCTTAAATTTTTGGAAAATAAAATGGAAAATAAAAATTGTTCTTAATTGTAATATGGTAATTTCTAGTGGCACTCAGAGTCGTCATTCGATCGCAGGGGGTTAAAATTTCGAAGAAAACCGTTGGTTTTCCGTGCTTGGTTTTCATCATCCTACGACACGTGGATTCAAAAACTGACGTTCTGCTCTAACTAATGTCTCAATAACCACGCAGTCCATGTAGAAAAATAGTGTAAAATATACAAAATCCAATGGCAACAACAGATCACAAAAATTCTTGCTAGACGGCACTTAACATCATCTGAAGTGAATAACAATAAGATGAACGTGTGGCGTCGCGGGCAGCACAACAATGAATATAGAGTGTGAAAAACGTCGCTCCACCGTGTGTAACTACACGATATTTTTCCCAAAGATATTTTATAAGTTTTATATATAATACGTGTATAACAATAAATAGTTAGGCTAAGGCAATGAACACATTTCGTTACAGCCCGATCAAAATCCAACAACATTGAAATTTCGTTTCCCATTATACAACCAATTAAACTCATTTTCCTAATACCCCTTGAATTTTCTTGCAACCAAGCGATCATATCACTCGTCCCACCGCAATGCAACCGCCAGGCTCGTGCACCGTCGCGAGAGCGGTTCGACCGCATTAAAAACGCACATGTGCAGCCAAAGGACGACCGGGTGCGTGTCGCAGTCGATCAGGAATCGCATCGAGTATAACCGCAGCCTTATTTGAGTTCTCGAACGGCGCAAAGGAACACACCGACTCTCCCGGCGAGAATTACGATCGCTACTGCCCCTCTTAGATACTGTGGCGCATATCTACCACCTCGTATAACCTCGTACACCTCGTCAGTGTATAACGAACCACCGTAAACAGCGACAAGCATCCCGGCGCGGCTCTCCTTGCTCCTCTCGGTTGTCCCGGTCGTCGCCGGCCATACACCTCCATACGTTTTCGTGTGGCCGGTGTCCCAGACGGATGAGCCTGCCTCGCTAGATTTATTCTCGAGGACGGCCATCGCGAATCGATTATTTATCAGCGGCGAGTAGACGCCTCGGGGTTGTTGGTACTTGCCGAGTGTATCCATCTTCGGATACACTCCCCTCGGCTAAAGATAGAGACGTTTTTTTCGAGGTCCTCCTCCCTTTTGCCCCTCCGCGAACGAACGAGCGCGCGCTCGCCAAGAAGAGAACAGTTTTCCGATTTCAAAGTAATTTCGTGTATCCTGACAGTGTCGTTAGACGCCAACCTGCACCACAACAACCTCGGTTTCCTTTTTGCACAAGAGAGCCGACCACAGGCCCGGCAAATTGATCGCCGTTTCATTTACAATTTAAATCGACCCGCGCGAGGAAGCGCACGGACGCGTTTCTGCCATTAAATCCCGGGAGACCGTTTTATTGAACCGCTCCGGCAAAACGATCGAAAGAAAATAAAGTTATAATAATTACTCGTAAAATATGGCGAAGCTTCGCGAGAACGATCCGCTGGAATTTTATCGAATTATTGAATCGACGAGGACTGCGCCTCCCCCGGGGACACGATACCGATAAGGTGGACGCGCGAGACAAGCCCAAAGATCGATGGACCCAACAAGAGTTACGATCTTTATCGAGTGATGATGGAGTTTCGAAGATTTATCGATCGGCTCCGGGCACACCGACTATGGATATCGACGATACTGATTTCTAGAGATTCACTTTTCCAGATTTTTTCGAAGCATCTCCTGTCTTTCGAGATTTTAGGGGTTCCCGGTGAGATTATGTCTTTGACCTTTAGATAGATTTGAAATGATTAGCGGGTTGGGATTGGAAAAATGACTGACCTTTCGCGAAAGTAGAACGTCGATGCAGAATGTTGTTGCAGAAAACCTCGTTGAGTGAAGTCTGCTAAGTGGATAAACGTTTTCCTGAAGATGCTGTTGCAATTTTCTGGATGAGCGCATCCGTGGGAATCCGTACTGCAACCAGAGGAAAGATTGCGATTGGAGGAACAGCAATCCGGGCTTTCCGAGATTTTTATTAAATTTGTTTGTGGATTATGCAGTTTTTCTTGCTTTGGTGGTTCAAAGTTGCAAAACAACACCCTTCACATGGCACACGTCAAAATTGCAATTTATTTTCGCACGATAGTCATAGTTGGACGCTTCGAATGACAACTTTAACGCATTCATCGCCACAGTGGGCCAGAATCGCAATAAGCTGGAGAAAATTCGTGTCTCTGTTAATTATACATTATTAATCACAAACTGAACGGTTTTAGAGGTTTTTGGAGGTCGTAGAATTAATTCTGGTATTACTTATTCGCTGGAATGAGAAACCATGTTTATAAAACTACCCTTATATTTCTACTCTAAGAAATCGAAAGAAGTCCACCTATTTTATGGAAACGGCCCATTGCGAGGCGTTTAGACGAAGCGAAGGAGCAAGAAAATCGTGTCTCTGTTAATTATATATTATTAATGATAAACTGAACGGTTTTAGAGGTTTTTGGAGGTCGTAGAATTTAATTCTGGTATTACTTATTCGCTGAAATGAGAAACCGTGTTTATAAAAGTACCCTTATATTTCTACTCTAAGAAATCGAAAGAATTCCACCTATTTTATGGAAACGGACCATTGCGAGGCGTTTAGATGAAACAAAGGAGCAAGATCAGAGTTCTTGTGCAAACAAGGAATAATCGTAGGAGGGACTGCGCCTTAAAGGAGAGAGTTCTCTGCGCGCGGGGAGGAGACAATAAGAGGAGCGAATCGTCGAAACGAAAGGCTCGCGACAAAGCAAACGCAATGAATCAGGGCGTTGTATTTCATCCTCTGTGCTCATTGGCGCATAAGATCGAGCATAACCCTGCCGGTGTCGGGATTTACAATCGCTGTTGGGGCGAATGCGTGCAGGAATGCCCGAGGTTCTCTCGCAGCAGCAACGCGCGCGCGAAACAGCCTCTTGCTGACTCGGGGCTGGTTGGTTGCGCGGCCGCCATGCCATGGTGGCTTGAATTATTCATTCCGGGGGCCCCCGCGTGCATTCGTTGCCTCGGTACCATATCAGTGGGCCGCGTCACATTAACCTAAGACACCGCGCGTTGTTTCACGTAGTATCAGCAATTAGATTTCGCGGATAATGCGCCGCCGCTGCTATGATAACCGAGTTTACCGTGCGCCGAGCGCTCGGAATCTCTCTTTGAGATACAGCCTTTCGACGAGCCATCGCTCCCGCTCTCCGCTCACCGCTCCCGGAATCGTCTTCAACCCCCAACAGGGTTCAAGCGCGCACACGGACGCTCCGTGAACGTTAACGATTTTTAACGGCCATTTATATGTCCGCGGAATAACCGTCCGACCGGCGGCCGCATGAATATTAATCGCGAATACGCAGACGGCGCGCCGAAACCGCGGATTTCAAGAACGCGAACACGCGAAGTTCGAGCACGCACCAAGATCGGGCTTTGCAATGCTCGAATCATGATGGTTTTCAAAAGTTCACATTCATCCATTATTACCGACTCGGTTCTTAAAGATTGCCGATCGAGAAAACTTAATAACCTACCTGGGTTAAATAACCCCGGTTTTATATTTTGCAATTATTGAGATTGCAAACATTGATTTATGGAATACAATGGTATAAATTTAGTTGCCCGAGCATCTATTATATTTGAAATTACAGGCAATCTCGATAAATTTGTTGCCGTCATTTTTATAAGACAACATTTACCGATACTTTCATTACTTGGTAGGTCAACTCATACGTTCTAGACCCGAATTCGTCATTGTTTCTTGATCATTGGATTTCTTCGATTTTTTATCGTAATGATTGCACTCGTACTGAAAATTTAATACAATTAATACGTATGTCTTCAGCAGAACATTGTCTTCGATCGTCTAAATAAAACAGTCTAGTTATCACACACGTGTGACACTGGTGAGCAAATATGTAAAGTGTCCATTAACAAACAAGTTGATTATCGTTTTCCAATAATCATAAAGCCAATAGCAATATATAATAAACAGTTCTCATAGAAAATGATTGAGTTAGACCCAGCCCTTCGATCGGTCGACAAAAAAGAGCCGGAATCAATTTTTATGAATAATCTGATACAGTATGAGGAAATATAATGTGGAATTATGGAAATCTGGCACACTGTTTCGACCGGTGCGTGACTCCGTACTGTATAGTGGAGGGCCCAGCCCCGAAGAAAGCCACGGGGAGGCGAAAGCGAGCGTAATGCATGCTCATGCATCGCCGGAGCCGGTGATTAATGCATTTGGCCGCGGCGTAGAGCAGACACGGAGCCACGGTGCAGCCATGGTGCAGCTACGGGTTCGCTCGGTTTACCTGCACGTGCACCGCACGCCGCCGATTTTCTCCCTTTCATCTTCCTGGAGAATCTCTGCCCTCGATGGGCACACGTGAATCTCCACCGTGTACACACACCGAGTGCCCGTGTGTGTCCACGATCTGATTCCACGAGCGTCTTACGTGACGCTAGGGAACTGTTCTCTGGAGACCATTCCGGAGCTACGAAACAGCGACAGAATCGCTTTGTAGACGGCTTTCCGAGAACCGGACCCGTGTGTCGCGCTTTTTCCTGCATTTCGAACGAACCGCTCGATCGAAAGATAACCGAAAAGTCGTTACAGCGATGGACATTGTCCTCTGAACTGCGAAATTGATTTTTGGAGGAGTTGGAACTCTTTCGAACTGCTGAAATGCAGGTGACTGTTGGTTTTTCGCTAAGTTGATTTCTGAAGGCGCTGAAACTGTTTAGACATGATGTAGACCTTTAGATAAATGCATATGATTGGTGATGTAGCAACAATTTGAATTTTGAACGAATTCGAACTCTTTGAAAGCACTGAAACTCTTTGGAGATGCAGATCTTTGAGAAGATGCGATGTTGATTTTGCGCGAAATTGATTTTTGGAGGCGTCGAAACTCTTTAGAAATTATGCAGGCCTTTGAACAGATGCGCATGATTGGTGATTTACCGTAAAATTTATTTTTGCGAGGCGTAGAAACTGGTGCCATATGACATTTTTCATGTTATACATATGAAATTGAGCTGTACGAATTACTTATATGTTGTATGGTTTACTAATATAAAATTTAGATACTTCAACCATTCAATACTAATTTAAATTATACACAAAATTTTATACAAATCCATTTTTATTTAATTAACCCATGAGAAAATTTTATAAAATTAGGGTATGACAATTTTTAATGACGTCTGAGACACCATTCAAGAGCAAAGGGTTAATCTTTGGCTCTTGCTTTCCACCTCTCTACATTCCAGGGTTCTCTTCAGATACAATTCATGAGAAGCTTCGATTCACTTCATCCACATAAATAATGCATCAGTCTAGTATGTCGGATCATCTACAAAAAAGCACCAGTCTTCAAACACTACAATAAAAACTCGTTGATCGTTCATATAATAAATTTTGAACAGAGAAGATCGTAATTGCATGAGGCACTTATTCACCATGTAGTATATCTCTCGAGATTGCCACCAACACGGGAGTAACTTCAGCAGTTCTAACTCAACAACATTTACTTCTCCGGTTCTCATGCAAATTCCAATTTTTGTGCGAATACAGGTAAGGGATAAATATTCTTCGTCGATTGGAATCCTTCGGATAAAAATAAAATAAAAATGCTATTAATGTTCGTCAATATACACGTTGCTGAGTATTTAACAAATTTGCGCGTACCATAAATAGAGAGAGCTGTAGTCCAATCATAAGTAACGACGGAAAATGCATAGTTTGAAGTACATGTAAACCGGTTTCGAACTTCGAAGTTGTGGAAGATGCACTTCGACAGATGGAATTTATGCGGCAACCCAATATTTTGCATCGGAAAGCGCCGGTCCAGATTCTAGACTCTGGAATATAATGGAGCTCCGGGTTAAAAGTGACCCGACATCGCAACCTGTCGAGTCGCCATTTTGGAACGAGTGGAGGACTGACGCATCATCCAATATATTAAATGTGCACATCCTTTTTAACTCTCCAAACATTACACTTTGAGCTTAACAACTTCTTCAAATTCTCATAGATAAAAATTGCGTTTATTCTACATTCTGTAGAAATATTAATGGGATTAAAAATAGACACTGATTTAGGCAAAGAATCCCGAATTAATTATTGGTAATCAATGATCGAGGATTAAAGCTATAAATGACTCGCTTACAGGTCAAAATGATTAGCTAGCATCTTAGTTTTTTATGGCTGACACCTCTGAACGACAAAAATTGCTATCAAAAAAGAGGGTACGCTGTATCATCACTTGTCTCTGCTTTCATTTTTTGCAGGGCGAATTAATTTGGTAAACGAGCGTCCCAAATAAGAAGCGGCAGCTTTTCCACGCCCCAAATACTCCCCCAGAATGGTCTCCGCGTCGCCATAAATCGGCGCCATCAAAATACGCGTCGCGTTTCATCGCGACGAGAAAATACGGCGTATTTATACCGTTTGCCTGCGCTTCAAAGTATCGGGCTCTTCCCCGTCCAGATAAAATTTCGCGTAAATACCGTCGATGTCTATCTGCGAATAATTCTGCGCGGAGCTAGCCCCCTCTGAGTAACGATTACAGCAGTCGGAAGTTAGCCGCGCGACACGTAGGCGGTAGATTTACAAATGCGGCTGAAACTGTTCGCTAGATGCGCAACGAGGGATCCGTATAAAGCGAAACGAGAGATTCGCGAACGAACACGACGAGATATCGTTCGAGGAAGCGAGAGCTCGAGTGACGTTCACGAGGGAATCTGACAATTCGTAAAACGCGGAAATTGACGAGCACGAGGCTTTAATGAGTCATCGGTATCTGCGAGTGTCCGCGAGTCCTCAGGCTCACATTCGTGCACGTAACGCTGTAATTAACAAGCTTGTAATTGCCGGTTTAGTAGAGAACGCGCCATTTTCCTGCGGTTATTACGACAACCATGTCAAATCCCTGATACCGTCTCAATTAAGAGACATTAGGGGAGACCAGCGGGGAAATCGAACACGCTCGTCGAACGGGAGCTCATTTGCATAGATAAAACTGCACTCGGAGAAGGCGATTAGCACCGCGTCGAGGTCCCAGAGTTACTATGGCTGAGAGTTAAAAGGTTCGTCTCGATTTTTCCGATGAGCGCGCCGTTGAATTCTAACCGCGTTCCGAACCATTACGCTCGAGACACCGCCGTGAAACGTATCCCCTGATAAACCTAATTAATTCCGCGGGCTATCACTTTCTAACATCCGGCCACCCACCAAGAGATTGGTATTACCTTGAAGAATGTCAAGTGCCCCGACATGAGACCGCGGACACGCAACTGATTATCCGGCGATTTACACGCGCCGGGCGTGTACGAAACAACGCTTTTCTCACGAATCAAAGGGCCGTTCGCGTTGAGAGTGCTGTCACGTTTGACACGGTTCTCACTGTCGATGCAATCGCAACGATCAATGGACCTCCAAATGAGTCAGACGATAGCCAATGCACTCGTCGATTATGCACCGTGAGGTGAGTAAGAATAAAAACACTCTAGGGTGCGATAAACGGTTGGAGAGTACCTGGCAGATCTCGGTGTTTATTCCGAACGTTTGTGGATTTGTTGTGGGTGGTTTGGAAATGTCCAATAATATTTTGTAGCCCTACAAGAAGCGTATAAAATGATTGCGGAACTAGAAGATGGAGGTTGTCTTGAATGATACGTTAAATCCTGAAGATTAATTAAAAAAGGACCATTTTTTTGTAAATGCTACTGTTGGTCTAACATGCTTGGTACATTTTGTAGATTTACCGCAAGCCTTTGAAAATTGTTCTAGAGCAAGAAGAAAGAGATGTCTTGAATGATACGTTAAATCCTGATGATTAAATAAAAAAGTACCATTTTTCTGTAAATGCTACTATTGGTCTAACATGCTTGGTACATTTTGTAGATTTACCGCAAGCCTTTAAAAATTGTTCTAGAGCAAGAAGAAGGTGATGTTTTGAACGATACGTTAAATCCTGAAGATTTAATGGGACTTAATAGGACTAAGAATTAATGAAACCTATGAGAATGATTATCGAGTATGAAGGAGGAGGTTGTCGTGGATGATGCGATGAATGCTGAAAATTAAATAGTGAAGTACCATTTTTCTGAAAATGTTACTGTTCATCCAATATGCTTAGGATATTTCGTAGAATTACTGCGAGTCTTTAAAAATGATTGGTGGTGCAAGAAGAAGAAGATTGTCTTCTAATCTCATATCTTCGTAGAATCTCATTAGAAGAGTCTCTTGTAATGAGTCAAATCGTGAAAATTAAACAGCAGAGTACCATATTTCATGAAATGCTACGGTTAATCCAAAATGCTATTTTTCGTAAAATTATTACATGCTCCTTAAAATAATTACGAAGCAAGGAAAAGTGTTCAAGATACCTTATAAAATAAAATATACGTACACATACTTCTAACTAATACATTACATGTTTAAAAATAATGTTTAAAAATGTTTAAAAATATTGTTCTTAGAATATGTATTTCTAAAGTCCTAAAAGGCAACAATCAACGATTGCCATAAATTGAGCCATTTAGAACGTCTTCTATCCAGTACACGTGGAGAATCTAGTTATTCAAGCTCGTTAATTTCGATTAATGTGTAACAATGTTCTAATAGGAGCTCCGTCAGTGGGTAAACAATTCGGGCCATAAAAGAACAAGAACAGGGAAGTTCGGAGCCGTGGGGGCACATTAAAATATTCCGGAATAGTGGAAACTACCGTGGCTATCCACGTGTAAATTCACGTTTGCGGGGGAGGAGAAAGGGAGAACAAGTTGGTCGGACAACGCTTGTTATTAGCGCTTTAATTGGGTCCAGTCTCTTATCCAGCAATATTCCGGGTATAGGGGTGCTCGTACCTGCCGCCCATATGGTTGTCCTAATCCGCAGCCAGTGGCAATCCCAAAACTACTGGTAATGAGACACATGTGGACAAATTCGTATAGTATTTCCTGGCGGCTCTTTTCAGCACGACAAGCACCATGAAAATTCCAGTGCATCGACTGCACAAAATGAGAGGCTGAACGAATCGGTTTTTTATTTTGTCGGGGAGCCTTTTTTCAAAACCGAATGTTTGTATTCGCGCGAAAATTTGTATTTAATTGAAATACAGAAACTAATCTGGCGCGTTAACGATAACGGGGCCCATACGGCCGGGCCTAAAAACCGCTTTACAGTGGCGTATCCCCGGCATGGGCGCTCAAAATGGCGAACTGGTCCAACTGGTCCCCCCATCGATTTTTCTTTCTTTTAGGCTCATTCGGTCTGTCCCCTTGCTCGTCGAAAAATCGCGCGAATTTTTCGACCCTGGCTTCGGGTTACCTGGTCAGATGGATAATTTCTCACGCTCTATTTATACAATTAATTGGCGGGCCACCCTGTAGCACCCTTCTCTCCCCCTTGTCTTCTCCCCCCCGTCATGATGACCAGAGCGCGTTTCCTCGAGCGTCGCCGCGTAAATTTTCATTTTAATTGACACTGATTTAATAGTCTCTTTATATTAATTTTAGGCGGAACTGTCACTAGAAAATGATCGGAGAAATTACGGACGATGGCGATCCACGCTGCCCGGGGAAAACGTAACTTCACGCTCTTAGCAAATTCTGGCGACTATGCATTTTGCGAAACGTCGACACATTTACGAGGGTGAGCATCCACAGCGGCAAAAGCGTGCGTGCTAACCGCGGTGTCTATAAATAAGCGGTGAAATGCAGCAAACGGTCGGCTTTAATTGGAAGGTTCGAGCGCACGCAATGTTTGTTACGATAGGTTTCGTTCAGGAATGCAATTAAAACGGTGATCTCATCGGATCGCGAACAATAAAAAAAAAGACGGCAGTATCGCGAAAACGAAGAACACCAGTCGACTTTGTCAACCGACCGACGAAAAGGCTCGTTTAAGCGACCGTGTTCAACACGGGAGCCGCCCGGAACCGTTCAAATTAAAAACAATTTGATGAGACTCGTGGTAAAAATAATGACGTGCCAATTGCCAATTTCTGTGGTCATAACTGCGAACACCAGTGTTGGGCCGGTCAATTAGGGATGAGGAAGAGCAAGATAAAATGTGTTTCACTGGATTATGCTTTAGTAAATCGCGCACAATGTTAGCATCCTCCCAGCACTTGACAGAGAACGAAGATTTATTTGATACGAACAACAATGTGAGAGAGATGAACAATAAACCTGGCATAGTTCAGGAAACACAGGCGAACGATCTTGGTAGATTTATTTAGTAAAGAAAATTTATTTTTGTTGGAAATTGTATATAATGGAAGGTGGATCGTTTTAATTTTAGTTGAGGTCAAATAATTCAGATGGACTACTTCCAGGATGTATTTTTTAATTTCCGTACAGGCCTGCGTCTATTTTGTTCTACTTTTTCATAGATTTCAACTACTTTTTCGAATCCTATATATGTCTAAAATAGCTTTACAGGTTTTGAAACATATTCTCTCTAATTCTGATGACTAAATTCAATTTTTAGTTAGTGATATTAAATCTAAAAATGGGATCAAAGCATCTCAGAATATTGAGTAAAATATCAATAAATATTGATAAATATATATCTACAAGGGTCGTAATATCTATAAAATCCTAGAAAATATCAATTTTTACAGCCCAGAGTAGGTCGAAATGATTGTAAGTTCTAGTTGGTCACACTCTGTGCATGCAAGAGAGCAGAATAGGGGATGAGAGAAATTGTGGCGCGCATGTATCACGATTGAGCCGAACTTAAAAGCGCACATGTGTGCCGTTATCCTTGAGGAGATTAAAAAGATTACGAGCCGCGAAGCCCGGAGGTATATTCAGCGAACTTTTTCCAGCAGACACAGGTGCTTTCTACAAAAAGTTATCCCGCCTTTGAAGCCCGACGAAAAAAAAGAAAACGACGAAGAAACATTGTCTGCGGGCGGATTTAATGTATGCCGCTTGAGCTCTCGGAGGATTTTAGGGCTGAGTCGCGGTGTTTGGGCTCGCATTTGGGATTCGTGGTGTAAAGCAGTCGGAGAGCAAGTGCATGTACTGGCGGGAGGAAGAGGAATAAGGGACATAGGAATCAATGGCGTCGAAAGTGCGGGGCCAATGGGGCCGCATTAGTACCTTCGGCATCAAAAGTCACCTGGACTACCTGGTCATCATGAAAAACATCTTTCCTTCGCTAGAAAACACTCTACAGTCCGTTCAATGGAACATGCTAGAGCAGGTAGACGAGACAGTATACGTGTCTCCTTTGTTAATCATTCGAGTGCGTCACAAGCACATACTTTGTCATTGACCACTATTTTTAACGGACGATGATGATTTGCAATCCCTACAAGAGCACTCAAAATTGTGTCCAGCGATACAAGTTCTAGATGTTCTAAATCAAACGACCGGTTTTATATTGTACAATCATATGGAATTATAAAAACTGATTTATGGAAAACAATGGAATAAATTTCCATGTCGAAGTATCATGAAAATTACGAACAAGCCGAATAAATTTACTGTTGCCATTTTTATAAGTAAACATCTGCCAGAAATTTTTAATGCTTGGTACATAGGTTTAGTGTTAAAAATTCTATCCTGAGAATCCTGATAAATTCCTATGTTTCCTTTGATAGCCGAGTTACGTTTCACTTGGTACCTAAAGCGTGTGACCAATACTGTTTAGTTAATAAGGAAGATGCGGGTACATGCTTGCCACGTGTTTGTGCATAAAGACTTTCCTTAACCCATCACAATTCAAAGAGTTCCCTTTCATTTACTTACAAATTTTGTCATAACATTGGCAATACTAATAGTAGTACAGGAACAAGAGAAGACTCTACCTGTTCATAATTAGATTCGTTGAAATTGCCACTTCGACCAATAGCAAAATCATGTCTACCTAATAGTCCATCAGACCCGCATGTCCTCCGACTGCCTTCCTTACAGCCACGGGTAATAATTGATGGATGTAATGTGAATGAGTGTAACGAGTATCATGACTGGAGCAAAAGTCGAGTGTGATTCGAAACAGGGCCTCGAAGGGTGAACATTTGGGGGGCCCAAGGAAACCAGCCAGGGAGGTCTGAGCGATAGATCCGCAGAAAAATGTGTCCGGCGCCACTGATCTCAGAGGTTGACGGAAGGGGGGGGGGCTGTGGAAAGAGGAGGCTGAGAGAGGACGGCGGGAGAGAGAGTGCGGAGAGACAGAAATTGAGGGGCACACCCGCTCCCTGCGGCCATCGTCAATCAGAATTCCGCGAATTAGCGTTAACGGGCCGTTATTGCCGCGTCCATTTGGCTAGTGTACAGTTTGGGTCGTGGATATGAGCCCATAGATTCCCCATATTCTACGCCGTATGGGGCGATGGTGCTGCCGCGCATAGCCCACCGGAATCCGGTTAGTTACTACCGCATGTTATGGACCGCCGCGCGCTATTCCCTCTCTCGATTCCCCTCGTGTCTCAACCCCTCTGCCATGATTCTCTCTCGTTCTATCTCACCCATTCCCTCTCTGTCCATCCCCCTTTCTCCCCCTCTCGCGTCTCACCACCGCTCTCTCGTTCCCTCTCGTTTCATCGTTCCCAGAGCCGGGTCGGGTCGGCTCGCACCGCGTGTATCCGTGGATAGCTCCACCCTGCCGACGGGCACAATGCGAATGGCCGCGGCCTCTCTGCCACCGGCTTTATGCATCTATCGATACCTATTTACCCATTCGCGCAGGAGCAATGCTTCCTATTTCCATGGATAAATGTGCAACGCCGCCGGCACGATCTACGGCGGCGCGACCCGCTAAGCCGTCGTTGAAACTCTTTCGAATCAACAGGGACACACTGTTCCGGACCAATGTCCGAACCGGAATAATGGCACGATGCGCTAGAATCAGCGGGATTTTGGAACCTAACTTCTAGACTCTAGTCCGACTTCCAGCTTCTACGGTTCTAGCAACTCGTCGAGACTATTGGACCATAAGACCATTGATCTACATATACATACGTATATGTAACTAGTTACGGTATAAGCTAGAATGGCCGCGATTTTTCGATGTCGCTATCTTTGAACATTTTTTGCATTCGCTCACTAGGTGTACTAAACAAAGTTTATGCACGAGTACCGACAAAAACATGGAAAAGTCATCTGGTTAGAGACTTAATATTAGATATTATAATATTGTGGATTCTATGCATTTATGACAAAATTGGATATATGAAATTCAAAATAGTGAGAAGATTGAAAGGATTGAAGCATGTCAATTAGGGGTGTGCGAGTACTCGTAATTTACGAGCTGCGCTGAACTCGATTCGATTGCTCGAGTCGAGTCGAGCGTTTGAATTTTCCGAGCTACTTGAAATCGACGAACTGCTTGAAAAGAATGCGAGCTACTTGGAAAAATCACCCGGCTCGAATATTCGAGCCCTCATGAAACTTCGATTTACTCGAAAATGAATTTTCAGCTCGAAATTTTTCGAATTACTCGAATATATTCGAACAGATCTTTAACTTTCGAGTTACTCATAAAAATTCGAATTGCTCGAGTTACTCGAACATTCATTTATTTACTATCAAATACTATTCTAACTATAAGGAAGAAAAATATGACACTAATTTAATGCTTCTGTTTTATTTTCATGTTTTCATGAAGAAAACATATTGGAATTTTTACGAGTAACTCGAAAGTTAAAGATCTGTTCGTATATATTCGATTAATTCGAAAAATTTCGAGCTGAAAATTCATTTTCGAGTAAATCGAAGTTTCAGATTATTTCTCGATTCGACATTCGAATACTCAAATAAATCGAGTACTCGCACACCCCTAATGTCAATGCACTATTTGATTCTATTAAAATTATTAAAGGAACCCATAACTTTCCACTTCGTTTCTATTCGTTGCAAGTGATAGAAGACAATTTTTATTTTGCATAAAGATTCGCAGTCTACTTAATGGAAACATTTCAATTACACCAAACGCCTCGAGACAAAGTAGCAAACTTTACGCACGATGTCCGCCAGGAAATTGGTCCCCTTTTTTATTTTGGTCATTTAGGTAGCGCAGTAGGCTAAGTCACACGATCTAGGGTATTTCTAGCCGGCTCCGGGAAACCCCTCAGCCACCGGAACTGTCTCGGTCGCGTTTAGATTTGTATGAAAGTTTCAGGCCCGCCGGACCATTCCCTGAGAATGATTTTGCCAACAAGTCGCGCGGTGATTCGCATGGTAACGTGTAGCTCTGGTCGAACATTCGGTTACTCTGGTAACCGTGCAAAAATGATTGCTATTTAAACCACGGCCCGGCCGGCCGTTATGTTATAATTCTGTTGCATCGCGGTGAATTATTTATTGGTCGCGGTCGCCCGAATCCATTAGCGGACGTTACAGAGTGACAAGAAGAAAAAGAGAGTCTGCCGCGGGATTGCATAGTGCTGGTTCGATAGTTGCATTCGAACTGTGTGGTAGGGACGACGCTTGCAACTATTTATTACTAAAATAAACAAAACGTAGAGAGCGAGGGAAGAAGTAGCTCGGATTTTAGTTTCAGCCTATTTGCATCAAAAGTGGATGTATCCGTTTATTTTGACTAACTATTATCACGGTAGGGGGTGCGTCAAGCAGGAAATATCAAAGTTGCTGCAGAATTCGAAGCTATTTTCTTGTTGTTTCGCTAGAAATGTATTTGACCATAATAATAATTCAGTTTTTAGTACCTCTCCCCTAACTAAATATGTATATCGTATTGGAGTATGTGGCGCAATATTTGAATACATACAAACATTTGGAGTATGCGATTTTTAATTTCAAAATAATCAAATAAAAAGTATCGCTTGTTTTTAAACTAAAATTGACTTTGATCTGAAACGAAAGGAATTTAGTAATGCCCAAATATTTTTAACATATACACAGTCTCGTAACACTCAGAGGAGTGTGTGCGCTTTTGCATAAAAGTCTACAGATTGCGTGTAATCGATGCTAATACATTCTGTCGGCATAATTAACTAGGAAGCCATAATGAGGCTGACAAAATAAGACTTTAGAGCCATTAACTGACTAGGTGTGGTCTCTATGACATCCGATGAATCTTTTTAAATGAATAATGATATGTTTACATTTTCTATAAATAAACTCTTAATGCCATTGCTTGTTTTAAAATATTAGTTTTATGGACAGTATAAATACTTAAAAGTTACTGTTCAAAGAAAGATATTAAAATGCTTTGCGCAACAACCTGACTAATTAAGTGTTAACAGAGTTTATTAGCTGTTTATTATAACTATTAATCCATGGCTTCCCCGTAAGCAAACACGTCCGAAGCGTGTTAACGACGCAAATGAGTCTAAAGCACATAAGATCTATAACAAAGAACTATGTAAATATAATAAAAGATAACAAGGGCATATATAAAGAAGTTTCACACTACACTGATTGATAGCCTCGTTAATGTCACGAACTTAACCCTAGATAACTGCACTACCATGCGTGGCAACGACTCTAAAATAGCAATTATAGACACACATCGAACAATTTTTATTCCACTAGAAAAATGTTTCACTATCCAAAGAAACAAGCTAAAACATAATTAAAAATTGCATCTAATCCGGTTGAACATTAGGGAGATCATCCGACATCACTAAAATCAAACATTCTGATCGTCGTTGTTGTAAAAAAATTAATCATCAAGGTCTGAAACGAGCCTCTTGCTAGCTAATATTCCCTTGTGAGTGCAGAACGAGTGCATAAAAGAGTATGAAACAAAAGTAATTCTCCAAGCGAAGGAAGTACACGATAAAAAGCGTCTGATGCATCCTAAAAAAGATCGTCCCTTTCCTGTTAAAAAAATCGGTGTCACCAAATTACATTCTGCTAGCTACTATTTTATCGCGAGTGCACGACGAGTGCATAAAGGATTACAAAACAAAAAAAGATTTTGCAAGTGAAGGAAGTACACGATAAAAAGCGTCTGATGCATCCGAAAAAGGATTGTCCCTTTCCTGTTAAAAGAATCGGTGTCACCACGCTACATTCTGCTAGCTAATATTTTATCTCGAGTGCACAACGAGTGCATAAAGGAGTACAAAACAAAAATAATGAAAACAATTCCCTAAGTGAAAGAGGTACACGATAAAATGCGCCCGAAGCACCAGGAGAAAGGACTACATATTCCTGTTGTGGTAAATAATCGGTGATACTGACGAAAAATTAGTATACAAACGCAGTCGGGAGTGCATCCCGGTGCAAGAATCGGGACGCTACCGCACACACGTGTCGCCGAGAGGAACGAGGTGCGTAAAAGTCAGCGGTAACTGGCGCAAACAACCAGTTTTCAATAAACAGAGGCGGTTCTTCTGCGAATATCGGGTTGCAAAAGAAAACCGAGGCAGCGATTCTTTGTTCGCGTTTGCAGTCGGTTAAATTGCGCAATGAAACAGAAGCTCGTTCGCGGAGCTCGGGAGAAAGAAAACCATCTGCGCCCCGCTGAGCAGTCGTCGGTAATCTCGAGCGATCATTACCTTATTTAAACTTTTATGCAACGAGTCTCTAGCCGCCGATAATTCCCGTCACGTTCGCGAGCCGCAGCTCATATGAGCCGCGAGAGAGCACGGAGCGCGTAGATGTCTCAATCCGATGAACAGGCGTCAGGGTTCAAGGTGATTTGCAACGGCGTGTAACAAGAAAAAGCGATCGTGAGACACCGAGCATCTACTCGGACAAGGAACGAAAGACCATCCATCGACCCAAGTCTAATTACCTGGCGCAGGTACGCTGGAGGCCATAAATACGAAGCCGGCTCTAAACAACGCACGAATAATCGTATAAAAGCGTGGATAAGTCATGATGCTGCACGGGAGCGTCTTTTGGTAATCCTATGTCATAGAATTTTGTAATATAAAATATTATTTTTCTAGTAGACGAGTGAAAGAGTACAAGTTAGAATTATTAACTGCGCAAAAGGCACGTTTAAAGTGCTACGTGTTAGATTTTGGACATGAAGATTGGTTAACACATTTTCCGTCCTGTTAAAATTGTAAAATATACATTATATTTTATTTAGCAACTTACTTTCCTTTTTTAAACTATGCAAATCACTGAAACACTGTGCAAATCCTCAATTTTAGAAATTGTTTTAGAACCGAAAGAGTAATTTTAGATTAATTTTTAACAAACAAACAATTTATTCCACTGACTGAAAAATTTCTTATGGTGTAATTAGAGTAGAAATATTATTGATATAATTTAATATGCACATTTCTTACTACATCTACTTATAATACATTTAAAAAATTGTAACATTGATTTCCACGAATAGAAATGTTATAATTGAACGAACTTCATTCTAGACATAAAAAGGATCATGTTGACAGTATTTTGTGAGGCCTCCATTATTCTTACAATCTTAATGTTACACAATTAACATCAAGTATCCGTTTAATTTCGAAAGAAGCTTTAAAAATCAATCAATAATTTCGAAAGAAACTTTAAAAATCAATCTATAAAGTCGTGAAAATTATAATAAAATTCCTAATAAGTGGGGCATAAAATCATTGTACAATGCACGTTTCTCGAGCAATAACTTAGGATCATAACGAAGATAAAAAGCAATTGGCCAGATTCCAACAAGTGTCCGTATACTTACGGCGTGTACAGGTGTCGATGCAAGAAGTTTCTCGCAGATCGATATCGTAAAGAACTGCACTGTCTTGCCTAAGCGGTCAATCGGGACGAACGGGTGTAGCGAGACTGCACCGAGACTGGAATTAATAGCCGAAGTGCCGTTAATTTACCGAACCGGGTGCACGATACGGAAAGAAGAAACAGAGAAAAAGAGTGTGGCCCTGTCGACCAACCCCGCCAGCGTCGGGAAACAAACTCCCGACTCAGGGCGAGAGAGGTTCTGTTTTCTTTTTCAGAAAATCACGCTTTTTACCTGACATCCCGACAATTACCTAGAATCACGTTGTCACGGTCGACGCGATTTCCTTAAACAGCCGGATATTCATTCTGGGAGTTTCAAGGACTCGGAAGGGTCCTCTGTGTGTTTTATACTCCTTGCCTACCTAGGCACAGCTCGTTTTTTCCTCGGCATCTCCGTCGGTTCCTCTCTGTCGTCGTTCGACGTGGCCACAAAAAGACCTTAAAAAACCTTTCGTAACCCAGCAAGCCAGGAAGGCAGTTACGAAATTGCGAGGAATTTCAAGGCTGCTCGTAAAAACCTCGGAAAAGAATAGCCGGGGTGCCGCGTTTCCTGCAATAGTGTGGCTTTTTTCTCTTCCACGGCGGTCGACCGGCTCAGAAAAGACAGGGGGGATTCGGGGTGGATGGGTCCGAGGTCTCTCAAGGGTTGTTAAAAACGGCCGGTTTGGCTAAAAAAGCATTTAACGGGGTGACAGAGAGGGTGTTTATGGCTGGAATACCCATAAAGGGTCATAGCCGGCGTCGGGCACCCCCGGCGTGCCCGGTAAAAAGGCAAACCTGCAAGGTCGTTGCGCTTCGACTCTGCGAAATCAGACGCTTCACGATTCGCTTGACCTCGTAAACCCTCAAAATTCCGGCTTCAACAACCGAACGCGTTGTTTCTTCGCCGTCTAACGACCGAACCGCCTCCACCCGCCCGCGGTATTATACCCCGATACCACTCGTTTCCTCGTAAAAACGTAACACAAGCCATAACTTTTATCGCGGCAGATTTATGGTCAGATTGCTTACCATTCAGCGAAATTGTAGAAGGGAATTCTCGGACCCTTAATTAATAACTTGCAAATTTAACAAACGGCTTTATGACTTTATCCCAAGACCGGGTGAAAATTGTTAACAAGGTTATTGGATAAAATGAAGATTTTCTGGATCGAAGTCTTTTATTGCCTGCATCCGTCGGAATGGAACCCAACCGACGTACGAAATTACACTATGACTTTATTATTGCGTTACTGTAAAAGTGTGTACCATTTTAATCGAATATTGTGACCTTGAATATAATGGATTTTTTAATACATTTTACGCTGACTGTTGTCATATACGATACTTAGGAAACGAAATTGATAGTAAAACTAAAACTAAAACTACCCCTAACTGAACTCTATCATGCAACATCATTTTTTTCACTTTAGTAACAAGTTTGTTAGTTTACTGCAATCTTTATGCTATTATCAAACATTCTACTCTTCAACATTTAGTAAGGATAGAATTTGAATAACGATATTATTTTATTTCGAGTTTGAAAGAATTCTTCGATGAATCACAACTATATTACTCTTTGTTACCAAATAAATCAATTCATTTGATCTTAGAAGAAAAACTTTAATGACGATACCAATTAAAAGCATAAACATTGCACTTGTTTATTGACCATCAAAAATAGTTAACTTTATAAAAAAGATCAATGCACAGGAAATGCGAAAGTATCGTTGGGTACTGAATTTATTAATTGTAACATCTGGCTGATCGTCCGATATCACAAGAGTCAAACATTTTCATCTTAATTTTTATGAAATCGTTGTTCATCCAGGATTAAAATAAACATTTTACCATTGAATATTTTTTCTCAACTGCATAATAACAAGTAGAAAAAGAGTGGAAGGAGGACATCGAGGAGCGTGTGGTGCGTCCACGAAAGGGCAGCCACGTTTTTTGGTAAAAAAGCATTGGCCGTGACGAAAGATTGGTTTACGACAAGGACATGGTCGTAAAGGGTCACAGCCGGATAACAGGTAACGTCTAGAGAAGACCAATCCGTCGGAAGTGGCCGTGCCGTCCCGTCGGATGCGGCCTGCGACCGATCCGAACTGAAACTAACCGTTTATGCCCGACTTGACCTCGTAAACCCTACAATTGCCCATTTTGGGGTTTCTGCTTTTTTTCCTCGGCTCCCTTATTGAAGAAGCTAGACACTTTTTCTGGCACTCCTCGCCAGTCAAGGACGACGTCCGTTTGACGATGAGCAGAAACCGTGGGGTTAAGGGACCAAGAGTTAGTTCGGCTCTGGCCAACGTGCGTCTAACATCATCTTCGCGTTTGCTCCTCCCGAAAAACCAATCGCTGCACTAACATAAAATCTCGCTAATATCGATCGGTTTCGTAGTGGTTTCTTATCACTTCCGGTTTATTCGAGTGTGAACTAATCATATAAAGTTGATACGGCGCTCGAGAGAGGGGTCGTCGGCCTAAACTTGGAAAAATGGTGAGTTCCTCGCGAGTTTTCTAGCAATTATACAAATTTCTTGAGATGGTAGTGGAACTATTAATAACGCGAAGGCTAGATAACGTTTTCGGTATTCGGTCGCCATCTTGCATCTCGACCATACGTGACCAGCGCCCATAAAACTTAAGAAAACGGCGGCTAAATAAAACAGAAATCATTACGTACTCCAATTCGTTTAGAACAAATAATTGCTCAGAAATTGCACGGTGACGTCAGTTGTCGATTGCATTGCAAAAAAGGAATAAGTCGGTTCCTTCCGGCCCGGCAATCTCGTCGAAGATTGCCCCGCGTTAAACTCTGTCTTCCGCTCGGATAGCCCGTGTTTCGGAATATCCCCGAAGAAGGACAGTTTCAGGGTGAAGAGAGGCGAGGTGGCGCGCCGATAGCGTGTTATTATCAGCGAGACGTAGTCATCGACGGAACGACGTCGTGTCGATCGACCACTTCCGCGAAAAGTGTCTCACGGTCTGCGGATAATTACGGTGCTCCTGCATGCGAAGGTTACGTGTTTACGCGCGTTGATGATAGGTACGCTGCAATAGAATCTTTTCGCGGAGAAAAAACGAAACTCGCTAAATCGCGAATGTTCTTGTCAAAAGGATCGATAAAACTCTATGAGACCTCTGCTCCGACGAGAAGAGCAATCTTCCGCCATCTTTTTCTCCCCGAGTACTCGTCATCGCCGCCGGTCCAAATATTTGCATGCCGTGAAATTGTAAGCTTGTGTTTCGCGTAAAAATCACGAGAGAGAAAGAGCGAGTGACAAACGTGTTTGTACACGGCTGCGAGCGTGTTAAGCGAGAGCCGGCAGGAGTCGTTGGCGTTGAGGCAGGTCAAGAACTCGTTGCCATATCAATATACTTAAGTGAAATGATACGAGGCAGCCGTAAAACCCGACAGTAATGACGCATTAGGGGTTTGCCGGGCCGATTTAGTTGGCTATCAAACAAAAGGCAACTTTTACTGAATCCATGTCCGAGGCGGAGGCGCGCGCGTTTTAAAAGGTTCGGTGTCTGAAAGAGAACGCGCGCGAGCGGACCCGGGCCATTTATACCTGACGTTTTATGCGTTTTATAGGTGCGACGTGCGTCTCGAGTGCCAAACGGGGCATAAAAGTGCAACCAGATTGCTCGTTCCCCTCGTTACCGCGTTACGGATTATTCCTAAAATTTCACACTTCTGGTGGCCTGACGCGCCGCGCCACAGGCCTCGCGATTAATTGTAATGACGGAAAAGTCCTCCGCGGCCTGTTTGTATATTTAACTCGGCTTAAGGCACGCCACTGACAGCATAGGACCCGATGGAACGCTCACGTGTTTCATTGGCCACCATTCTAATTGATTTCAAACAAATTAGCTACAAAAGTTCTCCAAACAATTTTTCACTTTGCGCTCCAACACCGGTGGTTAAAAGAATATTTCATCTGGAACCGCTGATGAATTCAATTGCAATTCCCGGCAATACTGATTTCGACTACCTTATAGCAATAAAATGATGAATTTAAAGTTTCCTTTATTTCTTTCAAACATTTGAATTTTTTCGTTAAATTATACACTTAATGCCTTGCCATATGATTTTCTTGTGGGCTACACTGGTTCGGGCTTCTTTATCCTTAATAAGTTCGTTTTAGAAAAAGAAAATTCATATTTATTGTTTGTCTACCCTTAGTATAATGCTCAGATACTGATAAAAAATTAAAGGTATTTTGTTTGTACTTAAACGAAAGCAATAACATTCATACACAACAGATTTCATTTGAAATCTTAATTTTTGACTTGATGTTACATGGCAGAGGGTAAAAAGTACACGAATAAAATACGATTCAAATTTGATGAATGAAAGTTAACCTCTTGCTGTACAGGGTGTTTCGTCTATGGTCTAATTTCTGTTACCGTTGAAATCTGAAATGTCGCTGAAAGTAAGTTCTGCATTAATTAGCAAATTTTAGAGTTCACTGTTATTTCAAGGTCGTGCTATTAAACATGGATGAACGCACAATAATGTTTGCTATAATATACAACAACAAAAAATGTGTGCATATATGTAAAAAGACACGAGTGACCTTGAAAAAAAGATTAAAAAATTACAATTTATAAAAAATGATTCTTCCATCTGATTCGTCTTTTGAAACTATTTAGATTACGTTAGAAATATTTTTTTTATTTTCAGAGGTAGAGAAGATATTTCCTGTCCTGTTTTAGACGAAACACCCTGTATAATATCAAGTCATATTTAACATGAATGTTATTCCCAGTTCTTTGAAATCGAACTATGAACATTCATTCTCCTGTTATCAATATCTAAGCATTGATTTAATATAGACATATAATAAATACATATTTTCTGGTCCCATTTTTCTTTTAATCATGGGAGTCAAAGAATAAGGGTTTTAAACGTTTCAAAAAATACTTGTTTAATGAAACTGTTACGTGAAAGCTCTAATTAAAAGAATTACTGAAATCAAAATTGCTACGGTTCTCAAATTCTGCGAAGTAGCATATCATTATAGATCATTACAGCTATAAGAAAAGTCGTTGGACAAGTATTTAAGAGACACTAAACAATCAGATATTAATAGTCCCAGAAATAGACGCCGTCTTCACAAATAATTGCCTCCCAATAGTTAGCCATGATTCATTCCACGGGATTGCAAATCAGGCGTGCATTGGCAATGTCCGTCCACCGTGAAACGCGCAAGACACGCGAGTTTTACCACACGAACAATAGCCAACGATCGAATAAAAATTATCATACTGCACTACCGTGTTACCGGCGCTGCGCGCAATATTTATGATCGACCGGAGAACGAACATTGTACCGACAACAACTGTAACCGTGAGCAGCATAGTTCACGAAAGGAAAACGGATGATGAATATTTAGTACGATAGCAACAATAGATTATCAACGCCGTGAAGCATGACCTGGACATTTTTCCGAGTAGCTGCTCGAAATCGTAAATATGGACGCGGATACATAATGGCGTCGCTAAACGTGCTTTTCCTCTGGAACGAGGAACTCTCTGAAGTAACTGGAATTGGCTATTAGGCTCGCGTTTGTTGTGGATCTCTGGGAAATTTGTCATAGGAAAGTCCATCTAGAAAATCATTAATCATTAATCATTAATTTTTAATCTAGTAAAAGACTGGGGCCCTATCTGGAGCTCTAATAAATAGTTTTCTTATGAATAGGCTACTGTGTGGTATTCTGTGTGTTATCCTCTGTGTTTTAACATTTTATGTGTATTTATTCACTTGAGAGCTTATAAATCATTTCTTATAAGAGCTTATCTAAGTATAATCATGAAACCGTATCTTCCTATTCAATATTTTTATATACTAAGTTTGAGGCTATTGAATCAAATAAAAATGTGACTGTTGACAAGAACATAAAAATATAATGAAACTGCACCTGTACCTACTCAATATTTCCTTTTGAAATTTCAATAAATGCATAAAATACGCAATTTAGTCTTTAAGAAAAGCTTAATAAAATTAATAGCATTTTTAATATATTTTCATCACAAGAGATCTTTTAGCCAAGAAACAGAATTCTTTCCCTGTACCAATTCTTACAAAATAACGTTGGAAATGTGCATTTATATAACAATCCACAGTCTAACAACGACAAATTCTATCTATTAATGTTTCTTGTAAACAACGTTCGAAAAAATCGTTGTAATTCCAGAGGAAGTATAGTCTTTAAATTTTGCTTGTGATACTCGTCGTCTCTAACACGGTCGATCCAACAATTAATATTCGGAATGACTATGACCCACATACGAGGCACGAAACTCTGTGGACGATTAGCCCTACTTTTTCCGATTATGTTCGTGCGGGTCGGTATCGATCGTTGGGTCGAGAACTCGTTCAATTTACGGCGTTGTGCACGAGCGCGAAAACGAAAGACAGAAGGGCGAGTGCAGGAGAGGCCGGGATTGATGGGATCAATATGCAGTAAGTCTGGGCGAGCGCGTTCGGGGCTAATGGCGGAGACGCGGCTGGAAAAAGTGTAATATTTCTGGCGGCCGTGGAACACGATTGCCCTCAGAATGCAGTAACGATTATAACTTCATCGCCGGAACCCCGGAGACGCCGACTCTTTTCAATTATTCTCGCTCTCTGGCAACAAGAGGAAAGAACCATGAAAATCTGCGGTAGATCTCGCCGATTTCTCGGCGATTTCTCGGCCATTTCTCGGCTCACACATTTCTGCAGTCGATCTCTACACTCGACGAAATTACGAGGCACGAACAATCGGTGTTTCAATTTCCCCTCGGGTGTTCTTTGCTCGCAAGCAAGCAACCAACCAAGTGAAAAATGAGTAAACTCGACGGGCAACCCCCGGCGATGATTATCATTTTTAATTCGATCCTTACGCTCGAGTGCAAAGGGGCGGTTCGATTCTTATCAGACCGCGGCGATGCACGGGTGATACCGGACTGGTTTTCGCCGGTGCATTTTCGCTGGGTGCACACGCCCAGGCCGGAGATTCGATTTCGGCAAAAGCCCGGTGGTTCTCGCACAATCGCTCGCACCCCGACAGTTTGCAAATCGTGAATCGAGCAAAACGCTGTTCGGATGATAAATAGGAATGTTTATTGCAACGCTGATGGCAAATATCGGAGTGAAGAATTCATGAAAACGAGTCGCGATACTAGCGAATCATCCGGCCGCGCGCACGATCTCTGTTTCGCGCGCGCGCGCCGGAGGAGAGAGATACGCCGCGAAAAACGGCCCCCGTAAAAAGCTGTCTTCGGCGAACAAAATTTTCACGACCTGCGATAAACGAACAGCTCGAACCGGGCCCGACCTATAATTCCCTGGTATCGTTTATTAATTGCTCGAAATGCGCATCAAATTAGTCGCGGGCCCGCGAACGATACGTCACGTATTCAATTTACAATCATGGCGGCCGCGATGGAATAAATTAATGCCATCCGCGATACCGATCGTTTCGCATAATAAATGCCGCGTTATCGAACGTATACATCCGAGATATTGGACGCCCGGCGTACTACAGTGAAAGCGAGAACCGATTAATCGAGTTTTTCGAGGGGATGCGAGCGCGAGCGCAACCGAGCCGATTAATGAATTTACAAAATCCGGCTCCGCCATATTGAAAACGTTGTAATAGCCGACAGGGAATTGATGGTTGCCGGAGCCAATTACTGGAGGCGGAATATAAATATAAATATAAAATCCGCGGGTTTGCGTGTCCTATCGAAGTTGGAGAGCGTCGCGACGCGTACGCGCGGTGTCTCGTTAAAAATGAGCCGCACGGCGAGAGAATACGGGCGTCGGGAAAACAAGACGATCTTACGGGAGTAGAAAAGGAGGCGAGGAGGCAAGGAGAGAGATTAAAACCACGCTTCGAATTCGAATCTATAAGTGTCTTCTCGCTCCTCCGGGAATCGGGCGGCGGCACGTGTCAAAGGATGGAAGAAGAAGAAGAAGAAATTCAGCGACGCCGTTGAAACGCGCAAGCGCGGACCGCGATGGAGCTATTCGGTGATTCCCTGGGTGCAACAAAGACACTCCACCCGGTCAAGATGGCTGACTACTCCCTCCATTCCATCTCCCACCATTTCGTCTCTCTGCCTCGAGCAAGAACCGAGAGAACCGTGCTCTCGCCGCGCCGACCAGAAACGGGTACATGCAATCGCACACTGTTTCGTCTACACTTACCCCAAATATTTTTAAACTTCTTCTTCGTCTTCCTCCGCACTTTCCGCCCTCTTTTCCACGGAGATACGTCCCTCTAACATCCCCCGACGGCGACAATGACGACGTCGACGACGACGATTTCTAGCGCGCGCATCGAGAGCGTGCATCGTCTTTCGAAATCCTACCGACTCGTCGTTCTTTCCTCTTCCCGTCGTTTTGTCGTCGTCGTCGTTGATTTTCCACGAAAAGGCACGCACGGAAATGTATCGTGACGGTGACGGGACGCCGCGCGACGCGTCTGCCGACGCCAGGGGACGCTACGGAGGGGAATGCCGACAAGGGCGGGTTGAGAGAATGATGCGCGATGGGGGGACGAAATTTCGAATCTTCCCGGCTGTGTGGTAGAAATAACGCTTTCGGATTAACCTCCGGAAAAGTTTGTAGAAACGCGTTTACCCGTGAACTTTCGCTACGAGTGACGAGACCGTGTTTACCCTTGTGTTTGGGTCATTGTGACTCGAAATCAGACCGTCGATTTTAATTATAGGGTTTTTGATGGACATGTAGGTAGATTGTTTTGCATCATTAGCATATATGTAAATACTAGCAATATTTGTTGACGTTGCTGACAAAGCGCATTACCTTCTTGGGCAATTACCTAGTTATGTTCGAGATCATATGTATGAGAAGTTCATTTTCGCTTTTTGAAATTTTTCTGCTTAAATGTCATGAAAAAATTGAGATAATAGTTCGTATACGTTGTATGCCAGCTAAGAACTAGTTTTCTTTGGGAATTAGTTGGCAATTGTGGTTTAATAAATTACAAATATATATTTTTAGATGTAGGTATCTTTTATAGTACGGCTTTAATGATTTAATACGAACTCGTTGCTGAGCTTTTATTCAATCTAGACTTCTGCTAGTCCAAATAGAATGATTTTGTATGAACATCTGAATATTTGAATCGAAATTATTTAGTCGACTACTGTAATGTTCAATTGTTGCAAGTTTGAGACAGTTTTGATTATTTTAATTGTTGGTATAATACTATAGTTCCCACAATATTTAAGAGGATCTTCAAGTAAACTTCTTAAGAAGTTCTAGAGGGTCTTACTTCCATCCTCCATTTAAGGGTGTCTTTGCAATCTTATTGGAGCTAATAAGAGCAATTGCTGTAGATGGCTAGAGGAACTTTATTATCCCAACTTATACGTTATCCGAATTGTCTTGCTTTCCAACAAGAAAGTCTATTAACAACCCTTTCTTACGTATGTTCGTGCCATATCTTAAAAAAGGTTCCAAGATTATATTTCCCATAATGACAAATGATTTATGAATAAAACGACTGTCACTGTTCAACAATTCATAAAAAAATCCTCAACTATTTATCCTCAATTTCTGAAAGTCGATTAACAAACCTGTCGATAAATAGAGCGTCAAGCAGGATCTGTTATTTGTCTCTCGCAATACCGTAGTTTCTCAAGAGTTTAGCTACCGAACAGAAAGAATGTACAAGAAACCCCTGAACACTGCACACGACAATGTCTTCAACGTCTCCACCGTCCATAAAACAACCGTAGATGAAATCATTCAATTCCAACAAAATAATCGTGGTTAAATTGTAAACCGCAACTTGAGTATACGAGTAATAAACTTTTTTTATCGTACTGCGCAGAAAGGCATAGCATGGCATGCAGAGTACTCGATGTTGCTCTGTGTAATAGCGGATGTCGAGTAAAATAGAACAATGTCGATCGTTAGAGACTCTGGCGGGCCGGTGCCATGTCGGCGGTCTGGCCTGTGTCTCGGTTGTAAGATTTCCTAAATCGCGCGCACGGTGCGGCGTTTTGCGGCGGCGGAGATTATAGCCGAGATTCTCTCTATTCCGAAAGTCGAAGAGGCGGTCTGAGGATAGGCAAAAGTAAGGATATGTTGGCGAAGAGAAAGGCAAGGTAAGGCAAGGCAGCAGGCAGCATGCAAGCGAAGGCAAGGCAGCACAGAAAGAACGTGGTGGAGGCTGCCGACGACAGATGGACCGTGCGCGAACAGTGGTAGGAGAACCCGAAGATGGCTGCCGTGCTCGCGCGGCGTACGCGTCGCGTGCAAACTCGCAACAACGTGGGTGAGCTAACGGGTGCCCGATGTGGAAGTGCGAGCCGTAACTCGGTGATTTTTCCCGGGAGTGAATTCCATTCTCGTCGACGAGTTTCGCTGAAAACCGTTTTCGTAAAGCGCAGCAGAAGCGTGGCTCGCCGCGGCGACCACGCCCTTGCCATGGGCAGCCATCTTGCATGTCAGCTGGCCCGCGATGCACCACGCTAGTCAGTGTTGCAACCTTAGCAACCATCGCGCGATGCACTCTGCCCGCACGGCTCGCCAACACTGGCTGACGCCACTCTTCAGGTACTTTTCTCATATATTTCGCCCTTACCTGGGCTCCACACCCCCTTTATCCGCTATCACAAATCCAAGACGGCTCTAAAATCTTCTACTTAGTTTGTGCATGACTCTTCGACAATGTATACATCTTCTTTATCACATAGCTATCATGTTCTGCTCATAAGACCGTATCTACCAACATTTCTTTCCAGCGCGTTTAAAAAATGCAGTTTCCAGGCGCATTTTATTGCAGAAACAATGCTATGTTGAAACATACGGGAGCGCTAAAAATAACGCAGTAGAAATAAAGGAAGCACCGTTACACGTGTTTTCCTCTTCAAGTCCGGCGGTTTTTATATGGATCGTACTTTTAGAAGTCTCGGGCACCCCTTGGGCCGTTCCGACCCGCGACAGCGGTGGCTATAGCTTCGAATATCGTGGCCGGCGACCGGATATACGCGGCCGTTAACATTTTGTAATGTAACTTTACCCCGTCGTTGATTATAGCGTAACCGCCGCTGTTGTTGAGTGGAACAATGACGAAATTGTATTTATTAGGATTACCCGACCGAATTTATTCCCCAAGCCGGATCGAACGCCGTTTCGTCGATTGTATTTTTAAACCGTTCCTTTAGCCTTATAGCGAGGGCGGGCGCAGTTTTTAAAAATAAACCGCGTGCGCGGTCTTTCTTTTTGGCAAAAACCGCGGCGGTGGCGGCAGCCTGGCAAATAATCGGAGGGCATTAAGCCGGGATTACGTTTTGTTGATTTATCCATTTATTTTCACCGCTCCGGAGACGGTGGAGGGGTTGGAAGAGGCTCCCCGATATCATCGTGTTTTAGCAGACCACGAAACATATCCACTTACACTTCATTGCCTATCAAGCTCCGAGTACTTCAGCTTGAGTTTCATGCCGCGCTTGCCTCTCTCTGTTTCTCTCTCCCGTCTCCGCGGAACTTATAAACGTGTTATATATCAGATAAATGTTTTCCCCTGTGAGCCAGCCACCGGTACGTGTTTGCTTACAAGTAGCAGAAAGTAAGCCTAGTAAATATTCCCCGATCTCAGATAAACTCATCGGCGAAATTCCGATAAAGTTACTGATTTTACGATAGCCGTATATCTCGCCCGCGTGAATTTCACACGGTTTTTTATCTTTCTGCGTCTAACCACTGAACGTTTCACTGCCGCGCGCACGCTGACTACCGATTTACGGATCGCAGGATAGATTGATATCTCGACGGTGCGATGCCAGTTACATTTCCAACCCCGATGTCGAAGAAACGCAACGGGAAGCCGGGTATTTTTAATCGGTTCGGGCTCGGGCGAGACCGCAAACCGATTCAAGCTTGGAAAAATTCGCGCGATTTTTCTGCGAGTGTTCAACTGCGAGTTTAAACCGATTTTTCTGGGTGGAATCTGTGAAAGCTTGGAGATCGTTGCTGGAGGGTCGCAAGAACAAATGCTGGTTACCAAGCTTCAGAAAATTGTATTTAAAAAATGATCAGACGTCTTATGTCTATATTTTGCACGACCATGGTGCATGGTTAATTTGATCCAAAAGCAGACCTTTAACTAAACAAATATTAACTATATAAACAGCCTGTACACATTGCACAGGAGTTAAGAATTACGTTTCTTTCAGAATTGAATGCCAAACGTGATCCAATTAGATTCTTCAAATATAAATGTTCCTATTTCTCAACCAGCGCACACAAGCAGACTCGAAAATCAGATTTTCACGGTCCACATTTTCCATAAAACCGACAGAGAAATATTTTAAAATGAAATATTGGTTCATCATGAGTTCGAACCCACTTTCGCCGCCTGCCACATGGTGTAGCCAATTAAATAACCCAGCTATGAGCTTTCCTTTTTCTACAATGGAGGTTCGAAGAACTTATTACGTCCTACCGTTGAAGAATGTAGGCGGATAGAAAGCTCGTGCTCATATAGGGTTTCTCCGGCTTCGAGTAGCAGGAAGTCCCGGGCAGGAGGAAGGAAGACAGTATTAGGCATCATGTTTTTGCCGTTTGTCCGCGCACATCGTCGTCCGTCTCTTTCACTGGCACTTCGACGGTATCCGACGGTCCCTCTCGGCACTTCTTTGGATCAAGCGCATTCCAGAGGGCCTTCTTGGCCCCGATGAACCCACTTGATGAAAAGCTCCAGCAACCCACGTCGCCACTTCTCGTGTACACCGCGCGTACGCTGTGCACGACCCTGTCCCGGGAGAGCCTACGCGGCGGATATCTAGGAGCCATTGCCCATCGGGCTTCTCTCTCTCCTCTTCTACCCCTGATAATCCACGACCACTTCTGTTTCGCGATCCTATCTCACCTCTATTGTTTCTATGATCGCGTGTGTACAGTTAACCGTAGAAGTCGTCTGTAATATTACAAAGTCTAAACCGGACGGTGGTACCGCGATATGCATCGCGCAGGCTCTTCCGAGAGCGGTCCGGAGAACAACGCTTTGAATTTCCTTCAGTATTTTTCCTCAGGAATTTCGCGTTGAGTCATTTCGCGGCTGGGTTCGCCGAGTATGCCCGCGGAACCCGCATTTTCAAATAAATACGCCCGTACTCCCGTATCTGCGTTGAAATGGAGACAAAGCTGGCCGGATGAGGGAATTTTTACCATAGAATCATAGAATCATATAGACCACTCGTTTTTCTGTATGAATTTTTATTGATTCTTAGTAGGCGGATGGTTTTGGTGATAGTACTGATGGCAATTTTTGATTCCATTTAGACAGCTATCTATCAATTGTTTGAAACATATTTTTTAACGATATTTTATGTAGATCCATTGGTCTTTTTCTTGCATTCAATTGCAGAACACGATGACCTTCAAATACCGATTCCCACCATCGAAGTGTTAATACGTGGGGTGTCGAGGAAGTAATTTCTAATTGGCTATGTAAAAAGAATTGCATTGCATCTCATTCCATTGGATTTTGTATGATGAAAACTATTTTTCTTCGCATTTTTCATTACAATTAAGGCACTCGCAGCAATAGAATATTAATTTTTGTATCTCTATGTTGCAGAGCGATGGTACAAAAGTATTCATGGCTTTTTATAAATCGGCTCTCTTCAAGTTTCGGAAGTTTCAGGAGGATCTGACACAATGTCATCGAGAACAACGCGATAAACCGCGTTATCGTTACAGCGCTGTCTGTGGAACGTCGTCGTCTCGTTATATCCGTCACACTCCAATTTATTTCGACTATCTTATCTCCGGAAGCGGACATCTTTCACCGTATACGCACAAAACATCGTACAAGTGTCAGGGATGTGAACTTTAATTCATAATTCTCGGCCCAGTGTCTGAATGACGGCAAACGTCGTTCATTGAGTGCTGCAAGGAAACTATATCTATCCTCAAGATGTATTAGAACTTTAATCTATAATTCTCTTGGTTTCGTATCTAAAACCCTGTCCAGACTGACGGAGAATTGTCCGCGGACAGTCTGCATACTTTGCATGTTGTCTGTGGATAGGCCGCGTACGATATATTAAGTTAGGTATGAAACTTGACAAAACTCAGAAGCAAACTTTTACATTTGTCAAGTTTCATACTTAACGACCTGATACATACCTACCTACATTGTCCGCAGACTGTATGCGGAATGTACGGGGACAAATGGTCCGTCAGTCTGGATATTAAATGAGACACGAGAACAAGGGCTAATGTCGTCCATTCAATTTTATAAAGAAGCTATCGATCTCCTCAATTGTACAAAATAATAATTCATCATCATCGATCCTGTGTCCGTATGAGGAAAACTGAGAGCGTCACAGAAAATGTCGTTGATTCAATTCTAATTCACAATTCTCGGCTCCGCGTCAGAATGAATTGAGAACAAGGAAAGCATTCTAGCAAAATGTTGTTCATTCAGTTCTGCGAGGCAACTATCGATCCCATCAGGTGTTCCCCTTATTATCAGAGATCCAGTATTTTTACCGTGGAGCATGTTGCTCGCACACACGCACACACGCACACACGCACCGGAAGTTCGTTTACCACGTCGCTAGCTATCTGTCCGATCTAAAACGATACGGCGTCACTCACGTCTTGTTAGCGCCTAGGGTGATCGCCGTGTAACGCCGTTAACGTGCACATCACGACGAGCCATTAAACAGGTAGACCGTACGTGAAATAATTGCGGGAACGTCGCAAGTAAAGAGTCGTCGTCGCGATGCTCTTTTGCACGACTCCGGTCCGGTTCTCCCTCTGTCTCTCTCTCTCGTTTCACTTTCGTAGGATATGCGATGATTCTGAATAACTCGACAATGACGGCGGTCAACTGCGGCTGCCAGTTTAAACGCCGTCTTGTAAATTGTTCATAACGGAAAGTGAAATTATTAGGTTTTGACCGATGCCGACGAGCTTGTAATGACCAAGAGAGCCGTTCACGATATCCCGGGACCGGCTTCCCTTTTATTGGATCTACGGAAAAGTTCTCAGGGCCCGGGCTTCCTCCCCCGCTGCGAGCTTTGCCTGTTATGAAATTTCCAGTGACCAGCATAAAGAGGAGTCGTAATGTCGCCGATTTGCATGGCAGATTAGGGAAATTAGGTGGGCGTGCCACCTGCTGGTAGTTCTGTCCAAACATTGCGGCACGTCTATTTACCTTTGCTCGGCTTACCTACCTGCTTGCACTTACTTAACGCCATCGGGACAATGATTATATGGTATCTCGCGGTTAGCTCCCGCGATCAAGCCTAACCGCGTCTTCCACGCAACCCGAGACGCTCTTCTCTGGGCGCGCTGTGTCCCAACTTCGAAAAAATAATTTTCCACTTAGTACGACGGGGATTTAAAGGGTGGGAGGTTCGCGAATCGTATAAATTACGCGAGATAAGACCGGCCATAATTCCCAGCGACTTCAGTTGCAGCTTGTAACCGGTAAAAAACGGCGTGCACGATCGCCTGAAATACGGCCCGTCTCCGTATGCAACCTTGTAAAGCTTTTCGCAGCTGAAACAGGCTATCGACTCGAGTTCGTCGGATGATCCGTCTTTCCTACTGGGATAGGATCCGCGATAAAACGCGAGCCTTCGAGCTCTGGTCGTCTCTCCCCGGGTAAATGGATAAGGAGATTCCCTAAATGTTTCAGATTGCAGCGCGCGCGTTCGCTCGCTTCAACCGGGCAGAGCGTTATCTTCCTTATTATTATGCCAAAACGGCGCGGGAAAGGCTTCTAGATTAAAAAGTGCAACGGCGCGCAGGCCAGAGCCCGGCACCGCAAACGTGGTGGTGGTTGCTTGCTGCTAATCGCAAGAAATATCGGGGCACCGGATAACTCCTGGCCGTGCGATCACAGGGATACAGAAACGCGTAATAACGAAGCGTTTACAGAGCCAACCGCGGCGATTTCATTATCCCTACGGTTCAGCAATTTACGGACCATTACGGCAAAGTCCTACAGGCTATACTGGGCACGAGATAGCCACGTCGTACCATCCATTATTCATCATCCACTTCTCCGGCCTCCGTACAGTCTCGCCCGGTTGACTTGCGCACCCCTCCCACCCCTCTCTCACTCCATTGTTCTCTCTTTTTCTTTCATCCCTCCGCCACCCACCCCTTTTAAATCTTCCGTTGCGACACTGTTTTTTGCGTCGCCGCTCCTTTTAATTAGCCGCCGATGTCACTATTGTTGGCCTCCTTGCCTTGAACCGGTCACGTTCGTAATGAAGATTTCAGAACCTGCTAACTTTGTTTGAATGAAAATCGAATTCTGTTCTTGTCTCGTCGATATTTACACTTTAGCGAAATTACAGTCATATAAATAGTTGATTAAACACCCTCTGAAACAGAATAAGTTTCCTAAGATTGCATCCTAATGGATTGAGGTTTCTTGAGACACTAGATAGAGTGGGTGTAATAGTTGATGAGTAAAAGGAATATTTGGAGAAAATGAGATTTGTTAGAATCGCAAAGGAAATACAGTTGATAATCGTAGTTTTTGGTGACTTACGATATAATTGATTAACTGATAGTGAAAGAAAAGCATCCTTAGACTGTTCTCATGATTGTAAGTAGAATAAGTTATTAAAAATACGGCAAGAATATATGTAGAAATATAGAAACCATATTCTTGCAACCATTCAACCGTAGTACAGTTAACCCTCTACATAACGTCGCGTCAGTCGCAAAAGTACTAACTACCTTCCAACTACGTGAAAAGAGTTATATTGCAAAGTATTAAGATTAGACGCATTTTGTTTGTCTTCAGAAATTCCTGAACCGTCGGATCTCGTTATTCTCATTATTTTATTCAATTCCCTTATCTTAATTACATGCGTTATAAACGCCATTACACAATGGCATGGTTAATTCATGAGTGAAGGCTACCTAGAAAATTGTAAATATTTTGACAAATTTGTTCCTGTTTCTTATTTTTAACGTGGCCTTGGTTCTTCATAGGCGCGATAAATAATCGATCGGTGGCGCAACTACAGCACAATTCAATTAAGGATAGAATGTCGTACGAGATTTAGATCCGGGGAAACTTATGGTCCAGGTTCTCGGGTGTATCTAGGGAGATGATTCAGTCTTCCAGCGGGTTCAATATATTATTAGAGATCGCCAGCAAAAGTCCGCGAGACAAGTTTTTTCAGAGTCTCGACGTACTAAATTTTTCTAGGCAACCTTGACCTTGATGGTATCGAAAGGAATGCCGGACAAGAAAGCCTAAAACTATTTCTGGGGGCGGAGTTAGGGGTGGCAGGTATTTTCTGTACAACCTCTGCGGGTTACACCCTCTTTCTTTGTTACCGATTCTTCTTTCCTATTTGTCCAAAAGTAATGCGAATATTTTCTTTTAACTGGAATTTTATTAAATTTTTTTGTTTTATTACAACAGTCGTGGCACGTTCTTGTATATGAGCCAGTAAATTTACATTTACTGGAGCATCCTTCTTACTTATGCCTCACAGCAGCAATAAATATCGAAATATGCGGGTTGTTTATTAACTGCGCGCAGTCTTATTATTTTCACCGGAACTTATGATGTATATCTGCCCCATAAATTCGCTCTCGTTTTAAAATACGCTTTCTCCTTGCATCTGTTAGTACGCTAACCCCGTCAGCTTTCTTTTATCTCGGTTATAAATATTATACGTAACGCTTGAGACACAAAATCGTGCGGTTATTAATTTTGTAACGTATAGAATCGCAAAAGAAATAGTAACTGATTATTAACGGGTGAGCAACAGCTATTTCTTAACAACATCTTGTAAATGGCGTCTCGCGTCTTCTTTTGTTGTATCCTCATAAATGTTTTAAATATTCCAAACAGCTGTTAAAACACAAGATCATGCCATTATTAATATCATGATCAATTGTAAGAAATAATAACTGATATTAACAGGCAGTCAATTACAACATTTCGTCGCCATTTGAAAGAAAAGAATACCGCATCTGCGACTCTAAAATATTTTTATCACATCTAAAGTCTACTACAAATAAAATTTGGTTCAGTTTATAATTTCATTCTTAGTATTTCTCTAAAAATGTTAGGAAATGTTTACAGAAAATGACTGGGTTCGAAGAATAAAATAATCGAATGATTAATTCCAACTCATGGACGCCATCTTGAATGAGAAGGAGCCATCTACATATCTGAAGAAATAGTCTTACCAAATCTAACAGAAAAAACGGTGAAATAATTAACTCTAACACGAAGATAGTTCCGCGTTAATTGCTTAATACTTCCCCGGAAATATTGGCAAACATTTCGAGATTGTTTTGTGGTGCAACAGTTCTCGGGATCGTCGCAAAAAATGGCGGCTCGATAGATAACACGACGGGACGGTTTTTGTGCGTGGATCATTCCTCTCAACCGAGTTAACGAAGCCGATCCGGAGTTATTTTAAAGGCGGAGTTGTCAGTGAAGGCATCTCGGCCACAAAGACCTCGAAGTCCTCCCCTTTTCTTTCAAACACGTCCCCTTCCTAGAACGTCCTAAAATCCAGTCCTCGCCCCGTTTCGAGCCGACCACCATGAAGAAAGATCAGGATGGTGGAGTCCGAAACGATCATCCGAAAGAAAGACACTCGTTCGAATTCGGCACGGGCCGCTTCTAATAAAGACACTTCTCATTTTTCTCCCCTTTTCTTTTACCTTTGTGACTCCAAGCCGCTGACTGCACTCGCTGCCATTTCCTTGTTTTGTCTTCCGAACGGTAATTTTCCCTCGGGCTTGAATTATTACCCGATGCTTCGACCATAAAGGATGACTGACGAGGTTAGCTAACGTCGACCATACGCTGAGCGACGTGCTGTGACATTTAGAATACTTTCTATAGAAGATACAAACTTTAATAGCTTTCAATATATACGTTCTATAAAATATATGGAATATGTTTCTTGCTTACGTTTTCAAAACTTCTTGCTTTATTGCGAGAAAGAAGGACACCCTCCGGGAACAGGAACGTTTACTGACTACCAACCTGTCCTGCTTGCGTCTGATTGGCGCGTCGATTGGGCCGTGGATTGGGTCGTTGAGAATTAGGTGACATGTGAATAGACGCATAACGAAGGTAATTGCTCTGTGTTAAAATATGTTTAATATTAGTTAATTTGATTGAATTGGGATAAATGAAGTACGAATATTGATTCCTATTTATTGCACCGTTCTTTTTGCGATGAGATTATGGTGTGCTGTGCTTTTGTATGATTGGAAAGTTGAGAAGAAGAAACGGAAGGGTTACCGTAACGGTCAGGTAGTCATTCACAATGATTTGAAGCGAATAATGTTTCATTGTAAGTAAGACAACATATTTAATACCACCTAATTTGCTCGAATTGGGGTAATTGAAGTATGAATATTGCTTCCCGTCTATTGCTTTGTTCTTTTGCGATAGAATTATGATACAATTTACTTTTATATGACAATTATGACTGGAGAGTTAGGAGAAGGTAGGGGAAAGGTTAATGTTACGGTCATACAGCCATTTGCAATGAAAAGAAAGAAAGAATATGTTATTGCAAATGTAGGAATAGGCAATATATCGTAGACAATGCAATTATTAAGTTCAGAAAATAAATGACATAAATTTGTACAGGATCATGTTCGATTGAGTCATAATCAATTTCTGTTTCTGGGAACAAATTGTAATGATATATCCTCATGACTCATTATACTTGAGCTACCTGATAAATAACAATTTGCAAGTACTGATGAATCTATAATAGATTAAAGAGAAGTTGTTTATTCCACTGGTAAATGGTATACTAAGACAGAAATTACTAATGACTCAATCTAATAATTGCTACTATGTACGACATTATAAAACAGCAATTTACTATGACTAAGAATTCATTGAAATGTAGTTATAGGTAAAAAAAAATCTGTGTTAAATAGTAAGGGAATATATATATTCTGTAATCTTTCCAGTTTTTTTATCAATGAAATAAAGAGGATAATCTCATTAGTATAGTAGCTTATTATGATAAATTATTTATTCCTTCAAGAAAAGCAGAGTTTTTAACGAGTGTTTATAACAGATTCAACTCTGCCTTTCTATAAAGAATCAGGCATGACATGTAAAAGCATGCAAAAATATCCAGTTTTGTATAATTTAAAATGCGAGTGAATATATTATATTTGTAATTGATAATGTTATATTATATAATATAAATATAAGAATGTTTTAAGTGTTAGTCCTATGGCTTATTCGAATGTACTAACTGATAGTATCATTTGAAACAAAATGAACAGTCTACTAACACTCAGTTATTACGAAACAGGACAAAAAAGACAATGAGCAGTGCAATTACATGTGTAATTGTAGGTTTTATAATGCTTAATGATAGTATATAAATTACAGGAAGCAAACAACTGAGCATTGTAAACATAACAGAAGGAAATGGTAATATTTATGGGGTCTAACATTATGTAAGGAACCATATAACCATAACTCTTAGAATAAGAAGCTAACAGCAGTGAACAGATTTTTCTGTCAGATTGGACAATTTTCCCATAATTTTCAACAAATACAATTTATGTTCTTTACAAATGCAGTATTACAATCAATCTGCACTCTTTATCTTACAAAATATATATCCATTGAAAATTCTATAATTCTGAACAGGATTCATCTATTTAATAATTTCTTATGCCTTGAGGGTTCACCGAAATAGCATTTTCATTAAAATGCTGTTAAGCACCAACTATATTTATACATCAAAAATTTATTTAGTTTGAAGTATCACTACATCATATATTGAAAAGCTGCACTGGGTTATTTCAGCAATTTTCTAGCAATAAAACCCAAGAATTACATACTCCAGGTACTAAAAGATCAAAATAAAACATTGTATAGAATGTTGCTATGCACCAACCACGTCTAGGCTCCCTTAAAATTTAGTTTCAAGTGCCCGACAAGCATTTCAGATGCATCATAAATCATTTGAACAATCTCCCAGCAATAAAGCTTTAGAAAGGCATCGTTCAGGGCCCAGAGGATCAAACTGAAATATCCCATAAAATAAAATAATATCCCCAAGAATCTTTTCACCATGATTCCCCCTTATTATATCAACTTTTAGTTCCGGGTGCTTGTCTTTTCTCGTCTTTTCCTGCTCTGTATCTTGGTTTTCCTCATGGTCCCTGTTGCCTTTTCACAGTCCGTCTCCGTCCGTCCGTCCGCAGATACCCCGGGCACCAAGTACCTCTCCCCGATTTATACGTATTATGCTCATAGACGTTTGAATTGCAAATCCGTGTCGTGCGCTCGCCTATATAGCGCGGCCTAATCCACGGGAGAAATGCATTATTGTTATTGCTGGCACGATCCTCAACGGTTCAACGACGCGCGCTCGCGCGGTATTAATACATACGGTCGATGTCTTTCGTTACGTAACACTTAACTCCCATAATCTCAGCCGATAGACTCGCTGATTGTAAGTTTCGCGGCCTGTCCAAGTTTCCCTCTCGTTATATGGGGCATAGGTGTAACGCGGAACGTGTTAAATTATCTTGCGACACTAACGCTTCCTTTTCGGAACGTGTCTCCCTCCATGGAAGCGGTTCTGTTCCAAGCTATCGGGTTCTAACCGATTCTATTTCCAACGGGCCGTGCTTCAACGACTTCTCGAAGTTTCGGGTACCTTAACCCTTTTTCGCTTTTTGCCTTGGCTCGGAGACACGGCTATAGTCCTCGACGTCGCGCTGTTACAAGCTTAGATGCATCTGGAAACTGGAGTCGAGGTGATTTCCAATTGTGGGTGGATTTATTGCTAAACTGGCTTAGTTAGATAAACTTAACACTTGGATAGGTATTTCACTGATTAAAAGGTCGGCAATTAATAGAATTTTTTAAGGCTCAGATTTTTTGCAATTCATAACTCTTTTAATTCTACTAATGGTTCTACTACTACCCGAGGCTTTTCAGTGAAATTTTCTATGGACTCTGATTTTCGCTACTACATTGAAGAATAACGATAGATATGGAACTTTTTACAGAATTGTTAGGAAGATCCAAGTGTATCATTTTATAGTCTGATAGAACAGGTTATCTTGGTCAACAATTTTTATACAATCAAGGATATCATTGATTTTCATTAAGAAGTAACATTATAAATGAAACACAATTTGTTGATTCTGAGGGAAAAGCATAAATGGACGAGTTATCTTCTTAGGATTTTTTATACAACTATTTCTGAGGAGCGTTTGAAAGTTAATGAATAAGAACAGATATGATTTTAATAGAATTTGTGGGCAGGAAGCTTATAAATAGGGTAATGGGTGGGAACGAATACAATTTTAGTAGAATTCCTGGCAGGAAAATCAATAAATAGCACGATAACTCGGAATTTTCATTTGAATTATCGCCCATTGTAATGTTAGTCCAACTTTCCAGATATATTGATCATTTACAGGATTTACAGTTTGAAAAGGCAAGAAAATAACGGGCTATCCGTTATTTTATAACTATTGCCTCGCCGTTTCTCTTTGGTCACGTTTATTAACTCAAATCTTTACTTTATCATTTATTTCGTGGCGACATCGAAACAGTTACAATTTTCTACCACGAAACGTATACTATGCTGTGTGTATTTATTGCAAGAACTTAATATTTATTAGCGTGGGGGTAATATTTCCTCGCAATTGACGCGAGCTGAAAAATATTTATACAGGTACATATAATGGCATTATACAGAATGCCATTTTTATGCTTCACTGCATGTATGTCATCTAAGATTGCCTGGATAACAAATAGGTTAAAATTAAATTATAGTTTACGAATACAATTGCTGCCAGGATTGAACAATTTATTATATTCTGTTGTTAATCTTAAACAGTTGAAAGAATGCTAGGTAACTCAAATTAATTAAATTCTACAGATAGTATACTTATGATATGGGACTGTAGATTGAACTACTTAAAACGTAGAGCATCCTTTCCTACTAAAAAATTATTTTACTAAAAAAATCCATGGTTTAGTGGCTACTATACAAGTGATTTTATATTTTCGACGGATAGTGTGTAAATTTACAAATTCCAGTTTTTTAGCAGTTAACTCTTGGACCAACGATTAGGTTAGTACCGTGGACGTTGACTAGTTATGATGGCCAGATTAGACAGCCAGTTGAATTGTCAACTGGGGCGCGAAACAGCGTCGTAACGACGATCGCTGACAAAAAGTCCCGTCGCAATGAAAAACGGTAACCGATCGAGCACTTCAATACCGTCGTTGAACCGCTATCACTTTCCGTGTGCTTCTCGAGCCGGTATTTTTTTTTGGCGAGCCAGAAAAAGCCGGAGAAATTAGTTGGGAGCGACAGAGGAGCCAAAGTCCGTTGCAACGAAAGTAGAGGGCATGGCGGCGCTTGGTCGTCTGTCAGGCCTCCCGCTCGGAATCTTAATGTCACGATAGCCTGGAGCACAAAGAGCATCAGTGTACCCGCGAAACAGAAAATCATTCTAACTCGATGCTCAATCGGTCATTATTCCGGCGGGATTTCATGCCGGGACCGGTTTGCGAATCTTCAATAGTCGCATTTATACAAAGTAGACGCTCTCACTGATCTGATGTATATAAATTCTTTCGGCATGATTCGTAGTCTGCGAGAGGCGGTTTAATTTATGTATTTTTTTTTGTTCCAGGATGCAACAATGGCGTTTGGGAATGGACATCACCTGAGACTGGTATTATAGCACATTGAGGTGAGCGGAACGTATATAGGTTTGACTGGAAAATGTAAATTTGAAACTCAATTGAGATCTCAAGTTTGGAGGTGCAACGGTCAATGCAATTCCACTTGTAATTTTTGGTAAGAATCAAGTAAAAATTATCGAGCTTCAGCCTTTATGGCTTCAATAGACAACTTTTTCTCAATTTTTAACAGTGCAGCGTTAAAAATTGCATAGGGTTACAAGTTTTTAGTGCATTGATTTTTGCATGCTCTAAAAATCAATGCAGGTGTAAGTGCTCTCTCAAAAATGTGCGGAGTGCGTAGTGAATAATTTTGAAGCTTGTGAAAACTAAAGCGATTTTCAAGATTTTTCGAGAGCCAGTGCGCGTCTGTGAAAACATTGAAAATATAAATGAAGAACGAAGATGAGGAGTCTAATAGTGAAGTACAAATAACAATTTTTAACATTTTGACATTGCATTTGACGTTATATTATCGCAAAAAACTGGAAGCATCAACATTATTGATCTACCATAAAACGTTTCATTAATCCAGAAGAATTCTACGTTTCAACTTCCTCAGTAGCTCTTCGAATCTCATAAGATAGCGAAGTATAAATAACTGGACCTTCAAGCATAATGAAGACTTGTTCGAGGATTACGAAGAACTTTGTTTTCGAAGTAAAATCCAACCATAGTCGGATCAGCATCTGTAAAAGTAACGTCTAACAATTGGGGATTGATTCTCATTCACGGGCCAATTGGGACCTATTGTGCGAGTATAATCGCCATTTGCTGCGTGTACGACAAGATACTCCGCTGACAACAAAAGATCAGTGGCGGAGGATTGAGCAGTTCGTTGATCGGTGGTCAATAATAAGTGTACTGAAATGAAAAGCATGCTTGGTCGATTAAAACGGTAATTATAATCTCGGTATATTTTCACGGATTATCTGATATCCTGGGCAGTCAAGCATCGATTGCATTACACGATCGGAAATAAAAGAAGCGAGAATTTCCTAAGCTACGGTGCGCTTCGGTATCAAACAGATTCGATTAGCTCCCGTAACGCAATAGTTGTGACAATGTTGTGCCCGAGAATTGCCGATATTCAATATCCTGCGGCATTACGACCGGGAATGATAAAACTAACGGCCTTAGGATTTCGATTAAAACGGCCGTTTAAAGTGAAACAGCGTCAGTATTTCCAAAGGTATCGGGCTCGTTCTCGTACAACGTTCGCATAAGTAACGATCTTCGAGCAATAGCTTACCCGCACCCTACCATTAGGTCTAAGTATTTATGGGCTCATTCATTTCGTTTTATGTTTCAATTTGGACGCATTGATACTTGTTTGTTTACATGTAAGCTGCCACTCATTCATTCGGCCGCGCGGCTACTTCTAACCAGCCATTATTATCCCCTTTGTCGTCGCGAGCACACTTTCTTCATTACCCACGGCAGTTCTGTATCCTATCATTACGTATTACTTACTACTCTTTGCTATCTTGATAACACGCTAATAAATCGCATCTTTCCACGTTTGTGTCTCGATTCCCTGCACAGTTTGCTGCAGTTCTATTCGCCCGTTCAGTTTCATTTCAAACAATTACACCGCAGCACGTGTTCTAGTTTTATTAATTCCAAGTCGATCAGGTAATCTTCTTCTTGCAATCGCTGGCGTAATTGTTTGCAGACGGAAAAATACAGATTGCTGTTTCATAGGGGGACATCTCGATTGCTCCTGGTATTATGCAAATCGTCGCGAGTTTCGTCCAAGTATAATAGGACTTGTTAAGTCGACAATACCACCATTGCGTTCAGGTTGCAGATTTAACGCTACCGTAAGATGTTATTAATATTTAAAGCGAGCATCGTATTTAATCGAGCAGCTGGCCCTTTCAATTACCCTTCGTCGATTTATTCGTGCCGAGAGAAGCAACATTTCCGATTCGAGCGACGCTGTTAATGTATGGTTTCGAGAGCAGGCAATTTCGAAAATTTTTCGAGTCGCTACCGCGTAGGTAGCAGGCAAACTGAGCCGTGTGAACTCTCCTTAATATTTCGTGCGTCGTCGGACAGGTTTCCCAATCGGTAAGGTAGGACGCCATCAAGTTTAACGAGTGTTCAACTTGTGTTTAAAGAAATTGCTCTCAAATTATCCGTTCGTAGGTGTTGCACGTTGACTGTGTGCGATTTCGCGTTGTATTACACATTTTTGCTCTGAGTCCTCGACATTGTTTTTTCAACCGTGTTTCCGTATTTCCCTTGCAGGGTACATAGCATGCAGAATTATCGTTAAGATTAGCTAACCAAAGACTGCCAAATTGCCCGCGCATATTAATCCGTTCAGCTATTCGAACATTCACGTCCGAGCTCGCAATTTACGAGTGCAGCTGCACGAGAAGCATTGGCAACGGTGGATGCTTAATTTTTCCTTAACGTTTCTGTAGCCGGAGATGCGTACGTAGAATTTCTACTCGCGCCAGAAATTCTAGATAATATTCCTATACCCTTCGCGAAAAGTTAAAGGATCCTTCACCTGATCAGGATATCGGCTGCGAGAACTGCAGGGAGCTGCGATTCGGATTTCGCAGTCAGGTGATTCCGCAGGAATCCGCCAGATGGCAAACAGGACTTCTTCCGTGTCCTTCGCGGACCGAAGGATCTCGACTTCGCTCCTGATGGACTGTAGATCAATATGCACCGAATTCCCAACGTTTTTGCAATAATCAACAACGTTGAAAATGTATGAAACATGCATTCGATGTCCACATGACCGTTTGTTTTTGTTAAGAGCTGGAAAGCTGGGTCGACATGCTCGAAACTGAGCGTACAAATTTTGCAATACGTTGTTTATTATCCACTGTACACTATTGCATGTTGAAATGCATTAGTGGTTTATTACGGGTATTAATTCGGGAGTGCTTCAAGTGAATTTCTTGTCTGGAGAGCAATGAAACAGAGAGAAATGTTGCAATAGTATACAGGGTTTATGATTTTACTAGAATGTATTGAACAATGCGGATGTGAAAATATCTTGCAATGAAAACTGTACAATTTTTAGGCAAGTTCGTAATCTTATTTATTTAACCTTGTAATGACCATGAAATGTGCTATGGAGGAGACAATAATTTTTTCAATAGGAACGTGCAGTATTCTATGAATAATTGAACTTGATTTTTAGTAAAATATTACGTGGCATTTAAAAATTTTAATATCCATTCTCAGGATGATTCAAGGGGATTGCGAGTTCAAACAAAACATAAAGCCATTAAATGTTTTTCTCATGTCGTTCAAGTTTCAACTCAAACATTTTTTTATATCATTCTCATTGACCAAGACACTCGAATGTTGAAATCAAACATCATCTACATATCTCTTTATTACTGTTTAAATAGATCCATAATTGTTCTTGAATTTAAGCCCGTAATGCAATTTTAAACTGACTACTGCAGCACAAAAATAAACTCTTAGTCTGTGAATTAATCAAGGAAGAAATTTTGTGACAGTGTGATGCAGCAGGCGTCTATATAATGAAGTAATTTTTTCGAGAGTTTTTAACAACAATGTGCACTCCAATGACTATTTACAGTGCAAGAATAGACCTGCTAGACCGCCATTATCATCTATCGCCGCGAGTGGCTCTACATTACAGGTTGATCCCCCAGAGTTTCGATCCGCGCGAATAACGACGACGAGAATCGCGCTTATCTGAAATTCTGACGCTCGTTCATGATCGAATATTCATCCCCGGCCTCCCGGGGGAGAGCTGTGCGGGGAGGGGCGAGTGGTATAAGAAAGCAAAAGAGAAGGATGCGAGCGATGGGGGGCACCACACCGTAGGGTTGGAGGAGGGAAGAAAGACCAACCAAAATGAGAGTCCGAGCAGTGCGTTGAACCATGTTGGAGGAGACCAGAAGAGAGCCGAAGCCACCGGAGCGATGAAGAATGGATGCTGGTTTAGCAAGAGTGCAGATTTGCTCGAGTCGGGTGCAACGGCCCCTTCGCTTTCGTGTCCATCTTCTCTCGTTGCTATAGCTACGCCCTCTAATACATTCCTCCATCTTCGGATACCTGATTGCCACTTTGGTTTTATTCGAAATTCATAAGCGCATTGTCCATCATCCGCTTTAGATAAGATGGTACCTACGGCAATGTCAAATCTGACGGTGATGCTAGATCTAGCAAAAGGGCTACTGTCCCATGAGGAAAACATGAAAGATTATTAATTTATTATGTGGGATTAAGGTCAGGTTCTATCGAGACCTAGGAACTACCTGGTTCTTAATACAGGTGATTATAAAAAGAATGTGAAATTTATCATTACTACTATATATATAAACAAGAATCATTATCCTGTGAGGATACTATAAAAAATAATTAGTTTATTGTATGGGGGAGTATCGTCGAGATCTAGGATCTAACTGGTTTCTGTTTTTCATCGTCGACTACAAAAGGAACATCGGATAGAGTTCTTGACGCAGGTGACCGGAGAGGGAATGCAACTGCGGCGAAGAAAAAACTTGTAATAATCATGAAGCCATCAGGTGACTGTCGTCAGTAGCCGCGGTGTGTCCGGTTCTGTGAGAACAACCGTGGTCATTAAATAAACCCCTTTTAGTGGATGCCTGGTTATCTTCAATGGCGTTTTAAAAGGGGCATTTAGGCCCATTTTGGCTACCCACACAGCCCCGGACACCCTTCCCCCCACCCCTCTTTCGCGTTATGGTTGCTCTCTTCACGCCCCCACCATATTCGACACGCGTCCTACCACGCTATAAGCTTAAAGGCCCTGACTTTTACGATTCTGTTCAAGTGGTCATAAAACCGGAGTTTATTGCCGTCATGATTTTCAAGCAAACGGGCTGTGCCACCTGTCGGAGTCCCACAAAAGCGAAAACGGCGTCAAGTCTCTTCATCAAGAGCTCCATCAACGTGATCCTTTGACAATTATCCTGACGAGTCGCCACCATTGATCTGCACACATAAAACAATCTGTGCATACAAGATAGATACCGCGTAGAAGATGAATTAATTTTACAAAGTACATTTTCCTTCATTGAGTATATTCGACTTACTAATTCAACTTTAGTAGGTGAAGTGATCAATGAGCAAAAAATGTATTGTGTAAAATTCGAGCTTTGTCGTCTTACAATAGCAAACATGCAAAACGACGTTTTACGTAACAATAAATTATGCAAAAAAATTGCATAGCGAAGATTTACGCGTCTGTCCGTCATAATTTCAACAAAGTTGCAGAGGAAAGTAATCTTGAACAAAGAGTGATATCTCGGTGAAGCAGTAAAAACTGACAAATGACGTGTTCCAGCACGGGCAGGAGTGTGTACGTTGTCTGAATAATTGGTCATAAACGGCGCCGTTCGGCGAGACGGGCCGGTGTGTTTATAAACCCCTTTTTTCGAGGTTTGCTTCCAAGTAGGTGGGTGATATCCTAAACATTCATAATGGCGAAAGTGAACGAGCAAATAGTCCGGTGCCGGCCCCTGAGAGCAGCTTATGATGGGCATTACTTGGCTCGTTACGGAATAATTTACGAGGTGCGAACCGCGGGGGCGATAATCCAGCGACATTTACATCCCAATAAACATTCTCGATACTGGTGCGGCGCGCGCCACGGCGCTCGGCTCGGCTCGACTCGGCTCGCCTCTCACGAGGCCCACTTTTACGGCGTTTTAATTGTACGGCCGTGGTCTAATTGGTTCGTAAAACGCCCAAGTATCTCGTAAAGGACGTTTATGATAACATTCCTGTCGCCGGTGCTCGCAATCGCGTCGTCATCCGCCGACTTCGGACACGCTCCGTAACATCGGACCGGTTCGACCTGAATCGAAGTCATCATATCGGATGAAATGTGAGATCTCCTCGGCTCCTCCGAATGGTTAGTTCTCTCCTCCTTTGCCGGGGCCGCTTGTCGATCAAGCGCGGGCGCGAGGCACGATTGGAGAGACCGCTTTCGCCAATAACAATAATCGCAAGGTGCTCGTTGATGTTAGTCGTTTGAACGTCTGAATGGATCTGGCAACGTTAGTTCGCCGCTGAACTCAGAGGTGGCGGTGCACGTATCCCCACGAGCGGACCCGTGTATAATGTGGTGAGCCGAAAGGAGAGACAGAGAGGGAGAGAGAGAGAGTGAGAACGAGAAAGAGCGCGGAGTGGAGTGGAGAGAGGAAACGTTGCGTGACGCGCGTGTGGCGTGCAGCTTTCGCTCTACCGCACGGCGACCGACGTGTCTGTATCCGCGGCTGCTCGCGCGTTACCGCCTGGTGGGGGCAGCGCGGGGCGGCGCCTAGCCGGTCATGGGCGTCGTTCCAACTTGGAACTACTTTCACATGGCGTAGGAATTTTCGTGCTCTGCCGGCGCGGCACTCGTGACGAATTCAATTCTGATTGGTCCTTAAGCATAACCTCCTCCCTTGGCACCCTGTTTTCTTCTCCCCTCCGCCGCGCGCGCGATCGCCGCGGCCTCGTACCTCTCTCGTCTCCCTCTTAGCCCTCGTAACTCTATGTCTTACTCTTTTTCCCTCCGTTTCGTCTTTTTCCCCGTTTCTTCGATTCTCTACCCTCCAGAATTTTCTTCTCCTTCCTCGTTTTCCTGCCTGTATTTTCATCTTGATCTTCGACAGCGACTGATCACAATAAGAAAATCGTCCATGGCAGTACAGCGTTTCACGGCTCGGACACAGTATGAATTTAATCTCGCGGTATGTCGTCGGAGTTGGCCGAGCCCTCGACAGGGGTCGCACCGTAGTTTAAGCGAGGAAAAGAAGGAGAGCGATTGTTCGGGAACTGCACGAGAGGAAAGAGAGGAGATGCGCGACACGCCGGCGAGAGGTGGAGCGAGATCGCACGAGATGGTGAGAGAGCAAGCGTGGAGGGGGCGTTGTGTGCGGGGGAGAGGGAGGCGAACGACAACGGAGCAAGCGAGAGAAGTCGGTTATCGTGTTGGAGAGGGGGACGTTGCACGAAAGACAAGGAGGAAAAGCCTCGGCGTGGTGCGCGCTTCTCGTTGGAACGTAGTACATCGTGGAAGAGTGTGCGCGCGCGAGCGAGAAGGAGCGGTCGAGGGAACGAAGAGAGGGAGCGACAGAGAGGAAGACAAGGAAAGAGAGAGCGAGAGAGTGTGAGTGAGTGAGAGACGTGGTGAGAAACGGGGGCTGCGAGAGGCGGGAGAGAGAGAAAGAGAGGAACGTTCGACGGTGGAAGCGAGAGAAGCCGATGGTGAAAGAGAGAGACGAAACTAGGCGATCGAGCGGGCAAGAGACAGAGGACGGTACTGAGTGGCGGTACACGGGGCGCGAGAAAAGCGGTAGTGTGCCGTGGACCACCGCACTGGCATACCGTGGTTCGTTACGATCCCCTTCGTACGTCGCCTCGTACGTCGCCTCGTACTGAACCTCTCACAGTCATCAGCGAAGTCACATTTCGACTAGTGCTAGTGTGCAGTGCGGACAGAGTCAACGGTTTGCTTTTGGCCCCCTCATTTGAAAAAAGATACCGATATTCGGCATTTCCGATATTAACCACGCACCGGGGCCCCGGGCCTTGACCGAACCGAAATCATCGCACGCATTTCGAAAGAGGATACTGAGAGAAAGAGAGAGAGAGGTGCTCGCGAAGGAGAGATCGTCGCGTGCCGGCCGACCGAACCGTCGACGGGCGCGCACGCGGTAGAAAGATCCACACCAGGCAGTTTTATAGCCCGTCTTATTACCTCGGTTTATTGCGTCGTAACAGTTTAACGATCATCGCCTGTTTTCCACCACCTAGAGCCGACAACCGACGCCGGTTCACGCTTCTCGCCGGTGGCCGTATCCATAACAAACCCATAAAAGTCAGCCCCCGCCGCTGTCATGAGTCCCATTCTGAATTACAATCCCACGGCCTACTGACATTGACACTGTGGGTGCAAGCCGCCGACGCCGCCTCTATACCTACCGACCTACCTACCTACCCGATGACTTTTATGGCCTCTTAAAAGGCGGTTTAATGCCCGTTTGCTCGTCCCTCGTCAACGCTGTCACCTGTCGCCGTCCGCGTCAAACAGCGTGCCATCGGTACACAGCCCGCGTAGTTCACGTCTCGCCTTTTTGGCGCGAACCCGGCCGAACCAGAAACCGCAAACGATAGATCGAACGTCTACATCGTAACCGACCGGTGAACCGGACTCTCCCCGAATCCGAGATACATCGGGGTCCCGAGCACGGACTAGTATCGTTCGACTAGCCACGTGTGCTCGACGCATATATTTTGAAACTCGAAAAACGAAACCCAAAGCAACGGACAGTTCTCTACGGAGGTGGTTGCTTCAGCCTGTTCAGCTGTCTCCGGTTGTTCTCTCGAGTGCCGGTGTTTCAGTGTAAGTGATTCAAGATACCCGGGATAATGAACTCATATTTCGAGCAGACGGGTGGCTTCTACGGGAGCCACCACCATCAGACAGGGGCAGCGAGTCAACACCACGATCCAGCCACGGCCGCGGCCTACCGAAGTTTCCCGCTTGGCCTGGGAATGTCACCGTACGCGTCCACGCAGCATCATCATCACACCTCGTCCTCGCTGGGCATACATCCTGGCGGCGGCACTAACACGAGGCCACCCCAGGACTCGCCGTACGACGCGAGCGTCGCGACGGCCTGCAAATTGTACTCGACAACCCCCGAGGCGACCGGACACACCACGTCCTCGTACTCAACCACCGCGACCAAGGATTGCAAACAGCAGGACCAGGCAGCAGCTCATCAGAACGGCTACGCTGCCGTGATGGCAGCCGCGGCCGTCAAGGACGTCTGGCAGTCAGCGACCTCCGGTGCCAATAGTCAGAGCAATTCGGTGGTGCGCCCTTCCGCGTGTACCCCGGAGGGAACGAGGGTTGGTAGCTACGGTGGCCTGGTCGGCGGCGACCCGGCATCGAGTCCTGGTAACAACAGTTCCTCGAGGTCCCTCACGACGTCCTGGAACACCTGCAGTTTGAACTCGTCCGCGAGCCAACCGGTTGCCACGCAACTACATCAGCAACCCAACGCCAGCCATACCTTCTACCCCTGGATGGCTATAGCAGGTGAGTTTACATTCATAAGATCGCTCTATCTCGCTCGGCCCTTGGCTCTCTCCGTCGCGCCGACGATTATCATAACAGCCGTGATGAAATATGGAAGTGACAGGAGAGCTTAGGGGAGCGAGGCATGCACGCCGTGGTTGCAAGGCCACGTGGTCGGGAAAAGCGTGGTGCATCGGGCTTACACTCTCCTCCTGACGCTGTGTGCCTGTGCTCCGCGAAATCGTGTTCCCCGTTTCACGGTCACCGGCTCGATTAACGTGAAGCATACACACACGCCTTGCGATCGGTACTATAGCTTCGCCCACGCGTTTCCATGATCGCCGGGAACGACTTTTCCCAAAGTGGAAAAATACGCTCGAAGATCGACCACGACCGAATCTCTCGCTCGAGACGCCTCTCCGTGCGGACGAATCGAAACAAATCATTCCCTCCGTTTGGTCCCGGCTCTGAAAAATGGAAGACACGGTTGTATACAATCGTCAAATGCAAGGTTGACGTTGTCGCGTTACCCCGATCACCGCTCGTAAGAGGACATTTTCAACGGGGGTCTATTTGTGCGTCGATTGAAATACGACGTATCCGTCACGAGGCGGACCCGAGATAACGGATTTATAGTCTTCCGCCGACTAAAAATATTCCGCCGCCTTCTGAGCGAATCAATGCACTGTGCGCGCACGAACGTCGAGGATTGGCAATAACTAATCTGCGTGAAAGCAACGCGCAAAGTGACGCCTCGGGTTGTCATCAATACCCGGCCCCCGTGATTCGCGTCTTCTTGCAAGAAAAGACGTCTATTTTAGAACTCCGAAAATTCTCAAACAAATTTTCGGAGATGTTTGCTCGATCTTTGGCCTTTTAACCAGGTAACAAAAGTGAACATTTGTGAAAACGTAACTTCGTTTTAGACGCGTAAAATTAATGTATACAAAATGTTGCTAATAGAATGAACTGATTTCTTAAGTTAGGATAAAAATATATGAATCTTTAAGGCTGCACAGAGGTAGCTGTACCAGAAAGTTAATATCCATTCGTTCTTGTTTTACACTTTGATCTTTTGTTCATTGTCTCGTATTTTAAGCACTTGATTGAATGTCTTCTCAATTATGAGCGTTTACGAAGATACACCAGAAGATAAGTAAAATTAGCATAACAAGAATTTTATCCTAGTTAACGTAAGTACACATTATAATTTGTACCTGGACTGCGGATGTTATGCGCTTATAATGAAAATAGTTAGATCAAATTCAATACAGTCAAAATGAAAAGAAATAAATGTCTATATGGCTCCTGCATCTTGCAATGACAATTTTGATTTTCCATAAAAATCCACAGTCTATTTATATCAATGTGGATAGTACTAGAACTATCGTGTATATTGTATAAATACTAGAAGAATTCCAAAATATCGATATACTACTTACAACGTACTAAAACGATTAAAAACGTTCCTTCTGTATCTAGTAATTTATTCAAAGAATTTTTATTTCGCGTAAATATGCACAGTCTAGCGTGACTCCAGATAGAACAATAACCAAATATGCAAAATCTGAAGAACAAAATGAATGTTTGCTCAAGGATGTACAAATGTAAACCCGTCATTCCCGGTTAAAAGGCTAAACTGCCGCGAGCGTCGCAGTAGGGATAATAATTGTGGACTTATCGTTAATTACATATTCATGCGGTTGTACCTTTGCCGTTGCACAGCTGAACACGAAGTGCATGATTCTCTGTTAACAATCGAGCATAGCCAGCTTTTTTCTGCTGCTGGCGATGGTGTACATAGTACGATCGTAGAGAACTCATCTTCCCATAGATAGGAAGCGTCAGATCGTGGAAAATCGGTCTTGCAGCGCGCAATAAAGTTACGTCTGGTGGATAGGTAGAATGGAGTCAAGTGCGTGTAAAATCGTTGGGTACGTCGAGTATAATGGGGAAGCCCTCGTCCAATTGGGGTTCAAGTGGCTTCCTCGTGTACTCACCCCTCCGGAACCCCGAATTCCGGTAGTCAGCTGTTTCTATCGGTGTCTTTGTCGCTCTGTAGGTGGCCTAGCAGTCTCTCGCTTAGTCGTAGGTAGATATATAATCACAGAGGGCCTCTCTCGAGCCGTGTCTCGCTTTCGGGGATCGCTTCTCTTCCCCCGGCTGCTCTCAGCTGGGTCTAAGACTGTTCGTCTTAGTTGGTTCTCTCTCTCTCTCTCTCTCTCTCTCTCTCTCTCTCTCTCTCTCTCTCTCTCTCTGCTCTTTTCGTGTCCCCTCTCGACCCGCTTCGCTCGGTCTCCTTCGAAGTCTCCTCTGGTCTCCTCTTTCTCTAGCCTCCTCCTCGCGCCCTACGGTCCGGTTTGTAAGGTCCGCCTATTTTTTTTTCTTCCGGCTGGACCACGCGAGAGCCTCTCTCTTTATGCATACAAGAGGTGTAGGGATTATTTTACGAGCCTTGGTGACGTAGGCGTAAGGGTAAAGTGCTTATTCCGAGAGAAGAAACGGGATTTTATTGAACGAACCTTCGATGAACTCTCTCTCTCCGCGCCCGCTCTCGGCCCGCTCGGGGAATTTTTAATATTCGGTAGGCGTGGTCCTCTTGTTTGAACTTGCGGCTCTCCCTCTCTCTTCCTCTCCCGGGAAACGAAGAGACTTCTTCGGAGCCCCATTCAGCAACTGAAACGGATTCGCAGTCAATGGATCCAGAGCCGGGGAAAGTGATCTCTCGCGCGTTTCCTCGCGGACGCCGAGCGCGCGCGACGTAAACCAAAGACATAACCAGCCGATTATGAGCCTTGTCGAAGATGCCACGTAATGCCGAGATTGTTGATCGGCTTTGCTGCTCGCCGAACAGGTTCTATGCGCTTCGCGGATCGAAAGTCGTTGACTCATTTCTCGGGAAGTGCTCCTTCTCTCTCTCTCTCTCTCCCTCTCTCTCTCTCTCTCTCTCTCTCTCTCTCTCTCTCTCTCTCGTAGCCGGTCGCCTCTGATAGTACAAGCGCGCGATACACGCGCGTAGGAAAATTTATTGATACAGGATTATGGATTATTTCATCGTAGATTCAAGTCTGCGGGTAAATATAGAGCCATCAACGTGTCTGCCGGCATTCACGGGCTATAATAAATAATTCGGCTTTATCGTCACGGCACGCGGAGAACCAATCCGTCGAGACAGTGTCGCTGGCGCGTCGTGTCCCGCGTAAAAACACGAGCTCGGGACAGATGATAAACAACGATTTACGATGCCGGCCACGCCAGAAAAAGTTCATCGTTCTCGCGCCTCGGTGAATAGCGTCGCTCACTCCTTTTTCGCACAATAATCCCAATCGATGATTTGCCAGACTTTTTGTCTCTCCATATCCCCCCCCCCCCCACCTGCCCCGCAAGAATATTCGCGTTTCGCGCTTCGGCACTTTAATATTATTTAGTGTAGTAGGTGCTCTAGATTTAACGGGAAATTTCAGCGGTACCGATTTTGTGAAACGCATAATTCTTCTTTTCATGTACACTTGAAAGGTACATTCTGCTGATTAAATTTATGATTGCCAACAGTCGAGCGAAAAGGGTATCAATTTGGGGACGTAATGAGACGCTTCGGAACATTTAATTTTTGTCGAAACTGTGTCACCTTTTAACTTGTTCTTTATTAACGGTGACTGTTGGCTACAAAATGGCAGGCTTTAACGTCTGTGGTTGAATTTGTAATCATATGTCATATATAAATCTTTAGGGGACGAGAATTTGTTTCATAGTATTTTTCACTGGATCGAAAGAATCTATTTTTCCTATTTTCTCTATTATATCCAGACTCTACAGTTCTCAATTCTTAGCTGTGCAGAAAAGCGTAATTCAAACATTTAAAGTACAATGTAAAATGAGGTGTTCGATTTCGGACATTAAAATTGATAACATGTACTTTCGTCTCTGAAAACGATAATTTGTATTAATATCAACAAAAATTTGTACAATACTTTTTGGTTCGTCCACTATAATTATGTTAAAGAGCAAACATAAGAGTGAAATTAAGGAGGTGTCTCATCTAATGAAAATTTTTTGAATATTATTTAAAAATATTTTTCTTTTGCTACAAGGGTGGTATACGTATACGTAGGATTCATTTGAGCTAACTTTCCTAAGCTTTCATAAAGGTGTGTAGTTTTAAAGTTGTACGTCTATCATTTGCGTTTATGATGTTCGATTTTGCCGTTTCACTAGAATTTCCCGTAACATTTTATAGTTCCCCCACCCCTGCTCAATCAAAGAATTTATCCACTGCGATTTTGCAGTTAGTTCACCTGCAATAACTTTACACCCATTTCAACCAAAATAATTCTTGCTCGATCTTGAAAAAGAGCTGTAACAACAAATGCTTAAAAGAACCGACGTCACTCACTAACAATTGCCCCGTGGCGAGCGACTTAATGAATTCGCGACATTAATTTCGCGGCGATTGTTAGCGTAATCGTCGCCCCTGTAATCGGTATGCCGTTGTTTTTTTTCTTTCTAGCAGTCGTAGCAAATGCGATAAATTGTTTGTATCGAACGTGCGACGGCACGCGATGCAGTGTCCGCGGTGTACGCGCTGCATGATTTACGAAAGCTATGGCGGTATTTGCGTAAACGTCTGTCCTGAGTGTGCAATAAGTGATCGCGGTGGCGATTACGCCGCCCAAATCGCGCACAAATCAACGGTCGATAGACACGGTATCATTAACTCGGTTTTACTGGTGGATCGGCGTTACAGGAACACGATCTCGGGACACATTAAACGGGTCGAGAGCACGGGAGCGCGCGCGCGAGTACGCCTGCGTACTCGGGTAGTCTCGGCGTTCGTCGAAGGAACCTGATTACGCGGAATGCATTTGTATCATTGCCGTTGATAAACATCAAAGGGAGAACGCGCCGGTTGAAGTTCAGCGTGATTTATGATCGGCCACGGACGCGTCGGTATCGCCACCGTTTTCAGATGTAAACGTCTCGGCCCGTTAATGTCACGGTAATGAAGTAAACCGAACGGCTATCGTTTCTAGCTTAATGAATCGCTCCGCAGATATGCCGCGCGCCCGCAGATTTTATTCGAATAGACAACATTTATTTAGATAACAATCGACGACCGGTGCTTGTAGCTGCTGCAGCCACGATCGTTCCACGGATGATTGAACGGGGGTCCCCGGTTAGTTAAAAGTTTTTTATCGAACGCGTTTCCGCGGCAATTCCCGAGACGCACGGCCCCGTTGCACAAAAGCCTTTTCTCTGACCCGCCAGTATCACTTTCGGAGGCTGTTTTCAAATGCGCCAAGGAAATTTATGGCCCCTCATTGAAGGGTCTGCCGCGCGTCTATGGGGTAATTAGAGGGCGTGAAGACGGAGCCTTCGAATACTATCTCCGCGCACCCCGGCGTTCATTTATCCTTGCGAAACTGCCTCGTTTGCCTGAGGCTTGCCTTAGAATGTTAATTCTTGTTCCGTGTTATCCTGGCATTGTCGTCCCAAATGGAAAAAACTCGGTGTTACTGCGACGGGAAAAAGTCAGGTAGCTATTGAGCTTTGTTTGCTCCGAAAATTTTGTGGGACAGCCAAAGTGCTCCTGGTGACTTCAACTTTCTTCTACATTAACTGGCAATCGATTATTTATTCAATTAGATCCTATTTTTTTACTTGTTCAGTGAAAAAATTGCAAGACTATTTCATTCTTGAGGTACTGGAATAGAAAAATTAATTCTGTAGCATATATAATATTAAATCACATTGTTGCAGTATCGTTTACCAAATTCAATATTTTTATGGCAGGGTGGTACTTAAGATAATTATAAGAAACTCTGTTGAAATATGACATCAGTAAAATCGCAATTGTAATGAAGTTAAGTACAGATTATTTTTTTAGTTGAGAAGCTAATGTTTAGTTTCTCTCTTGCTCAAGTTCGAACTAGTCTGACATGTCTGTAAGTCTCTTTCATTTGCTATTTTTGAAGTAAACTATGATTTCAACGAGACGACATTACTCACTCAATTTTGCATCGTCAGTCTCTGGGGACTGACACGACATCTTCTACATGCTACCCAAGCATTTCCCTACTCCGGTATCAATAAAGGAATAACAAACGCTTAAATTCAGTCTTTAACAAAATCTGAATTGTTTTAATTTCTTGTTTCTCTACTTGCTTGTCAAAAAGACCACGCGTCCAATCGAGGATCAATTTTGATTAAATTTTCTCTTGAAAATTGGAGAAACGTAAAAATATCCCGCAAAACTATCAGCCCCTTTTGAAATCAACACACTACATCGTTAGTCCAGAGTTTTGAATCTCGTTCCCTGAAAAGATGACAATTGAGTAACGCGTCGTGCCCGACTTGCGCGATATCTCGTGTTCTGATGCCGGCTCGAGTCTTGCCACGAGTTCACATAAACGTCGCGTGACAGTGGTCGGGATAATGAGTGCAGCGACATGTTCGTTGAACCGAGGTGTCGTGACAGAACAAGTTCCAGCGAGCGAAACTTGAGCAAAAATGAGCAGAAAATTAATTTGCCCGGCCACGGCGAAGATAAACATAATTTAATCTACATAAAGCTGTGAAGAAGAGTATCACCCGGGTGTGGAATAACGCACCCGTGGATCGATAATCCAAGGTCAGTGGGTGATGAATACTTTCCGCGTGTGTCGAGCTCCCCAAATTGATTAGAAAAATGCGAAGTACGTGTCGGAATGTTAACGACCGCGGCGCGTGTGTTGTCGTGTTCCTTTTTTGATTTACGCGCGTCGATATCGCATCGTTACGGGCGATCTTTATTGGCCGGCTGGTCTATCCCCGTCGCTGGGTACGAAAGGATAGAGCTAACAAACCTTGAACTCTCTCGGTGGCGAAGCCGGCGAGGTTCCCGCGTAAAAGCCACGTGGTCTCTCCCTCCTGTTTCTCTCACTCTATCTCTTTCTCCGTTTCTCTCTTGGTTCTCCCTGTCTTCGTCTCTCTCCAGATCGCACCGGAGGTCTGGGAGTCTCGAGTATGGTGCTACTCGACGATACGACGGTTGCCAGTAGGTGTTACGTACCTCGGGGAGCAACCTCGTTCAATATAAACCAGCTAGGAACAACGCTGTAACCGTAACGTTGACGTTTACGACGACGAAATCGTGGCTCGGCTCGTTTACCCCTCCCTGTTATGTGTCTCGACGCTCGCTATCGTCGCTCGGCTTGCCGAGGGCTCGTCGGTAATACAGAGCACGTACAGTGGTTCGCAAAAATACGAGACCCGTCTATCCTTCATGGTTTCTCATGCTCTTTTCTTCAAAATCGAACGATCGTTCAATAGTGAAAAAATTGTCCATCTTCTAATCTTTGATCTAACTGTAATTGCGTGTAAAAAAATTGGAAAATATTCTGCCTGTGCTTTTTCTATGAAGTGAATTTCCTACTTTAACGTGCACGAACTCTATTTTCAAAGTCTATCTTTTTTGTTATCAAATTAAATGAAAAACTGGAGGATCATCCATTAAATTATGACAAATAATTTGTCGATCTTTGAACTTGTGTAATCTCGTGTAAAAAAATCCTACAATATTCTGCCTTCGCTCATTTTGAAGGGTGAACTTTCTATTTTCTCTTCCTCGAACCCGATTTTTTCAAAATCTCTTATTTTTTGTTACAAAAGTGATTAAGCAACTCGAGCTCTATTCTTATGATTTCAAATTCTTCAACTTCTAACGACTCTACCAAGCTCAACAAATTTTTTTCGATATTCATTTCAATGGGATCTTATAAAAAATAGTCTTCCCTTTAGAATGAGTTGTTAAAAATTGATCTAAGCCTTTTTGTCACTGTTTTATTACACTTTAGGTGAAAAATGTACTGCCGACGGTAGATTAAATCAAACTATAAGACAATTTGAGGACATAATAATCGTTGCTAAACACAAATGTTTAAAGCAAATATACACCATACATGAATACAATACCTTGGATTATTCTAATGGCAACGGTACACATTTCGTTTGAAGTATAATAAAACCTTTGAAAAAAACAACAACTTTTGAGGGGTCATTATAAAGGGCGAACCTTCCTTTATAAAGCCATATCGAATTCGTGCGCAAAAAAAATTTGTATACTGTATAGACTCGTTAGAATTCACAAAAGCTCAACAAAGAAAAAACCAAGGGCACGGTAGTGAAAATTCCACGATTTAAAATGAGCACAAAGAAAGAAAAAAAACACTGTTCAATCATTATAAAAATGCCTTCGCATAAAACAACCGAATAAATTTCCTTGTTCAAGCATTTGCTATAACAAAAATCAAGGAAACTCAAAATCAATTCAGTGTAGTAAATTTTATTGAAGCAGCCGTTACTAGTTGCTTTTAATGCTGGGTAAGTTCTGTGTCGATAAATAAAGAATTTTTTTAATTACACTGAATTTAGTGTTATAAGTGAAAAACGCGAAAGATAAACAGTAGTCCCTATTTTTTGTCGGCCACTGTATCTCCTCGTGCATCGACCAAAGCTTTCTCGCTCTTCGTGTGCGGTAGGAATCGTCTCGTCCCTGGAACAGGAACACAAGTTCATTGTACAAATCATGTATGGGCCGGCGGCTGTTTTTATGGGTCCGTTTCACGCGAGCTTCTAATTACCGGCAACTGTTCGCTGGGATTGTCCACGTGAGTTATTGCAACAGTGTGTGCTCGCCCCGTTTTCGTCTCCTCCACTCATTGTTCATCGGTTTCCCTCTTGTTCTCTGCAAGAAAACCGAGAAAAAGCTGTTTATCGATCACAACCGGTGCGACGAATAAACGCGTCGCAAGGTGTGCGCCGGTGTGTACCTCAATGGCTGACGAACATGGCCGGAGTGCACTTTCCACCTTGATGCCCCCTCTTAGGCCCTGTTTCCGGCCTGGGTTGGTCGCCCGAGTTGCATCGGGGACGTTTTCATGAACCATTCAATCGTTTGACTGTTACGGGTCTTCGTGAAAATCCAACGAAAATACCCATGCAATCGCCAAGCATTCGCTTCTCTCGCTCCGCGTCGAAAAACGCTGTACAGTACAATAGTTGGTTAGACACTTTCTGTAATTAATGAAGTGATCCTCTAAGATACAAAGCTTGTAACAGTACACATTTCAGTTGCGGATGTTTTGTATAAAAGGTCATAGTGATGCATGGTTGGACAAAATTTTAATGTGAAGTTTGTTTGTAGAGACTGGTGTGGAACAAAATTTGAACTTCGAATTGAACAAGAACTTTGAACGTTGAACTGTTGAACATTGTCTGCGATAATTTGGCTCTTTCCATCGCAGGATCCAGGAGTACAAAACAACATGGACACTGGAGGATGTCCTGCGACCTCGGTGCAGGGTACAGTCATTCCTCGTAGTCGTTCGATTCTCATCAGCGTAGAGGAACGTTTGGCAAGACTCGTATAGCAACCCGACTACAATACTGTTTCCTTTCCAGCGCGATAAAGTAGTTTGTAATTACGTTTCCGTCTGATTGGCTAACACTTTCGGGCACTGAACATGAGAAGCGCGATCTGTGGTAGTCGAACGATTACGCCAGTAAGTTACAATCGGAAAATTGAAAAGATCAGATCGTGGCGGAGTCGCGTCGAACATAGGCGTGCGTGTTGCACGTCCGTGACGAAGTGGCTCGGCCTCTGCCGTTCGCAGAGGTGTGCGAGCCAACCGACGAGCCTCGCGAGACGATGTTGGTGAACGAACACAAGCTGAACGGCGACCTAAAGAGGCGACCCAACTTGGTAGGTGCGTTCATCGTGCATGGAGGCGATCCGCAGACCCTTTCCATGTGTTGCTCCGTTGGCCCGGATGGAGGATGACGTACGAGCCTTTCCGTATGACTTACTACGCCCTTTTCCCTTCTCCACGCCCGCCACTCCCGCGTACTACCCGTTCAAAAAACATTCGGCACCCTCGGAATTACCTGGCCCTTCATGTTCCCATCCTGGAGAGACCACTCACGCCCGGCCGCCTCCGATCTATCAAATCCTCGCCGAATCCTCTTCCGTACTCTCCATCACCGATCTCTACTGCATCCTTGACACTCGATTCTCTGCATTAAATGTCGACAATGTCCGGGTTCGATCGTTCAAGCCCCCATTTTTTACCTGTTTCGAGAGATAATGAGAATTTAACGCTTGGCTTGCTAGCTGCAGTTATTCGAGTCTCTTTAAAATTTTTGGATGATAGATCAGCTAGTAACAGTTGGTACAACACAAGTTTTAGTTGTACACGGTTTTTACGTAGCTGACAAATTAATTTGTGTAGTTTGTTAGCCCTTTAGACAGATATTTAAAATGTTTCTTCTAAATTGAATTTGTTAGCAGTCGAATTAATTTATTAGCTAGTCGTATTGGGCCCAATAAGAGGATCAATTTTACCAAAGTATATACAGAAATATATGAAAACAGTTGATACATACCGATTTAAGTAGCTCCAACCCTGACTGCCACGAAAACGTTAAACATGAATCCTCCGCAACACTTAAAAAATTGGTATAAAATGGTGTACTTTGGAACACAATTCTTCATCCATCTTGAGTTAACTTTCACTCCTCAGTTAATTTTTATCGCAACCTATTTGCGTAAATCAATCTTCATTAGAATTTGTAGGATTGGAAAAAGTTAATAGAGTAATCGCTGTAAGTCGAAACAGGTTTGAGTAAATCTAACTTTAATAGATTCTGTGGAATCTAAAGAAATTAATCAAGTAATCACTGTGTTAAATTTTAATGATTTGAATTTTACAGACATTTTCGGAATGGTAATCAAGACTTTAAATTCAGTGTCTTCTCGATACCTAATTGATTTTTAAATCGATCGAACTTCTAATGAAATAATAAATCTATCCTCCACCGTTTGATTGAATCTGAAGTCTTCCATTAGCTGGAAGAATAGTAATCCGAGGGCAGTGTCGTAACATTTCGCCTTTATAAGAAGCCCATTAAATGCAAATTGGCGTGAAATCCTTGTTTGTCGATAATTATCGCTCCTGCCACTGATTCTCGCATACATTACGCCGTCTGTCAATTGATTTTTGATTGATAGTGGAGCGCTGTTGGCCATTGTCGCGAAAAAAAGGGTTGTCGTCATAGAAGGAGAGAATGCGGCGTGATTAAAATTAATTGTGAACATTGATCAAATTAAATCGAGTCCGGGGGGGCAATTTGCATGATGTCTCGCCGCATAATTTCACCGTGAAATCGACGTATCGTCGGGTGATTTTTCCACGTTGAACGCATTATAACGCGGAGAATCTTTAAAGGTGCTTATCACGGTCGACGGTGATCCGCTGCCATGAAAGCGTAATTTCTGATCGGCGGAATCACTTACATCCTGTCTCACGTTTTTTCTGCCGACATCTCGGGGCCCTGCCACCCGTAAACATGCGTAATATTATTTCACGCGATTGGCAAACGGCCGAGACAGCCAGTGTTAACCGGCCGTTTTACATGTGCAAAATAATTGCATCTCGTATTCGATAGGATCTACGGCTGGTTACTGCTAAACATTACTTTGATCACTTACCGTAACACATGGAGATGCTTCAGCGCCGGTTGCCCACCGGGAAGGATCGTATGCCATTCGTTAAATTCACGCGAAAAATAGGAATCCACTATTTAGGAATTCCTTTAAAATTTTTATAGAACAACAGGCGCGGAACGATCTCGGAAAAATCTAATTGAACAATTCGAGATTATCATCGGCGGACTATTAAACATTTTCACAAAGATCCAATTAAGTATTAAAAATTTATAGAGTGACTACCGGCCGGCCGAGTTCTCCAACAACATAAAAATTAAACGGAACAATCTTCACGATAAGCGATCAAGCTGTAGGCCATTATTTAAACTCGCCCGTGATAAAGCAAACAAGCTGATTAAATATGAAGCTTTCATCGACCATCAGGCTCTCAATTACTGCAAGTATGTAACTGCTTGTATGAATTTTTACTTAAATCTCCTCCGCGGACAGCATAAATTTCGCCGGTACAGTAATCGGTGTAGACCGTTGAGAATGAACGGGCATTTATGTAAAATTGTAGAAATGAACTGATTGCAAGGTCGAAGAAATTTCATCGTTTATGTGCCTGTTTCTAAATTACGTGAAACCTGTAAACTCGGTATTGTCACCTTTTTACGAGGCAGGATGTACTGATCGGTTCATAGCGGGGCAGGTACGGCGTAAAATATCGAATGCTCTCAAAGCAGCCGAAAGCGATAAATCTTGCGGTTAGAGGATAGCCGACGGAAGAGTTGCTGGCAGGACAGGGCGGCCGACGAAGCTTGGGGAACGATTACAAGATGAACGAGGTGATATTAGCGCGTCGGGTATCTCGTGCTAGGATCGCGCGAGGAGAGGACACGTGTATCTCAGTGGTAGGCAGCGAGCGTTTCGTCGAGCGAAGGTGGTCTCTCTCGTCTCTATCGAGCGCGTTGGATGTCGTTCTGCGAAACAATAGGCACGACGGTTTATTCGTGCCTACGAGCTGTAAAGAGGAAAAAGAAGCCTCCGAAACGTGAGCGGCGCGTAACGCGCGCGCGGAGCCTAGCCGACACAACTAGCGAGAGTAGAGCCGAGGTGAGGCGAGCAAGCGAGCTAACAAAGTATAGACGACGCGCTGATCGCACGTTCAGCCGGCAGCGTACCGGCTGCCTGCCTACCAGGGTTCTCAATTTGATGGACGAGCTGTTCGCATGTACGAGCGCGGTGCGCTGGCTGGCTCACCTTTGCACACCGACACCGGCCCGGCTACGCTATCTCGGTGTTTTGCAAATTTCATGCGGGAGGAGTTATCGCCCTCGCGGCCAGGATTAATCCTCTCACCGCGTACCATTGTCGTTAGCGGCAATTTATCAATTACCCCGCTGTTTCTGAGATTGTTTCCGAGTGGCCCCTGCTTTCGATCGCTGCGAGACGAGACGATTAGTGCTCCTGAACGACCACGTTCTCCCAAGGAATCCCAGGAAAAACCGTTCTAGGCTTCCCGTCAAAATAATCTGTGACCGTATCGCGAATTCTATCGTTGAAGATTAAAGTCCCGCTATTCCGCTTAGTTTGGATTTTATTTACTTGTTTCATTCTTGATAGGATAGAACCTCGATTATCCGAACCGATCGATAGAACACAAGTGTTAGGATAATTGAACAATTACCTGGCTACAGTGCTAGACTAAATCTCTATCAATTTTTATAATGAGTAATGATGCTTTAGATTGAATTGTTTACACGTAAGACTCATTTCAATTCGTAAAATGTCACGATTATGAATTGATGCAATATAAAATAGCAGATAAATAAAAAGAATTTAAGAATTAGGATAATTAAAAAACAGACATTCTTACAATTGATGCAGACAATTTCTATTTTGCACAAAAATCCGAAGTCCAATAATAATACATGAATTTAAAGATATTTGAAGAATTTGAAGATGAGTAGCAATCAATTTTGAAATCATTGTCTTGCAAATGATTGCGGGTCGTTGAATCAAGTTGAGACTTTTAGATATTAAATGATAACTAGACTGCGGATGTTTATGCAATATAAAAATTTTCTGTTCCAAGGTAGTGGAACCAAATAATTATTTGTTTCTTCCATTAATAAATTGAAAAAGTCGGTGATAATATATTGATGTTCTTAAATTCTTTTTATATTTTAACTGTTTCACGTTTTGTGTAGTCACTTTTGTAATGAATGCACAAAATCCGCAGCCTAATGATAATATACAACATCAACATCGCGATGTCGGTCCTCTAACACAAATTTATGGATTGTTCTTCGGTATCGCTGCCGCTTGAGGCTATCTAAGCGGGAGGTGAGCCAATTAGAGACGCGGCGCGCAAGAATGGCCGAAAACTGGCATTCACGTGGACACTCGCGATCATGGCGGAGATTTCGAGGAGAGTTGCAGGCTCAGGTTTTTGCGCGCGGCTTCTATACAGCGGAGTGCCTTTTCTTCGCTGCTCCGGGCTGAGATAATGCATACTTCGGAGAGCCGGCCGCGCTTCGTAGGCACGAAGAACGTGTTTAGGTGCTCGACGATCGGAACGAGTACACCGGCAGACAAAGGATACGTACGCCCGTGTGCCCGTGAGCAACGATGGGATACAAGGTAAAATAATTGAATCGAAAAGTGTTCCTGCTCACGTTTTTGCGGGAATACTCCCCCTTTCTCTCTCTCTCTCTCTCTCTCTCTCTCTCTCTCTCTCCCTGTCTCTCTCTCGCTCCCTCTGTCTCTCCGAAGAGAGAAATACTCGAGAGATGAAGATGTAGCTCTGGGTACAGCACGCCGGGAATCCGGAGGCCGGTCTCGAGTAAAACAAAAAAGAACGATAGGAGAGAGGAGAACACCCGATGGAGGAGAATGAAAAAGGTTCTATATATCCAAGGGCATCGGTTGAATAAGTCAAAGGGAGGAATCGAGAGTCAGAGGGTAAGCGACGTTTAATTAGCCGTCCATTAAACATTCATCAGGAGACACGTGTCTCCGGGCTCGTGAGCAGCTCCCACGATAAAACCAAACAATTTCCATCGCGTTGGCTAAACGTTTCTTCGTTCCATCGATCTTCCATCGCGGCGTTACTTAGGGATTCGACGCGATGCCTCGCCGTTCTACGTGGAACTTGTTGAAATCGATGATTGCCGTCCGTATCGCACCGTTTCCATCAACCACAGATCCCTTGGAGAAAGAGAGTTCGTCGCCTGCTGCCGGGAACCGACCTACCGAAAGAAAGAAGAGGAATAGAGTCGGAGAGAGAATATTCGATCCGTTTCTTCCCATCGTCATCATCCTCTTCGACGGAGGGAGAGAGTGAGAGTTCTTTGCCGCGTTCTGGCGCCATCTGCGCGACGCGCGTATCCGTGGCCCGTATTCAATTAATACGCGACGATGTAATCAGCCGCCGCCGTTACCACTGCAAATAGACACGGACGTTCGTAACTCAGCCGCGCGCAACACGGCCCGCTTCTTTCCCCTGTTCTTTTTGCCTCTCTTTCGGCGAACCTACCCACAACGCACGCTGTGTGTCTGGCTGGACGGGGGCCGGCCATTACGTACAACACCTGCCACCACTGACTGCGACCCGATACTGCCACAATGCTCTCTCACTGACACACAATGCTCAACCGAGCTACTACACCGCCTCCTCTGACCGCTTTCTTCTTCATTCCGGTCAGGTTCCAGCGATCCGGTAAAAACGTTATGAATATCGAGCGGCCGGCTAATTGCCAGAGACACCGATACACTTTATCGCCACGCTAAAATGTAGAGATAGAAAGAGAGAGAGAGAGGAAGGAAGAGGAGAGAAAGACGGACTGATCACGACGCGTGGCACAGAGGCGGCCAGCACACGCTCTCTCGCCGATCCGTGCTCGTTTATTTGTTTATCTGCCGGCGAGATTATTACGGCCGTACGCGAATACGTATAATGCGCTGCCCGCGGAAGGGGCGGGGCAGATGTAATAACGTCGATGAACATACGAGCGTAACGGAGCTCTGCTGTAACAGCTTGAAAAGCCGGCGACGACCGTCTTGCGCGCCGAAGAATCTTCCTCCTTCTGGTACAAGGCCGTTCAGCGGATTCTGAGTCACGAGAGCCACACTTTGAGCCTTGCGAAGGGCTAGCCGCTCGTCATTGGGGTCATCTGCCGGCTTGGGAGGGCGGGTACTAGTTGGGGAGCGATGATCTACCTGGTTAGTTGAGGCATGGGGGCTTAGGAACCAGTTGGCCAATGGGGGTTTCGCAACGACGGATAATTAACCCCTTACGATGTCATTCCTTTCGTAACTGCGACATGTTGCTTCTTTTCCGTTGATAGTTTTTCTGCGGAAAACAAAAAATTTGTGTTTATCGGGAGGCTAGAGATTTTTTGTTCGAAATCCTCGTTATGGTCAGACTGTGGATTTTTTAAGTACAGAACTGTGAAAACATTAGAAGAATTTAAGAATACTTCGACAGCGCATCTTTAAGCGAAATAAAAATTTTTTACCTGAATTGCAATAAACTGAAGTGAAATAAAATTTTATTTTCTTTTTTAATATGTCTAATAGATTGGAACTAATATAACAGTATTTTGAAAAGTCTTCTAATGTTTTCACTGTTTTAACACTTTATCTACCGGAAGCCTATTAATCGGCTTTTCAGTAGTTGTGTTGTACTAAAAGGAACCTCAAAAATCTTCTTTTACATAATAATCCCAAACGAAACAATTAGATTATGTTACTGAGGCTGACTTGTTGGTTTACGATTGAAATTGCCATTGCTGTTGAAAGATCCATTAAAGATCATTAGTCAACGATCATAGACGATCGAAAATTATGAATTAATCGCCCATAGATAATGTGTTAAATTACACAATCCGCAGTCGACTATTGTATAATTAATAATCGACTATATTATTGTTGTTAAGAGGCTCAAGAATCATATTCTTCGGTCGATCTTGATTAAAGATTACCGATTGTATCGATCGGCATATTCTGCTCACCAACAGCCAAGCTTATGAATCGAGCGGGAGTCTAGTCGATTAATATTTGTAATTTCCCGCAAGGTGTTCGCGGTCCCTTTTCCTTCGTTTGGTCGATTTCACGCGGGTTGCAACAACGCTGCGCGCATAAGTCACCGTTTCATGCGAGAACTGAATCGAAACGTTTTGCGTACCCATTTATTTCGTGGCTATTGACCGCCGACGCGGGTGGGTAAGGACGACGGGCATAACTCATCCACCAGAAACCTCTTGACCTTTTAAAATAATCGCTCGATCGTCGTTGCTCTCGCGCGCTGAGCTCTCGCAACGTGCCAGAGCCTAGCTATCTTCGGTCTTATACATAGCTAGCTTAGCAAGCCAGTCTTGGTTCGCCACGGAACGAAAATTTCTTAATTTCACGACGCCTCTTTCGACGTCGTACGCGTCGATGATGTACGATTCTATCCGGGAACTTCTAAAGAGGGCCCGACCATAAGCCGACCAACCAACAGAGAGAATGGGACCGCAGGCCGCGTACATACAAACCGTTATTACCCGCCGGCCATATTAATCGCTTGTTGTTCGAGCGTTAATAGAGAGAGCCGCTCGACGTCTCGTTTGTCGTTCATCATCCGCGATGAATGTCCGCGGAAGCGTTGCCGGAACGTCCTTCTGCGGTCTACGGTAGCTTACACAGAAAAAAATGCGTCGCTGTTACGCAGACACACAGCATTCTAGTTGACCGACTATGGCCGATGCCAAGACAAAGACACTGGGTACGACAATACACCGAAAAGTTAAAATTCTTGATGTAGTATCGCATAACAGCGAGTCTGTTGCTTGGGACTGTTAGCTTGAGGATCGTTCATCTTTTCTTTTGAAGTTTTCCTGTGCCACTAAATTCTTCATTGAAAAACACACAATTAAAAAACACACACTGTCTCCTCTTAGGCGCTACTAAATATGAATATACTGTACTAGTTATTTATATGATAGTTTTATGTAAAAAATTTTATTTATATAATAGTTATAAAAGTGGTTATTAAGCAATCTATATGCAAAATAAAAATTTTCTGCCATTGAAACCTAGTAAAAATTGCTTTCCCTCTTTAATAACTTCAATAAGTTGAAAATAATACATTGACACACTTAAATTCGTTTAATCATTGAAGTCTTTCGAATTGCATCTAACCATTTTTGCCATCAATGCATAAAACCCGCAGTCTAACTAAAATTTAAAACAATTCCTACATTAATATATGTCTTTGTGTTTAATAAATTTTTAAACGATATAATGTGGTACGAGTAAATACCCTCGATTTCATATAGACAAAATGAAAAAGATCATATGTAACGAAAATATTCCAGATGAAATGGTCTAATTCTGGAGCCCAAATAGCTTCGAGTGCAAAGGGTTCAACATAATCTGTCTGTTCTAGATGTCTCTAGATTTTTAGTCGTCTCAAAGAATGTGCTTTTAATTTTCTCCTTAGAGGATGCTTTTATGGCTTCTTACTGTGGACTATGGCTGATAAAAAGAGACGTATGCGTCGAATATTTTTCCAAGAACTATCTTTCTGATTAAAATGGCTTTAAAAGCTGTCTTTTATCAAACTCGATTTGTGTGACTTGTCTGACTTGTGTTTTCTTGTGAGTTGTAGCCTATTTTTCGAGATAAGAGTCGTGTAGAACATTCAAGTCTCTCCTAATGTTATCGGTCTGAGAACGCTATTGTAACTAACGATTAGTGGCTATCAGTACTTCCGTTTTGCTAAAACAACTTGATGGGATACTTCCAAAAAAGTCCAAACTCAAACTTCAAATAAAACGTCGGTCCACACTCCTGGAGACCTAGTGTCATATGATTCCAAAACTTGTAGGGAAGAAAATCTTACAAAATGATTAAAAATATAAATAATTATCTACTAAATAGCTATCATAATATCGACAACATGCGATAACCAGTGAACTAAAAGGGGACAATTTCTTAACACTCGCGAGTGGTTTTGATGATTGTACAGATTGTACAGTTGTCCATCGGTTTTTTAAAATATATTTTCAATGATACTTTATCTAGATTCATTGATCTTCTTATGGCGCCATATTGCACAACATTCGACTGATATTCATCACCAGGAAATGGATGGATAGGTGATGCCAGTAGCTCTTCATCTGCAACCTTTTTTTTATCGACGCCAACTGCATACTGTGTCGTTTATGTTCACGACCAATATTTTTTACTGTTCTAAAAACATTTAAAAATATTCTGGAATATGTATTGTCCTCGTTTTAATATATAATAATTGAATGCTCGATAATTGTCCCAAATATCTTGCCTATAATTGTCCCTAACCTAGGGTCCTTTCGAGCTTCGGTGTTCGTCCTTACGTTCGGCAAAGGTCAAATAATAATATTTTCTGCACGATAATTGTCCCTGGCCGGACCCGTGTTGTGGACAATTATCGCGTATTCACTGTATTGCGGAGAAAGAAATTTAACCAGATTGCTCACGGAGGGTTAAAATACTGTGTCTAAGTGGACTCAGGAACCCCACCATAAAAGTGTTGAAAGGACTTGACACACACTGCGAAAACCTTCTCAATCACATGATACCAGACGACTCATCACCACAACACAAGTAGACAATAAAATTTTACAAATAGATTACAAATACAGAAATAATTGCGTGTACTTGATGCCTATCAGAGTATCATATGATTTGCGACAACAAGTTGACTAAAGAGGGACAATTTCCGCAAGAGGACTGGCGCACACCCCTAGCCTCGGCAAGTAGGCCAGATAGACTTGCAAAATCGGTCGGCGGCACGGTAAGATTTAATTAATTTTCTGGAAGCGCCGTCGGATTCCAGATGCGTGAATCACGCAACGACATCGACACTGCACTCACATGCTCGCTGAATAATTTCCACGCGGCTTGTATGGCGCCGGACAACACAGGGCGCGGGGGTGCGGAGAGGGGGGGCCGAGTTCTAATCTTGGCGTCCTTTTTGTGCCACTAAAAACGTACGACGATCATTCGTCCGTGGCAGAATTACGCATTCGTCACGTGCGCGCGCGCGACTACGCGTTCGTTTTATCGGTATGCGTGTACTGGCACTGCGTGCACCCACGGCGTCGATGCGGGGGGAAAAAAGGGGAGTCAGAGGGGGTGGAGCTGCGGTGGAAACGGGAGAGAGAAAGAGAGAAAAGAATCGACAACATTATCCAGCGATTAAGAGTCTCGGTTAAGAACCATATAACTCAGTGACATTACGCTTGGTAACCGTTCGACGAATATCAACGTGATACATCGTGTTACGTGCGTGCCCGCCGCGCGTTTAATACACTCGTCCGCTCGTGTCCACTCTTGTGCGCTCCGGCTAGGTGCTCGATCTCTCCTCTCTTTTAGTCTTTCTCTCCCTCTTTCTCTCTCTCTCTCTCCCTTCTTCTCTTGGCCTCTTTCTCTCTCTCTCTCTCTCTTTCTCCGTCGGCGTTGTCGCGCGCGTGCACGAGATCGCGACGCGTGGAAAAGTTATGACGTATTACCCGACCGACGTATTTATTAAACGCCAGTTACGATATTAGGCCGGCGTGAACGGACATTACGAGACCAGCTACGGACAAGCGTTTGTTGTGCACCATTAGCGCCAGAAATTTACGGCCAACGTGACAAACGTTGCTCCCGGCTTGCGATTTTTAACGCGGTTCGTATCTGATCCCCCTATCGCTGCACCCCTTCTCGCCTTTGTTAGCTCCGATGGTTTTTTTAGCTGTATCTTGGATCATTAATCGACTTCCTTTAATTCCGTTCCCTTAATTTTTATAGTCTTTTGACACCTTAACTGCGGAGCTCAAAGATTGCAATCAGAAGGGGTTTCTTTTATCACTCGGAAGGCGGATGGTTTTGATGATAGTACAGATGGCAATCTTTGATTTCATTTAAACAGCTATTTATCAATTTCTTTAAACATATTTTTATTGAAATTTTATCTAGATCCATGTGTCCTTTTATTGCATCCAATTGCACAAAATTCAATTGATATTCATCACTAAGGACCCGAGTTCCGCCATCGAAGTTTTAACCAAGGATGACGAGATAGCTCTTCAGTAATTTTTCAATTTATTTGTAACTAAACTAATAGATGGTTTACTCGTTAGTGTACCATAGGGTTTATATCAATACAAATTATTAGACAGCAAATTTTATGCATTTATGATAAAAATGAGTAGGTGTAATTTAAAACAGTAACAACATTAGAAGAGTTTAACAATATTATTATATTATTTCCAACCTATTAAACATATTAACATAGAAAAATTTCTATTTCACTCCAGTTTGTTACGATTCAAGTAGAAAATGTTTATTTTGCACAAACATCTACTGCCTACAAATTATATATTCTCTCCACGTTGATTCTGATTTTTTAACGTCACTTTTCCACATCTGCTATTATGTAAGACAACTCGTTCTGTCTTTGGGTTCATCGAAGATATTGATTACTCGAGTCGGACAGCTTTTGATTGTAGAAGTTCGTCTCGAGATGTTACTCGCGACACAAGTCGCAGAAAGAATTGATCAAACCAGCTCGATATCATTTTGCTCGGCGGTGGAGGGATATATATGGGTTAATTGGACTGTAGCCCAAGCCTCGGGTCGTTTGAGAGGCCCTCGAAGTCGTTTTCAGAGCCCTTACGCTACTCTGGTTTCTAATAAAATGTTTCTTCTCGTTAGATTTTTAGCTGTTCACGCTTTACCTAACCGCTTCGAACTCGCTCCAAAGTACATTTACTATCATCTAGAATGACAATAATTCTGTACGATCTACAACAACGGACAATTGTTGTATAAAAATTTAGGAAACTGACGGTAATGGTTTCCGTCAACGAAAAATAAAATGAAACTCTTTTGTTGTTGTATAAAAATTTAGGTAACTGATGGTAATGGTTTCCATCAACGAAAAATAAAATGAAACTCTCCTTCCGTATTTTTAGAAGATGAATAAATCTTCTCTCACATTTTAAGATCCAACTTCTTCTGCATTGAATCGAGCTTTGCGAAACATAAATATTGTCCAGTTTATTATAAATCAGGTCATCATCTATTTATTTATAATAACCATGTTCATACAGAATTACCATCCCCATACTGAAAACTTACAAAAATGCGATATTTAATCCAACATTTTTGAAACTCCCAAGTGATTAATTCTAAAGCCAAATACTATTATAACTAGAAACAGGGAAGTTTTGTGTTAATGATAGATTAATTAATCTCCGAAGTAAAATTTTCCCGGAATTATTTTTTCACGCGAATTGCCCCACCTCCTAGCCATCGTTGTTCCCAGAAAATCGATGGTTCGGCTTTCCAAAATATCTCCATAATAGTCGTTCTTGGTCTCGATCGAGAAAAGGAGTTTTCTCTTCCTCGTTCCACTAGTTGGCTTTCGACAGTGATCGTTTCGAGTTCTGACGATCAAACGAGCGATCGTATGTAGCCGAAGCGTTGACGGAAGTCGGAGTAGTCGGCCTGTACAGGAATATAATCGGTCGTGGTATCTCGTTTCGCGAACCGAGAGAGCCGATGCCAAGAGAGGCCGGGGAGCGTTTCATTAGAAGCGGCGAGATCTCTCGAGTGCGGCCGCGGCCGCGACGACTATTTTTCCACTCGGGGCAGGTTTTCTCTAGGAATGCACACGCAGTCGGTCGGCTGTTGATTTACGGCCGCGGTTAAAAGTAGTCTCGCGTCTGACCGCATATTATATATTGCACACCGCGAGCTTTATACCGATGCACACACGCTCAACCAGCGCGCGCCGACCTTAGCCGACGTATTTACTTTTATAATATAGATCGAACCACGCTGCCGAAGGAAATCTCGTTTCCGGAGACGAGCGCCTCGTTCACGGCGATCTGGTTAAACTTCTCGACTGGCTCGGCCGGCTTCGGACGATCCTCCGTGATTAATTGTACAGGCCGTTTCATAATCGACAAGCATCGAACCCTGTCGAACACGAGGAACAGCTAGATACACGATATATCTATTTTAGATACACCACATTTTTTTAGTCGAATAGCAACCCTTTTCGAGCGGCAGTTATTACTAGACTGCGGATTTTATGCATTCATGACAAAAATGAGTAAGTATAATTTAAAATAGTAAACACATTTGAAGAATTTAGAGGTACTATTATATTATTGTCAACCTACTAAATATATTAAGAAAGAAAATAAACTTGTGTTTCGCTCAAATTTGTGATAATTCGGGTGGAAAAGTTTTATTTTGCATAAAGATCCGCAGTCTAGTTATTACTATACTGTAGATGTTTAGGCAAAATAAATATTGTCTGTATAAATTGCAAGACACAGGAGCTACGTAGACATTTGCTTCTTTTTCCAATAATTTTAATTAGTTGGTAGTAGTACGGTAAGATTTTTGTATTCCTTAAATATTTTCACAGTTTTTTATTGCATCCACTCATTTTTGTTATAAACACTTCGTAGTCTAGTTGTTACTAGTGGATCTATGAAGCATCTATGGAGCGGCTCTATCGAAATTACAAGAATATCTTTATTCAGATTGTTAACGATTTTGATCAGATATCATGTACGTAGAAAGAAATTAATTTATTGGATAAATTCTTCATAGATGCATCGTTACGAACTAAATAATTATAATCTAAACCATTCGAAGATCCTCATATTTATTGGTACCGACTTTTCTACTCACGAATCATTTTTCTTACAGTACACATTTCTATATAATTCTCTACAAGATGATGTACTCAAAAAATGAACTTCAGTAAACGAAACAACTTAACCAAATTAAAATTAAATAACGTAATCTTTTGAGTAGAAATGTTACAAAGAAAGGGTTGATACAAATGACGAATCAGTTGCAATATTAGTACATACCAATAACGAATATTGCAGTCGGAGAAAGTTCTGAGGACTTCTTTATCTTCTTTAGACGTCTACGATCTTTTCAAAAAATCATTATTGTACGACTCCACTTGGTTCAGGTTTAGAATAGAAACTATGGGAGACCCTGTAGCGGTCGCCTACCTGTAACTCCCATTGTCGGACACCCGGGGAACAAAAAGTCCTGTTAGCGTAGTAGTTCAATTTATTAGAAAACGATATGTTAACGTGAACATAACTCACTAAACTCGTATAGTCGGTAGCGATTGCTTCGGCTCTCGTTAATAGTTTTTGAAAGTTCCCATATGAGAAAGTACCTAAGTTTATAGTATGCATTTTATGTGGCTAATAGCAGGTTGACCACATAAAATGACGATTAGCCTAAAAAATGAAGCTTCGCGTGCGGCACAAGTCGCGAAAAATATGCTGTTCGTATGAGAGCCAGGGGAAAGGTCGTCGTCAAGGGGTTAATCTGGCATTAATGCAAGTACAGTCACACCCGGAATGATACGATAGAGGGTCGACGATTTTACGGCCGTGTAACCCTCCCTGGAAGCAAGCGAAAAATGTCCACTTAATTTACAATTCTCGAGCCCTCATTACCCTACGTTCGACCTACTTCCGAACTGGCCGATGTAGTCCCATTACATTGAAATATTGACCCGACCTGGAAAATGTTGCACACTTTACGATTAAAAATAATGCCCACGCTTTACTCCGAAATTGATGAAATTGTGCCGACAATTTTTATTACATGCTCCAGTCGCTTTAAATGAAATGCGTCCCTTAAAATCCATCTGTGCACCTGATGGTCCATAAATATGGAAGGACATATTGCAAAAGAATTTCAGGAAAAATGTTAACAAATCATTGTCAAAGCTGAAGAGTTCAGATAAATTATAGTGAACGAATTTATTCAGTTCATCAAGATCTTTATTATTTTCGATCGATTCTAGTCAGTTGATTCATTCTAAATTCGACGGATTGTCGAGAGTCAACGAAAACCAATTTAAAAGTACACTCGACTATTCCATCCAAAGAAATTTTTTTCTAGCATTACCTAAAACAGACCCGGAAGACTCACTTACACCATAAAACAATCTAGCCAAACGACACGAACGTTTTCTAGAGCAGCTTTTACGAGGGCCATAAAGCCTAACGAAAATTTAAAACATTCTACGTTGACTCTGGGGTCTATTAGGCGAGCCAGGGCAGCAAGGGCAGGAAAAAACGTGGAAAAAGGACCATGGTATAGAATAGACTGAAAAGTGGTCGGGGGGGATAGCGTCGTAATTTGCCTGGGCCGGCAATAAAACTGGCAAACGGTCTGCGCAGTCACGTCCGTCGTCGAATACACGGGACACTTTTGCCTCCGGAGTAGTCCATCGGCTATGCCTGGGTGCTAAGCCCTCGGTTAGGCGTCCTGATACGGTCTTCGACGTTACCGAAACCAATAAACAGGACTTGTATAGCGGCCGTAAAGCGTGGCGAGTCGGTGGGTACCGTTATTCCTTTTTTTTACCGAGGGCGAACAGTCATAAAACGTCCGGGCCGGGGCGGCGCGACAATGAACATAACTGTTACTTTTACCTTCTTTCGGGACCGGCCACCGAAACTCCATGGGCCCTCTCGCGTTGGTCTCTTCCGGGTTTCGCCGGTGCCTACTGGCCAGTCGAGCTGAATCCGTCGTCGATATCTCGTCTCTCCTCTGAGAGCCGCTTCTTCCTTCGACCACGATCACGCGCCGCCACCGTAAATCCTGCTTTATCTTGGGTTAGATCTCGATGCTCGTCGATTTTTATTACGCTGACAAATTCGGTGCATACATTCCGCACGATCACGCCATGTTGGAGCTACCCCGGGACTCGTTCTTGATCGCCTAACACAATTTGGCTGCGCATCATTGAGGATTTTCGAGGTCTTCGCGATTGAGGAATGATCTTGGCCTGTTGGGAAAAATCAGTGAATCTTAGAAGAACTGTAGGATGGATTGCTTTGAGGAGGTCTTCAGTATCTGAAAATTAACAAGACAGTTGTGCGTCAGAGATGCTGTAACTAAGTGTACACTAGTCAGGTCATTTGCAGTTACTTCGCACTAGTAATGGTGTAATCGACGACACCGAGTACGAGATTAATTAGAAAGCTATGTTTGAGCTAGTGAAAGTACACAGTGCTATCGAAAAACATCTATTTATCTGTGGCAGTCGCAAAATTGAGACGCCTGGTAAACTTCACACTTTACCTATCGAAAGCCTATTAATAGGCTTCTTCGCGACTGACCTATTCGTAAAAGAATCTTGAGAATTTTGTTATAAATAACAATTTTAGAAGAAGTTGTCACACTATATTAATTCTAAAAAAAAGTTTTTGAATTCTGGATAAAATTGCTGTTGCTTTTGAAGATCTTATTGAGAAGTTCTAAACTCATAATAATAAACTCTAAAATGCTGAAAACATTTTGCTGTTGATCCTTCACTAATTGCATCGATGCCAAATCATTATGCCGCAATCATGTTTCTATTCTTATCTCTAAACCCATATTGTAGTACTGGGAAGAGTGCTGTACCATCAGACTTACTATTCCTCTCGAGCAAGTTCAAGCTCGAAGCCAGCATAAATGTCCTGATTCGACATGTTAATTAAAATAGTGAGTGTTAAGTGTCCACATAAGCTACTACATCCTCCATAGCAAGAAGAGAACAACAATGTGGGATTGTGCATCACTGTGAGAATGCAGAAGCAAGGCAAGATCGCATCGTCGGTGGATGATATCAGCCCGATCGTAATCGGAGGTGGCTCCGATACACTTTGCACGGGCTATTCTTGGTCGGCATGAACGCAAACGCGTCCATGCCCCGCCCACCGAAGGATTTACGTCGGCATCCTGACGGAGTGCAGTCGGAAGCGTGTGCCGTTGGTCACATGCGCGTACAGAACGTGTACCGGAAGCGTTCGCGAACCTGAAGATAATCGGCGCATACTATTCGCCGTTTGATGCTCGCGGGTTCCCATCGAGCGTTGAAAATTGCTACATTATCGATACCTGTTCTTGAAACTTAGAACTTCTTACAACACACACACACACACACACACACACACACACACACACACATACACGTTGCCTTGCTTCCAATTTTTACTTTGCAGTTTTTACTTACAATTTTATTTCTTGAACAGTCTAAACACAGACTAATGAACTTGCCGATGCATATTAAAATTCGAAATTTCAATTCAAATTTTATTTTAAATTTAAATTCAGATGCAAATTCACATTTAAATTCAATCAAATATTTTTCCGTGGTTCTTCGTACTACTTAACACGTTCGCTGCCACCGTCATGCATGTATATAACGTTTGCAGTCTTGCAGTTCACTTAAAGATAGTCAAATTAATTTTATACACTCTGCTATTTAATCCTTGAATGGCGGTACTTGGGGCCATTTTGACTGAAACTTAAAAACGTTCCATCTAAACTATACTGATTTTTGATTAGCCAGTTCGAGTCATAAGCTATTTTTAATATGGATCCAATAAAAAGAAAGGCTCATGATTCAACGTTGATCTAAAAGAAATAGCTTCAATAACGTATGATTTAATATTGATATGTTAGTATCTGAATGAATTTAGCCATGACTATCATGAAATCTTTTTGAAAGCATCCGTTGTGTGGATATTACAATTGTAGTGCACGACATAATTTTCAATTTCCTTTGTTGTTCAATGATTTGAGTACATTTTGTCAAGGAGGTGTGTTGCAATTGGTAAAACATTTTACCGTGATGATAAGCAGCAGAACAAATGGTGACAGCGAACATGTTAAACAAATCGTTAAAACATGGTAGCTTTACGACGATGACTGATTTCATTGACAAACACCGAGAGCACACAAAAAGACTTTAATCTACAAAACTAATAAGACTCGCTTCTAGCCCCGATACATAACCAATATGGAAACCAAAACAGCCAGTCATTTAAAATTTGTGATCGCAACATTTCATTGCAGTCCAAAGGTTCTCCATACCCATTTTTTAACCAGGCCTTTCACATAACAGTTTAACGCTTTGCGGACGCGTGTCTGCACACGATCGCCCAAGTAAAATTGCTACTCCGTGACTAAAAATCATTTTTTAAAAAATTATTACTCTCAAAAAACATCAAACAAATTTTTACGAAATAAAACACTGGCACCTTCATTTAATTCTTATGCGTAGCTGTCAGTACACAATTTCATTTCCCCGAGGAAAATTGTACATTCGAACCGTCGATAAGTACGCTAAACATAATTCACGTCCGCAAAGGGTTAAACAGTTATTTTTGAGCCTTCCAAGCCGATTGCAAGCCCCGGTTCACATAGTTAATATTCTTACGCAAGAAACTGGGTGGTCCCCATTCCGAAACACGTCTTTGTCGACTAAACAATCTGTACTTACCTACGACTCTTCAAAAACACCCTAGCGGCATCCTCTAGTCTAAGTAACAATTTTCTCTCGGTCTTGTGTGGAGAGCGAACGCTCTCTCAATTGGAAAAGAGGGAAACCAGTGCCGCCCGAAGGTGAATAACGAAATCCCCTCTGACGGATCGTGACATTCCCTCAACGAGTCGCCACTTATTGATTAACCTCGCATCAGGCCTCGTTCAATTTTCGTAATTGTGTCTCGGTGTTCTTCTCGTTGCGCGATTACACGCGCCAGAGAGATACACAGCTAACCCGCGGACGTTTCCCGTCGGCCGACGATCAAACCACCGCCTTCGTCGATCGCTGCTCTACCGATCGAGATAACAATCTCAATCGATCGTGCCTGACGATTTCCTTCCCGCTACTGGACTCCTCTTCGTGATTTTTCGCCTATGAGGGTCAGGATCTTTCGCCAGGATCTTCGCCTACCCTCCGCACGCTCGTATTGCGGTTTCTTAAACGTGCTCGTAGAAATCGCGACACACTTATGCTACGCATAATGCTCTTTCGGCTGTTGTTGCTTCAGTGGTGTTGGGCGAGTCCTGGAAATCTTGATCACATCTGTTGAATTTTTTCTATTGGTCAAACTGAAGTTTTGGGATCAGAACAAATTATCGTTTCATGCGTTTTTTTCTGATAAATTTTGGAATTTAATACATACCTAAACCATACCTATTAGAATTTTAAACACGGGTATGGCTTCCTAGAACATTGCACTGTTGTTGTAATTGAATCTGAATGAAGCCAATTGGCTTCTTGTATTTTTTACAAGAGTTTGTATCTTAACCCAGGCTGGTTAGAATTTTAAATAAGGCTAGGGCCTTTTGGTGATTTGATCTGATATCTTAATCGACTCCTGGATAAATTAAAAAGGGCTAATGTAATTATAATAGAAGTTTGTAGTGTCTATTTTTTAGAGTCATTGCACGAGTTCTAGGATTTTCCTATGACTGTTATCGGCCCGCACCAATGCAGTTCCTCAGCTGTCCGCGGATTGCACGTTGCAGTTTCTCCCACGACCACTAATTTTTCGTTTGCGCACGCATTCGTGCATCATGCTCTCTGTTGCTCGGCATCATCGACGTCGATATCGTTACCGTGATAAGGAGCACGTGGATCACAACTGGTTAGCATCTCTCGATGGCCGTTCCTCCTCGCGGCGCAAAGAGCTGCTTCGAAAATCTGCGCGCCGCTTATCGCCGCGTTCCGCTCCAGACCCCGACAAGCCGGCAATTTGCTCTCGCGAAACTCTGAAATTTGCGTGAAACGAAAGTGCCGGTTTCGTGAAGGGACTTGCCGCGTGCTGGTTGGCTCTCCCCCTCTCTCCATCACGCTTCCGAAAATTGCTGCTCGTCAGTTTCATTCCGGCATCCCTTTTTCTTCATTCAATGTACCATATTCGATTCCTTCGATGCTTAATGTCCGGGGACCGTAATGCTCGCTGTTGGAGACCCTGGTATGCTAATGCATCCGCGAGAGAGGTCGTTACATAGTTGTCGGGGCTCGAGACACGGTGTGTATATATGTGCGTCTGTTTGCGCGTGTGTGCGCGTGCACTTGTTTTTAAACGCGCGACTCTCGACGCACCGAGAGCGAGGCACCTTTTTCGATTGATTATAGAGGCGATATATGTTGCCGCAACATGTGATCAGCTTTCTCTGAACGGCTGCCCACTCGGCTCCATTATTTTCGTATTAACTGGGAGCGTCCTGTTCTTGTTGCAAATCTTCGGCTTTTGGCCTCACGAGCTTCTAAAGGATCACCTCGGAAACTGGAGTTCACAGAAATTTATTTCTGCCAGTCAGACTGTTCAATTTTAGGAATAGTTAGAGTGTCTTTAACTTTTTTACTGGACAGCAAATTCTTTCAGTCAGCTTCACTTGCGCAAAGCTGTCTAAAAATGTATTTATCGTCGATTCGTCACATTTTATGCTGCAGAATAGTTCAAGCTTGCTGAACTGCATTTTACTTTATTGGAAAATTACTGCAACTATTCTAGTATATTTCTCTATCAACGAGACATCTGTTCCATCAAACAGCTGTACTATACAAACCTGTAAAACTGTCTTACAATTTATCCTTCATCGATACTCATTTTATTCTTCAGAAAAAATTATTAAGTGATGTCTCTATTGCGGATTTTGTGATTGTATAACAAAAATGAGTAGGTGCAATTTAAAACAGTATGAAAATTAAAATGAATTAAAAATATCAAAACATTATCTACAACCCCTTAGAATTATTGAAGGCAGAATTTGCTGTCTACCTAACCCCAATCTTCTGCAATTGATGCAGAAGATTTTTATTTTGCATAAAGTTCCGTAATTTAATGATGTCACTCGAGGTACTTTATCGGACTACGACTGAAATTTCTATCATTATTAAATAATCTACTAGACAATTCGCAATAATGCCTATCTAATTTTTGAAAGTCTGCTAAATCATCTTCCGAAGACATAAAAATTAATAGAAGGAGAAATTATTGGTTATCTTCAACTTTACAGACCACGGACCAGTTCGTACCCCCAATTCAGTATTATTAAAACCATGTACCGTTCCCAAAGCGCTAGAGTAAGTTTCCTCTGCATCAGATTTTCCTCAACTATAACGTCAGCGGCCGTAAATTCCGAGGCACGAAGTTTTCGCAGGTTCTATCTTCAGCAACTTCAGGTACCCTCCTGACTTCGTGGACCCCCGGCAATGTTGATCGTATCTGACCGAGAGAGAATCGCTTCGCCGTGATTTCCCGTAAAAAATTTCGCCGTGCAACATTATCGTGGCGGCAGAAACCGTGTAGAAGAGAGTTAACAAGGGACGGTGTGAGAGAGAAAAGGGGGCAGACCGCGAGAAAGGCGGCGAAATGTAAACCAGTTATATCGCGCACCCTTTGGTTAAACTGAAACCAAGTGGTTTTATAGCGCCGATCCGTCTTGCCGTGCTATAACGAGTTCGTGACTCGACATAATACGATAACCCCCTAAATGTGTTGAACTTGTAGAGGATCGCGCGGGTGCTGGCCGCGAGAACTGGGTAATAAAGAGTGCGTGGCGGAAGACAGGACAAACTGCCGACAGTGGCTCTTCTTCATCGTAGGAGGAGAAATAGCCGTGGATCGGGAGACTATCTCGTAAGGATCCTCCTGCGCTAGAGGCTCCGTAAAAAAAATAAACACCGTGGAATTCTCTATTTTTCGAATTCCTGGACTCTCTGTTTGAGTATGCACCGAAAACGGGATGCTGGAATTCATGGGATAGAATTTTATCGCTGCCATAATTTATGCAATTATTAGACTGCACAGCTTTGTGCAGGCTGGACGTCTTCTGCTCATTCTTTCAATCCTTTGAGGCTCTGCATTTATTTTACCATTTTTAGACTTCATCACAAAGCACATATGTCTTTGAGTAATTTAGGATCTAATGAGGAAATAATGTATTAGACAATTTATTATTTTCGGGGTTTGTAACTAGCCATTTTTCATCGTGTGATGTAGTGTTAATAATTTTCTTTTACACCTTGCGTTGCAAGTTTCTCTTGTATATTCGGCATGTAAAATACCTCTCTTTTATTTCACCTCACATTCTTGCAATTTTTCATCCAATACTGCTGAAGAATTACATGTTTAATTAATGGATTAAACTTATATGTTAATCAGCAATATTCCTGCCGATCCAACAGGGATACTAATTTTAAAATGACTATACACTAAAAATTTGTATTGCACTTCATCAATAGTCATAATTGTACTAAAAATGACCTTAAAATCATTAAAAATATACACAAACTACCGGGAAATGAAATGCACTACTAAGTCAGCCTTGACACAGGACCGCAAAAGGTTACTGATTTAAAAAAATTGAAAACAATAAGAATGTTTTATCCTACACATTTTTGTCACAGTTTACAATCCACAGTCCAATAGATTATAAGTTTTTGATGTCCCTTTGTCTGTGACTAATGCAATTTCGAATTTTTATCAACGCCATTCAGTACGCCGGTTTAGTTTCACGCTAGCCTAAGCGGAGTCCATTGTTCTCAAAATTGAGACACTGCGCCATTTTCTCGTTTCCAGATTTTATCGGTGTAATGAGAACTTCTTCATGCAACATTATATGTAAAAATGATTTAATGGGAGTAACTGCTGTAAGCCTACGCCTGATGCGTAATCACCATGTTGCGGATGTTTATGCAAATTGCAAGAAATTGGAGTTGAGTAGAACATTGTTCTTTGTGATAATAGTACCGACAGGAAAGGAGAACTCTATCAGTCCTCCAATAGCTGATTTTGTTATAACTACATAAGCTCAGTAAGGAATTAAAAGAGAGTCAAATTCAGAAAACAAGAAAATATGAATTTTCTTTTAACGAGTGTGTATTAGCGAAGATGGGAGCTCCTGGTAGCCATTTTATAATTCTTGAACGCAAGGTCACCGTCACCCCCCATAGAATTTCTTCGACAACCAGTCAGCAAACAGCGACTTCCTCTAAAAATAGAGTACTGGCTTGTTGAACACCGCTTTATGGACCGAGATTAATCACTGTTGGAAAGAAAGGAGCTATAACTGTCCAGTTTCATTAACAATTATCTTCCTGAAACAGTCTCGTAGGTAGCGTACGCTGCGATCCGTCGCAATCGGCTGGATCTCGAGCTAAGTAGCCCTAAATTAATAGTCGATTATAATTATCTTAATGCATTATATTCGCTCGAGACTATGGTAATTACAACAAGGAAAGGGAGGGTGAGGAGTACGGTTAATGAAGAATACAGAGCGGAAGAGAGGGTGAATTAGCATCGGCGCGTCTTCCTGGAGGTGTGATGCAACAACAAAAAAATGAACCATATACATCTACCTAATCTATCTACCTCAATCTAATCGATCCGCGTTCAATGGTCCTCGCGATAATCAATTTTCCTCTCAGAAAATCAAAATGAATCGTGACAGGAGCTCGTTGCGATTAAAATAATGAAGTATTAACTTCGGTCCCGCGTATCGTTGACGTCAATCTTCGACGCTAATAGCGTTTCTATTATGATAATGCTCGCTGCCAGGATAACATCTTGAGGTGTAGATGATTTTGTAAAAAGCTTCTCGGCTCCTTATCGATTTTTATCTGGCTTAATAACCCCTCGACGCACTTCTTTTCCCGCGACATCTCGTTGAACGAGCCTCGCAAAAACACACACCGAAACATTATCGCAAAACACACTCGTTCCACACGCTGCGAAATAATTGCACTGCCGCCGACATTCCTCCGTGTTTCCCTCCATCATACTCTTGCGTCCACATTTTAATCGCAGATTCACGGCAGACGGTTCCCCGATTTATCAGCTTCCGGTGATCAATTAGACTTGCCCCTCGAACAGTTTCCAATCGGCATACCTCGTGGAAATCATGCTCCCGAAGTCGTCGAAAGACAAATAGAGGCTCGGTCTGCGATAACTGTTCTCCATTTTGACTCGGCGCTGGTTTACGACGCTAAGACGGTTAAACTTTCCACGGTATAGCCGGTGCAAGATCAACTAGACACTCAAGGACACTGGGTGAGGCTACCCACACCTATTCGGTTTCTTCAAGGGCTGGGCAAACGGCGAACTATGGTCGGAGATCCTAATGCGACTTAGAATAGCGAAGGGACTGTGGTCGGTAAATCCTACGAGCTCGCGCGAGTCTTAATTTTTGGGTATTTATCGCCCTCTCCGGGTGATAGTTCAACAATTTATTTTAACGATTGTTAGGCTTAAGATTGGAGTTGTAAAATCTTTGTTGAAATTTTTTGGTGACCATTACATTCGAGATTGAAGATGAATGAACACAATTTATCATTTCATAAAAGACGCACCTGGAATCTGTTTTTGGCATGATTTTAAATTAATTTTTACATTAATAGTTTAAACAAAACACATTTAATTGAAGCCTATAGTTGAATCGGAAGTTATAGAGGTTCTCTTTAGCATGTCCTTAAATTAATTTTTACAGTTGGAGCTTAAATAAAACAAATTGGATTAAAATTTATTATGAAATCGATACAGCTAGACTTGGCTTTAAATTAATTCTTGTAGCATGAGTTTAAACAAAACCAATTTAATTCAAGTCTATAAGTCATCTAATTTAATTCAAGTCTGTATCATAAAGTCTGATTTTACAACTGCATTTCTTTTAAAAATGCATACAACTGGGTAACTATATGTATTACTAGTGAATGTTAACATGGTAGATAAAGTGTTAAATGATGTAGATTACAGAGAAAATATTTATAAAATCTTCTATTTGGATTTAGAACAGTCTGGTCACATTTATAATTTTCTGGTACCATTCGCGAAATAAAATCATATTTCATATTGGTCTGTGTTCGGATATCTATGAATAGTTTCTTCCGGAGGCGTTGAGAAACGATTGAGTGCGTGTGCACAGACAGTAATAATGAGAATGGTTGAATAAACTAGTAATTATTTTCTGAACTAAAAATAGCCATTCCTAGTAGTTAGAATTAACTCAAATAATGTTTTCATGAACTCAACGAACAGCATGTGCCTCTCCACTGTAATTGTGAGATCAGTTTTTTGCTAGATCGATTAGAATAGTCCACTTAATACTTAATCAATCAGAATCGTAGGAAAACTGAGATTATTTTTCATTGAGCTTAACGGTGTCGCTGTTTCGACGTTCCTTTACGGAAAAAAATATCTGCACGAGTTTCTCCGTTATAATTGCGGGATTAATTTTTGCGGGACTGGTCGAAGCGTCCGTGCATGAGATTTTGTACGGAGAATCCCGACAATACCGGGGGACCGGTTAAAAACGAAGAGGAGCGCGCGATTATTGAATAATGATGACGCGGCCCGGGGCTACGCTTGCTCTCTCGAGATCTTTCGAGATCTCGTCTCGGTCGGAGGCTTGGCTAAACTTGTTACCGTAAAGGAACGTTCTAGCAACACTCTCGATGACAATAATGACGATCATTACGATAACCTGCGCAAGCAATAATAATACGTTCGATCGTTGGAGAGCTCGCTTTCCTCCGAGGACGTTTTGGACGAGGTCTCTGCACTCCTTGACCAAACCAAACACCGTTTTTTCACTCGTTGCTAATTAGTTCCTATGAAAACGCGGCATTTTCAATTTTTACGGGAACACCTCTAGAAAGCCTACTTCTCGATCATGGCGTCTCACGATGCGGAATTATACGTCGGCAATTTTTGCCTCACCCTCTTCCCCGGAGATTTGTGTGAAATTTTCGCATGGCGAATTCTTTCTGCAACAACAATTGCAAACTTCTTGAACAGATTCGGTGTGCGTCGGATGAACGTCTGTGATCGAACTACTTACTTATTTTCCTTCATTCTTTATCTGCTGTGATTCCGATCGACGGCTGTACCATTACCATAATAAATAATACATTCCGTAATTATGGACGTGCCGAGCTTTGCGTGACGTGTGGATTTTTGAAGTCGCCTTTTTCTGTCGGGTACAGTTCCTGTTGATCGAGGTGCACTTTGCTGCGCTTCACCGTTTTATATTCCTCGGGAATCATTCTGCTAAGATATGCTGGGAAACCTCTGAGGAACGTTCTGAATTTAACCTTGAGAGGATTTTAGCAAAATCGCGATGGATCTCGTTAATTTAACTGAATTTAGTCTGGAATATGATTAGGGGACAATATGGTTCTTCAACATGATTATATGGGTCCTCTGGAAGCTACGTATGTTAGCTGGGCACTTGTTCTATCGATCAGCTTCACTGTGCTATAATGTTGTCCCATAATTTATTCGCCATCAGTTCTCTTCAGTTTCATCTTCAGAATAATTAAAGCTAGCGTAAATGTATTTTTGGACGTCAGGGAACAATGTTAACGCTTCAGCCACTTCTTCAAGGCTTCATCAAGTCTTCCATACGCAATGGGGGTGATTCAAGTGTCGACGATTAGGCTGATAATTTCTCTCGTGGTTCAATTTTGGTGCAGAGAGTCCCCATTCCACTTTCTTGGGGACGATCGAGTAAATCGGCAGGAAGACTTGGAGATTTTAGTCGAGGGAAGGCGCGTGCACGTTTACAGCCCGATACATCGGCGAAACACGGGCATAAACATTGTTGGAAGATACGCACACGGGGGACAAAGATGCGCGGAACGGGAAAGGGGGCCCACAGGTCCCGAGGGGCATTAAGATGGACGGTGCCAATCGTATGCTAATAAAGTCACCTTTTATTTGCTCTTTTATTGGCCCGGAGTGGTGGCCGATGCCTTGTCGTGCGACGACGGTCGCCTCTGTCCAAGTGTAGCTCAGAACCACTGGTTTCTAATTTTTCCAATTGCCCCACATTAGTGTAATCTCTTGTGACTCCTATAGTCTTCCATTTCATTCCCATTTCAGTGGTGCCGTTAGCAGTGCGCCGAACCTAAAAATTGACGCCGGTGCTCTCTAATTTTGATTTTACGTAAAATTCGTAAAATTTCTATTCGGAACAGGAAAATTCAAGAGTTGGGTTGGAACGCGTGTTTTATAGTCCTTCGTATAATTTTTGTTTTTGTAGAATACTCAGTAGAGTGGAAGAGCTAAAATTTAATTATAATTGTACGTATTGTTACACATTTTTACTTTACTTTTTAATTCGACCAACTGCGTTTTTATTTATCTTTTCGGATTTTGAATGAGTACGTCAATTTTTCACCCAGTTGTTGAAAAATGGAGGATTGAATTAGAAGGACGTCCAAAGTGCAATATTTATTGTAGAAAAATATCAATCGTAGGAATTGAAAGAAGGTTGATTGTCAACGAAAGTTTTATTTTTGCAAGGCAGATTTCCGATCGAACGTCTGCGTTTAAAAATTTAAGTCAAGGAGTTTGCAATGAAAATCATAAATGCGACAGTGAAAAGAAAAATTCTCCATGGCCAGGGGACAATTGCACCGGCAAAGGGATGACAAACACAACCACAAAGGGGGTCATCCCGCGAAGAAGCATACATTCGGGACAGAGTTCTAATCTTTTATTCATCCCCCGCGACTTTCTCTGAATAATGAATTTTCGCGCATTCGCCAGTGTTCATCTAGCAGCAAAATAGTCCTCTTGTCAGCGTACAAACAGAAGCAGATCGGGATCATTGTTCTGTCCACAAATCCTCAGACATTGCGCAATTTTTCGCGACCCATAAAAACATCGTTTGGATGAACAATCGGACGACGCAAAGTTGCGAAACGTGTGGACGTGCATCTAATGCAGCTGCAACGGCGCGAGGATACACGGGAACACGGCGAACATTGCAACCAGCTACGTATCGCGTTACATCGGGTCACGATCCCCATTATGTACCTTCTTTCTTCTTTTGACGGGACAAATTATTGGAGTTATATCATTTGCTGCGGCAAGGTCGCTACGAGGAACCCCGTTGTCTCCTTGCGGAATGGATCCCGCCGATAAATTAATCAATTTTTTCCGTAATGTTTGCCAAGACCGGCCGCACTAATTATCAAGGATGTGGGACGGTCACGTTCTATCTTCGGCATCGAGAGTGCAAAGTTCAGCCATGGGAAACGGTTTTTTAGAGCCGAGGAACGAGCCAGGCCTTTGACTCCCTACCCCATGAATTTACTCCATGAGTATGCGCCATGCCAACCTGTTGGAACGAGTTTGGGAGTGGGGGTCCTGGGTACAGGATGTTTCCTGGCGCGAGGACTTTAATCCTGCCACGCGAAAACGGGACAGAGGTGGAATTTTTGTGGGCGGGTGCTTTGAATTCTTTATAACGATTTTTAAACATGATATTTATGTAGCTATTTAATTTTCTCATTGGTAATTCTGTTCCCATTTTTGAAATTGGTCAGAGTGATTGTTGAATGTAAAGAAAATAGTGCGAAGACAATAGTGTTTAATAAAATTGTTCGTTAAGGGCATACGTAACAGTTTTGTGTTCGATAAAGTTCGTTAGTGTTTATGAGGAGAAGACAGATATATGATATATTTCATTAGTTTACATTTCATTTTTTGTTGAGTATGAACATACGAAGGCTGCATGTTTCTAGAAAATCTTGTATTACCTATGTATAATTTTTTTCTCTTTAATTAATGCATTCACTACCACGTCGATCATATAAGGATGACATAATCCTTCGTTGCATTTTTAAAAAAATGTGTATTGGTAAACCATATTTCACTAGATTTCGTAGAATTGTTCAGTGTATTGGTTCGACAATTAACGTGTTAAGTATTCAATTTCTGCAGTGTGCAATCTTTAACCTTTCTGTGAATAACAAGAATACATAAATAAGCTTGAAACTTTGATATCTGATAAAACATGTCAACACAAACGTATATTTTAAAAACTTAGTTTAGAGTATTTGGATCTTGATCAATTATTTTGTGAGATGTTCTCAAGAAAAACGATAATCGTCACCACAAGGTTTAATATTCATTTTTAACGGATATAATAAAGGAAGACTCAGAATAAAGAAACAATAGAAGGGAAGACAATTTTGAAAACGTGAAAATAATGTGGAATATTAGAAGGACGTTAATAGCGAGCGGAAGAAGGGCCTAGAATGCCATTTTCGTTGTCGGGAAGATTATTGGCGCGGCCGAGCCATCCCGTGGCGTGGAGTCCGTCCATCACTGGTGTTCCCCTTCCATTGCTGGCTCGCGCGACCCTCCGTTGGCCCATAGGGCCCATGGGGTCCATTGGGGCCGCAGGACTGGGCTCCACGACCGCAGACATCGACCGCAACGCTATTCGAGACTCTACTGCTGTTATTTTTTCATCGGTGAAGAACTTCTCACGACCTTCGAATTTCTCTGGGTTTCTTCGTGAATCGCGCAAATAACGGATAATCGCAAGATCATTCGGATTCGAATATTGGACCCAAATTTTGATGAGTGAAAAATTGGCTGTGGTTGCAATCAGTCAGAAATTTCTTTGTCCACGTTCGTAAATGTTGGACATAATACAATTTAATCTCTTCACTAGACAAGTCGAAATGTATCGTCATTTTCACTATCCATTTTTGTTTAGTAACTTCTTGCTTTCTTCTTAAATCAAATAATAATTCTCCCACTGTATTATCTTATAGATTATGACTAAATTTCCTATATCTACCGATACATCTCGAAAATCTCTATAAACAATATAAGACGTAACATGAAGACCTGCGTTCAGGCGAACGTCGCTCGAGTAGAGGGGTTAAACAGGTCGGAATGAATAAATAAACAGAACAACAGCTCCAGTGGGGTAGTGACTCCGTCACATGGGGGTTAAAAGGCAGGCGCCATGGGGTAGCTATAGCGTAGTTTAAAGAAGCGTCGCGGCTTGTATATCGTTGGCGGACTACTTAGCCTTAAACGGCAAGAACATTAATTAAGAACTCGCCATTAAGGGCGAGAGCGCGGTTCTAATGCGGGCGAAATTTCGTGATCAGGTTGATCGTGGCCAAGCATATTTTCGCGGTGGTTTTTCCTCGCGTAGCTCTCGGCATTGCTCGCGCGAGCACGAAGAAGCGGAGCGCAGTGGAGCGGAGCAAAGCGAAGAAGCTTAGCCTCTAGTAGAAGAGGGATCGGTTGCCGGGAGGTTCCTCACTTGTGGCTGCACCACTTAAAGTCGAAGACGCATCTCATTATCCATGCCCATGGATTTAATCGTATGTCTGGCTTCGCGAGCAGGTGTGGTTAAACCTACCCCTTAATCTGACGGGGAATACTCTCGATTTTTGCATAATTGTACCTCCACGCGAAATGCGCTGTGCGGCGCTATCCGCGCGCGCAAGTACGGATTGGGTTTGAAATTTTTATGTAAGCTCTCTCTCGCCGACGAAAATAAACAAGAGAAACGAGCACCGGCGAGACGACCACCGGAAAATGAGCGGTACACGCACTCCAACTTCTCATAGTCCGCTGGCTCGATTAAATATACTAATTATCGGAAATAAAGGATGCGTGGGTCGAGCGCACCTTGTCTAGTATCCCGCAGTGGTTCGTCGCGGATCGGTCATGGATTATGTATTATACATCTCGTGTCAATCATTTTATTTGTGATCGTGGTTGTCCATCATTTAGCGGTTAACGAGCTTCATTTGTAATTAGAAACGAATTGAAAAGTGGGGAGACAGTTTCAGACCATATCACTTTCGAAGTATGAATCATTCATGTTTATTTAAATTTACAATAGGTTTGCACTGTTGAAGAAGCTAGGCTACTCATTCCTGATTGCAAATTTTCCTTTTGCGAACGAAGATAGAGGACATTAAATATTTGTAGCTGCTGCTACCATTTTCTAATTTCTTCTGCATTATTTTTTAACTCTTTCTATAAATTTAATAAAGAAGTACATCAAATGTATGTTTCGTAACTCCATTATTCGTAACAACATTAAACTGATTGAATGCAATGTAAACTAGAAGTATAACAACACGTAGCAAGCAAATTTTTACTGTCTGGTACTTGAAGTCTGTTTTCTTTGATTTCATGTTGAACCATGATTCTTTTATTGACAAATGTTTACACATTTTTGATGTGGTGGAGAACAATGGCTTTTGCAAAGAGGTTTGGATGGTTGGTAGTTGGGTTTGGCTTTTTGATCGAGATTATGCTGTAACGCTAGGGGTGTCGAAGTATGCGGGACTAATTTGCCGCGGAATTTGGAAAAATCACTTCCCCAGGAGGGCTACGACCACCCGTTTTCCCTGGCGAGTGCGAGGGCTGAGGGCTGAGGCAGCATTATCAGCACGCGCCGACCCTTGTGTGCCCACTAAATCTGCAAAATAACTAACCCACTACGCGCACATGTACTTAACCCCTCGCTGATGGACGAGATGTCTCGGAGAATGTCCCGACGCGTTGCCGGAAGCGATTTTTGTATCCCGAAACTGGTGTTTCATCAGTTCGGAACGACCTGTACTCGAAAAACTGGAATTTAATTCTTCATAACAATTCATTAATATTCCAAGTTGTTTTCCTAGCTCAAAAATGAACTAGAATTGCGTAAATGCAGTTTAAAAATTAGTAGGCTTTGATTAGAATTGTATAGGGAAAGTCAGGATTTTATTTTGACCATAAAGATCGTGTATGTCTTTAATTGCTTATTTTACGGAAAAGGAATGTGTTCAATATTTTACTGTCGGTTTTATCTCGAACACTTTGTATTAGAAATATGTTGATGTCCTCTTCTGCAGAAATTTTGCATATTACAGAAAACAGTACGTTGCCCACGGGAACATTCTACAAATCTTTGTGTTTTATTCGGTAGTTGTACGAATGCTAGACACGTCGCCGATAATGTAAAGAACCCAGAAACTGTAATGCATCTGTCAGTATTGATCGATAGCCAAGTATCCGCGATTCTGGAGCAATCGCAGTGCACCTTGTATTTTACGACTCCACATACATATCAGTTCCTAATCAGAGATTCGAAGCTACCAAGGTCTGGCATCGGTTCTCGCAAACGCAGAGATTGTTCCAAGTCGTTAAATCCCGCGCTAACGCGTGTTCATTTCTTCTGGCCGTGTAGCTACGTATCTTGTTACTCTATCTTATCATACGAATAGACAGCGTAACATTAAACGCAACGTGATCTTTCCTCTTCGCTGACGAAACAGCAAAAGAAGACTTCGGAAAAAGATACACCCTAGTTCCGCGTTTAAGAAGACTTCAGGAAGAAGATGGACTCTAGTTCTTGCACTGAAAAAGTTTGTCAGGTCCATGAATTGCTGCCAAGGGCCCAATAGAACTTTTCTAAGCCCACACTTAGTAGCATGAAGTCCTACAGATGCTACCAGCATCAATTTCTATAGGACGTTATCGCTATCCATCAATCGGTTAATCAAAGAGCCTTCGCTCTTCGGCAAAAAATGACAAAATAGTGTTTCAGGAGATGTAGAATGTAGATCCCGGGTAGAGGAATTGTTTGAGGCCACAGTTCTCATCCCGAAGTCCCAGAGGCCCGAGCAGAATCAATTTCTATTCTTATCGGCGTGCAGCAATCGGTTAATCAAAAGCCAGAAGCTCCTCGAGAGGAAATATCTGCGCGCCAGCGATCTAAGCTCGAGAGGATCGAGCCAGAGCCTCTCTCCGAGGGCATACAGCGAAGGAGGAGGGGTTAAGCTACTGGTCCTACGGTCCTCGTTACGCCCATTAAGAGTCGACGGAGGAGAGCGATCGTACTGGTTTGTTCGAGCATCGGAGTCCAGCGGCTAGCGCATAATAAAATAGAGAACCAGCAAAGAAAATCTGTCGATCGGCTAATGAAATTCATAAACCGTATATTCATAAGGCCTCAAACGATGGCTGAGGAGCATTTCGTTACGGTGATGACGGTGTATTCAATTTCCACGGTGCTTTGAGAAATAAAATATTACGACGATCAGGTGAGAGAAGCAAGAGAGAGACAGAGTACAGTTGTGCGGGTGCGGTTAGACGGGCTACGATAAGATGTAACGAGACACGGAAGCGCGCAGACTGCTGATAATTAGTTCGGAAAAAGGAAGAGAGAAAGAGGAAAAGTCTGGGCCGGCGTTTGCGAGGCGCGGCTCTCTTCCTGGGTGATGGGGAGGGGGGATAAAAAAGAAAGAAGAAGTTTCAATACTCCCCGGCGCGTAAGTTTCAAGCTTAACATTAGCAGCTCGTTATCTTCGCGTCTGGTGCTTCCTCGCCTATCTAAAACGTGCATCAAATCAACGCCTCGGATGCGGCTCGATCAGTATGAGCCTAGAAACCGCGCCACGAAAAAGGTCTCGTTTCAGGTGGTGTCGAACGTGGAGAGAACAAGGGGGATGAAGTACAGGAGTAAAACGCGATACGTTACACCTTCGGTCACAATATTGAGTGCGCGACTTCGCTCGGCGAGATTTAGGTGACCTTGCGCTCCCAGCGCACGCTCGCCGGGCCACAGGGTTGGATAAATGGCCCTGTAGCTGTGTTACGGTTCTATAGACCGCGCCGAGCCACCCCTTAAATTCGTTAAAATCGATGCCGACTTTATTAGCCTGTCGCTCTTTTATTTACGAATGTTCACCCTTTAGCCGACGAATTTATTCCGTTCGATCGTCGCGACTTCTTAGACAAGGGTTGAACAGCTTCGAGAGAATTAGGGGCTGGGACACTCGCGGCATGCGGCGCTGGGGCTTCGTGGAATTAGAATATTTAGCCTATGAATATTTAGGGGAGGGCGAGTCGCCGCTGACACGGGCGGGTCTGATGAAATCGTTCTGAACTAACGTCGTTAATTTCTTATAGATGACGGCCATGTTGGGGGGGGGGGCGGTATGTTAGTGTGTCGTTTAAGGGTTGTAGAAAGGGTTGCTGAGTGTTTATTGGGTTGGAGATAGTGTGTACATAATCACATTAATTTATTTCCAGTCTTGTTCACTCTATACCTCAGAAATTAAATCATTTTTTTAATACGTTCATTGAGTAAAGGCAATGATTGTAAATATACGTAGGGGGTGACTGGACCCTATCCTACCATTAGAGAGGATATCATTTTTTGTACACTGGTTTTCACAGATTTGAAATCAAAGACAATTTTATATTCTTTATTATGAATACTGCTAAAGTATAAGTACAATAAAAGGCTACCAGAAATTTTCCAAATATTCTTGCTATACGTGCTAAATTCTAGAAAATCGTACAAGTATTAACCTCTTGTCCTACCCGCTAACTCCCGATTGCTCGGGCCATAATAAACATGAAGGTCGGTCACGCGTCGAGCCATTTAGCTGTTTAGCCGTGTGCTCGAACTTGCGCAAAATATATGCGTCTTGTGACATGTATATTTCGGCGCAACGAAAGGAATTGTGAAATAATAAACACATTTGGGCACAACTAATACTTTTAAGATGTCTGGGAAGTAATTATGGTCAATTTATCGGTGAACAAAAATGATTTATAATTTAAAAGTGGATAATGTATCAGTAACAATTTGTAAATTAATACTTAATTTAAATTAATATTGTTTTGAGAAAACTCGTAGAAAATTAGTAATCTTCGTGTTAGTGTTGTTTACGTTTGTCACGAATGGAGTACCACGAGCCAGGCTCGCGTTGTTCACGTTTGGTCCGAACCAGTGTCGCCAGATTGCTGAAATCGAGGCGAATAGAATTTACCACCTCTCTGATGGCCAGAGTAATATGTTATAAGTTGCGCGGCACGTCACGTGACCAATCTACGGTCTTAGTGGGGGACGTTGGAGTGTGCGCAGGAGTGGAATGGGATAGTGGAAGGGGAAAAGGAGGAGAGGAAAATCAACCCAGTTTTGGGTTGATCTGGCGACACTGGTCCGAACGAAGTACCACGAGCCAGGCTCGTGTTGTTTACGTTTGGTCCGAACGAAATACATCGAGCCAGACTCGTGTTGTTTACGTTTGGTCTGAACGAAGTACCACTAGCCAGGCTCGTATTGTTTATGTTTGGTCCGAACGAAGTACCACGAGTCAGGCTCGTCCTTATTGTTTTTGGGCCAAATTTCTTGCCACCAGTCTCACTCGTTGTTGTAGGACAAGGGGTTAAATGCATAAAAGTTGTATGATTAAATTCTAGAAAATCATACACGTATTACATCCATAAAATTTGTGATCTAATGATAATCATGTTATTGAAATAGAACAGGGCTGGCTGTATAAACAAGATGGTAGTTGGCTATACTCACAAGTCAAATTTCTAGAGGCAAGTCAAACATTAATTATCAAAATTAAATTAGAACGAATTAAATGAATAAATCAGAATGCTTCAAGATGATCGTTGTCCAGTACACAAAAGCTACCACGTAAAATTCCCGTTCACTGTACTGCACGAACGACAAACACCCGATCTCATAAAAAGGGCATCTCGACGTAGCATGAATGACCCGTATATTTAATATCCCAAATACCTGCCAGGTATAATTCACGTCGAACATATCATTAAACACTTCGGCCCAGTGAGTCTCACCTGAATGAATCTGCTCGCCTCTCTCACACCGCGACAGACTTTTAAATCATGTAATTTATATTTCACGGTAAAACACCATACGCTCGATGCCACAGAAACGATACAGCTGTTCCGCTTTTCGTTTCTCGATTATCTCCGTACACGATCTTCGGAAAGCTTCTTCCAATCAATTACATCGTTCGATCAAAATATATTGCTAGTATCGGGGATCGAACACGAGCTATAGCGAGGGTAATTGATCGAGAGTGAATTATAAACATGGCAGTTTTAGCGAATCCGCGAGGACGTTACGATAACAGCGAGTTTTGCGGCGAGATCGGCTTTACACGATCTGCGGTTTTTCAGAGATCAACCTCGTCGCGTGCTGCCCCTAAATGGTCGCGATCCATCGGATCTCGCCCTCTCGACCTCAGAGCAATTTGGGTGGCTAGTAGGATAGATCACAGGAAAGTGCGGTTTCCCTCGCGATCCCACGATCGTCTTAAGATCCGTACGCAGAAGAACGCTCTCTCTACACTGTGCAGAGACAACGGCATCAATTTCTTTTCTCTTGCATCCCTCGATGGACCTTCGTGATCGATCGCAGTATCGGCATGAGACCCACTGCAACGGCCAGACCACTTCTCACGTGCGAGGTCACGTTCGCCGATTTCGAGCCACCGAACGGCCGCAGCGATCAATTCAGAGATTACCGATAATTTAATTCAACCGGACGCTGTTTAATGATCACCGTATCTCGGCTCGAGCTTTCTACGGACCGAGGGGTGGCATTGAAACGGAGACGAATTCGGAAATCAAATTGTATAGGAGACTGTAGATTATTATTATTCTGAATCCTTTTTGAGAATCGCCGACACGTTGCTTAGGTTCGACGGTGTGGCTGCAAATCAGCCAACATTTGTGGCAGATTTTAATTATTAAATCTTATCACTAGATTGCGGATCTTTATGCAAAATAAAAATTGTTTGCATTAATTGAGGGACATGGGAACCACGAAGGAGATTATTCCTCTATTCTATAATTTAATAAAGTTGTGAAAAGTGTGTCCAAATATTCGCTGTTTTATTTTTTTTTGTTTCAAATTATATCCTCCCATTTTTGTTATGAATGCATAAAACCCGCAGTCTACTTTTTAACACGTTTTCAACAACATTTAATAATTTTCAGATTCCTTGAATTTTAAACATCGAGATTTAACTCTTAAATTGACAATGTTGTTGTCAAACATCGTAACTTATTGCACTATGCTACGAACACGTAAAAACAGCTTCAGAAATCTTTAGACAATGTCTAAAAAATTTTCTGGAATATTATTTTCCGTTTTTCTATCACTCTTTGATCAATAGATCCACAGTTTCTTCATACTTGATTATCCGTAACAAAATAATGAATTGTAAACAAACTACTTGACAGACTCCGATGAAATTAATATCGAAGATAATAGAATGTTGGTATTCGCGGAGACAGTAGACAAAATTAAGATTGCATCACCAGACCAACCGGAAAAAATTCAGGAACCCTGAATGAAGACCCAAGTCTTTTCGATTGCACATGTACTAGATCCTGATGTCTTATTTTTAAAAAATCTATAGGTCCATGGGCGCTTTCTCGATCTCTCCTCGGCATGTAGGCCGGCAGTTCCAGCATCTTCTCTTGAATTATCGTTGGAGAGCAGGAAGCAGCTGTCGATGGTCAAATATTTATGAAGACGAAGCGTGCGAACAGTTTCGTGGCACGCTCCACCTACGCACGAACCTGAAATCACGTCTTCTTGTTCGTTAGCGGGACTTTGATTTTCGTTAGCTTTCCGGTATTACGCGCATCCCCTCCCCACCACCATTTCGGGTAGAGCGGAGAGCCGCGTTATCGCCGGGATAATTTATGAAAATTCGCTAACGGCCGTGTAAAAAAATGCGAGTTTCGAGAAAATACGCCGCGCGGTCACGGAAAGCCCTGGACGGTTGCGTGATTTACAAGCGGGGAATGTTGTTCGGTTGAATTTCACCGGGCGATGCCCAAGCGAATTAGCGCCGCTAACGGTCCAACGGTGCTTCCACGGACGATTTTTACATTCCGTCAACGCCTCTTGGTTTCGCGAGCGACGCTCGAGACGCTCGCCGACTTTTTTCTTTGCACGGCTCCACCGATCGGCTCCTCTCTCTCGGTGCACGACCGCATAACAGGTTTCGTGGATTTTTTCAAGCCCTCCAACTGTCCGCCTGCGATTCGCAAAGGGTGCCATTCAAATCTGCTATTTAATTGCAATTTCAGGACGTCCGCGTATTGGCAGTTTGAACGCTGGAGATTCACTGCCATCAATTTTGTTCTAATCAAATGGATACAAATTCGGCCAAATTGCCTCGAGGTTCGCGAATTTCAATACGTGTAATCGACAAACTACGGATCTTTATGCAAAATAAAAATTATCTTCTTCAATTGTAAGAAACATAAGTCAAATGAAATTCTTACATATATTTTTTTTTTATTTATAATTTTTGTCGCATCAACTACAAGGTTATTAGCGACATAATAAGGAACATATATGAGTGGTTTACATTATTTGATTAATCAGTCCGGTTTCCTTAATAAACTCAAGTAAACCCTGTATTTTTCCTTCTTTTATATTGTCCTAGAGTGTAGTTTTCAGTTGATATTTATTATGGATGATATCATATTTCTTAAATTGAAGAATTATGTGTTCTATGGTTATTATATCATCGCACTCCTCACACCTGGGGAGTGGTATTCTTACATTTTTTTAATCCTTTTGCAGTTTTACATTGCATCTACTCGTTTTTTGTAGCAAATGCATAAAATCCGCAGTGTAGTAATCAAGTCGAAACAAATTCGCACGAGTTGCTTGAGGTTTACGAATTTTGCAATCTTGGAGACAACGTCATTACAATAAAATCAATTTTCTTGATTTTTTTGTTACATTGACATGTAGAATAAACTCCTGAAATATATTTGACTCATAAAACAATCTCAGAATTGATAATAAAAAATTATTCTGTATTACACTATTGTATCCTGCATTGCATTTATTGTAAGAAAAATTTTCATAGCGCCATTTCTTTTGATAAGCTGGCATCAGTACGCGATTCAGAAGAAATCAATATATTCGTCCATTGTGTAAAGCGTCTGCGGTAAGAAAATAAATGTTGTCCTCTTTTAAAAGTATCATAATTTGGACATTTTCTGCTAATGTTTTATAAAGAAATAATGTTGTATGATGCTTATTTTCGCGCCAGCGCGTCCCGAGGTTTACTCAATCGTACGCAGAGAAGAAAATTGAATTACACGCGCGTTATACATGGTCTGAATGTTTCACGAACGTATGTTAATATCGAGGGAACAGTATTTCGTGCTATACGCACCGCATTAATTTCATGCTTGTTAAATGTGAACAGTAATAGTCGCCGGGAGCGTAAGATTTCACCAAAATGCTGTACTCGGCGAACAACTATTTGTTTGAACTAGTGCCACCGATTGTGATCGAGCGGCGCAACTTTGACGCATAAATAACCGCATGCGCCGCCGGTAGATCTTTATCTGTGCGGAGCTAATTAAAAAAGTTTACGGCAATACGGCGTTAAAAATCTGGTTCAAGAACTCGATCAGGTTTTAAATAAAACACAAAATCCAAAGAAACTTGGAGTATCATAATCCGGTCTTAGCAGAGCCATTGACTCAACGATTGATTAAATCATTCATTGATCAGAAAATACTCGAGACATTTCAAGATGTAGTCATTGACAAGCAGAATTGAATTGGCATTCTGAATCAATGAATAACTTCATTCCAATCGTTCTTTTATAGTCTGTAGTACATGTATGTGTAGCAAAGTCTATTTATACTTTATTTCTATTCTGTTTCCATTCTGTTCTGTAGTGGTCTAGCATTCTTTACATTCGATATGTTGCATTCCTTTCATTCTTAGTTAAGTGACAAAACTGTCGGTTGCTATTTCACTGTGACTAATTCACAAACTAATTTTATTCTTCAATTAGAAAAGTTTATATCTGTAAAATTGAGGTAAAAGCAATACGTAGAATGCTTTTGCATTGAACAGATTTAATAATAGCAGTCTTAATGTACCCTAACAGTAGCTACTACTAGCTTCTTCCTTTCTTCTAAGGACACCCAATGGAAAACAAACTCCAAGTCCAGGTGTTAAACTACCACGCTTCTATAAGAAACTGTATAAAACAGAGTCGTGTTAGTTCTTGTTGTTCTGTCCAGAGTACTACAAATAATTTTACTTTACTTTGCAATCCCTTCCTCTTTTTCTTTTAACACTGTTAAACCTTCGGATGATGGGACCTGAGGCCATTCCAACTAAAATTCTAATTTTTCAGTACCTGGTTCAAATGATTAGCTACTTGATTAGCTACTCAATACGAAGATCAACGTTGATATGAAAGAAGTAGTTCCAAGAAAATATAAAAGAAGATTGAGGCATAGGGATTTGAATGGATGTAGCCATGATTACAATGAAATCATCAAGATCATTCACCTTCGGAGTGTTCAAAAATGAAATTGATGCGTTGTGTGTACTATTCAGAAAATTGACATGATTTTATAGATTTATATTAAAGATGAACGTAAATTTTTCTTGCTCACGTGTGACTAACATGACATTAAACGTGCCATTATCAAAGATCTGCTTTTCGTTAAAACTTTTCCAAGAGTTGAGGACCATTCGTTCAAGAAGAGGTCCAAATCCGATTGTGATCTTCCATCAAAAACGGTCCAAAACGGGGTCCAGCATCCGAGGTAGCCGTGTTTCGCGCTCAATTTCGCCCAGCAGTAAATATCGCGGTGCAGTTCCACGCAATTGCATAATTTCTCGGCTGTTGTCGGAGGCACAATTACAGAGGCCCTTAAGAGAGTCCCTGGTTGCGAGCATCGATAAGCGAGAGCATCGCCGGGTTTGTTAGGCGGTCGACGTATAGGGCATACTCTCTCTCCTCGGTCTATGGTAAAAGGAGGGGGAGTCGACGTCTGTAGAGAGGACTATAGACAACGACTATAGAGGCAGCAGCAGCGCTTGGGCATATCAACTCCTCTTGGTCGGGGGCCGTCTCATTACCCGTGCTCCGATGGTACCACGCTGCGAGCTCGCAAACCCCCTATAGTCGGCCCCGGCATTATATTCCTGTATTCCAAGTATAGGCTCGCACGGTTTCGATAACCTGGAACACGATGGTGTGTGACCGCGCGCGCAGCCGGAAGGAACTCGTGTAAAACGTTCCCGAGGATCGCCGAGAAGGCCTGCCTTACTGCCTTCCACTATCGAGCCCTTCTACGAGCCTCATCCCGCGATTTATTGCCACCGCTTCTGACGATGTTCTTTGTACTCTTAATTGAATTCATTTTCTCACGATGCCATACCGTCTATGGACGACCGGCTGCACTCAGCTCCATGTTGCTTCTGTCGAATCGGTCAATTATATGGCTGCACCCGTTCGCGCAATTTTTCGAAGAATTGCTACCCGTTTCTAGGGAATCGCGTTTTGCTGCCCGATTGCTATTTTAATTCGCAAAGAAGCGGGCAATTATTCTGGCAAGGATTTCATAGAGACTCACTTTTCCTTGCAATTTTATGACGAATTGCTACCCGATTCTAGGGAATCGCGTTTTGCTGGCGGATTGCTATTTTAATTCACAAAAAAGCGGGCAATTATTGCGGCAAGGATTTCACAGAGACTCAATTTTCCTTGCAATTCTTTACATATGTAGATGCATCCGTTGTTGCAATTTTTTGACGAATTGATATTCGTTTCTAGGGAATTGCGTTTTCCTGTTTGGTTGTTATTTCATTTTTCTTAAAGAGAATAATCTCTGTCAAGATATTTTATATACATCTCGTATGAGGTTTTCTATAATAAATAGAAAATCTTGCTAGCTACAACATGATAAAATTTGCATCTACATGTATCTGCATTAATCGTCGGGGCTGATTGCATTCATTTATCCTCATGAAGAAACTGTGTTGATTTATGCAAATCATCTAAGCAGATAAGTAAAAACTAACTTCTATGAAATGTTTTAGTTTTTACTGTATGTATCTACAGCGAATGCATCGGAATTAGTACTATGTAGCTGTAGTTATAGTTTTTATTCTTGCAAAGAGACTGTATTATATTGCAGTCACACGTATATTTAGTCAAGCAAGAATTAAGAAGAAACTTCCGTATTTTAATGATTGATTACCTTAAGAAAATGATCACTGTGGAACTTGTTAACTTCTGCATAATTTTCACCTACTCTCAATGCACCAAAGCTAATCGCATTGGTGGTTAGATTATTTGATGCCACGTCGAAACTATGTTAATTCCCGGCCAATTAAATGAGCACAAACTTCTTTTAGTAATCGGTCACAGAAAATGCCAGATTTCTCCATTATAAAATTTGCATCTATCACGAATGCATCTAAATGACAGGATCCGTAGTTAATTATTGGGTAACGGGCATGTCGAAATGTTGGTTTACGCGCTTTCTAATCCTTCTCGACATAACTGACCGCGAAATTACAGTGCCAGGACATAGAGCCGAGAGAGCCTGATCGTTGTCATTCTAATTGACACATCGGGCACGTTCGGGTTCGTTCGAATTCCTAATTGTCTCCACTATTTCGATCGTTCCTATCAGCGATGCACGAGCACGTTCGGCAGTTGCAAGCGGTCGTCGTCGTCGTCGTCGCGAGCGAGCGAGCAAGCGTTCAACGACGGGAGGTGTATTTATTGCAACAACCTTACGTCAGGTTGCCTGTATATTAGAAAACTTTATATCGATGCCCGAAGTATCCTTCTTCCCGACACGTTTTTCCATTCCCCACGAGCGATCCCGTGACAAGCTCGCATTCGTTGGAAATAATGATCACGGCACCGTTCCTGAGAGACACGAATTGTGGATTGTTTGACAGAGAACCGCGTTGCTTCCTGGGCCAACGAAGTATAATACGAGTGCGCCGATGCTCTCGATTCCGTCGGCCCACATAAATATAAACGGTGTTGAACAATTTCGTAATCGCGTGACTCTTCACGATCCGGTGAACTCAAATCGACACCGAAAACAATCCAATAATTCTCCAGATAAAATTAAGAGATTATTCCATCTTCATGCCAGCACCTATCCTCTGCATCTCCTGTCGAGTTCGGTATAAATTCCTCGGAGGACTCAGAAGGAATTTGGATACTATGATGAGGAGACCATAGAGCTCTTCTTGGAGGTACCTTCTCATAAGCAAAGCAGCCTCAGTTCCATCAGCTGATATACTACATTGTATTCTAACTTACTGCATGCTAGCATCTACTCTCTTCAGTACAATTATGTGGATACAAAAAGAAATTGGATACTGCAATCCAGAAACTTATAAAGCTCCTTTTCAGCGCCTTTAGGTATACAGATCATCCCTGCGCTCGATACTATCAGTCAACATTACTGTGTTGAACAATTTCATTGATATTCGCGTGAATTAATCATGTGTCTATCCAAAAGATGCCTGAATCAATGCTGAGAACAATGCAATAATTTCCCTAAACAATTCAATAATTATTCCAGCTTGCTGCTGGTCTCTTCTGGCTACTTCAGTGCAATTTGCCCGGTTGATTCAGAAAGTATTCGGACCCAGCGATGAGGAGGTTGTAGAGCTGTTCTTCAGCATCTGTAGTAGACAAAGTAGCTTTAGCCACCGGTCAACATAAATATGAACATTGTTGAACAATATTGTTACTATTTGGGTGACATGAGGATCTCGTGTCCATTTAGGTGTGTTAATCGACGTTGGGAACAGTCCAATAATTTCCTTAAAAAATTCAATAATTATACCAGGTTGCTGCTAGCATCTTCTGCCTGGTTCAGTACAAATTGCCCGATGGAATCAGAAAGTATTCGAACGGAGGAGACTGCCGGAGCTCTTTAGGCGCCCATAGGCAAAGCAGCTAAGGTAACGCACCCCGCGGTGGCCTTTGCTTTCTCGACCGAACGAAGGATGATGCATGGCGATACACGCACGTATCCCTCTCTCTTGCTGGGCCCCCTTTACGCCCCCTCTTGGGCCCCCCTCGTCCTGGGTCGCCCTCCTTTCCGCTCTCTGCTATCCGGTATACGGGCGACTCCACCTTCCAACGAGGCTGCAGCCGTCCAAAAATAATATCGATAATAATAACAATGAGAAGAAAACGGCGGCAGCGAGATCAGAGACAGAAAGAGATAGAGAGATGATAGAGGGAGAGAGATAGCCGAGACAGCAGTCTCGTGCGCGCGCAAAAAGCAAAAAGAATGGGGTTAGACCAGGGGGACGATTTCTGTTACGTTGTTACATTCCTGCGGCGGAAAGTTGCCGGACCACCCTGAACCGCACGGCTAGCGCGCGGCACCCATGGGCCTTCAACGCGGCTGCCATTCGTCTTTCATCGGCCGCTTAGGTGTTTTGGGTCCTTTCTACCGATCCTTGCATCCTACACGATCGTCCACGGCTCCTCTTGGCTCTCCTCGGAGATCTCGTACTATCCCTGCACTACCTCTTCCGCGTTTTTGACTTCGGCTTTTTTCTAAAAACGTCTTCTGTAGATAAACTTTTATAATATTATATAGTATATCGGAAACTAGTTGGTCTTCATTGGAAGGTGTCGAGGGTTAATCAGAAGAGGACTCGATTTGACCAAGCTATTCTACTAGGGTCCTAATGCCTCCTATCAATTCCTGCTTGTTCGATTCAGTTTTTTAATCCCTTAGGACCCAATTTTCCCAAAGTTGATTTCCAAAAGTACACTCAGTGCAAACCTTCCACATTTAAGAGTCATGCAGTCTGGAGGTTGAATATTAGATTTAATCTTCAGGCCTACGTATGGACAGATGGCATGGACAGAAGTGTAGGATATTTGAGATGGAGATACGGTTCTATAGAATAGCTGGTTTATTTTTATAATGTATTGTTGTACTCTTTGAAATTCCAATGGTGAGTTTCAGAAACCTGAAATGCCTGCAGCCAATCCTCAACGAAAGCTCAATGTAGCTCCTCAGAGTCTTCAGAATCTACAGTGTTTTCAGAGATTTCAGTTTTTGTAAATAGTCACCCTGTGCAATATACCTGTGCAGCAGAAGCTATTCTGAGCAACCTGGCTGCTTACTCGGACATGCTCAATGATTCATGCAACGTTCGATGATCCTTGCCCCGTGGTTTCCATGCCTTAATCTTGTGCAACCCAGTATGCAGCAAGTCTGCAGGTCTTCGATCAGTCGATACAAGCGGATCCGGCTCTTTGTGCATTCCTCGAAGTCTACAGATCTAGTTAGATTTGTTCAAAATCTTTGTGCATTCCCACGACACGTTTTTTATCTTTAATGATCCTTCAAAAATCTCTAAAACAATTTCACCATGTCTTAACCCGGCGTTAGTTAGGTGGGGTCTCACGGACCCCAGAGATTTTAGATTTATTGTAACATTGTAACAACGCGTGACAGCGAGTCAGGCCTGAGTGTACCTTCCCCCTCCGTAATCTACTTCTCTGCGTCATTGACGACAGGTTGTTCTGTGCAAGCACATTTAGTGTGCATACGTGTAAAGTGTGTTGGGGTCCCGACTGTGCAATTACAGAAAATGAGAACTCGGAATCTGAAGACTAAATGTTTATTATCGTATTAGCTACTTTAATGTATACGTCCCATCTGTAAACCAATACCAAAGTGCCTAACAAATACTGATTTATATAGTTTGTTCGTTGTTAAAGTTAGGAGTCTATTTTCGTTGAAAAATAAATACGTTTCATTAGTTGAGTATTTTTGAATAATAATAATTTAATTCCGTGGATCTGCGTTTTTACTCTGAAAAATTACAAGACCCTTGAGCAATATCTAATTTTATATTCATGAATAAGGTATTTATTTCTATAATAAAATATATTATTTCGGTGGGTCTGTGAGGACCCCACCTTACTACTATCGATACATTTTCCCACCTTACCAACGCCGGGTTAACACCTTCGAACACAGATCAGACAGGATGTCCCTATGCTTGTCTTTTTATTCTATTTCACGAGGCAATTTCCACAATACACAGGCTTTTCTTTGTAAAGCCTAGTGCTTCGTCTCCGCGATCCTCGTTCCTGATCTCCTCCATTGCCGAGATAAGGCGGTTTATATTGTTCTCGGACACCAGAGAGCGTGGTTCTAGACTCTCTCCAGGCATAATGTTGCGCGCTCTTTTCCCCCCTCTGCTCTTCTTTCGGTGGTAAAAAAAATACAGCGTTGCACCTCTTATTTTGGATCTTAAACTGCTAACGAGAATGGTCCTGCATGCGGTACGCTTCGCGTGGGTTTGGACGCATTCCAGAAGAGTTGGAATTATTCCAATCCCGGTGTAGTTTAGGGCTTATTTGGTTGATGTAAAGATGTCATCTATCCGGTGCGGTGCCGCGGACCGGGGCTTCCGGCGATATTAAATCGAGAGAGCTCTCCGATCGATCTGACGAGCCGGAAGGGCCGCGAAATCGGAAATGCCGACACCGATATTAATGTGCGACATTCTTCGGCGCCACGAGGGACCACCGTGCACGCCTCTATTCGCATCGCGGAATCTCAATTAAGGCGAGTCGCTCAATTAAATTGCTATAACGCGCTCTGAGCGAGCGCACACTCGTCTATGTAATTACTCCGCTCGAAAATCTGGAAAAAATTTCTCTTGCTTCGAGTCATACTAAACTAGTGCAGTCCCATTTCTCAAATTTATTGTCAGAATGCGGAGAAAGAGCATAACATTTTTGCAAAGCAAAAATTGTCTGCTTTACTGGAGTATTAATAAGTTGAGCACGATACATCGATTTCCTTCAATTTGTTCAGTCCTTTTACTGTATCTGCGTTGCATGTGTCGCAAATTTTTACAGCAACATTCAGTAAATTTGTACTACAAAATCGTCGCAGCTCCTTCGATAAAATAAAAATGAATGGGCAGAGGCTTCGCAAATTTGTCTGAGTGAACAGACATTCCAGTAAGCGACATACAGTTTTTAATGTAAAATCTTCAAAGCTCCCCCGTAAAGATAGGAATAAACGGGCAAACTCTTTATGATCTTCGTAAAAAGAACGGGGAATAAGTAATGAGTTTCTTTATTTCCATATTCATCAACGTAAGTCTGTCCTCATCATAACACGTCTTCCTCATGATTCGTAGGTGCACTTACAAGCTTCGTGCAGCGAGAAGGGCAATTATATTCAAGAAATATTGCGGATAAATCGTAGAATAGCAGGCTCGTCCTGCGTATCGAAACGTATCAGCGATAAGGCAAAACAGACACGCGAAGCTTCCGAAATCTCCCCCCCCCCCCTCCTCTCTCTCTCTCTTTCTCTCGTTATCTTGATTGACGGGCTTCAAGCCTGATCCTTTTCCCTTCATAATTTTCTCTAGTTCGCTTCTTGCGCGTATAAATTCCAAAAATTGTTGTTTTTGTGCGCGCATCGCATTAACATCTTAATGTTTGCTCTGCAGCCACACCGACGAGATTCTTCTTCCTTCATGATACACGTCACGTGAGTGGAATATTTATCGTCGTGCCGATCGCGAGAATTCGCTAATTACTGGACAGTTTCAGCTCCTTTATCTCGGTGTCGATCGCCATTTGACGAAAAACTTGCCTGGGGCGCACATAAATAATGCTTTCGATTAACATTTAGTAATCTCGTTTCGATAAAAACGGTTCGCAGCGTTTAGCACTGAGAGTTCCCTTTGCGTGGGCGTTGTAACACGTTGACTGGAGTGTCACCCAAATATGGGTGATGGAATTACTTTTCTTGATTGCAAAACGAATTTTTTACGTTTATACATTCACTGTATCAAATTTCCTCAAGGTATGGAGAATGCAAGAATGTTGAGAGATTACTGAATGTCATAGATTTTAACTATTCAATTTTTATTTCGTCAAATAAATTACTTCGAGTTTATGGAATTTTTGAAGTTGCTAGTTTCATTGTTAAAGTGTTAAAACTCCATGGGTACACTGGGTCGTCTATATACAAAGCTATTTTTTTTTACTGATTTCGGTTTGCAAAAGATCTGAAAGTCTAGGATACTTATTTAAGTCTCTATTTTAATACTTTTATCAATAAAAAATAAAAATTGAGGTTAAAAATCTTCATTTCCCTTTGGAAGGATTGAAGAGTAAAATTTTCGCCTAGATATAAACGACTTAGTATAGCTTAGTATTAGTATATCGACGGAGGGTTAATAGAGAAATACTAGTCTTGTGTTCTTGAAAAATATGTAAACTTTATCACATCGTATTTATATTTATTCTGCTTCACTCAAACTTTATTTAACATCAGGACTGTACAAACAAATTATGAAATATACGATTAAATAGGCCGGGCATATTATAAACTATTTGATATTCATAGAGACAATTTCTGTGACTGAAAATCGCAGATCGAAAGTGGCGATGAAAAATGTTGCAAAGCAGATATCGAAGCTCGAGCAAGACGTCCTCAATTTTTATTCTCCTCAGCCGGGTTGTAAGGCAGCGAAGTGTTAATAAGAGGAACAGCGTACACCTCGGAACACAATGTAGCGGATCGTTGAAAGAAGAAGAACCGCTTCAAAATATTTTGGGCGTGGGGATCGTCCGGGCGAGGCCATCGAAATTACAGAACGAGCGTAGCATGTGGAGAGAGAAAAAGGTGAAGCGGCGAGAGAGAAAGTGAGAGAGAGGAAGAGAAGGGAGGATGAAGCACGAAACAGGAAGAAGTCGAAAGGTGAACGGAAACAAGAATCGAACAATGGGTTAAGGGCAGGCGCAGCTCGAAGAGGAGCGCGTACTAGGCGGATCGTGCGTTACGACGATAGTTTGTCCCCCGTATTTATCGTTCTAAATCTCGACTGGCTTAATGTGCCCATAAATCCAAGGGCCACGGCCCCGGCGTCCCATCAAAAAAGAAAACCGTCCGTCCTCGGGTGAAATATTTCGAACTTGCAGAGTTTCGGCCAGAACCGGCGTTCGCTCGTTTTCGTTTTCTCTCTCGTCGCCGTTCCACGTGGCCGCGTCCTTCGTTTCGCACACCGTTCCTGTCGCGGCCGTCAGGATAATTCGAGACGTGGAATTTGCACATTCCTGGAACCCTGCACGATATAACGTTGAAACTGGCGAGCACAAGAAGTGCACGGACACGTCTCTCTCCTTCGTCCGTGGTCCGAGGAGATCCGGTTGAAGCCGGCGGACAGAGAAGCGTGGCAGGCCCTTTGATGTCACGACATATCGGCCCGGTCGATCGGCCGACGCACCCTTATAAACAAGGGTTACTCGAAAAGAAATCGCAATAATTTATACCCTAAGGGCTCGGGCGGCGATCGCGTGTCGCTGGGTTACTGCCTACCGGCCGTACCTACATGCATACGTATGTATGCGATTGTATGCATGCACACGTGTTCCTCCCGTGTGTCACGTGACCCCGGCGTTTGCCTTCCACGCGAAGACAGGAGGAGGACTAGGCCTCCACCTCGATCCTGAGGAATCAATCCAACAACGAATCGAACGATACGATTCCACCCTGTTTCTATAGGTACCCTAACTGTTTTTCGATCACGTTTGGTCGTCACTCTGGAAGAACTTACTTCGAGATAGGCTTGTTGCACCTGTGGTCCAAGGACTGGCTTGGAACTGAATCTCGACAGGACTGAGTGATTTGTTTGAGAGGTTATCGTTATGTGGTTGTGTCAATAAAAATCCTTGTGAGATTGCCAAAGGTCGATTGTCTCGATTTGTTCAACAATCCTCAGAAGTAGTCGCACAGGAAATTCTTGTTTAACCCTTTGCACGAGCAGCTATCCTAATTCCAAAGCTAAGACATCCCTTCGAACCTAGAACATTTTTATTCCTTCTGTTTTCTCATACAACATCTAAATTTTTAGCAAGTTATAGAATACAGACGAATTTAATAATATAAAAACTGTTTCGAATAATAGTGTGGAAAATTTTAGTGGCGCCTCAGAGTCACCATTCGAGTGCAACGGGTTGTCCGTCCATCGTTGTTTTCCAGCTTCCTTCAACCAACTGTGTTTTTGTTGTAGAGTAGGTTTTACACAGTGTTCCGAACTCTTTCCTTTGCCTATATACATATATCTTTATTCTGAACGATACACTTTACGGACGATATAAACATAAACGACTTTTTCGCACTGACGGTTGTATACAGAGTGAGTCTCTCTCTCGTTTCTTCACGTACGCCGCATTACAATTACTTCTAAAGATGTCGCGATTGTAATTATCCATCGGTAACCTAGTTATTCTGGTTTCCAACAGTTCTAATGATAATTTCATATTTTAAACAAACACACTAACACTTTGAACGCCTCGCCTTCCAGACATGAGAAACGGAATTATTTTCCTAGATTTATGAATGAATTTTTGCTATTATTTGACAATGTCTAATAAATTAATTTTTGTTATGGTATAGTCGAGTGGATTAAATTGGAGAACATAGAAAAATTAGAGTAACCAGTATGACAAATTTTGTCTTTTAAAAATCAAATTCGATTGAAATTGAATATCGATTGTAGCACATTTGTGTAGGATTTGCTAAATGCAGAAAGATTGTAAGAATACTCCCAACATAATAAATCTTAACATTTCGCTAAAACCATGCAGAAAGTTGGTTCCAAAGGGCTGTAGGAAAGTCGCAGGTAGGCATATCCAGGAGAACGTGTGCGCGGAGGAGCGTCCTACTCGCCAGATGGCACGATACAATGAGTGGCGTATTATTTATTGCATTTAAATGAACTCTCGCCGTGTAATTGCGGTATGATGCATCCGGATGATTTGCGAGCCGTGCATAGGGCCGCCTTCGATGCGTACCACTCCCCCCATGGTTCCCCTGTGTTGCCCCCTTGCCCGCCCCCGTTGCAAACCTCTTCCTTTGCCCCCTTTTGCACGAACGCTCGCTCTCTCGGTCTCCGAAGAAAGAAAGAAAGAGAGGGAATGTTGGAAAGAGAGCGTGTGTCTGTGGCCGAGAGCGGCGAGAAGTGATTCCAGGTACACAACCGGGGTAAACGTGTCTCCTCTTCTTTTTCTTGGCCGGGCAATCCGTTCCCCGTAATGGCAAGTTATTACCAACAACGTCGTCGAACGGGCGTCGCGTTGCAATGCTTTGGCGTCCGTTGTTTACCCTCGGGTCAAACGGCCGTCGATTCCCGACGAAACGCCGTTAATCGATCCCGGGATTAATGGCTCCGATACCCAACTCCCGCCGTTTGAATCCCGATACAGGTGTAAACTTTTACGAGCAACTGAAAAATGTCTCCGTTACGTAAATCACTTTAATTGTCGCGGCGAGAGCGAGAGAGATGCCGGATTCTGGTTTTCCCGGGCACCTATCTGCTCGTTTTATGGAACATTTTCCGTCGAATGGCCGCGGAGCGGGTCGATGTCGTAGGAATATTGGAATCGCTTCTGTGCGCTCAATTTTAACCGTGGGCGGAAACCATTGCTTTGGAAACCTGTCGTTAATGATGCACAGAAATGGAGAAAAACTGCTATATTAATTTCTGTATATAAAACTCGGGGATGATCGATAAGTATCGTAAATCGAATTTTGTTCTATAGGAAATCCCTCGATTTCTATTAGAGAAAATGTTTATTTATAAAATTGAGCACACTGCTTAGTCGATTGAGTGGTGTTTGCGACTCTGCTTTATTTTCTTTGGAAAACCTACTATTAATGACTGCAAAGAAATATAGCAAAACTGCCATATTAATTTCTGCATATAGTCTTCGTGGATGGTTGAGAAGTATGGTAAGTTGAATTTCGTTCTAGAGGAAATTCATCAATTTATATTAGAGAGAATATTTATTTGTAAATTTGAGACCATTGATTAGTCGATCGAGTAGTGTTTGTGACACTGCTTCGTTTGCTTTAGGAAAATTGGAGTGCTCAGTGTCATGAATTAAGAGGACTTTAATTTGTATAGAGCGAATTTTCTTCGGCACAGATACCAACCAAGATATCCTCGCTTGTTGCATCGACTAATGCTCCATTTTTTCACAATGTGTGGTGTGGTTGCAGCAAAGAAAAATTAAATTGCCCATTAGTCCCTATCTGCCCGATGCATCTGCGTAAAAGCAATACAAAGTTAATTGGTGTTTCCCATTAACGAAACTAGAACCATAATCTCATGCAAAGATATTCGATTACAGAATATAATTGATTCCCCTAGCTGAAGGATTTGTAATTTTCGATTTCCTGACTTATTTTTCCTTACATCGTTGAAATCACTTTCCGCCAGTACAGATCGTTCTCCGCAGATGCGTTATGTTATATGCAAATCGCGGATAACTCGGTGGAAGACGATGGATGGGAAGAACGAATTGATTATACCTTCGACTGAGAGATCGATAGAAAGTTTTCGCCATAAGTACGGGTATGATCGTGTCGAAGTGGCGATCGGAGTTTTTCGAACTGCAAAAGCTGTTCGCCAAACACGACGAACACGAGTGGTAATCGCTGCACGCCGCACCGTATCATTTTGCTGGTTAAAATTGAATACATTGTAAGAAGTAGGCGGCGTGCATTGTTAACTAGGATGTTAATCGCAAGAGCAACGATGCTCTTATAAGAAATAAAACGTTGACATTTGAAGCAACGTGCGAAAAAGAAGACTATTGATTTATGCAGGCTGTAATCAAGTTACAATTACAACTATAGTCCAATTTAAACTGCAAAGTATCACTTTAAAATGGCTACCTCGACTGGACAGCAAGTACGGAGAGTTGGAAAAGCCAATGATCAATTTGAACCATTATAGCAAGTTCAAAGATCTGTTTGAATAGTAAAACAGGTGATGGAAACTTCATGTACACTCAAAATAGATAAAAAATCCCGAACACTAAAATATCAAAGTTTCTGCGAGCTGAAGATAAAATCACTCTAATAATTACTTTCGGAAGACTATACTTGAATGACGCGGTAATGGCAAAGCTAGACAATCAGCACATTATCTAATCAAGCCATTGCAACAACCACCAACCTGTCCTTTCACACTAGAAAGGTGGCCACAATATTAATCTGCACCCGAATTAGACACCAACAAATTTCAAATATTCTACAACCCTGCATAATTCTGAACAATTATACTCCAATTTGAGACCTCAATTTAAAAAATGTTGCAAGTAGTGTGAAAACTACTATCGAGGCCACAGCTAGCACGTATCAACCGTGTTATCATTATCGTTCTACGCAGGATTATGTTGTCGAAATGCTTGCTCCTGCTGCCGAGAGAATGGGAGCAAAAATCAACAGCGCGATAATTGATGGCGATCAACGGCCTTCCCGGCGCGATAGTCTGGAGCGTATCGAGAATTCGCGAGCGTCGCGAAACACGGGTTCTCTAACGGGGGCGCGAATGTTTTTAAATCTCCCCGGAGCCCGCGAGCACGGGCCGCGATTTATCGTAGCTCCGCTGCGAAGGGACCGGTCGCGACCGCGTATACGTTAATTGCGTGACAGAAAGTGCCGGGGAGAACAGGATAGAACAGCTCGCTAAAATGATCCGCGAGCTTTATATTCCGTGAAAACCACCGAAGGTCAAGGACTGAAGGATCGGCGACCCCTGGCTGGTTCAAGCTGTGCTACATCAACCACCCCCTCTTCCATGATTTGTTTCCTCTGGAGCGCTCGGCTCATTTGATTCGCGTTATGTCTGCGACCGTATGTATGGGATGTAGAATTTTGAATTTTGCGCCATTTATGATCCTTATGCCGGCGGTAGTGGTTTGAGATTGGCATGGAACATGTTACTTTTTGATTGTGATGGATGAACGTACTTTTAGATTTGATACTGGCGTTGTTGTTTGAAGATGTTTCATTATTATAATTTTTCTAATATTATTTTATGGAATATAGAATGCAAAGAAATGACTGGGTGCACAAAATAAAATGTTACTTGCGATTACATTGTGAATCTTTATGCGAAATAAAAATTGTCTACATTAATTATATGAAACTGAGGTTGAATAAAAATCTATTTCTTGACCGAACAATTTCAATATTTTATTTCATTTTTTGCTGTTTCGTGTTTCTGATTACAGTAAAACTTTGAAATCCGAAGATGAATTTAAGAGCATCGTTATATTAAACGAATTCCTTAAAGTTGATGTATGCTATCACGAAGTTCCCGAAACTTCATCCAACAGAATGAAACGAATGAATACCTAAAACCAAAGATAAAAACAAAGAATCACAGATGCAACCGAACCATTTAATTAGAGACGACATTCCGAGGCTTGAAAGTGCCACAAAAATTTTCTCTACATTGCCATTTCCTGATCCTCCCTCACAAACAGAGCATGCCTTTTGCAGTCTAACTTCTCCATTTCAGTCGCAAATTATACAAACCCGCGTAGCATCGTTGCCGCGAGGGAAACGGTCTGGTAGGCACTGAAAGTATCGCGTCGTCGCCCGCAAGAATCGTCGGGTTAACGCAATTAGACACACGCGACCCTCGGTCTAACCCAACAACAATCGATTCATGTAGCGTTTGTCGGCGTCGTAAGACGATCATGGTCGACGCTCTGGCGAGGCACACGAGGTAGGTGGGACCTCAGCGGAGGTAGGGGGGTCGAATGAAATCGACAGTGGGTATTATTCGAACCGGTAGTTAGACGTGAGTGTGGTCAGGATCGGGGGCGAGGACCTTGGTTCTCGATCGTGAATAGTCTCATAGAAATTCGATTCAGCCTTGGGGGACACACGTATGAGAAAGAACGGACTGGTGGTTTACCGCGAGGAGGATGCGAAGACCTTAGAGAGAGGATTTCAACGTGTTGTACGTCGACTAATTTTTAAAACCTGAATGCCGTTGGCCATTGTCACTTGTTTATATTGTATATTTTATCATACATTCTTATGCTTTTAATATGTACATGCATTTTAATGAGAAGTAAATGTATGTGAAAATCAAAAGGAAGAAGCAATAACAGGTGCTTTTCTCTCTTCACACTGTTACTTTACATATAGTATATAATATACTGTACATACAGTGTATTCTGGTTTTCGGACACATTGGAACCGGACGAGTTTATTTCAATTAGACGGCTGTCCCAATAAAGCAACCTACTGTCCCAATAGTATTGTATAGTAGTTTTTGCTTCTGTTCAATATTTTTTCTAAGTAAATGGCGTCACAATTAAGTGGAATCCACTGCATGTACAGTATATACTATACTATATGTATATACAGTAATAGTGTGAAGCGAGAAAGAAAGAACGAAACCTTCAGAGGATTATAGAGAGATGATCTAAAGCGGGAAAGAGGAAAAGACAGAGAGAAAGAAAGGAAGAGAGTTTCGGAGGACTTTAGAGAGAGGCTCTAACGAGAGATAGAGAGATAAATGGCTTGGGAGGATCTTAGAGAGGGGTTGTAAAGGGAGAAAGAGCGATACATAACTTCCGAGGATCTTAGAGAGAAGAGGGAAAACAGAGAGAAGGACATAAGGAAAGCTTCGGAGGACCTTAGAGAGTGAATCTAGAGATAGAAAGAGGAGGGAGGAGATAGAAGATTCGAGGGCCGAAAAAGGGAGTGTGTAGAGTGCGTGAATGTGGGTGGATAAAGGAGAGAATTAGTGTTCGCGTTCGGAGCGGGTACGGAGCGGGTACGGATCGGGTACGGTATGCGTGCGAGAGGCACCGGCACCGGCCGAGCGGGATAGCCGGCGTCACGGCACGCGGGCCCGCCGAAAGTTATGGTTACTGCCGCCGGTGAACAGGGAAGGGCAGCCAACTAAAAATAATATTACATTTTACGGACAGCCTAATTTCGTCGCAAGGTGGTGGGCCATTGCCGCCACACCGGGATCAGCAGTTTGTTATCGGCAGCCACTCGCGCGCCCGACTACGAAATGCCCCGTAACAACGTTTGTTACGGGACCCTGTCAACCTGCTCGTAATCAACGACCGGAAGACATTCCCCAGCGAATCTTTCGCTACTTCTCTCCCTCTAGCTCTCTTTCTCTACCACAACCCGCGGTTAAACAGAAGAGAACACGGCCCGCTCCGTGACGATCGTTCCGCCGGAAGAGCAAAGGCCGTTCGCTGTCCCGATCTCTCGATCTTATTCTCTCCCCTCGTTCAGTCGTGATTTCTGGAACTTTAAAGACTACCCCGGTCTCTCCTCAGGTTCCTCGTCGGTCCGTTTATTGCTATCGAGCGTTAATCGCGCAACATTCGCCGCAAACGACTTTTAAAGGGCTCCGGTTTAAAAGGTTATTGGCTGCCTTCTTCATTGCTCATGATGTAGAAAGTTTATTTGCGAAATTCTGAGCTGTTTCATTATTCGGTTTGTGTGTGGTTCTTTTTTGTAGTAGGATTTTTAAGTTGCAAGTGTGTCGACTTAAATTTTAGATTTAGTTTCTCTTAATAATTGATACGCTCCTTGATTCACGCTGTTGCATTTCATAATATCGATCCTAAAAATGTTCCAACACAACTTATAACTGGGTAACCAATTATAAAGCTCAGGATGAAGGAAATCTCTAAATTGAAATTTTTAGTTCATGTACCTGATCACAGTTACGATGGTCGAGGAACCTACTGAGAAATTCAATTCTTAAGTCAGGTGCCCAAGTGTAATTACAAGGCTCAAAGAACCTACTGAAAAATGGAATCCCTCAGTCGGTTCCCCAATTATGAACATAAGGGTCAAAGAAGGCAGTAAAAGCCGAAATTTTTAAGCCGATGAGAGGCGGATATTTATTGCATCCTCTATCGAGGAATGCGATGCAAAGTGGCTGCACGTTGCATTGTCTTCGTGTCCCCAAATCCTTCAGAATGACGGGAGCCGTCAACGATGCCGCATAAACGTGCTCGTTAAAGTACAGGTTCGTCGTCGTTTTAGATTTTATCGGACCGCTTCCGGTTCGACCGGAATTGGGTAAACGAGCCATGCTGCGACCGAGCCCGGGATATCAACGGCACGTGGCCGCCTGGTTGTCAGTCGTAAAGGACCCTCTCTAACGTCCCCTAAGTGTCTCGGGTGTGGCATAAAGATGCGAGCGCCATCGTCCCGAGGTTCCCCGAACCCGGTCGCGTGCTGTTCTCTCCCGGTCGGTAATGTCGGTCCCGTTCGTACAACAGGACAAGAGAACAAAGAGCGAAAAGAAACGAAAGGTCGCGACGCGCGATGGCTGCCTCCGGACCGTGCAAACAATCGGGGATCGCTTAATTTTCATTTTTGCGAGCCGTCCCGCCCGGAAGATTTAATGGCCTCGATGCGAAACGGGCGGGAATTCGCCAGAACGTTATACGACCCGTTTGACGCTCATTTCGCGCGAGTTAAAATTACCCCGCTGTGCTTTTTTTCCGCGGTTGTTTATTCAGAAATAAAAATAAACTCGTGCGGCGCGCGCGTCCTTTTGCAACTATTTACAAACGAAACGCCGTTCCATTCGTGAAATACTTCGCAATTTACCATTCTTTTTTCCTCTTTTTTGTTCCCGCGAAGTTTAATTGCGTGGAATATGCGAATGGTTTTCAGTTTAATGCTTCCGAATGAAATTCTATCGAAGTTATCTTTTTTCTCTTGTTTCTCTCTTATTCTTTTTTCTTCTTTTTTACCGAGTAGAACATCGATCACGTCGATCTTATCGCCTCACCGTTGTCCACTGACGAATTCGTGACAATAAATAAAAAAAAACCAATCATTATTCAGCTGTCACCGCGCGCAGCTATGGGCTCTCGACTCTTTTTGTTATCTGAAGCTTCGTTTTCGGATGACTTCGAAAAATCGATAGAGCCCGGGTGTTGCGTTCGACCGAAGTTCAACCGTGTGGATTTCGCTATGGGATTTTGAAATATTGACGCCACGTTGACAAAACGTAACAGCTCGCGAACAAATATATGCAGACTATTTACAACCCGGTGTATGTAAATAACTTCGTCAAATAAAGCAAATTCGTACGGATAAGGATGATTAATCATTCCTGTTCGTATCTAACTATCGCGGTCGTCCATAAATCCAGCAACAATAATAAAAAACAAAAAGCTAGCTGTACAAATTTCATTTTCCACTTTTATTCAAGGGATTCATCCCGCTTTCACGATTGGAAGTAACGACGGAAAGTAGAAGCAGTTAATACTGCCACCTATATGTTTTAATCAATCCATTTTAGAATTGTATTAGACCGTGTATAAATATCGAATTTAATATTTTGCATTCGGATGACGACCTTATCCTTGTTTATAAAATGTTCTTACTATCAGGATAGATTCATGTGCAAGTAGTTAAGCTTCCAGAAGGACAGTAATAATTTATTCTGACTTATTATTAGACTGTGGATTTTATACATTTATGACAACAATGAGTAGTTGAATAGCATCAATATATCTGTGGTTGTCAAGAAGAACGCCGCATATCACATAGTTTCACTTCCGAGATATTGCCGTTTAAAGTTGTGATCACTAACGCTTTGTCATAGGACATCGGTTAAATTGCGTTATTTTTTTGAGCCTTTCGAATTTGTTTTCTTTACTTTTTTTCTGGTAAATACGTAAATCCTATACCATAAAGCTCAATTAATGCATAAACATAATTTTTTTGGAATCGTAACATGCAGCGTTTTTCCTTGCAGCCACAGATATTACTTTCGACCTAGTAAAACGATGAAAGAAAAAGAAACGTTCTTAAATGGCTCCTATATCTTACAACGAACGCAGAACTTTTTTATTTTGCATAAAGATCCGCAGTCTACTTATGATTAACTATACCCTCCAATTTTTCTGCATCGTTTTATCCAACAAAAATGCTGTGAGCAGAGACGAGGATCGAGTTTGAAAACCAGTCGCGTCTTCTATCCCCTCTTCGCACCCCTAGCGTCCCCATGGTGTATCCAGGTATTCTACAATAGTCCGTAGAAGTATGCAAGGGAAAAGATGCATCGGGCTAGAAGAAAGTAGGGGTTCCGGTGGCCATTATGGTCGTCGCGCTAGGTGAGTGGCAGCGAAATTTGGGACAAGGGGCAGGTCCTTCGCCGGTGGGAAACACCCTTGCGGCCATAACCGGCGGTTCAGTATGGCTCCTCGGAGTATGGGCCGTGTTTCACCGCGGGTCCTGGGTCCCGGGGCCCCCGAAAAAGATGATATCCGCCGCGGTAGGACGGATCAAAATGTGTACCCGCGTACGGAACGGAACCTGACCGAACTGAACCGAGAGAACTGAACCGTTGGAATTCGAGAGGTGAGAGAGGAGAGGTAGTCGCGCCTTGCCACGCGAAGAATCGACACGGCGCTTCGTTAGGTGGCTTGTTTCGCCGAGGCTCGCCTTCGACACGAGATTTATACCCGTACATGTTAAGTGGTGGTGATCGACTATCGCGCGACCGTTCCATTAGTAAGGTTCAACGGTCGTCATCGGGCTCGCCGCGACGATTACCGGCCATGGCTCGTTACCGGACGATGGCCACGTTATCCTCGACCACGATGAGCCGATTTTTAAGGTATACTCTTCTATTATAAATAGGATTTTCAGATATGATAAGCTTTTACTCCGATCAATCTTCTATAGGACACAATAAGACGTTTTTCGTTTACTAGGACTCTGAAAAAAAGGTCGTTTTTGATAGTTGTACGGTTGGTGAAGATTGGGAGCAGTTCAAGTCTTCTTTAGCCATTGTTCTTACACATTTTCGATACTAGCCTCATCTTATATAAATAGACTGCATATTTTATGCGTTTATGACAAAAATAAGTAATTGCATTTCGGAGCATTACAAAGACTAGAAGAACTAAATGGTATCAATATATTACGTTTGACCTACAAAAATCATTAGAAAAACAAACATTTTTAAGTGAAGCCTATATCTTACAGCATATGCAGAAAATTTTTATTTTGCATAAAGATTCGCGGTCTAGATATAAATTTTATTATCTCTTCGGTAGTATAGAAAAAGGTGTTCTTAATTCACTTGATCGAACATTTTTGTACAATCGACGATTATTAGCATACGATCCTTTAGTTATCAATTTTTCTTGAACATACTTCTTCTTCCATTTCCTCGGACAAACAACTTGCTTGCCTTTTATAAATATTTTAGAGACACAATCTACTGATGTCATCGCATTTAGCGAGACTGAATGAACAGTTTAAACTCCTCAGTCCTAAAAAACGACGAACGAATACACAATAAGGTATATCCGAAAATGTTCAAACAATAAGTATCAAAAGGTTCTTCATTCCGCAACGGACACTCGGTCTAAAGGCGTTTCCCACGAATCCAACCCAGAAATTTGAATATTCATCTACGTACCAAGTTAAACTTAGCCGTGTCTCATTAAACATTCTCCAAACGAAGCTCCGAGTCCAAGGAAACGTTAAATAATAGCGGAAAAGACAGAAACTATCGAGGAAAGACAGCACCCGAGTAACAGGGGGCGGAAAAGCAGCAGCAACGATCGGTATGCAAAAAGCAATTGATCGCCGTATCGTTATCAAAGGTTAATTGAGATGATCACTCGCCTGGGAGGTCCGTTATCTAGTCCCAGTGCCCACCTTCGTTTGCTTTACGAACACGCTAACTAACTAACCGGCATTTACATTGCTAATTGCACGGCCAGTGCGAGTGTAATGGTAGCTAACGTGGACAATGCTTCAAGGGAATTAAACCCTCCCTTTAGATGCACGAACGAACGAACGAACAAACGAACGAGCTTCACGTTTCCCAGGCCGAAAGAACGATCCGCCATACTATCGACTCTCGTCTCTGTATACCTCTGTGTGCGTATGTGTGTATTTTTAAGAGGACGCTGACGAACGGACTCTCGGGTAGACAGAGAGGAGACGCGAAACAGCAAAACCGGGTCTCCCTAAATTCGGCGCGGCCAGAAAACGGCTCTGTGTATATTGTATACCCAGCAATTCTGCAGAGAAAGAGGGAGAGAGCTGTCGTTTGATCGAAACACAATCTGCTCAGCGAGCGACACTATCGGAAATAGCGTAGCTTTATTTTTAAGATCGCCGTTCGATATTCCCGGAACTTTCGATACGTATCGCGCCAGCTGTTGCTCTCTTTGTACCGTGACGCGCCCGTTCGAAATTCCATCGGACCGGACAGAGAAAAAACGACCACCGACTGTCTGGAATTGGCGAGATAGCTCGCGCCCGCAGATCTTCCTCTGTCTATTCGAATGCGTTTGATAGCGTAGTTGAGGTCCTCGAGGCTCTGAACGATCCTCCACTCGTATTTCTCCTTACTCTTCGCGTTTTGGACGATGATTAGATTGCGGATTTTTGTGGAAAATTGTATACGTTGATTGCAAGATGCCTGAACCATGTAGAATTTTTCTTCTTTCTCTAATGACTTCGATAACCCGTAACTAATACGTGCATATTTTTACATTCTTCTATTCTTCCTATTTCTTCACATTGTACTCTTCCTATTGCTTTTTTACACTCGTATAATCCACAGTCTAAATACAATAATAGCATTCTTTGTGCGTCAGAATATTGTTTTACAAGGAAGAGAATAATTAAACAGCATAATAAATCTGTGATCATTAGACTGCGGATTTTTATGCACAACAAAAATAGACTGTATTAATTGTAAGACAGAGGGGCTATATAGACATTTATTTGTTTTTCGGAAATAATACAGTGACATTTCTAGTTTCTTTAAATGTTTTCACAGTTATGTACCAATTTCGTCTAGTAATTTTTGCCATGAATGCATAAAATCCGCGGTCTGCTGATCACATTTTGTTACCCATCTAAGAGGAACGAAGGACTTTTCTTAAAGTTGCATATGGTTCCTACAAGAACTATGCAACTTTAAGTAGTTCAGAAAAATAAAACGACAGAAACCTCATATGGGTGCTACTTAATAGCCCCGATATAAAATGGCCGATTTTCAGCGGGTTTACTTCCTCCATGTTGATCGGCTCTCGTTACTTTTTCGGTCTCCCCCGAGTAAACCCGAGTACGTGACTTAAACGTGCAATGACAACGTCTAATGAGACTGCCTGCAGTGATCGTTAAAGATCTCGGACAGGCCGATCGAGCAACAAGAGACGTTACGATGTCGAAAGAAAGAGTCGAACCGGATTCGAGACACCACCGGGCTGTTTCCTCTCAGCCGTTCCGACCTAACCTAATTGAGTTATCTAGGCCGTCGACGAATTCCTTCTGCTGGGGCGGCTAATATTCAAAAATGGCAGTCGCCTATAATGGTGCGCTGCTTTTATACCTGTCCGCGCTAGGTTCGTCGACGGCTATTCCCTCGCGGTCGATTCCCAGCAAAACCAAAAACGCCTAACATTTCCGAGAAATGTCACATGGAGACGCCGATAGCTTGAAAACGGTCGTGAGAGAAACAGAGACAGAGAAAGGGAGAGGGGAGGAGAGAAGTTCTGTAATGGGTGACGTGAAAAAAATGGGACGCTAAATGGGAATGGAGTTTGAATAGGTCAGTGCGCAACCTTTCCGGGCCTCGGTTATTCGAATCGAGTTCCATGACTTTCTATCCATTCGTCATCCGCGGCGAGTTCCACGCGCGATACGTGTGTTTACTAACACCTTTACCCTTGCTATCCCGAAGATAGGAAATTTATTGGTATATTTTCGAATCGGCCTGTATTTAACCAGCGTCTGCTGAATTTCATCGGCGTATTCGACGCTGCTCGAGCCCCGCGGCACGTATTTATAGGACGGTGTTTTGTCTATTTTCTACGTGATTCACTCGCATACGTGCACGTACACAGAAAAAAAGTGAGACACGAACACACGAATACAGGAGTACACGGACACGTGAACCGTACACCTACGCCCGGTCATGCACCGTTACTTATTCCGAATGCGACACCGCCATTCTACCGATCCGTATTTTTAACCCCCTGCCACCGGAAGGATCTTCCGAAAGTTAGCTACGTCCCGGATATTTATGTATCGTAAATTCCAACCGCGTCCTTATCCCTCCACAAGAAGACACGGGACCGTTTCCTCTCAAGGATTACAACCGAGACCGTGCAACCCTTTTCCTTCGGGAAACGATAGGAGGGTGTCTACGTAATTATCCCGGTCAAACGGTCACATTGTTTCGCGCGCCGGCGCGGCGTGAGTAAATTAAGCGGAAACGCGTTTGACGTCCCACTGAAAAAATACGTCCAGCTTAATTGTTCTGTTCCGACGGCGATTCGTCTTACCAAGGGGCGAAACTGCTTCACGAATGCGATCTCCAAAAGGGTGCGTTCTCCTCTTGAGATTTAGGACTGCGTTCCTTGTATTGTGATCGTAGGCCTCTCACGATGGATTGTATTCGTTTTCGTAACAAAGTTGAAGGGGTCCTTCATACAAGGTTCCTCATATAATGCACTAATTGTCTGAACTTTTTTACTTGTATATTCTTGCAGCGCCTTTTTGTTCTAAGGTCCGCAGTTCGAATAGAAGATTCGCAGTCTAGTCATGTTGTAAAGAATACTACATTACACAGGGTGTTCACGCTATTAATAGCCAGCGTTTTTCTTGCAAATAATAAATATTAGAAAAAAATGAGAGGAAAAGGTAATATTATTTTTTGCAAGCAACGTAATGGCGTATGTGATTCTTTTGTATTTGCACTATTTTCATGAAAATGTCGGTAACCTCTAATTTTTGTAAATGGAATGCTGTATATTTTTTTCATACTATATGAAAGCGTGTATGAAGACAAAATTCATTCGTATACGACACAATGACCATCAAGATCATACAAGGTCGGACATGGAAGAAACATTTTGAACATTTCGTACTAATGTGTTTGCAAGTATACTTTATTGAGGAGGCTATAGTAAATGTTCAATATAACTTCCTTGTACATGACTACATATTTCGGCTCTATTAATTACATTCTTATTAGCTTCTTTTAACGTTGTCCGAAATATTAATGCACATGATGCGTTAGTCTCCTTTGCAAGTCATTTACATTTCTTGGCGTTGTGTATCGTGAATGATATCTTCGCGAAATATTAGGTACGAAATATTCAAAATTTTGCTGCCATTTCTGACTTTGTATGACCTTGAAGGTCATTGTGTTGTATACGAATAAATTTTTCTTGTCACACACTTTTATAGTATATAAAAAAATATATGGTATTTCATTTAAAAAATTGAAGATCACCTTCATTTCTAAGAAAATAGTGCAAACAAAAGAAAATTACATACGCCATTATGTTACTTACCAAAAACAGTATTACTTTTTCCTCTATCATTTTTTTCTAATATTTATTATTTGCAAGAAAAATGCTGGCTAGTGATAGCGTGAACACCGTGTATAGACTCAATTTTCGTACAAATATTTATAAAACCGGGGAACACTTAAAATTGACGTGGTAAAATTTGGTAATTTTGTACACACGACGAATCTGCAGACGCATCAACGAAAAGTTTACCAAAAATGCACAGACGGATATCCACTGTCTTCTTGAATATAACTAGTGAGTCTTCGCATGATCATGAAGATTTTCCTAGATCAACGTATACTAGCAGGAATTGAACAAAACCTATCCGACTCTGTCGGAATGTCTCAATTCCAATTAAAACGAGTAGTTTCTCTACGCAAGAAGTTTCTCTGTGCTTCTTGCTTCATGAAGAGTAGGTATACTGTGGGATTGTTATCCAATCAAGGCTGCAGTAAATACATCCATGTACGAACATCCTTTATGAATAAAAAGGCGGTGCGAGTCTTATAGGTCGGCGGATCCGAAGAAAATTCGCGACGTTTCGAATCGGCGCGTGCTCTGCAAAGTTCTGAGCGACGAGGAGAATAGTAGGACCATTTGATAGCGGGATAATAATCTCGGGCGTGGGCGGGGGTTGTATCTAACCGGAGGTGGCAGTGCATCCTAGGGTAAGTAAGAAGACGCGTACAGTTTACGGTGACGCGTAAATATCCCGGGCGTCCCCAACTTTTACGAACCCTTTCCTAGCTGGTATGCGGTAGGCAAGGCAAGGCAAGGCAGAGGCAGACGCAGAGGCAGGAGGTAGCAAACGGGGGATGGGAATAGGAGAGTTTGCGGTGACTGGGCAGGGCCCTTTATACACTCCTACCATGGAGTATAACGCCCGCCACTTACTTGGGTATATCTTCGTGCCGGTGAAGATGCGAGAAGCCTTAACTCTCGAGCCCGAATAAAACATCGCCGCGAGGAAACTTGCCGCTGTCGCGGAGCTTTTTCTTACCGGTGAGAACAGTCCTCTTTTTCGCTCACGACGCTATTGCGAGCGGCTTCTTTCGTCCCGCGAGAAACGGCCAGTCTTTTCCTTGACGCCAAACAAGTTTGCTTCGAGACGACAATCCTCGTAAAAAGCTCGAGTATCGCTTTCGGAGTCGTTAGCGGCTCGATCATTGCGGCCATCTATTCATGCGAAGCGCATTCATGGCGTCGTGATACTCCAAGTGGATTATCAAGGTTCACAGAATAACCCCTGACAGCGACAATGATTCGTTGGATGCAATAATTCCAGAGACTTTTTGTATAAACGAACATTACTTCTTTTTGGTACATTTTGGTTTTGTTTAAGTGGATTCACGAAGTTTCGTAGCGGGTAATAAAGTCATAGAAACTAGTTACATTGTTCTAGGATGTAGGAGTTCATGGCGGGGTTAAATTTTATCGATAATGTTCAAGTTAATGTACTGTGGCAAACGCGTTCGTTGTTTGTGTTGATAGTTCATCTATCTATACGATCTTGTATTTAGTACACTGTTTGTTGTATAGTTTCTCGATTTATTGCAGAAGTTTATTGTACAATTTCCAATCTTTCTCAAACGATTTACGAATATCGTCTATTTGTTCTTCATTAATACAATGTCTTTATTAATGCACTTTCAGGTATTCTTACATTTTTTAATAATATTGAGGAAGCAATTACAAAGCTTCTCGTACAATCACGAATACAGTTTGTGTACTCCTTAGTAGATAACTATTCTCTTAACCATTTCTGCAAATATCGTACCATCAAACGACCGGTGTCAGTTATTTTATTTTACACTTCCTAAATTTACACAGACATTCTAATGGGAAATTATTAACTAAATTTCCTTATTCAGGCAAACATTACAATATAAATCATGCAGAATCTGAATAAATTCAATCTCGCCATTTTTAGGAAGCAATATGCACCATTTACATTTAATGCACGGTAGGTTTATTGCCAAAAGAAATAAATAACAGCAAGTAAATCATCTGCAACATCCAATTAACCTCATAGCCCGCATTAATTTCAAGTGATAAAAAGAAGTACCTGTTTCTAGAATAAGTACCCAAATCGTCATTTAATTTTCAGCCACCCAGATCGAGCATCCAGTGATCATTTGGATCACTGAACGCTCCCCTGCGGCAATAACGCTGTAAATGGGTTTCATACCGGAAATGTCGCACTTTTTTATCGCATCGCGGTTGGATCTCGAATCGAAGCGTGTTTAGAACGACCGTATACATAGTGCCCTGCGTTAGGTTAGTCGTTGTACACAATGCTCCTAGGCCCTGGAAGCCGCGTAGAAAGCGGATCGACACCGTTCGAAGCGGAACACAATGGTGGAATATCTTCCGGCGTCGTTGGGACTTTTCCTTCAGGCACGGTGATTTATCTGGCGTTTATTTGTGCGCCATTTCACCACCGGACAAACTATCTCGCGGTTGTTACAAGAGAGAACGACTAGGTCTCCGAGCTCCCCGGAACAGATTTTTGCGTAGATCCCGAAGTTAGGCTCGTAGACTTCGCCGCGGCTCGATATATTAGCCGCGGCGAAAGAAAATGGCCGATTCCAAGTGGCCGGGGACGTTGAACGACTGTTTCGCGATATGTGCCGAGTTTCGTACACACAGACCTCCCATGTAACCGAAAGTACACCGAGTTTTATATACTGCAACGGTTCTAGCCTGCGTATAACGCGACAGATCCGCACGTTATTACGTCGAACCCAGTTCCGTAGTTTCCTAGGATGTATACCGCCCCCCGGATGTCGGGCGAATGTGTGCATGGGGACGTTCGCCGACATCCGAGTCCCGTGCCAAAATTATATTGACTCTGCGAAAACGCACTCGACAACGTCGCAGCCTTTTATGTCTCACGCGTTTCCCGTTCGCCGGACTTATTGTCTCCTTTGTGCGTCAGCTTCGCGCTACGGGGCAAGCTACCAAGGAAAACTTGCGAGTTATGGCCGCCGCCATCTTCGGCTATTAGGCTCGCCTTGATGGAACTACCCCTTGGAACGCCCGAATCGTAAATGGCTCCAAGTTTCCCTGCTCGAGACATTTTTCCTCGCGAATCTTAAATAAACTAGCTCCTCTTTCAACCCTCAAATGGCCTCGCAAATTATTCTGGAGAATTGTAAATGATTTCTGCCGGGGTATCCAACATCTTTGTAGGTGTAAATACACTTGAACATTGATGTTTCTTGAACAATATTAATTGTAGTAAATGCTATTCGATTTTGATACAGTCCATATAATTGTTACTGTCATTGTTATTCTACACTTTGTTAAAGTCTGTGAGGACGACTATTGCTTCGAAATTGAATAACTCGGCGAAAAAATCGCACATCAACCCTTCAACATTCATTTTACACAGGAACGTAGTCACTTCCGACTGGAGTAAGTGTCACTCCTCTAAAAAATTTTGTTCACTTCGTAAAACATTACAAAGTTGTACACAATTTCTACAAAATCTTCGTACTGCTCTTCATCATGCTATATCTTTGCTATGAAACAGCACATTTAATATTTTCCACAAATTCCTTTGGAAGCACAGATACCTCACTTTCTTTATAAAATCATTACAGACCCTTAGACAGCCGCCATCTTGAATCCAGTGTCGATCGAATCTATTCATCCTACAAATCGTTAGAAAAGTAACGAACCATTTCTTCCACGTTTAAATCTCTTTCTTCAGAAATAGTTTCTAGCTACGTATTTTTTATTGTATGTTTTCTATTGATTAGGAAGATAGATAGTCGAGAGCCATAACCGCAGCAGATAGGTGGAAAAGTGAGGCCAAATAAGTGTCTAAATTTAGTGGCGCACCGCGAAAATAGATCCCGAGGATCGTATCCCCTTCGCGACGGAGAGGAATTATCGCTTTATTATTGCAGCGTATTCGGTGACACAAAAATCCATTCGAGCTTACGTTCTGCCGCTGCGTTGCACAAACATAAACGCTCGCAGACGTGACTGCGTTTCAAACAGACTGGTACGCGTTGCACGTGCAACGTCAATTCGCGTGTTACTCGCTTGTGTGTGCTTCTGACCTATACCGGAAATTATAATTAGAAAATCCGATGATCGAAACCGTTCCTATTATTCCCAGCTTTCAGCATCTTCATCATTCTTCGTCTGGGTATAGCAAACCATAACAATTAGATTCAATCATAATTTCTTATAGAGGCTCAAACGTTCCTCAAAGTATTCAGGCACTTTTATAACTTTGATATTTGCAAGGAAATTAATTCTATATGCAATTCATGTATATTTGGATTTTACTAATTTAATGTATACCTAATTGTTCCTTGAACTGTCTCTTATAAAAGCCTAAATATAATTTTGTACATTCAGAAATGTTTATGACATCGCCATTCGTTAGGAACGTACTACCTTTGTTAAAGAAATTCTTCCGAGGGCTATATCTTATAAAAGTTTATATTAATATGCTTCTTCACGTTTACAGTTTTTTGTGGCATATGTATTCGCCAGGGAAATAATTTTTCAGGCACTGGAAGTACATTTTAATTTTATTAATTTATTTCTCCTTAATGTCTTCGGCTTGAGATACTTCAAGATAATTTTGCGCAATGATTTACGATCTGTCCAGCCACCCCCGATGCGCAAAAAGCTCCTGGAACGTAAGCCATTCCCATTCTTAAGGGGCAGTCGCGATAAATTTTAATTGAGCCGAAGTTTTTGCATCAGACGTCGCCATCGTCGTATCAGGGGTGGTTGGTAGGTTGAAAAATCGTCGGTTAATGCCCAATTATCGTGACCGGTAACGAGGATGGGTGATCGATGGCGTTCTCGAGTCATTTAAATGCGCGTCGAGTACGAATTTATTGGCCTATTTGGAAACACCGTGATAAAAGACAGAGGGCTGCTGGTACGCAACGAGACCGAGAGCAAGAGTATAGTATAGCGAAGAAGGAGGGTTTAGGTATGTAAGGATATTTCAGAGAAGGGATCGGATATAAGGAATGGCGGGCCGAGGGTGGCTGGTATCACGGGAAAAGCTGAAGCACCCAGCCAGCAGCAGCAACCCCTTGTAAGGGGTAGGAAGCAATTATAACACTAAATTAAGGGCGAGGAAAATTTGGTAATTAGAGGGATTCAAAAGGGATAAAGTTGCAGGATGGTCGTTTTTCCTGCACCAGATTCCTCGGGGGTGGTTCCAGAAGTGGGAGGAGAAGGGGGCGGTTAGGCTCCCCGGGGCGGTTGAAAGAGAAACTTTCTCGAAACGGAGATATATCCCTACTGTCGCAGAACGCCGCGATAACGGTTTCCAAACTTCCAGGCGATTCCACTTTTTCGTTTTTCTCGACTTCCGGAGGAAAGTTCCTACTATCCGATGATTCATCGACATTGGACCCGGCAGCGAATTTTAAATCACTCCGCGAATTATTCCCAGGGACTTCTTTATTTCCGAGAGAAACTTTCTAAGGAAACTGATAACGCTTGTATCACGTCGATGCTCGTGTTCCGACGATTCTACTCTAGACACTGCACTCAAATGTTCGTTACAATGTTCCATAAAATTTGACTTTGCTAGACTTAGTCTGAGCTGTTCATTTTTGCAATTTATACTAATAACTCGAAAACTGACTTCTCTATTTAGCAAAGGAAGCAATTATCATGAAAAATGTGTCTGGAAAAATTGTTACGAGGGATGGATGGAGGTTACTAAGCTTGATAAAATACAGCTTTATTCGACTACGTCTGCTGTTGTTACGCTGCAGATCTTTATGTAAATGCAGATTGTTATGAGCGAGTTTATACAGAATACAATTTGAACACAATTTCCTTTCCCCGATATAGTTAAAATTTTATCACTCTGTAAAACGAGAGAAGAAGAAATGAATTCTTTTTGAACATTTTCCAGTGTCAGAATATAAGATGCTGAATACTACAAAGAGCACTACATACTGAAACTGTGAATTCATGAGCTCTCTTTCACGTCGATTATCCAGCATCTTTGCAACCAGAAAACGAGCAATCGTCGCCAGTCGCTAAATACTTCTGGCTCGATTTGCGGCAATAAAACCGCGGGGGCGTCGAGATGCCCGAAAGAGTGTATAATTTTCGATCTTCTGGGACGGTCGTAAAGCCGTCAGCCTGCTCGGCGTTTCCGGCAGATTGTCGATATTCGGGTGTGCGTGTCCATCGGCGCAATTTTAGATCCTTGGCCCATTGTGACCAGCGAAACGTACGGCGGAGCGGTCGCAAGCCGCAGAAACGCGATGATGGTTTACGCGCTGACGCGGCGTTGTCCGTCACGATGGGCGCCGCAACGTGGTTCACGGAACCCTGGCCGAACCCCCTGGGCACCGGGAATATATATCTCCGTTTGGATTACACTGGACTACCAATAGGGTAAACACAAACACACACCGTGCCGTGGATCGTTTGGGCACCCGGGAGGAGTATACATAGGATGGGGCTATGCGTGGGTGGAGGATCGTGTAAGCGAGAGAGAGGGAGATAGATGGGGATGAACGAGAAACAGTGTGGCATTTCCGAGGAGGATGCAGGACAGAGGATTGGCCAGAGGGATGAAACGAGAGCGGAGCACTCGGTGGAAATGGCGGTGTGAGCCAGAGAGGGGGTGGTTTTCAGGGGGTGGTTGAACCACGACGGGCGGGGGTGGCGGAGGGGGTGGGCCAGAGAGGTCGACGCGTGCGGGCATTGCGATCCGTCAGAGCGGGTAAACCGAAAACATAAATTTAATAGGTTTCACCCCCTTCTTCGAGCTTTATGGCGCCACCGAATTTCCCATTAAATAAACAAGCGCCATGTTCATTACAGGGCACCGGATCTCGACCGATCGTGGTGTATACGCGCTGCCCGCTATCGTAGATTATGCTACGTAGATGCATCTAGGGCTTAGACCGCAGCTTGCGGTTCCTGGGATACGTATGGGTGTGCCGTGGATGGGCGACGAGCTACGGTGCCCCCTGTACGGTCTTCCCAATTGAACAGAAGAGAAACCAAGATTACTCGGTTTTGCCTCGAACGATACTCACCTCGGCTATCCGAAATTCGTCCGATAATTACCCATTCGGTTCACGAAATTTTCACAAAATTTCCACCGTTTCCCTCCATTATGTGCTGATTTTTTAGTGTCATTTCCGGGGAATAAAACTGCGAGAGGATTCCCGAAATTATGCAATAAGGTTTCATCGGGCCTCGGGATTTGTCGGTGGAATGCGCGCGGAAACATCGGCCCGCTCGCAAATGGGCTCGTTCGAATTTCGGAACACGGCCATCGAAAATGGCCTGGTTCGATTTCGAATTTCGCGTTCCTCTCCCCCTCTCCCGCTCTTTGGCTGTCTCTCCTGTTCCTATTTTTCTCGATGCTTTTTTCCATCGGCCCCCCGGACGTGCTCGTTGCCATCGCGCGGCCCGCGTAATCTCTTTTTTCACGATGGTCTCTATCGGAAACGCATAGTCATCGCGCGGGCACGGACGGGTACGCGAAACACTGTAACTCCTGCTTGCTGATAATTAGCGCATCCATCAGCCACAGCAAGCCGCCAGCTAATGCCGATCGTACGTTATCGTTATCACGGTCTCCCCATTTTGTCCCACCGCCTCTCTCTCTCTGTCTCTCTCTCTCTCTCTCTCTCTCTCTCTCTCTCTCTCTCTCTCTCTCTCTCTCTACCACCCCTGCTCTCTACCCCCTCTCCTGCAACCCTCTGCCATCCCCGTTCCGCTGCCGTACACCACGGACCCGTCTATATTTGCGTGCGTGGTCCGTGCCGCGACCCACAACCAGCGACACCATCACCGTAACCCTGGCTAACCACCCTCGAACTCATCCCCCTCTCCGACAAGCCCCCTACAATCCCCCCGCACCACCTTCTCCACCAACCCTGTATCGGCAGGCAATGCACGAGCTGTCGATACGACCAATAATCTAATAACCAGTCACTGGCAATGTGTCGTAAGTCACAAGGTCTGCAGATTTTCACGGCATTCACCATCGTCGCGAACCAATAACGCGTCGCCGATCCACCCCCTTCTCTGCCACCCACACCTTTGAATTATCAATTCATCGAACCTCGAGACAGACGAAAAAAGAACGAGCGGTACCGATCGGCGAACCACCCGTCGTCGTCTCGAATATGAGATTTCGATCCTGATTTATTGCCAACGACCGTGTCGACGTTCGCATATCGTCTGCGACCCAAGAAACAATTTTTGAATTCGAAGATTCTAGTAGGAAGTGCAGCTGCAAATTTATTTTACTAGCGGACGTCTGCGTTAACTTCATTGGTAATTCATTTGCATTTTGTTAACATTTCTAGAACACCTTTGTTATTTTATATTAATGTTAATGTAAGTGGGATCAGCTCGCACACGCTGATTACCACCTCAATCATATGTGGTTACCTCTTTACTGGTTAGTTTATTCCAGTTTAAGAATTCATTTTTCCTAGGACTTGTAGACTGCTAGTGGATTAAGGGGATAATTCCCATGGTGAATTTTAAATCTACTCTCGATTTCGTCAACAAAATTTTCTTGGAATGATTTTTGGGTCGCACTCTAGGTGTGGACATAATAAAAATCGCTCTGCTTTAAAAAGTCTTAATCCAGCCTGTACTCTGAAGGATTAAATATGTGTGGAAAGATTGAATTAAATTGATACTAAATACTGATTAAGGATTTTAGCTATGTTAGCGCCTGCGTCAATTTTGTCTCGTATTATACAAATCGACATTGAATTACTGAACCCCAGATTAAATTAATTGAACGTTTACTACATTAAAAATAACAGAATGATTAACACGTCCAGAACAAGTATCATCAAAAATGTGTCCAAAAAAATATGTAATTAATCAATTCGCAGAAGAATGATCTGTAACCTTTCGTTAATCGCGAGTATCTACCAGATACATAGAGAGTTTGTATTTCGTGCTACCAGCTAGTAAATATTATCCGTTATTTTCAATGTTTTCTAAGTTAGTCCGTTTTTGTTTTGTTTTGCAAAGTAATAGTGTTCAAATGAAACAATTTTCGAATTTGTTGTTTTTTTTCAGACCTAAAAGTAGCAATGTATCATCAGGTGCATACGCGACAAATCCCGAAAATTTTTAGGCGCGACTAACAGAAGGGTAAATGATCCTAAGCATCGCCAATCTTATAATCACAAGACAAATCCTCCACCCAATGGTTGCTACCATTAAAATTCTCTGACTGTTCCATCCACCATCAAAATGATCGACCATCGATCAATTTAACCATGAATCCGTCTGCTTTTCCGTGTCACCTGCCAAAAAGATTCTATCGATCTCCAGTAAAACAAAGAAATCGTCGATTCGTCGATCGGGCGATTTTTCTAAAAATCCTAGACCCGATCGAATTACACGGAGTTACGAGATCGAGATAGCGCGTGGTTGGCCGGTGCATGCGCGCATCTCACGGCCGCGGGCCGCCAAATGATCCAGAACACCGGTGGGAATTGGTTCAGCGTCCGGCCCGGGGGTGCAAAGGGGTTGCAGGGTGTACGTGTGGAGCTTGGGGTGTGCAGAGGGGGGAGGTGCGGGATAGGGCACGGCCAGCAGCGGTGGCAGCGGTTATAACTAACCGTGCTGATCTACGACCTGTTTAGTAGTTCTATATCAGCGCTGCACCATGCTTCGGTACACGCAATCGAATTGCCTCCTCTGCCGATAGTATCTGACTTAAGTAGGTAACCATCGCGCGTACGGCGATCACGCTTGCGCTCGCGCTCATGCTACAGACTAGGCGCTCATGCTAGCTAGCGCCGCCGCGCCGCGCCGTTGTCCCCGCGGAGACGCATAAATACCAGCCATAGAGAGACCGGTGCACGTGCGCAAATAACTGGAATATGGATGACGGAGCGTGCGGCCGGCCCGGAAAGAAGTTGTTCCTAGATGCTAGATTGCTCGGGCCAATACGTTCGTACCTCTCGACGCTTGTATACGCCTCTCTTCCTCTCTTTACTATCTCTATCCATCCCTCTCTCTCCCTTTCTCTGTGTTCACTACCCAACTCCCAGACTGGCAACATTATACTTTCAATAGGGTTGTTTTACGATCGTGACTAACTAGCCCGGTTACACGATAAACGAGTTAATGATTGATGTAACCGTAGCGATGTAATTCGAGCCGGTCGGGTCCGAGGCTGTGCAATTGATTACGCTATTCTGTTATTGCGACGAGTGTTTCGAGAGCGACCGGTGGCGCGACGCGCGTCCCGTCGCGGCGCGCATAATTGCCCGGTTCTGCCCGGCGAGTCGTTTGACAATTGAAATTTCCCGTTTCGAGCAATTTGGCTAATCCTTTTCGCTGATGATCGCGTGCATTAACCATGTCCCCGGCAAATTAGGCAGACTCCCCAGATCGCTCCCTCTCCTACCCCGCACATCGGATCGATCAATCGATATCGCGTGTCTCGAGCATCGTCGAGGACGCGTGTCCCGATCGTCTCTCCGCAGTTGTTTCGCGATCTAGCGATCTACCTGGTCGAAGGGACCGGTTCCTGTTCGTCTGTTACCCGCCCGTTTTCCGCGATTTTATGGACGCCAATTTATCGGCTTCCGTGAGTCTTGACAATTCGTCGTTCGACGAATACCCTATACCCTCGGTTGCTAGCTAGCTACCGTGAACACGTCGTGACCGGCTAGCAAAGCTAGATGGAGGATAGTTGACCGTTCGAATCGTTTACCGCTGTTGATCAGCGGTCGTGGTTGGTCAAACGATCGATAAACCCGCGGTCGCCGATTAACTATTCATAGCGAGGCTGAATGACAAGCTAAATAGACACCGTAGCCCAAAGATGAAGCACCGGATTAGAGCTGACTCTACTATAGTCCGTTTTACAGAGCACGCGGTAATTCTACAGCAGAAGGAATGTTCCCACTGGGACTGCCCGCAGAGCTCGGACAGAGACGACGTTTTAATTCGTCCGTTATCCAACAATCTTTAACGGACCTGGCATGAATCGCGAGATATCTCTCTCTCTATCTCTCTCTCTCTTTCTCTCTCTCTCTCTCTCTCTCTCTCTCTCTCTCTCTCTCTTTTTCTCTCTCGTAGATCCCTGTGAAAGACCAAAAATGTTCGGTGTCACGCGAATCGGGAAATTGGTATGAGCCACATACGACTCTCTACGACCTCTTATTTCTCTCTCTCGTTAGCATACGTTGGCCCTTTCATAGCCAGCTGCGCCTATTGCTCAAATAATGGCACAAGATTGGCTCCGTTTTTCGGCAGGGAACGTTCCAGTTTACGACCGCGCAATGACTGCTGCTGGTTATTGCTGGCCACTGTCAGGATGGAACGACTAGAATCATCGCCGGAATTGGTACCGTAATCTGAATAAGCGGGGGAAATTTTAGTGCGACGTATTTCGTAATTATTACTGCGATACTTCGCGCAAATGCCAATTTCAGGAACCAATTTGTTGAAAACGGAGCTTTAAATTTTTCCTTCTGCTTGTTCACAGCTTCGTCGCGTTCCTCAGATCAAAATCTCGTGGAAGTCCTGTAGCGATTTTTTTTGTACAATGTTTTAAAAATCCAACATATTATAAACGCGCAAAATCTACAATCTAATTGTGAACTCTCCTTTTAGTATTCTTACTTTCGTGAATAGTTTTACCGGTGCTTAAGTATTACTTAACTCTAACCTAACATAATTAGCCAACAACCTCAACAAACTCTTTTAAACAATTCTCCAAAATCAAATATGCTCTATAGTGTTAAAAATCTGTTCTCTAATAATTATCAAAAATGTCCTGCGTCTCTTCAATCGATTTTGGTCAAACGCTTTTATCATCTTGTCAAAAATCGAGACTATATTCGCCCATGGAGTAAAACGTTTGGTCATTCGCGTTTAAAAAATACAATCCAGGAGAGCAGCGACCGAAAACCAGGGAAATCAGAGAACTAGAAAAACAAATCAGCGGAAACGTCAGTGGAGCATTTTCGTCAGGCGATCGAACGGTTGCATCGTCATTCTCGCATTCGAGATCGAATGCATAATGAGGGAAAGGAGATTAAACGCCGCGCGTCGTTGAAACACGGCCGGGCATTTGTCGATGTCTAATAGAATATTAACGAACACAATCCGTAGCGTTCGGCGAGCGGCATCGGCGTCGGTGCAGCGCGGAAAACGCATTCAGTAGCTCATCGATCGACGTTTCATCACGGACACGGAATTGCCATCGAAATGAAAAACAAGGTGCGGGCGGTAAAGGATGAGAATCCGAGAGAGGAAGAGGGGGATGTTAAAACTGTACGGGAAAATGAGTCTGGGAACGGTGGGGGTTGACGTCGTTAATTGTGAAATCCCGTCCGATTGGCGGGGATGTTTTTAAATATGAATCCTCGATCTAGAAATTGAACTATCCCGATATAAAATTGTGTTGTCCGATCGCGAAATATCGTCGGGCCGTCGAATGGCTAAGTACGATTTGTGGCTTCATTTATGACGGTGCCGGGGGTCCCTGGAGTTACTCTCGTTTGTTCGGTTTTAAAATGTTCCCGATCGATCGATCCTCCCTGGGCGGCATTATATGAAACCAAGGGGACGGGGCGATGAGGGGGTTGCTTAAACATTTGGAGGATTTACGGTGTTTCGTGCGCTAGGTGATCAATTTTTCGACGAATAATTCAATGGCTGACGCCTCTTATTATATGTACGCGTCCGCGTCCTCTTCTCCGCAACCCCTTGTCGATTCTACAACGCCCCCGTAACCACCCCTCTCGTTGTCGATCCTCGACTGATTTATTCGATTCGTTCCCGGCGAATTTGCTGCTCCTTTCCATTTCTGGTCCGACTGAAAACAAAAAGCTAATTACGGACTTTTCCTTTGTTACAGGTAAGGAAGATATTGCTAAGCCGCATTGGACATGGTTGCAAGGTGAGTTGTGCTTTCTTAAAACTTGTTTAAGAACGCTTCGTACACTCGAGCTCTACGCAACGCGGCTCCCGGAACGATGGCGCCAACGGCTCTTGACGCGCTCGCTGACCTCTCGTCTTGGAAAATGAAATTTACGTTCTATTGTTTCATTTATGTTCTATGGAAGTCTGAGTTGGAGGGTTGGGTATATTAAGATAATTCGTAGGTCTTTTTTCCTAGATTTACAGTAAAATATATTCTACTCCCCAAAATAATCTACATTTCTTTCTATTCATTGGCTCCATCTTAGAAGTGTCTAATAAATTTTTAATACGGTGATAAAGCAGGTAAAATACATTCTATCCTTCAAAATAGTCTCCATCATTTTATATACATTTACTCCATCTGACAAATCTTCAATGTGGCGGCTGAAGGTGTTTGAATTAAAAATAAAATTGCAATTGGCAACAACTGTGAAAGCCCCGAATTAATTTGTGCACCTAACAATATTGGAACAATTTATCGTATTTATAAAAGTCATGGAATAAATGTAAATTTTTGTGGATTTCAATCTGAGGTTCTGGATGAATATTTTTCAAAAATATTAAATATAGAACCATTTATTTCATTGAATATTTTACTAAATGTGGTATTAAAACATAAATCAAATTAAAATTTATTCATTGTATTCGATATCATTTATTATGTTGAATATTGTATTGCAACACTTGTGTTGAATTTTTGCATTCGGATCTGCCGTTAATTCTTTGTAATCGCGTTAGAGATTAATTTTTTGTGATGGCTGCAATGAAAAAAATTCAATATTTTCTTTATAATTAATCTTTCTTTTACGTTCAAAAACTTACATGTGAAATACAATTATATAGTATAAATTTCATATAATACTCAATAAAATATAAGACACAATTCAATGACACCAGCATTAAACTGAAAAAGAAATTCACTTAAAGACAACAAGTGAATAAAATTATTGTCGGCCATTACACAAACGGACCAGGAACTTCAGACAGCAAGAACAAGATGAATTATACTTCTGTCGGACTCCATTTTAGTATGTCTAAATTCGTTGTAGCGCACAAAAAACACAGTTCGTTTCGAGATGCGGGTCAACGGGCGCGTTACATGAACTCTATAGCGAAAGCCGATTGAAATGATCGTACCGGTTGGATCGACACCGAGGCCTCGAGTCGATGAAGCCCTTTGCCGCTGGTCGACAGTGAGGCTCGAGGGGTGTTCAAACCGAATTCCAAAGTTTCGTGCCGAATTCGGATCGTGCGTGTCAGACGTAGATTTATACAGGGCGAGGCGTGCCCTTGCGCAGATGCTGCGGGGGTACCCCTCGAGTTTCCTCGAACTCGGTTCGGTCCTAAGGCATTCTCGGCCGACACGGGAGGCGAGCTTCCAAGAATAAAGAGTCGTGGGGTGAATTTTCATCGTCGGAGTCTCCCGGCTCCGAAGGTTCGCTCCCTCTGTCTCCCGAGGAACTCTTTCCCTCGCCAACAGAAACGGAAGGAGAGACAGAGAAAACGAGAGAGAAGGATCGCAAAGAACAGCTGCGAGAGCGTCTCTTGACGACGCGACGGGAGGAACGTATGTTTCTCTTTTTCTCGAGAAACGGGAGAAAAAAGGGAAGAGGCAGGTTCACCGCGAGAGAACGTGTAGCGGGATCCCGTTTGGTTTGGGGAGAGAGAGGAGACGGGGGCAGAGCCAACGGAGGAGCCAAGAGAGAGAGAGAGAGGGGGGTAGGGAGGTAGAGAGACAGATAGGCAGAGCTATAGAGAAAGAGAGAAGGGGAAAGAGGGAGAAACAGAGAGAATACAGAACGATGCCTTCGAGGGTGATCAATAAATATTGGCTCTCGGGGGTGAAATTGGGGTAGCCGGGTAGGGCCACGGAGGGTGAGAGGAAGGACAGTCGTGCTGCTGCGGTTGCCGCCCCCTTTCCTATGGCACACGACGTATGGCAGATATAACCACTTGGTATAGGCAATGGAGAATCGCTCATGGACCGTAATTCCCTCAGACTTTCTGATCGATACTCACTTTAGGCCATCCGGGGCTACGAAAAACGCGGAAAGGCGGCCGGGGATCGCGCGAGAGCGCCGCCATCCACCGCGTTCGCGGATTTACGAGGCCGAACTGGCGAAACGGGGAAAAATTCGATAGCGCCGCGACAGTTTCGCGCATCCACCATCCGCCATAAGTCGAATCCTGTATGGAAATTCTCCGTGGGATAGATGTAGCGGCCGATATCAGGGCCGAACGTGTGCTCTCGCGCGCGGACCTCGATTCAACGGGTCCTGTATTCCCCCGATTGCACACAGACCCTGTCTAGGGATTCCGTTCCGCTTGTTCCCCTTGTACGCACACGGTGAAATGATTCGCGAGCTCTTGTAGAGAGACTGAGAGAGACGGAGAGAGAAGGACTATCGCTCCCGTTAATTACCCGGTTAATTCGATACCGAATCACCGTTCCGAGGAACGGCTTCGATCCGATGCTACGAGAAGGATTAAAGGGCTGAGGGATGACGGAATGGATCTCTCCGAGGGTCGCTACGAGTAGATGGGCCGCATGATCGAAGCTTCCATGGCTTATCCCAACGCGGGGCGTTCGACTCTTTGTCAGCAGATGCTTTCCATTAGACGGACGTTTTGTTAGGGGTTTCCGAACGTCAAGGAAGAGAAGAACAACTTCCTTATTGAAAGCAATTGCGGCTAATGATGGTCGTTGCTATTTCTGGGCTTTGTGTCTCGAGAAGTTATTAGTTCTTCTTGTTACTCGATTATGAGGAGCTGGGAGGGCTGGGTCTTATGTATTTCATCATTTTAGGGGTGCGTGACAAAGCTCATATTTCCCTTCTGTCTTTGTCTTCATTTGTGTGTTGGATAATTCATTACTACATTTTTGTTGCTTCATCTTCCATCATCTTCCATGTCAAACTTCCATTCTATGTTCATCTTCATTTGTATTCATATAACTTATTACTTCATGTCTGTTGTTCAGTTATCACACTTTTAGAGTTCCTTTTCTTTTTGTCTGCATCTTCGTTCTGCTTTATTTTATTTAGAAATTTCATGTAATTTAATTTGGTGTATACTGTTAGGTTAGGTTCGCAAACCTCCCCAAATTGCATGTCATTCTTGTGTTTTTATAACATTTCCCCATAGCATTAACATAAAAACGCGACACAATTATGATAATAATGGTAATATGTAGTAACAGTCTTTTTAATGTTGTAAAAAATATCCAACATCATAACATCTACAAAAATACTGCCATAAATGTGCGTATCCTTTTTAATTTCATAAAAAGTTCCTCAATCATGTACTTACGTAGATATTCATATTTTTTAATACATTCACAATTCATTTCACTCATGTTTCTTTCCTTTAATGCACCTCTATTTAAATTACAGGCAATGTGACTACAAAACAGCTAAAGTTATCTCATTTACTTTTAAAAAATTCGTTCGAAAAAGATTAATATGTATCCCATCAATATAATCCATAATAAACTTGTAAAGATATAAATGTATGCAAAACACTCGATATCCACATATTTCTTTCAAGAATAAACGGTGCACACGTTCGGTACACTCATTACTGCCTAAATAAAACATCTTCGCCTAATTCCGTCCCAGAAAACATTTCCACCGAGTCCGAACCGGCGTTAACCGTTCAACAAATTATTCCGGCCCATAAAGATCATTCATAGCCCCGAGGAAAAGAAGTGTTCTCCTCCGGTAACAAGATTCGAAGGGTCCTCAAGGGTTGTAAGACCGAGTCGGATTAATTCGCAGCAGCTAGAGAAATTTCACCCGATCTCTCTCCCAATTGTCTACGCCATCTTCCGGTCTCCGCTAAATAGAAATCCTCGTGCCTTGTCTGTGGAGAGGTTTCCGTGAATTCGGTTAGAATTTGGATGAGGAAACTGGATGCTTCCCGAGGCGTGAAATGGCTGCGTTAACCGCTTGCACGAGCTGAAACCCGGCGCAAGGAAAGGGGCGGGCGCTTTCCTCCCCTTTCCCCTTTCCATCCCCACAAGACTCTTCTCTCCCTCTCTCTCACTCTATCTAACTCTCTCGTGCCCCGACTGTCTCTCTCCGTTCCTCTTCTTCTATTCTTTTCGGAGCTTCCGGCCAGAGACAACGTTGTTTAGTAATACTATGCTTCAGACTGCACCGGAGGGTCGTAATGGAATTTATGCGTTTCGGCTTTTTCCGTTATTCTGTACGGGCTGCCCCGCCATGATGGTCCTGTTAATCACGCGACGATCGTATCGGTGCTCTTTATACATTTATATTAAGTCCCCGTTCTCGCGGCGAACGTTATCGTTGTTGCCGGTGCGGAGCGCTCCTGACACCATATTTACAACGTCTCGACCCACGCCACGCTAGAACCTACAGCCTTTTCCCGTTTATGACAACGCAACGAATAACAATGGACAGTAGAAGAATCTCCGGTTCGCGCGCGCGAGGGAGAGAAAGTTCTCTCCTTGAATGCGCTTTATCGCTCACCATACATTCCATTACCCCGTTATTGACTTTTTTCTCCAGGATCCGAAGGCGTGTCCCAGGATAAACAGCTCTCTAGACTTTATGCACCCTCGCTGTAGAATCCATCCCCCAAATTTATTAACTATAAATTGACCGGAATGTTATCCCATTTGAAATTCCCGCGGATATTTCACACCGAGCGGAATGAGCAGGCGGATTTGCCACCCTCGAAGACACGATTTTCTTTTTTCTCACCACCCTCTGTTTATCCACTTTCACGTATTCTGTTCTTGTTTGGCGGGGGTGGTAGAAGGGGCACGGAGGATTTTCGGGCGGTTCGAACACGCGGGATAAGCAATATCATCGTCCAGATCTCACCGAGAGGTATAAGACGAGAGTTATGCGAGCCGCTATGCGCGAGGGAATCGTAGATCAGCGGCCGGGACGTCTGCAGGGACGAGGCGGACGTGAACGAACGAAGAACCACCGCCATCATCCCGTACAACCCCCTTTCAGTTCTTCCACGACCCCACCTTTCTTCCAAACCAACCCCCGTCACGACTCTTCCACCATCATCCCTCTTGCACCTTCTGTGCTCCCTTTTGCTCTTTCTCTCTCTTTCTCTCTGTCTCTCTCCCTCTCGCCCTTTTGGCCTGGTAGACCAGAGTATCTTTCTCTCGACGCTCGTATCGCGATATCTTCGAGACCCAGCCAAGGGTCCTTTGTGTCTACGTGTTTGTCTTTGCACGTTCGCACAGGTTGCTTCATAACACGTTTCTTCGGCATCTGCCACGGGCGAAGCGGATCCTATAGGCCCTATAGGAGCCCACTGGTATGGGGAAATTTTAGTATAATTTCCCTGGACGCTTTCGCAGCCAGGAAAATTAGTAGACTGCGGATTATTACGCGAAATAAAAATTGTCTGCATCAATTGCAAGAAAGAGGAAACAAGTAGAAATTTCCCTTCTTCTCTAATGACTTAAATAATCTGGAAATAATACATCCACATTTTAAAATTCTATTTATCATTCTATTATTTCAAATTGCATGTAGTAATTTTTATCAAAAATACATAAAATTCGCAGTCTCTTAATACTAAACCTACCGAGCCATAAAATTAACTGGTATGTTTTGTCTTCTAAAAATGACAATATGAAATTTATTTAGATCTTATGCGATTTTGAATATAATATGTTCTTGAATATAGAAATGTATTGAATCGTTGCCAGTGTACGCATCGTTGTAGTTTCAATAATTGTTGAGAATGAAGAATCATATCCCTTAGCACTCGAGTGGTGACTCTGAGGCACCACTAAAAATTGCTATACCATTATTCAAAATATTGTTTACATTATTAAATTGATATTCAATAAAATAGTTACCAAACATTTAAGTATTCTATGAGGTATTATCTCAGTTCCATTTCTTCAAAATGATAAAAATCATATAGAATGGAAATATTCTTGATCGAAAAAAAAAGTTTGGTTATGGAGTTAAAATACTTTCGAGCGCAAAGGGTTAAACCGGTCATTTGATGGTGCTAGGTTTAGTGTTAAGAAAGCTATATGGGAAAATTATTTAGTATGGGCTAGTAAGTCGGCTTCCTTAATCGATGGGTTGACGATTTGTATGTAAATTGCAATTTTGAATGGTAGACCAGGGATTGGAAAATTTTTTTATTCTCCTCGAATAAAATATGGCCTCCAACACGAGTAACACAAAGTTCCAAAGGAATGATGCAGAGAAAAATTTTTTATGTTCCCCGAATAAAATATCGAGCTCCAAAAAGATTCTAAAGGAATTACAGCATTGTTCCCCAAGATGGATGTGTTTCCCTAGTCCCAGACTTATGGAGCACCCTGTAGAGAGGACCGTTCCGTACACTTGCAGCGAATCCATGGGTGTCGCGCGTGTCCGCGATAGAACGTTGTATATCATCGATAGTATACCTACGTAAAATGCCAAAGGGAGCGGATAAGGCGTCGCGGGGAGGTCCAAGTACGAGTGTACACACAATACTGGGTGTGGCATCCAGGCTGAACTATTATTTTACCCGGTGGAGGTGTATTATGGCCCCGCGAGACGAGGGAGAACTCGAACTCTCCTCGACACAGCGCGTGTAATTCTTTTCCGGTTCTGGAGTAATCGTTCCCGGAATGTCAGCGGTGTCAACCTCCCTTCAATCTCACTCCCTCCACTTCTAGATTCCTTGATTTAATCCCCATTCGTTCCTCAGGGTCCAAATTCCCTATTTTCTGCTTTCGGATTCTGCGAAATGGCTCGTTTCTTTCCATTTGTACCGTGCGATCGATTCCTTCAACCCTCAAGCAAATATTTGAAAGCAGATCTCTGCTTCAACAATTGTAATTTTTCTTGCTGAAATATTGACATCAATTTAGCATTAATTTGCATTTTTTACTGTTGATGCTGGTGTTAGGATCTTTTGGAGCAGTGTCGTTTTGAAATTAAGAACTAAGTCCTTTCTTGAATTGAGTGTTAACGTGATCCAATTTGTCGCTCTAAAGTACTGAGCGAAAATATGGCACTCATTCTTGATGTTCATTCTTTGGAGGGATACATCCTAAGCGATAATGGGTTCTTTCGAGAGGCCATTTCTGAGTGGCGTTTGATGATCAGCAGCAAGTGTCGCCAGAATCGTTTTATTTAGTCTCCGGAGGAATCGTGTCCCGGTATTTCGTGAGGAGACGACCCGTTTATCCGGAATAGTTAATAAGCTTAGGTAATTGGCCACGGATAAGGGTGGCGTTCCCGTTGTAACGAGAATTAAGAGCAGCGAATGAGCTGGTTCCGTCTCGTGGTAGTGGTTCTATCCTATTTTTTCGCTGGCGGAACGTGAATTAAGCCCCTTCGCTATCTTCAGTCCCCGTGTAAATTACACCAACTCCATGGAGAGAAATGGCCGCCTCTTCTTTTCTCCCACTACTCTCCCCCTTTCGCCGTCTCTCTATACCTTTCTCTTCTTTTCTCTCTCGGTGTCCCGCGAACCTTCTCCTTCTCTATTTATCCATCTCTTTCCCGCTTTTTCGTTCTCTACTTTATTTACATATAGATACGAAAGCCATTCAGCTGCCGGGAAAAAGCACTTCCCTTTTTATAGGTTTATTCGTTCGGCATCGATAAAATTTGCCGCGAATTATCGCCAAGCGAACGCTTCAGCTAATTTCAATACATGTCTGTTCGGTCGTTGACTTTTCTTATCTTGGCAGTGCTCTCTTTCTCTTGAACTTTTCTGTAGCCTCGATATTCAGAAGCAGCACTTTGTCTCTGTCAATATAATAACAACCGGCAGATATTTTTCTTGTGACGCTGCACTGCTATATTGGCTGAAGGCCATTTCTGCAAAATGCTCGTTCGTATGATATTCCCAATGTAATTCAATTCGATTCTCTTTAAACAAACAATGAACATTCAAGTCAACTCTTCTGCTCTTTTATATAATACTAATACATTTAATTTATTCGTGAATTATAAGTGAATAGTAAGTTTCGTCCTATGATTAATATTAAGTTCTTAATAATCATATATTGTTGACTATTAAATATTTTTGTTTCACTGGATTCAGAAAAGCTATATAAAATTTCGTTCCTCCTTTTTTAAACTTAATGTGTCCGATTCGTACAATGGTCAAATATCATTGAAATAGAAAAATAAATAATTAATTTCAATCATTATATTACTCAGAGTAAAGAAACAAATATTTGTATGCATTTTTCGCTTTTGCAAGTATACTGAACATTTTTATATCCGTAGCTATACGAGTGCAATTGCATTTTGAAGAGGATGGGAACAAGAGTCACAAAGTTTCACATCAATTTTTCTACAAATGGCATAAAATATCTTTCACGTACAAAATGTGAAAAATTAACCGAAAATACAGAAGAGTGTTTAAAGAAGAGTAAAAGTACAATTAATGACTTTATTAGCAGTTCCAAGAGTATATTGATCAAATATTTATCTTGCACCGAAGAACACGCGTCTTAGCAATATTGCCCACTAATTCAAACCAGTACGCAGCTCGGTAACTTCGAGGGTTCCAAAGGGTTGCGCGCATAACTCGAAACATATTATGAACGCACACATAAACATCCCTTGGCGTTATCAGTTGTCGGACGCCGGCGCGCCGGATATTGTCGCATCCTCCGTTTTGCTCTCCCTATTACGCGGGCGCGGAGCGAGGTACAAGCGTCCGAATACAAAACCCCACCAGAGAATCAGAACACCGTGAGAGGGTGCAACGAAAACGCAACAAGATCCCTTAATGATCTACGATCCGCATGATATAATCGGAGCTTCCTGAAACCGAGCTTGGAGAACTAATCTATTATTTTTCGCGCGCGCCCCGGTAATCGATCGAGCTGCCGGCAGTTCGATGATTGCTTCGGCATTAACGATCACCGTCGAACCCCTCGCTTAAAACGAACACGCCGGTAAAACGATTATAGATTCATTACCGTCTACCGAGTAACGGTGTGTACTTAGAGTAGCGCAATTTCATTGATTTTCGCTCGTAAATCGTTGTTGCCTCTTCACGGTTTAATAGCCGCGTAATGGCCGCCGTTTCGAGCGCGGATGATCGCGAGGCTTTCACTAGCATTTTAATCGGTGCTTGTCGACAATAGTACACTAGTTGCTTCTATAATTTTATCGAGAGTTCGTACATTAGCTATACAAATTAACCCTTAGCACTCGAATGGCGACTCTGAGGCGCCGCTACAAATTGACACACCATTATTCAGAATATTGTTTATATGATTAAATTTGTTTATATGTAATAAATTACTAAACATTTAAATATTGTATGAGGTACTATATCAGTTTTGTACGCATATAATGAAAAAAATTATTTACAATGGAAATATTCTAGGTTAGAAAAAATATTTGATTTTTTAGTTGAAATAGCTCCGAGTACAAAGGGTTAATTCGTGGCTCTATCTTCGTAAGTTTGTTGCTCGTTTACGAACGTCTGAAATACATTCAAGTCTTAGAAATAATGTCCATCAATTTCTATACAGTTACTCCATCCTGCAGGTAATTCGTGAATTAACAAATTCGAATTTAAATAATGTTATAATTCATTGCTCGTGGAGGCCCTGAATTAATTTGTGTGCCTAATATTAATGGAATGATTATTTATTGTAGACTGCAGATTTTAAATACATTTGTGACCAAAGTGAAATATATAAGTGTGGGGACATTAAAAGAGTATGTTTTCGACTTATTAAAATTATTAGAAAGTGAAATATATATTTTCATTTAATTTCTGTTCCTTAGAATCGACACAAAGGATCATTGTAGAGTTTTACGGAGAATAAAAGACAATTAATTCTGAGTTTAATTTTTCTCTGAAGATTGCGTCGAATAAAGTGCCATTTTTCCTAATTATAATTTACGAAGAGACACGCAAGACTTCGTAGATAATGTATAAATAAAAGCTGCTTAGGATCAGTTTTCTGGTGATTCCAAAATTGTCATCGTGCGCCAACGCTAGGCCATCGTAAAAATAGCGAAGAGGTTTTCAGAGACGTTTTCCAACGGTCTGCTAAAATTTTCCAGGACGTTAGCCCGATTTCACTTTAACGGTTGTTTCCTGTTTCCCTTCGAAGGATGTTTTATGTCTTCGACGAAAGGGACTTTGACTTTTTTATTGCCCCGAAATTGCGCCTGTGCCGCGCACCTTTGCCCGGACCGGGGTGGTTCGTCCCGAGGCCTGTAAAAAGCTAGCTTGCCTGTAGAAGCTAACTTTCTCCGGTGAAAGTTGCAACCTCCCCCCTAATGGACACCCCCGCCGAGTACTTTGTTATTTTTAGGGGAGTGAGAGAAAGACGAAAAAAAAAGCGAGGCTGTTTTTGGTGAAAGTTTGGGACGGTGCCCACGGTGGTCACAGTGTTTCTCCTATTCCGGATAGGATCTTTTTACCGGTCAGCTTTCTAAATTTCGAACGGACCGGGAGCAGCGCGTTCTCCTCAAGATAAAAACCTCATTTCGTGCCGAGATAACATCCGAATATTTATCGCCTTAATTTCAAAACACCTTCCTTCCCTTTCAGAATCGACCAATTCCCATCGTGATTCTTTCTGTAGCTTTTTTCCCTACTTCAAGCTCTTTTTCTTCTCTTTATCGCTTTGACTTATCTTCGCTCGTGTCTAACTCTCCTATATTTCTATCTCGTTGTGTTTTTAATTTCTTCTTTTCTCTGCTTGTGCATCGGTGACGAGGAAACGATGCTCACCGCCGCGTGGACGCAGAAAACTATGAAAACGGTCTTTCATGTTTCTTTCGTGTACACAGATATTTAAGCATGGTCACGGTGACTCCGTTTTATTACCCGTAACAACCGCATCGTGTAAACCTGGCAAAGGACCGGAACTACCTGCTGTACCTTAACCTTCTTCTACAATGCAAATTCGCAGCCGGTCGTCGACTTAATTTTCGAGATTTTTCTACCGACGACGCATCGCCGCTGAAATATTCTTGAATGTTTAGAATGATTCTACGTGACGTTATCTGGCCAAAAAAACTTTCGCACAAAGTCGTGGGGGATGCGGCCGAAGAATAATTTAACATTTATGAGCTCAATGATGCTTAGACTGTTTGTCTGGATAAAGAACTTCTGTCTTCATTGAACGCTCCTGTTCAAATGTAAAAAGATGTTGCTTAAGTGAGTCAATCTTTTGGTAAAAATTGGTTTATGTGCATCGAATAAGCAAGAACGTGTTCAGGTACTAAAACATCGAATAATGATATTAACAATTATGAAAGTTTCCTATTTCACCCTAAAAGACAATAGACAAACAAATCGATACACAAATGTATTTCTTAATCTGCCGACGTTTAAGATTTAAAGAATGATGTTGCAGCAAGTCTATTTTCTATTGGAAACAATTTGATGCACTTCCGGCAACCACGAACGCATTATTCAGGTACTAAAACTTCAAATAATAATTATACGTTGTTCTAATTGTACTTGGGAAGACCAAAGTCAAAGAAGTAAACACTCGAATGTAAAAACATAAATAGGTGGTTGATCAAGTGGTGAGACCGTCAGAGTGGTTGCGATTTTGTCGTCTGAGAGTCAATTTTTGATTAGAAACAATTTCATGTGCATCTAGAACGAGGTAATGAGGCATTAAAACGTCATATAGTAGTGCCATAAATCAATAATAATAGTAGAAGATATTTATTGTACTTCGAGAGACAAGGAGCAAGCAAGTAAAATATACAACTGTACAAAATGCATAACATTTTATTACTACAATTGTATATACAGGGTGGGGCCCTATAAACAGGTCACTTGAATAATTCGCTTGCTTTTGAAGATAGAAGAAAATGCATCAGACCAAACTTATTTGATATCGAGGCGCTCGCAATCTGATGTCATTAATTTTTTTATAGGTGGAGACGTCAAGGAGATATGAAGGTCAACCCTGTTTTTTTAAATGGAACTGTGTGGTATTTTATTTACATTCTGATAGTGTGTTTCAAGACGAATATAATGACCTATTATGTTGTGGTTCCAAAAAGACGGATGTCCTGCTCATTGCACATGGACTGTCGCGTATCCAGTGAAATGTCCTCTAACAATTCTGGCAAAACGTCTTTTAAGATTCTCTCGTATTTATGACTATTTAGCGTGCCATCAATGAAATATGGACCAATTTCAAGTTCAAGGTCGTCATTTTGAACACTTGAAGTAGCAGTGAATGCGTAAATAACATGTTACATGTAAATCGTCGTAGTGTTCGAAGAGTGCCTTGAGACACTTTATTTTCTATTGCAGTTGACCTTGCGTGACCTTGAATGACCTTCATAATAGGTCATTGTATTCGTCTTGAAAAACACTATCAGAATGTAAATAAAACATCATACGGTTCCATTTAAAAAAATATGGTTGATCTTCATATCTCCTTGACGTCTCCATCTATAAAAAAATTAATGACATCAGATTACGAGCGCCTCGATATCAAGTGGTCTGATGCATTTTCTTCTATCTTCAAAAGCAAGCGAGTTATTCAGGTGACCTGTTTATAGTGCCCCACCCTGTATATTGCATCTCTTCAAAATTAACGTATACTGCTATAGCGTGTCAATTTTTTTTTATCACAAACAATATTATGTGCTCCAAGTAACCAAGATCTAGAAACTCGGCTATTAGAACCGCGAGTAACGACGGTGAAATCAACAATGACAAAGAGCAAATGCATGAATGGAGGAAAATGGACAAGGCCGACTGCAACTGCGGCTATTTGAACCGTATCGTCGGAAAGAAATGGTTTGCTATAGCGCCGGAGTAAATACAGCGCGGAGGTTCCCATTGTCTTGGTATTTCCGTGCTCCTAATTGAATTTCGTCACCAATTAAAACGGCCTGGAGGAATGCGGTTCGAAATGAACGCGGCTATCCCGCGCGGAATCAAGTAGAAGGATATTGCACCGGACGAATGGGTGCGCTCTGCGAAGGGTGTCGAAGGGTGAAGGGTGAAAGGCCGAAGAGCCGGCGTTGGGGCTCGGAAAGAGTTAAATCGAGGCCGGGTGTGCGGGGGCGGCCAGCGACGAGCAAATAATCGAGTTTAATTGCAAAACCGTCGGCATGATTTAATTACACGGCGCCCGCGCAGTTAGATATATATTATGTACCAACCCCGTGTACATACATACCTCTCACACCCTTTCGCACTCTCACTCCCCCCCTACAACCACCCCCTCGAGCAGATACGCAATAATAAGTGAAGTCACGCGGCGCACGAGCCCGTATATTCGTTTCAGGTATCGAGCAAAAGATATCGTCGGAGCTCTCTTCGCACGATGAAAACGAAAACATCGTCGAGCTATTGCTCTCCTCTCGCTTTCTTTCATTTTCTAATTTTTCCGTAGGGCGAATCCGGGAACGCTTCATCGCCTCGCAAATGACGTTTACATATTTTACGAGCCCTCGGGATCGAATCGTGAAATATTCACTGGCTCGGCCTTCACCGTGATTCATACGAGCGAACTTTTATTACCCAAGCGCGGCACGCTGATGGCTGAGTTACCGATGTTCTTTTCCAAAAGTCGTTCGCTTGAAACTTCGTGTATGCTATCCAAGACTTGTTGTTGAAGTTTTGAGAATGTTGAAGACTTCATGTCGTGGACTTTGGAGATTCCGAAAAGATCGTGACGCTACTTTGATCATCGTTTTACCAAGCTCCGAGGATGTGGGACGCTGAAGTGAAGTGTGTCGGAGATAGACCCTTCTTCAGGGTTCAAAGCCGACTCTAATCTGTTCTGCAGGTTCTCAAATCATACAACATCGTTTCTGAATTAAAATCTCGGTTAGAATCTGACTAATCCGTTTTGTATGTTCTCAAATCTTATAACACCGTTCCTGAATTAAAATCTTGGTTAGAAGTCGAATAACTTATCCCGTCTCATACATAGAAATTAGAGACGGGAGCTCACTAATTTATTTCACGGTTAATTTCGTAGTTCCTATTCGAAGGGGTCTGTATTTGGAGTTGGATTCTATTTAGGGACAACGCATGAAGGTTTATAAATCAGGATGTTTCGTGCACAAGCTAAAATATTCAAAGAATTCTGTGACTTTGTTGACAAAAATGAGGAGAGCTCTTTTTATCCTGTCTATTATAGAAATTAGACTGAAAATGATACTGTTCGGAAAAGGGAAACGTCTGAAAAATTACTAACAACTAGATAGCAGATTCTTGTGCAAAATATAAACTTCTTTTTCCCGAATTGCAACAAACTGCAGTGAAATAGAAAATTATTTTCTTAATATGTTTAATAGATAGAGATTAATATAACAGTATTTTTATATTCTTCTAATGTTTTTACTGTTAAAAATCACATCCACCCATTTTTGTCATCGATGCATAAAATTCGCCGTATAATACTAACTAGACTGCAGAAATTCATAAAAATTGTCTGTATTAATACAGGAGCATACATATATGTTTATTTTTATCTTGTCTAACATAGCGTAGCTCTCGAAAGAAAATTCTCCGCGCAATGCAAACTACTTTGCACTACTACTTGAAACAAACGCGTCAATTACCAACAAATAATCATCATGTTTCATCGCGAAAAGCCAGCCCAAAAACTGCAGAGCTAGAAAGAGGGCATCCGATGCAATGAATTACCAGCAGCGTCGACAACACACGCTACCCAGAGGATGGCCACCAAATTAAAATCTCCCTTACAATTGAAAATACAGAGAGAGAGAGAGAGAAAGAGAGAAACGGAGAGGAGTGTGTGGGTATATCGGGGAGAGCAGAAAATTTATCTGGACCCGTCGATAAAAATTAGACTCCGGTTCAAGAAAGGGCTGGCCAGCCAATTAATTCTGTCGGCGGAGCACGCGCACTTGAACTCGTTAACGATTCCGCGTTTTTCGGCGCGAGTGGGATTATCTGATGTAACAAGAAGACAGGGGTGGAAGAGGGAGGGGGATTCTTGAGGAGAGGAGTGGCGAGAAGGGATGGGAAGAGGGAGGACGAACTGCATTTTTGCATTCCCACGCGAGTTTTTGCGCGCACCGCGCCGTCCCGGCCGTGGCCGTTTGTGTGCGCCTCGGATCTACATAAACGTGTGCAACGTGGAAGCGCTCGGCCCCGAAGAATATCGCGGGAGATCACGAAAGAGGGAACACGCCCGGAGTTTCGTCGAGTGGTGGACTCGTTTGCACCGGTGCATTCGAAACCCGGCTGTATCACGCGGCAAACTTGCCCTCTCTCTCTTCCTCTTGCATCCTATCTCTCTCTCTCTCTCTCTTCTACTTGTTCTCTGTTACTCTCTTACTCTCTCCGCTCTCTCTCTTCCTCTTGCATCCTATCTCTCTCTCTCTCTCTCTCTCTCTCTCTCTCTCTCTCTCTCTTCTACTCGTTCTGTTACTCTCTTACTCTCTCCGCTCCCGCCCCTCCCACGAGCCCTCCGCCGACCCGTTTCAACCCTTCTTCCAAGAGGCGGCCTTATCTCTGGTTGGTTTTTGTCCGACTGCAGTAGCATGGCAACACGCGATGCAACGTTTCGCGCGAGACCAACCTGCGACAGGAGATTTCCGGCTGATATCGTTAGCCTGTAGCACGCGAGCACGCCGAATCCCCTTTTCCAGACCTGAACCGAGATTGATGACGCCCGCATCCAGGGGCCCCGATCCGATTTTATGAGCTGTTGACGACACCTCCCTGCACCGGGACACGGTTCTCCGGATAAATAGAACAGACCAGCGACGAGCTAACCGACACGCGATCCCCTTTTCGAAGACTTCATTTTTACGGGGACGACAACCGGCCATCATGATTCAACACGGGGACCTGCTGGGCCCTTTTATTCGCCGCTGGTAGCTGCTGAATTCGTGAATTGCCACGCATTGCTAATTAGGCTGGCAATCGAGCTCGATTGATATCATAGAAACTACCTACGCGCTCTATTCTGGTTAACTTCTTTTAAAAGATCTGTATCATTAATCAGGGAGAGAGTCAAGTGAAATAGTTGCTCTGGAATTAACCCTTTTTTGATCAGAAAGTAATCATGTGTCGAAAAATGTATTGGGCTAACGGCTTAATGCTATTTTATTTTAATTTTTATTAACTTCTTCTTAAAAATGGCTCAGTACTAATAGAAGATAGAGGGGGACAAGTTCGATGAGCAGTCTGGAATTCACCCTTTAACGTTCAGAAGGGTTCACGAAACACGTTCACGAAAATGTGTGGAGCCAACTTTCAAATACTATTTTATCTTCCACTTCAACTTTGTTTCTCATAGGATTGTCCTTAAATAAATTTGTAATACACAGCCTTATCAGTTATATCTTCTCTTAAGAGTCTCTTCTTATTTGTCCACTATATATATATATATATATATATATATATATATATATATATATATATATATATTTAAAAGGATTACTCAGTATTAAATTGACAATACAGTCTTATTAATTATATCTTTCTTTATTCTCTCTCTTTCACTACAATGTCACACCATATTCGACTAGACTATACATCATACCAAATTAATAAAATATTGTTCGGAGCATCCACAAAGTGATTCTCAAACCTCGTTCAATCTGACCAAAATTTCTCGATCACAAGCCCTCGAACTCCACACAATGAACGTTACACCGGAGATGATTACGTTAACGGTTAACAAGGTTATTTATTACACAGTAGCAGCGTAAAAGCGTGTTCTTTCTTTTCTTTTTTAATCAAACCAACGTAAGCCGACGTATCTGAAACGCGGCCTGAGTTACTCAGTTTGAGAACCGGAGATCCATGCCGATTACAATTACAAGAAAATTTAATTAACTTCGGGCAACGTTTACGAACGTCATGATCTTCTGATATCTTAAGTAAACCAGTGACGTCGCGAGATGATATCGCCATGCTGCTCAGTGAAATATTGAAAAAACGCTTAACGTCGCGCAGGCAGCCATTGTGTGTGAGTTCGCTTGGTTGATGGGGTTCTGGTCGAGAAACGATACCATCAGCAGCGTTTTATATACATAGCAGCCGATGCTTAAGTGCTCTAGATATGTATTATGGTAATTTAATTGTCATAAGACGCGCTCGGAAGACGCACGTGTAAAAATTAATGAGTGCCGACGCTGAGGTGTAGATATCACGCCCCTTGCAAAAAGAGCATAACCGCCGGAAAGATGGCAGTGCACGCCAGTCCCGATTCAGAAATTTAGTGACACTTTGCCCGAAGAAACTAATTTTATCCTGAGCGACATTCATTGAATTTATATTGCTTCCTAAATGACTATCGATCTCGAAACTATCGATACAATTTTACGAAAAATGTGCTTGGTATAAACAGCGAAAATTGAACAATCCGGCAAATAATTCTACTAACAATTCTATTAAATATTTTTCCTGTAGTTCTTTCTTAAACAAAGAACAATCCTTTAACTTAGGCGTAAACAGCGCCAATTTAAAATTGCAGTTCATAATTTGTTAAAAATCCGTTGGTCAATGCAATATAGAAAATTCTCAATGTTTGACAAGTTATATTTTTCGAGTCTCAAGAGGTAACAGAATTTTACAAATTATACTATTTTCTACATGCTTTTGTCTATGTAACTGTGTAAAAATTATTCCCTACTTCGTTCTAGTTTACAAGTTATTATCGTTTAAAGTTGTCCGTGTTTTGTAGTGTGAAGTACGGAAATGCTTGAAAATTTATTGCACTCGTTTGTCCTTATTCAGACTAACAAAGCAACTACTATTATAATATAGCAGTAACAAAAATGAATGAAACATCTAGTAAAAAATTTCAAAAGCTGCTTAAATAATGCCGATTATTTTTAACAAATGTTTTAATGAGGATTATGCTTACCACCTCGTGGTTAGAAGTACCATCAAACTGTCGCTGAATTTCTCGCGATCAGTGACGCAAAGTGTAATTTGACGGAGGGATTAATTAAGGCAGGATCGATCGGCGGTTGAAATCGACAGTGGAGGAACGCGAGCGTAGATTAGATCACGTAATCATCAGTTCGCCGAGCATAACTTGGCCCGATGACGGTTCTTGCTCGCGTAGCGGAGGCTTTCGCACATCGTTCCCGGGTTTCGCGAGCGTAACAACGTGCTCGGGCCGGGCAAAACACCGCGTAAAATAACGCCGGAGAATTATCATCAGCGGTTGAACAATGGGATAACAAACGGACGCCTCGAGTTATGAAACAAACGTTCTCGGGATCTCGCGGGGTGGGGGGATAACAGGAAAACGCGAAGACGAGGTCTCGAGGATATATCTGTGGTTGCAAGGAAAAACGCTGCATTTCACAATTTCAAAAAATTCGAGTTTATGCATTAATTGAGCTTTATAGTATAGGATTTACGTATTTACCGGAAAAAAGTCATGAAAACAAATTTTATGGGCTCAAAAAAATAATGCAATTTAACCGATGTCCTATGTTAACCCTTAGCACTCGAATGGCGACTCTGAAGCGCCACTACAAATTGCTACACCGTTATTCAGAATATTGTTTATACGATTAAATTTGTTCATATGTAATAAATTACTAAACATTTAAATATTGTATGAGGTACTATATCAGTTTCGTACGCATATAATGAAAAAAACTTATGTAAGATGGAAATATTTTAGGTTAGAAGAAATGTTTGGTTTTTTAGTTGAAATAGCTCCGAGTGCAAAAGGTTATGGCATTCGTGATCAAAACTCTAAACGGCAATATCTCGAAAGTGAAAGTATGTGACATGCGGCGTTTTTCCTGACAACCACAGATATTCTCGTGGTATTTTCTTTTTACCGAAGTATCATTCGCGGCTATCAATGACCTCTAATGGATCTGTCGCTAGACAATAGATGTAGCCACGGGAACGGGAGGATGCCGAGAAAAGCCCAAGAAGAAGAATCAGGAGGAACACTTGTCTTAGAACGAAATCTATTGCTACCTACGCCCAAGCGTAGTCAACGGTACACTGTCTTTTCTGTCTTTTCTGTGCCTCCTGTCATTCCTGTCTCGCTCTTTCTACCAATGTGTTCATCGACGATGCTCTAAACCAATGTTTCTTTATCGATCGTTTTAAATTACCAAGTTTGAAGCTGTTTCCGACTTTCAACCTCTCACGGATGCTGTCGAGCGAAACGGCCGCCATTAATCACTCCGTGTTTCTAGAATTTTTTCGATAAAATACAATAAGGTGAACGATTGTCGAGGAATTTTAGACCGATTCGTAATGGAGATGCAAGAGGTGTAGGAGAGAAAGGATTCTGTGATGAAGTTGTTCTAGGAGAAGCCGACAATGGCGGTGAACGTAACCTCGAACTTTAAATCGCTGCTTCTCGAGAATGAAATTGCGGGAAGTAGGTTCTTTATGCACTTGAGCGTGATGCTTGATTGTTGTAAATGTGTGAGCTACAAGAAAATGTTCATGTACCTTATTTTTACCCAAGGGAGATTTTAGACAAGAGAACGGTTGTTTCTTTTATCTGGAACATTGATAGAGCCGTGTAGTCCTTTATTTTTACTCGGTGGCACTCTTTAGTGGAGGGAAAATAATTATAAAACGTGTTCTTATACTTTATTTCTCCTATAACGAACTTATTATCGATGTGAAAAATTGTTTCTCATTCAAAATAATGATCAGGTACGTTCTCATACGTCATTTTTATAACATTTTCAGTAAAGGGAAAAATTGTTTCTTATTGAAAATAATGATGTAGCATGTTCCTGTACGGTATTTTTTCTACAACGAACTCTCTATTGAAGGGAAAAATTGTTTCTTATTCAAAAGAATGATAAAGTACAGTTCTTTATTTCGTATTTTTATTATTATTCATTATCGAACAAATAAATTACAAATAATCACAGTCGCATTCAAACCTGTCTTGTCACAGACATCGACCATCAGACACCAGACATTAGACATCAGAGATCTGACACGAACATCTGGCATCAATCACTCGTCGATCATCGTCTTAAAACTCGTGGATCGATGGTGGTCGGGGCAGCAAATATGAGATAGCAGGCTCGGCCGTTGAAAATCCCATAATGTATCGGGTTTTTCATTTAGGCAACGGTAATCACCGTCCTTTCGGTAGCCGTTATTCCGATCCTCTTTCCCTCTCATCCTCTCTCTCCCTCCCCCCCCCCCCCACCTCTCTGTCTCTCTTTTTTTAGACCATCCGCGCGTAAATCGGCGGTAACGGCGATAAACCTGTGAAGCTGTGAACGTCCAACATTTGTTATTGCTCTCGCGTGTGAAGTTTGATATCCTCGTGTGCACACGCACATATTAATCCCTCCCGTGTAAGCATATGTATGCGCGTAGAATGCAAAGGACGATGTTGCCTGGCGCTGGTGGTGGTTTGGTGAATCGCGCGCCAGAGGGATGGCAAATGTGGGGGTTGTAGAGAGGAACAGATCGGTAGGGGAGAGACCAGGAGAGACAGAGAGAAAGAGAGACAGGATACAACAGGAGAGAGAGAGAGAGAGAGAGAGAGAGAGAGAGAGAGAGAGAGAAACAGAGGGTTGGGGGTGGGGATAGCTGGGAGGCGGGGGTAGGGCGTGCGCGCCTGCACCTCATAAACTTAAACCCTAATTAACCGGCGCTACGGCTACTGTTGCGCCCTACGTGCGTATGCTTCTCGTTCGTACACACGAACGCACTTTGTCGCTTTTCCCTCTCGCTCTCCTCTCGACCCTCCTTTCTACCCGGCTCGTTCGTTTGCGCCGGTATTCTCTAGCGAGAGACGCGATGTTTATTGCTCGACTTCCCGTAAATTTGCAAAGCCGCGGAGTTTCGACCGCGAACCCCGAAGACGACCAGACGGCTTCTTGGGATTCTTCAGGCGGCAGGGTCTTCGGAGACCCCTGCTGCAGTCGCCAGAATTGCTTCTCGGACGGATGCAATCAAGGGAGAAAGAATCCTGAAGGAGATTTGTCGCTCTTGAATGTTCATGCCTTCTTTGAGCTGGTTCCTTTGAACACACTCCTGATAAAATGACTCTGATCAAACAGATCTAACGTCCAGCTTTGTATTAATCGTCTATAATTGTTCATACATGTATCTATTTGGGAAGGATGTTTATTAATAATGAAAGCAAAGCTAAAGTTAAAATTCGTTGTATATAGAGAAATGTGATCATTCGATGGCTGATTTTTATGCAGAATAAAAGTTGTCTTCATTAATTGCAAGATGTCGGAAGTACATATTTATTTGTTGCTTTTCTTAATAATTTGAATGCTCAAAGTGATACAACTGTATTTTGAAAATCTTTCAATGTCTTTACCGTTTGGCAGTCGATCTATTCAGTTTTGTTATAAATGCATAAAATTCGCAGTGATCATGTCTGGTTTTCTTTTATAATGGACAGAATAATATTGTGTCCACGATTTGAGGAAGACTCTAATCATTCCGTAACGTCGAGTAATATTTTAGTAAAAAGAAACACTGTTTCTCTGATCTAGATTTTTCAAAATCGTTTAAGAAAATGATGAGTTACGTGAATTTAGAAGTAATTGCACATTATATGTACACAGGATATCCAATGACAATATTAAAACTCGTTGTGTGCAAAAAATATATTAATATATGTATGTTGGTTTTTCTCTCATGAGATGCAGAATATATTGCTACCATAACTCGAGCAAGGTTCTAATCACCCTTTAACATTGAGAAAATGTTAATGGCAGTCTCTATCATAGTCTTCATCGTCCAAAGTACTGGTTAAGTGTATTAATGCTTCCCCGTAGTACTTAAATCTTTTTATAATACTCACATAATGATAGACAACGTAATATTTTATATTTAATAGAGAGGTTACTGTTTTTACCTTTTTATTCATGTCTGTCTTAAAATAGCTAACTTTCTTATCATGCTCGCGCAATATACAGTCATGAACAAAATGATTGAGACCACAAATACTAAAGAACAAGTTTAATCTCTTCAAAAATTATAATCATATTATAGAATAAACTAATCCAATAAAATCCTACCGTTAAATTACGAGTCGTGTCATCATTATTTATTTTGTGTTAATATATTCGTTCATAACTTCGTCCGTAACACGTCTGTATAATTATTTTAATAACCACGGTACTGGTTTTGAGTGTTTCACCTGATAGAAGTTATTTTACGAAGTACATAGATTAATTCTTCAGATAAACATTCCCGAAGCCAACACACTGATGAAAGAAGTCATCTTAAGCAATGTCTTTCATCACAGAAATGTGTCTTCGAAAATTGTAATCATATTATACAGGATGTCCCGAATTTAAATGACAAAATTTCAGGAGCGTGTAGGGGATCGAAGAACTAAGACAAAAAGTCTTTTAGAGATTTGCTCGTTTTTGCTTCGTTTTGGAGAAGATCGCAAAAAAGAAACATGTCAAGTTTTCATTTTTGTACTTATTTATTTTCATTTTATTTACGTTAGCATCTATTTAATTTAGATATTGTTCAAAATGTTGCCCTCTTGCAGCAATGCAAGCATTACATCTAGCACTGACTTGATAAATTGTAGCTAAACATTGTTCTGGTGATATTTGGTGCAGTGCATCTATGATTCGGTCTCTTAATTGCTCTCTTGAATTGATTGGCACCGTATAAACTTCCTGCATCAAGCAAGAATGTAAACAAACGAAAGAATGTAAAAGATAACATCAAGTGTTTACATATCTCACTGTCACAACTCACACAACAATGTCAAAACAACAACAAATACAAGTGTATACAACAAGTCAAGAGAGCAACTGACAACGAGATATTCAATTTTTGCGATTTTCTCCAAAACGAAGCAAAAACGAGCAAATCTCTAAAAGACTTTTTGTCTTAGTTTTTCGGCCCCTATACGCACCTGAAGTTTTGTCATTTATATTCGGGACACCCTGTAGAATAAACTAGTCCAATAAAATCCTACTATTAAATTACAAGACGTGTAATCATTATTTATTTTATGTCAATACATTCGTTCATAACTTCGTCCGTAACACGTCTATATAATTATTTTAATAACCACGTTACTGATTTTGAGTGATATTGACTGATTTTGACCTGATAGAAGCTATTTTACGAAGTACACAGATTAATTCTTCAGATAAAAATTCCCGGAGCCAACACACTGATGAAAGAAGTAATCTTGATGACGCTTTGCATTCTCATAGTCAGCTTCTTCGAATATCTTCACTGATCTTCGCCGATCTTCGCATCGTTGCCGCGAAGTACTCTGCCCAGAGTTCATCCTCTGCGATTAACGATCCACCGTGCGTAGATCTTTATAAAAACAAAGAAAAGATCTTGATGATCCCGGTCCTGTAAAACAGGTTCTCGGAATGTCTTCTTGTAACTTCGTTGCAATAACGAAGTGCTCGGATCAATGCGAAAAGTGTTGCCGCTAAACATTGCGATTAGATCTTCGGCACGCAGCTTCGCGGAATTTCATGACCGCGATCATTCTCATAGGCGCTGTGATTGAGGTGTAAAGTAATCATGAAAATTTCTTGACTACATTGTAGAACAGAAATGGGCAATTTTGCCTCAATTTAGGCAAAACCGTCAACACCGTAGCGCCCTTTGTCCCCTTCCAGCAAGCGCGGTACAATGGAGCAACGAAGACACGAGACATCAGCGTACGCAACGAACGTGCGCGCTGCATGACAGAGAGGTTGGTGGGAGAAGCAGGCATTTGAGGGGCTCCACCCGTGGCCACCACTGTTGTAGAACATCGTGCACCGTAGAAGCGCAGACTTCGCGAAGTATGGTTGTAGTAAGGGAACCGTTCGAGATTGGTCTGAATATCCTCGGAGGGTACAGGAAGCTCTCGACTGTCGAGGTGAAAGCGAGACGAATCGGTAGCGAGGAAATACAGGCGGCGATCCTTATTTCGGTTGGGAACTCATTGAGAGTTATATCGGCTGGGCGGAAGTAATTTTTGCCCGTTTTCGTAAAAGCGCGAGGGTAATTGCAAAAGTTTCGTTTCGCGAACTTCTGATACGAGTTATTAAGCAACTTCGAGCGATTTATGCCCGGTTCTTTCTACCTCTTCTCTCTTTATTTATTTCTTTTCTTTTGCCTAGTTTCAAGTCACTGGCTACACGAAGGCGAGAAAGAGAAAGAGGGAGAGAGAGAGCGTCATATTATTTCGGGTTCTCCGGTCCTGGAAAAAAGTTGTTTCTAGATGATGACTTATTTTCAACATGTGGCGCCTACTCTCTCTCTCTCTTTCTCGGGGCCCTGTTTCTTCTGGAGAAGAAGTCTGTTCTCCGGCATATGTGGTATCGTTTCCGCGCGATTTATTTATGATTCCAGAGCCCGGCTGTCGCCGCCGCGTTTGCAATGTTGCTCTCAACACGTGCAGATTTACGGAATACTCGCGAAAAAAAACGTCTGTCGACATTAACGCCCCGGGATTACTCTTTGAGTCATTTTCAAAGTGTTTTCCACTCGGCTGATTCCCAGACCGACGATATTTCGTCGTGGTAAGTTCCCGGGCTCGTGTTACGTTTTAATCATTGAAATTTCGCCGTGCCTACGAGGCTCGCGCACGTATTCGCGCTGTATGCACCGCCGCCAACATTTACTGCGGATCGTCTCGCGTTCCACGAGGCGTTACCACGTTTTCGTTGCAGTACTTTTTCCAGTACGCGAACGCCGCCTTTATCAAACCTTTTTATAAACACTTCATAAACGTTTACGGTTTGCCGCGCAGGCTACAGACACATGCTAGATGGATGCTACTGTGCGAGCATCGTGAGCGCGTACACACCGAAAACGCCGAGGCCCACCGTACGCGATGAAACGTCTTAGAATCTTAGAACACGGGAAACCGCATAATTCCGGGGCGGCCGAGATGTTTCCCGACACGCTCCGCTCGACCAGAACTGAAACGAGCATCCAGTATTTACGGTTATACTCTTTCGATGGCATTATGGCCGCCGACACGACACGACACGGCCGAACGTCTCTGTCATGCTTTCCCGTATCCGATACGAGTCGATGCATCGGGACTTGTTCTGTGAAAGATTTGCGATCTGAAAGAGTTTATTGATTTTTTGTGCGTGGGATGAGGTCAGTTCTGATTCGGAAAATCGGAAAATTTGTTGAACTTGATGGCTTGAGAAGATAAAGTGCAATTACGTGCCGTTGTGTTTAGTAGGAAGATCAATAAACACGAAAGGAGTGATTTCAAAATAAGAAGGTTAATGTGTACAGATATTTTGACTTTGTTGAGTAGGAAGATCAATAAACACGAAAGGAGTGATTTCAAAATAAGAAGGTTAATGTGTACAGATATTTTGACTTTAAAATAAGAATATTAATGTGTACAGAAAAATTAACTTCACAATAAGAAGTTTAATGTGCACAGAAAAATTGACTTAAAATAAGGAGATCAATGTACACAGAAAAATTGAATTAAAATAAGGAGATCAATGGGCACAGAAAAATTGACTTAAAATAAGGAGATCAATGTACACAGAAAAATTGACTTAGAATAAGGAGATCAATGTGCACAGAAAAATTGACTTAAAATAAGGAGATCAATGTACAGACAATTTGACTTTGAGATAAGAATATTAATGTATTCATTAAAACTAACTTCAAAATAGGAAGTTTAATGTGCACAGAGAAATTAACTTAAAAATAAGATCAATGTTTAGAAAATTTGACATCAAATCTGCAAATTTATGTATACAGAAAAATTGACTACGTAATAAAAAGTTTAATGTGCACAGAAAATTTGAATACAAAATTGGAAGATCTGTGTTTACATAAAAATTTACTTTAATGTAAGAAGATCAATAAACGAAGAAAGCGGCTTCAAATTCGTGAAATTAATTAAGGCTGGAAGTTCAGAACCTCTTGCAGAGTGTACAATCATTCAGATAGATGGATAAATAATACAATATAAATTGGACTGCATATTTTTATACATTTATATTGTAATAATCTATGGAATAATCTATCATGATTTTATACCAATTCATTATAAACAATGTGAAAATGTGTCATTTTCGGGAAAGGGCTATTATTATTAGCAAAATGGCTATTTCAGATACACTTTTGCTCCTATTTCTTTCCAAATCTAACATTTTCCATATCGCTGATTATTTAATTATCCTTACAAGATCGATTCCTCAACAACAGTAATATCCACCTTACACAATAATCATCTCACAACAACTACAATAAAATCATAACAAGACTCAATTGAACCATCCCAGCCCACGTCTCACATTAAACCCACCCAAAAATCCCTAAACGAAGTCTTTTTCAAAAACAATAATTAACCCCAATTTATAGAATATAGCATTCCGGAGTGATCCTCCAGGTACCAAAGGCTCCATACAAACGAAGAAACTTGCTGCGGTTCTGATCCCCGAGCAAGGGGGCTACCTGACCCGAGGTGCCATAATTTTGGCTACCTCTCAGCGCCATATACTAATTATTACTCCGCTAAATACGGGTCGGACGTACGAAATCCGGGCAGCAGTCTCTGGTCACATTGCCGGCGCACATGCACATGCACACATACGACACATCTTTATCTCTATATACATATACATAATATCCACACAGGATAGAAGAAGAACAAGAAGAAGAAGCGCACGCGCGCCATGACATCAGCCGGAACGTACCCAGAAATCGCTTGGTTCCTCGTGCACGTGGTTTCCTCGCGGGCACCGAGGTTCCCGATCCGCGACACTGGACGTCCGCGCACCTGGACCGACGTGGATCGTCGGGATGGATCTTGCAGATCGCGATCGACGGGTAGAAAATGGAAATGGAGCCGAATGTCCACGACCGTGGGTGTATCCGAGCCGAGATGATCGCCTGGACGGCGTCCGACCTGCGCAGAGCTCGGCTCTTCCTCAGGCAATATGGCGACTGGAGAAGAGAGAAAGAGAAAGGGAGAACCGGCGAGAAAGAAAGAGAGAAACAGAGCAAGAGAAAGAGAGAGGGCCATGGGAGTCCCATGGTGCAGGGCGAAAACCGGTCGATGGAAGAGCGTGGCGCGTCGATCGTGCGCGCTTCTTCGTGGCCTCGGCGACCAATCCGATCCAGACAAAGGTCAACATGGCCGTCGTGCCGCCGCGGTTTCGGTGCCCGTCGTTTCCCCTTGTATTTTCCATGGTGTCCACGACGATTTCCCCGTAAACCTGCCGCGCGATGACACCGCAAACTGGACATCCACAGTGGTACGTAACCCGGACCGCAAACACCTGGACATCTCAAGCTAGCATCAGCGCATCAGCGCCCGTGATGCATCCCTGCACGGAGCCATCTTTTGACTCTTTCCCACACGTGTGCTCTTCCTGTGACTCGCATTCGGTTAGGCTGCTTACCAAATACTCCTTGGTCGAAACCGCCCGTCGGATTCTTATAAGATTAGCTTCGCCTTTTGTTGGACAGTTTGGTAGGAGTTGTTCTGTAGACGCTGGAAGGTTTTGTGATATTTGGCTGCTGTGCTATCTGTGCTCGCTGTGATGATTATTCCGGTGTGGTTCTCGGCTGTTTAATATTCATTTTCAGTTGTTTTCGCTCAGAGAAATTCGTTTTCGCGATTCCTATAGATTATAGTAGTGGGCGATTTTTTATTTTGCTGCAGACTTTATGAATTCTAAATGCTTGAATATTTGTGTACTTTAGTCCTGTAGGTTTTCGTTCGTGCATTTACGTATTCAGGGCGAGTTAAGTGCCCGTTGAATGACTTCGGACTTGCTACTGTAAACTCGAGACACTTAAGAAATATTTAAGAGCTCTCCTACATAGAAAAAATGACAAGAAATAAAAATTCTAAATTTATATCTGGAGATACATATGCAACATACCCAAAATGGTGACACTGTTTTTCGTCATAATGATTAAAATAATAATAATGAAAACGATTATTATTGTTTTCAATTGTTCTAAAAATTGTACTACAATTTTTCCACTGTTTTTAATCACACTGGACAATTCAACATAATGCATACAAAATACTGTGTCGGTGATGTTTAGTCATTTTTAACCACTTCAAAAGTGTTGCCGCTATTTATAATTAAATTAAAAAGTGCAACATCGTGGAAACAATCAGAGTGGGTTATTTTCAAAAACCAGCAAATTTCGAAGACAAAACAACGTACCCATAAATTATTCGCGCACTTCACCCGCATCAGAAGTATCACACTCCAAGGACATAAAAAATCGCCTGCTGCAATTTTTTCATACAAAGTACCCGTAATTATTCACCCACCTTACCAACCCCGTGAATTACCATATTCCAAAGACAGAAAAAAAGTCGGTAGATCCAACTTTTTCAAGCGTATCGCATCAGATTATGTTCCGTAGATACAACCCATTGGCCATAATCATCGAGCCACCTTTACAACCATCGTAACGTAACGCATTATATTTCATAAAAATTCCGAAGTATCCATGAAGTATCTCTTAAACCCGTGCAGAAAATTACGGGAGTATATAAGTATCAGGTGAAATGTAAATTAAACCCGGTTAACCGATTTCGTATACGGTTTTAAGCGGCAGGTCTCGTGCAGTTCGTTTTCTTTCCTTGCCGCGCGTGAAGTCCGTCGATGCATTTTGACCAACCAGTTGAGTGCACCCTGCGCCCGTGCACCTTGCACCAGAGTCTACTTATTATGACACCACTCAGTTTACGTTATCCTGTGTTCATTAGCAAAAGCGTCGCGGTACCCTTCCGTTTAACCAGCAAATGACCGCCGTGTATCTGCTCGTGGGCAACGAAAGCGTTCATGCGGCAGATTTTATTTCTTCCGTCGTACGCCTCTTCGCGTCGCGACTATTATACCCATTGTCCTGCAAATTATTCGCGACTTCTTCGCGCTGAAATTATTGTTGAAATTGCACGATGGCCGTTGTCGTGCTTCCCGAATCCCCGAAAACGTAATTCCGCCGTTTTATTCGAATATTCAGATTTCACGCGTTAAACGAGCGTTCGATAAACGGGGCCCGGGAACAAGTACAGAAACTGACAAAAAATTCGCTCGTCAATGCCGGCCAATTAACAGTTAAGCATCGTGTCGTCGCCATTCGGGCCGACTCGGTTTGCTCATTAAAAAAAAGCCGAGCAAATTAAAATGCGCGGGCCGATTCGATCTCGTTTTCGCCGTTAAAGGCAAATGCGAACGATAATTGCGACACTACGGTTAATGATCGCGGCCAAGGAATCTCTCGAAAAATGGTCGCCTGATAAATTATCTCCGGCGGAAACCGGTGTTGCACCCGAGTAAGATTCCAATGCGCTTCTCTCTCCCTCTCTCTCTCGTCGTTTCTCTTCCTCTCTTTCTCCAGTTTCTCCCTGCGTCCCCCAACTCCTTTCTTCCTCCACTCGTAATCATTAGACGACTCGCGTGACTCGGAACGATGCACTTAAGGCAAAAAGCTAATCATAATCGAACCGTTTGTCCGTTCGCGTTATTCGTCGATGACATTTTTACCGGCGCTCGTATAATTCCCCGGACCCCCATTAAGCAAGCCTGTATTGGATAATCGCGCGTTACGAAACCGCCTTTCGGCCGGCGAGTATAATTTCAACATTTCATATCCAAGGCTGCCGGCGCGGTCCTTTTTAAATAACCCGCGCGGAGGGAGAGCACATCGGGTGCAAAGATCCGACCGAGCAATATTTATCAAGGTAATTGCCGGCGTTTACCGACCTTCTCGCCGAGCGTGCCGCGGATTTTATGGCGACGTACCTTTAATTGGTCAATCGCCATCTTCTCGGACGCTGAAGAGCCGGCCGGCGAACAAATACACAAAATGATAGACACACCTCACACATTACACGAACAATTACATTACAATATTTTTTTTTCTTTTCCATAAAACAACCCGCATTTCTCGACATCTTTTACAAAAGTCGTAAACGAAATTGATCTGTTAATTTGCACATGCTCTTAGCGTATATGCTTTCATCGTACATACTTTTATCATGTTACTCAAGCGTTTTTCAATTTCATTCGCTTTTGATGAAGATTTCAAACGAAATCAAAATTATATTGCTTTATTATCAACATCTAATCATTGCTAACAATGTAAGAACAATATAACGACAATATGAATTTTTTTTTTACCAAATTATCAAAAACCATAGGTGGCCTAATCATTGTAGATGCAAAGAAATTCATACTACAAAGGGTTAAATCTTGATATTCTTATAAAAGACACAAATGAAATGCACCTAAAAGTTTGTGTATGTTTCTATCATACTTTCAGCATATCATTAACATTCTTCCCAGTGTCATTTCTTTAAAAATCCATTTTCTGTCGCCTGTGGATTAGAACGCGTCACTAAATAGTTTCATTGGTGGTAGATTTTTATTGTATCTTACCTCCATTTTCTTTGAGATGAAAATTTCGATTTAGGTTCTATTTTACACACATATGTTTACCATTTGATCTAGAATGAATAAAAAGATAATGATTCTTAAAAAAGAGGTAACTGTTCAAATTCAATAGGTCAAAACGATTTTACTTAAAGAATTTCTAGGATCCTTCATGTTTAAACAGAAAGCATGTATTTTATCGTCTTGCCTGTATATGAAACGATAAAAGGACAACTTCTTAACGTACACATAAAATTCGAACCTGATCGATCCGGTATTTTATCCTTAATCTTGTCGAACAGCTAGGAAGTTGTTGTTTCAAGTGCCTTATCAAGTTTTTCATTCTCAAGTGAACAATTAGAACTGCGGTAAATTTGTGTTGGCAATTACTTAACGGCTACTGATGTAACTGTTTGAAGACTTACATTTTTATTACAAGATTACGTTTTCGACGAATAATAACGTTTTCCGGTTCGATAAAACCGATCGTTAAATACGTTGTGTTAAAATTCGCCGGTGACTTTCTCAGCAACAGCGATGATCGGGCTTCGCCTATGAAGCTCGTTTGAGAAATGAATTCTCACTTATTAGGGAGTTAGGGTAACCCGAAGCGGCAGCTAATGGCGGCCGTCGGACACAGATTAAGTTGCCGCGGGAACGTGGACGTTTCCGATACTCCCATTCATCGTTTCTCTGTATTATTACCATCTCGTTGAGCCGAAGATAACGACGGCCGCTTTCATTACTGCCGATCGGTCGGGTCGATCGGTTGGAAAGAAAAAGAGAAGACGAAGAGAGGAGAAGACCGCGCGCGCGATAATTACGAGGGAATATTCTCATCGTCCAAAGGGGTGGGAAGGGAGGAGGAGGAGGAGGAGGACAAGGGGGATTGACGAGGAAGCACGTTTATAAATTAGCGAGACCGCGCTACTAATCTGTGCTCCGCGTGTGTGGGCGAAAAAATGATCGAGAACGCAAGATATTGCGAATTCCGCGGGCCGATAATGTACGAGCTTATCGGCGCGGCGACATGTACGCTGCCGCTGATAAATAATTAACTGCCACGGTAAAACCTCGTAAAGCAAAGTAATCGGGTGGCGTATACACGATGATCGCGCATTCGCTTTTACGCCTAACCAACTTGGTCGGGATTGCTTTGACGCGAGCGCTGTTGCTCTCTCGGTTTTAATGCGACTTCCTTCGAGGTCCCGGTTAATTAGCCGTCGCTCGCAAATAAAGCGATCGTCCGAAACGATCGTTCCGCCGGTGAACGTTCCCATAATCTTCGCCGCATTAAAACAACTGTCCGAGTCGAATCAATTAAGAGCCCCACCGGTAACGATCATTGTCCCGCTAATAAACGGAAGCCTGATGTCCATTTAACGACTTATCAACGCTCCGTATCGCATTTTTGCCTGTTCAAAGTGCGAAACGGAGTGCTCGCCGCACGCGTTCCGAATAGGCCATATACACAGAAAACGTAATATCCCATCTTCCTCCGACTACCTGGCAACCACTCTTCCTCGAGCAAGATATAGTAACGACCGGTTAGAATTACCCTCGTAAGAAGCTTCGAGCGTACTTCGTCGCGGTTTTTCGCACGGCGAAACGGCAGACGCTCGATTTGCCTTGCCGATGGGGCTTGTCTACTCGCAATGTAGCTCAATGTGCTTCACTCGGGCACGCGTGGAGATAAATATACGGTAGATTCTCGATAATTGCATGTAATCGGTCCGGTTTACTCGCGGTGGAACTGGTTACTGGATTATGAATCAGTGAAATTGGGTATTAACGATGGAATGGTAAATTGCTGGAGTGTTTGCAACATTGTGAGGGTCTCGCACTTTCAGCATTGGTTGGAGGCAGTTGTCGGGGATTTATTATGGTTTTTATGAATGGAAAAAGTGGATTAGTCTAACTTACCAGCGTTGGGGCTATGTAGTTTGTTAATTCTAAGTCTTATGATTCTAAATCTAGTTGACTAGCTACCTCATTGCTTGATGAATTGGTACTTGCTACTTGTGTACACTTCCAGCACTGATTTAGAGCTACTGTAAACGATTCATTATACTCCTCGTGGCTAGGAAAATTGTCTACGTAAAAATGTTGCATCCTGTTAGTATTAGAAATGCTAGTTTGTTCATTTAAAAGGATATTATTATTTTCGAGGTCATTTTTGGGAATTTGTGTTAGAAAAGCTATTGATCCTTTTGCATTGGGATTTTGCACGCATATTTATTGGTATTTGGAGTATCCGTGTGATTTTTTTCAAGTAAAAATAATCCGAATTGTTGTATATTCTTTTATAGGGTATCTTTTGAAAAATATGGGTGGACGGTATCCACGATTCCAGTCTTTCTACTGATCGGAAACAAAAAATGAAGTTGTTTATTAATCAATATGAACGTAGTTACGTCCCGAAATTAACGATGTCTTTATATTTTTCGGCCTTTGCACGATAAAAACATACGAAAAAAATGGATGGATTTAAACAATTTTAATTTATGGTATAACGGGACATGTGCTGAAGATGCTCACAATCTTCCACATTAATCGGTCAACTGGAACTTGAGATATGGCTATGTTGAGGAATCGTTGTATATCTATGAAGGTTCGTGAAACAATTTTAGAACCCCACAAGAAACACATTTAGCTTTTTCTCAGTCTCCAAATCTTAAAAAGTATCACATAAAATAGTTTGCGATACCAGTCCAGTCTTAATATATGTCAAAAATAGAGCTAGAGGCTGCTAGATCCAAAGCAGAAGCCCTCGGGACTCGCTCAATGACGCAACCCACATCGCAATTCGGCTGCCCGACTAGGTCACCGTGGAATCACAGTGTCCGACACAGCATTCGCGATCCAGTACCAACGACATCGGTGAATCATTAGCGAAGTATCGCAGGCCTAACAAGGGCACGGGAGTGCGCCGACTCCGGCCAGTTTCCAATTCCGCGATCCTCATTGAAATTCCGTGCGTTTGCGAGCGTCACGTCGCTCGTCGGGGTCGGGAACTCGATGAACGTCCGAATCCTGAGGTCGAGAGTCCATCGTTCGTGTGCTGTACAACTTTGGAGCTGCCTGGCGACGTCCACTGTAGCATTAATTCAACCGTAATTCCATGATCGATGGCCAGAACAGAATTGAGAAAGCAGCGGGGCGGTGTTTAGCTGCTGCTGCTGCGACTTTTTCGCTTCTTTTCGTCTCGTGCGAGTCTGCTAGTGCTGGGGCTGCTGTTATGCGCTTTTTGGTTATCGATATGCTGTTTGGACTCTTTTCAGAAATCGGAAAAATGATGAATAAAAATTCACTGGTCAATGTGGAAGAGGATTAAAAATTTGATAAAATCACAATTGGTTGGAATTGTGGTGATAGTAGTAAAGCTTGCTTTTGATAACATCTTTATCTGGGACTTTCTCCCTTCTTCAGAAAATTCATTTCGTTTTCGTTCGAATTTATAGTTTCAATGCATATTTTTATGCCTCAAATATAAATTAATGTGTGGTCATCCAAGAATATAGAAATTTGCAATAATTTTGTTATTTATCCCCAAAAATATTAAAAGAAATTTTGAAAGAAAATTGAGAATGAGTAACCGGTTATTGACGGATAAAGTCTCAGTTAGATAAATGAAGGTACAAGAATTAGTAAAACATCAACTATAATCATACTATTTCTGAATATTCACGTTGTCTAATAAGCTCAAGCATGACAAGTAGAAACTTTTAGAAACATCTTCAACATTCTATAAATTCCAAGATGAAGGAGAAAGCATTTTCGGAAGAAGGCTCCGGATGCGTTCGAAAAGCATCGAAACAAACGAAAGAGCCGTCCAGTGCACGTCGCACTCGATCAAAAATTGCGAGCTGCGTATCCGATACCCTAAATGGGTGCAGGCTTCTGGCAGACGAGTGTTGGAAGTCGTCAGATCGCATAGAAGGGAGTGGAGGACGCGTAATGGATAAGGGAAAACTGGGAAGGTGGGGGAGAGAGATAGATAGATAGATAGAGAGATAGAGATAAAGTCTCCGGGCTGCTGCGACTGGGTCTCGAGGCCTCGGAATCAATTTAGAGAACTATCCGAGATGGTCGGGATAACGTCGTCGGAAATATCGATTTCTTCCCCGCAGATTGAACGGTCCGGAAGCGCTCGCCCCGTGGAAAACGCGTACGCGTTCTCTCCTGCAAGATAGAAATCGCGCAACCCAGTTACGCTTTCAGGGGATACGCGTTCGGGATGACGAGGAAACACCTGGCTCGAGAGAGCAGCGATAGTCTGTCGGATAGCGGTCACGAGAGATCGCAGGGAAACAATCATCCGCGCATGAAGCGCACGTCGAGCGCGTTGAACGAGACCGAAGCGAAAGAGAAGGCACACGGGTGTCGATCATCAGAGGCAGCAGAGCGAGGCGAATAGGCAAGAACGCCGCCAGCCAGTGGCGATGATGCTTTAACAGCGTGATAATGACTGCATAAAAGACACTACGTGATGTACAATGGTCGTAAGAGTCTGGCCAATCCTGTACGTGCGCCTCCAGTCGCAAAAACTGTCGCCATTCGCTGAGAAGATCGCAGTCACGAGTCTGTTTCGCTCGGGGCCCTGGCCGCTTCGGATAGTAGAGTAAATATGGACTAAATTGTGTGATGTTTGGTAACGTTGTAAGCAGAAGTGTCACGAATATAACGGTAGAAGATTGATTAAGTAATCATTAGAAATAAACATGTTTTATTATATATCTAATATTGTCTCACGGAGACCGATTGGTGTCGATTTACGTAAGTGACATTTCGGTCCAGAAGTTTTTACACATACAACTAGACTGCGGGTCTTTATGCAAAATAGAAATTTTCTGCATTTGTTATAAGATAAAGGAGCCACTGAAGAACGTTCGCTTTACTTTAATAATTTCACTAGTTCGAAAGTGATATATCGATGCTATTCAATTCTTTCAATCTTTTGTCATGAATGCAAAACTATTATGAATAGGTGAACAGAAACTATTATGCATAGTGCTTAGTACATTTCTTAGAAATAACCAAAAATCATTGTTAGGTGTGTCTCAAAGTTGCACAGAATATATTTTGAAGCATGAATATTAGAATTGTGATTGCGTTGCACTCTCGAGCGGTCATCAACAATTTTTAATATCAGATAATCTCACGACCCGTATCTGACGTCGCACGGAACACCGTCAAGGGGGTGGGTTCCAGGTGGAAGGAGACGGGGAGAACAAGGTGGAAGGGGCCACGGTTAATTATCGTGTTCGCGGCGAAATCATACGGACGCGATAATTAACTCTTTCTTCTTCTTCTTCGAGCTCTCCTTCCACGTTGCCGGTGCCCTCCTTCGGCTCGAGACCCGCCCCCTCGAACCGTTTTTTGTGCGTTACACGATGCCCGGTGGCCGTGAGCGCGCAGCGTATTAATTATTAATCGCGTTAATTAGACCTCGATTCCCGCGAAAAACCAGCCTGGCCGATCGTTCTGAGCATTGTTAGCAGGGCTTGTTCTACGTCGAGGGCACTTCCGGTTTCTGAAAATGGATCTCCGGTCATGGAGGACAACCCCTCGCAATTATTACTGCATGGTGGCAAGAACGTTGCTGACGATTTTCGAGGACGCACCATTGGAGATTTACACTTTTAAGACATTGTTCATTTGTTACGTCGACAATATTCATTGAGTCCTGCTGGTGTAAATCTTGTTGGACGTTGGAGATGGCGTCGTTTGAAATTTGATGGCGCATTGAGTGTCATGACTAGACTGCGGATCTTAAACTTAAAATTTTCTACCTGAATTGCGACAAACTGAAGTGAAATAGAAAGTTATTTTCTGTTTTAATATGTTTGATATTAAAATATTATTTTTAATAGTTTACTGTTTTAAAATACAGCTACTCATTTTTGTAATAAACGCATAAAATCCACAGTCTAGTCATGACCAGCATAAATGGCGAACACTTTTGATCTTTGCGTTTGTGATTTTTAATAAATTTTTCTTTCTAATAAATTTTTAATAAATTTTAATAAAATTTTCTTTAATAAGTTTTTTATATGGGATCATATATAATACTAGTTCATTGTATGGGATACATCGAGTCGTAACATAAATAAATTCGATTGTGCTCAAGATTTTTTAACATTACAAAAGAGGCTTTTGTATTTATGAGATGCGATTTTATTAAACGTTCTTCTATTAGAAAGACCGCAAATGGCTTTTTGTTAAGCATGGTTGCGTTCATTTGTAATGAAGTCAGAACTAAAATCATCGAATTCGAACATGATTGTACTTGTTCGAACTAACTTGAACACTTGGAGGCTTTTTGCATTTTAGGCTTTCTAGATGCACTTGAGGCTTTCTAGACGCATTTGAGGCATTCTGAGCGTACTTAAGGCTTTCTAGAGGCATTTGAGGACTTCTGTTCTCAAGGAGAATTCCAAAGGCTTCATAAAAAATCTAAGACCTGTCAAAATTGATGAAACTAGATTGGATGTTGTCGGAACATTGGGAAATTATTTCTTCGCACCAGGAAGTCTCGGCGAGCGAAGCTTTGAATGACTGCAGCTTTTCAAGATAGCGGAATCTTGATCGCAGATGAGAATGAAAAATGGCGTCCGTTGGTGCGTCGTCCTCGACACGATTCAGAGGATGCGGTGTATCTCGGAGCCCGGTGCTTCGTCTCCTCGTGTCGAACGTGTCTGACGCGAATAAGCCGATCTCCCCGCGGGAATATAACTGCGTGAACAGTGTCTTTTGAAGGAAGAGGAACAAAGAGAGAGATAGTTAGAGAGAGAAAGGGGGAGATCGCGAAGAAAGGATAGCCAGAGAGGAGAGGTCTACGCGCATACATACGCTGCTACAACTGGTCCTCCTAAGGGAGAGAAACACGCGACGCGAGCAAGTCGAGGGGATGAAGGGAGAGACGAGAGAAGAGAGAGGGAGAGAGAGCGAGAGAGAGAGTAAGATAGCTTCGAGGGGCCTTCAGGAGGGCTCTCTGCATTGAGTTGTAAAAGCGTTCGTTCGCTCTCGCCGCCAGGCGGCATGGTCGCTTATGTAAAGGCCGGCTACACGCCGCGTGATGAGTGGACGCTGTTCCGAGCGTTTCTTCTTTTAACTCTTTGGTCTCGCTTTTGCACTCTTACCTGTCGTTGCTTATGTACAAGCGAGTAAGCGGCCCGAGACCGGCCCGTATGCGTGAGTACCCGCCTGCATACCCGCGCCAACCCGTACACCCTCTCTCTTCGTCCTTCGCCTCCGCCTCCCATCGAAGAAATCCTTCTTTTTCTCTCTTCGCTGCAACGACGAATCGACGAACCCCCTTTCGTTCCCGTCGCGAAACGCTCGTTGCGAGAGACACGCGAGCACGCGAGCTACGAACGCTCGAGGAGGAACCTCTTTTTCGTTGAGAACGAAGACAACGCTCGATCAGACCGCAAATTGGACCGTTCCCGCACCGGATGAACGACGGCCCCGGTCGGACCGCTTTTTCCACAACAGCCTACGTGGAAATTACTGCCTCAGCCCTGCGAATTCTCTCTTTCTACTTGCGATCGTACACTGAACGATAACGAGGGCCGAGATTTTTCATCGAATCGCGAGGAAATGCAACTGGACAGTGTACAAATGGTGCAGAAGCAGTGTTAGAATGCTTATGGTCTTCCATTTTGCAATGAATGCTAGGGTACTTATCAATAGCAAGGAACTGCAATGAACTGGTACCAAACAAAAATTTCTTTACTTCTTTGATCAAGCTGAAAACAATACATTGACGCTCTTAAATATTTTCAATTGTTACATTCCATCGAATTGCACCTACCCATTTTTGACATGAACGCATAAAATTCACTGTCTACTTATCAAACACTGGAGACACTTATACGGATCGATTCGCAATATCCTCTACCTAGGAGGACGCTTTGGAGAAGTAGAAGCCATTTTATCTTCGCCCGTATTGCCAGCGATTTTTATCGCTGCTGTTCGAACCGGTAAACACGGATGCTTGGTTGAACGATTACATACGTAATCAACAATGCTTTACTGTCTTAAATTCCACCACTTCATTTGGAAAATGTATACACAATAAATGCATAAAGTCCGCAATCTGGTAATCTACAACAACCTTCATTTGAGAAGTAGAAAAATGATCAAAGTCATTAGAACCACGGGAAACACGGTTTTATTAGTAAAATACTTCTTTCCTCCTTTGATAATCTTAATAAATTGGAATGAATATATTTGCATTCTTAAATTCGTTTAAGATGTCCGTGCAAGGTCTGTTTTAAAGTGGATTAGCTCGATTTTGTCACAAATGCATTAAATCCGCAGTCCAGTAATGTCTACTTTCGCACGTATCAGTGTATCCTCATAAAAACTATCCTCGCAACTTTTTCTATCCATGCAAAGTGCGAGTTCAGGGTTAGGTCTCCTTTCCGGAGGAACCATAGTCTTCGGCACGTGCTCCGCAAAGAAATGGTAGAAAATCGCTCGGTCTCCTGTCGGTCTATTGTCGGCGATCGAAGCCGCGGGATGTCCGCGGATGTATGTCGCGGAACGGTCATGCGATTCAGCGAGAGTTTATTGGGTCTCGGTGGTCGATCGTGGTTGCGTATCTATGTGGATCAGGTAGGTGAGTTAGTCGGTTGCCGGTTAGTCCGAGGCGGAGTAGAGGAGTGCGATGACGAGAGAGAGTGAACCGGTTATGGGCGAGGCCCTACGACTCTTCGTATTCTTGTTCCCGTTCTTGGGCCCGGGAACGGGTGGGCCCGGGGGACTAGGGAGAGAAAGCGAGACAGAGAACGAGATAGATAGAGAAGGGAAGAGGGAGGGAGAGGGAGAGAAGGAGAAAAGTAGAGGGAGGTTGAATCGAGGTAAAGTTAGGGGGAAGGGAGGACGGCTTGGAAGGAAAGAGGGGTATACCAAGTATGGTGGCAAAGAGGATGATGGGGTACCGTAGCTCGCGATAGAGAGAGAGAGAGAGAGAGGGGGGTACAAGAGAGGTGGAGGAGAAGGAGGAGGAGGAGGTTGGTTCGGTAGAGGGAGGAGAGGGTTCACCGAGGATGGGATGAGGAATTCTCGTTGGCTTTCGCTTCGATGTCTTTATACGCGCGGCTCTTGTATGGCCGTGGGACATATATCTGTCTCGCGAGAGCGAGGCGCGCCGCCAAAAAATCAGATCGAGTGTAAAAATCGCATAAACTCGTCCTGGAGAGTCGAGAGAGCTATGTCGGCCCGGTTGGCGCTCGCTCAGAGCCCTCTCTCTGTCTCTTTCTTTTCTTCACTCTGTATGCTTCACTCTCTCTCTTGCTCTTGCTGGTTTCTCTCTCTCTCTCTCTCCTTGCTCCTTTCAGCCTGTTTCTCTTCGATGCCCTTCTCTCTTTTCCGCTCACGCGATCTTTTTTCCCCCCTGCATCTTTCTCGTTGCAGCCAGGGCTACACGCTCTCGCAGGCCGCGCTCGCATGACTCCACCTCGAGGAGAGGCCGATCACCTCCCATATTTCCTCTTATTCTGCTTGTCTGGCCGGCTAGAGAGTTATACGGTTTGCCGCGCTTATGAAGGATCCGCTCTTTATCGACAACCAAAGCGGTCACCCGACAGACCGGGTCCCGAACAACCGACCACGACCACGTCCTCTTCTCGATGTACACAAGAGAGAAAGGGAGAGAGGGGTGGGGGTAGTGAGGGAACTGCGAAATAATTTCACTCCGGATACGGACTACCTCCTGACCAGCCGTGCACGTGTTAACGTTTGACGTTAATGAAGCGGTTGGCATTAATAAGGCGATATTTCACCGATCGGCTTTTATCTCGAGCTGAAGGCTACCGGTCTATCTTCTTCGGGAATCCACGCTGCCTGCTAGCTCGCCTCCCACGCGATCCACGCAGCCAAAATCTCTGGATCCTCGGGATCCTTCTCGACCGGTCATAAATAAAGATTATTTGGCGTATTTACAGTGGTGCAAGAATTATGTTAGGCTGGTCACAAGGGACTTGCAAATTTCTTTTTAGAATATTGAGGGTATTATTTGCTAGGATAAATGGTAAAACGAAATGAAGATGCTGCGAGAGGGTAGAACGTTTTTGAATACAATAGATAAGGCTTGTGAGAGAAGACTTTCTAAACAAACTGATACCACGGCTTCAGTCGATTATTAATTTCTCTATGTCCATTGTCAGTAAGGTTACGTATCAATGATAAAAATGGTAATAATGGCGACGGAACAGTGATGAAACAGTGTCATTTGGTTCTCAGTGTTTGTATCGTTGGTCATCTAGTGAGCATAGCTTTACTCGCGGTTTGAATATAAACAGTGCGATTATAAAACCATAGAATGTTTTTCTATGTTTTGTTCTTTCATTTTACACGGCGCTCTCTTCAATCATCACGGTTCTAACATAAACCTTACACAGACTATCATTGCTCAGTGGAGAAGATTTTTACAGACTTCAATCATTCACGCACAGATGCAATCTCCATAGCAGTGTAAAAATGATCATGTTCAAGACAAATTTTCATTAAACATGATATGTTCTCTTTAATTCAATTCCTTTGGTACACACGTAATACTGTTTCGTGGAGAAAATAGAGACGTCAAATCCACCGAAGGATTCAATAGAAATACCTCGCGAAAGGATCAGTTAATGGTCATTTTCAAAGGAAGCCGAAATCCCAGTGTCACTACTCCCCCATTATCTCGAGGAGTCGCCGCTAGAATTTTCTCATAATCATTGCCGAACAGAATATGTATAGTGCATGCTGATGATTATTCCGTCCGCTGGAGCCGTTGATTGGCGCTATTTGTATGCAATTTTCCCGGTAATCAATGGTTTTGACCTCTCATTTGTGCGATTTGCTTGGTCCCCTAGAGCGATCTTGGCGTTCAGGGTTGCTTTAGAACCAGGTATTCATAGCGGTTGCGTCGCTCTTTGATCACGGGGCCATTGTGGCCCAGGACGCAGCTAATTAAACTAGATAAAAGGTTCGGCCACGCGAGCCCCGGAGCCTTTTCGCTCTCTCGTTCGAAAACTAGTAGCTGTCTTATCTCTGAAATCCTAGGTGGACTGCCCGGAGCAGCCGTATATCAGAGAGAGGCCAGCCAGCTCGGGCTACTCGCTGACTGCCGTGCAGTTTACACGATCGATCTCACGGAACGATACGCAATTCCACGGGTTTACCAAAGGGATCTCTCGAACATTGCCGGGAGAGACTCGGAGGCAATTACCCTTTCCTCGGCAACTGGTACCGAACCCACCGAACAAAGCCAAAGCGTGTTCTGAGTATGAGTTTGTTCGTACCGGGGCGAGAAACGGGCGAAGAGAGGAGAGAGAGAGCGAGAGAGAGCATCGAAGAGAGGAGCTCCATTCGGTTCTCTCTCGGGCTCCTCTCTCAGCTCCTCTCTCGGACCAGGCCAGGCCAGGCCGGCAGCAGGATGTACCGGAGAGAGCAAAGAGTGCAGTCGTTGCAATGCACCTCCTAACGAGCTCGCTTTGTTTTGCGGCGCATGCATGTGCATGTTGCATGCAGGTATGGGCTAAAGGTATATATACGTGGTAGAATGTATGCACATACGGAATATAACCGCTGTCCACATATACGGGGTGTCCTGCCCGGTTACTGTCACCTGATCGCTTATCTGCGTCCTCTAAACAATGCCTAATATCTTTCATCTTTTTATCTTTGCGTTCGATGATGATAATTACGCGCGAACTGTCTTTTTAAAGGAATCGGGAGATCCTGCTCTTGGAGAGCAATCTTAGCGAGTACTTTGATCGAGTGGCTCAGATTGATGATTTTCTAGCTTTAACTAAACGATACCTAATTGTATTCACTCTTTTTATTTTTGTTTGTTTGAAGAAAATGATTGCGAATCAACTAGCCTTTTAAACGAAAAGGTAGTTTCAACCTTTGAGCAACATTGTTAGCATCTTCATCGGGAATCTTAAACTAGTCAATTTCCTAGCTTTAATAAATGGCTAAACAATATATAATAGTATTTTCGACGACATGAAATCGATTATTCAAAATGAAAACGAGAATCTGGCATTGTCTCTAAAAAGGGTTAATCGACGTGTTTCGTTAAGAAAAATTGCAGCTTTGAGATCAAATTGACTCGCAAAGTGCACGAGGGTTGAATAAATAATGAACGTGCCATCATCACGGACAACACTGTGCCCATTTTAACTCCAATCTTGAGCTAGATTACTATGATTCTAGCTATTAATTTGAATTCCAAGAGGTGCAAAGAAGAAAGTACAGTTCAAATTAAGGATGGACGTAGATTGCAATATATTGAACAATCACTCGGAGGACTGCGCTCATTTAAATTCAAATCATCATGTCGGTGACTCTTTCGCTCTCAATTTGAGTTCAAAGGGATGCAAAGAAGGAAGTACAGAATCTGTTCAAATAAAAGATGGACATAGATCTAAATAGATTCAACGATCGCTAGACTGCGTATTTTATGCAATTGTAACAAAACAAAATATACTTTTGCGCTGTATTCAACTGTATAAAATTATTAAAAAAAAAAATAGATGTCGATGTACTTCCTGTATCTTGCGCTTAATACCGACCATTTTTATTTAGCTTAGAGATCCGCAGTCTAGCGATCACCAAGAGCATTGCGCTTATTTAAATTCAAAGCTTCAAATGACTCTTTGGCTTCTAATTCGAGTTTAAAGAGGTGCAAAGAAAAGTGTACAAATTTTTTTTGAAATAAATGATGAACGGAGCAAAAGATGCAAAGATCACCAGCATTGTCTCCATCCGGGGGTAAAAACTCAACCCCAGGACCGACTCATAAAATCCTCCTTTTGGACGAGCAATTACCTCGCGTTTCGGCAAAGATTAATTAAAACCTCGACTGAAGCGTCGTCCCACGGTGTCCGTGGGGGCCAAGTGCAGAAGGTCTCCGGTTATCCTCGAATCTCCGTGCAGAAGTTCGCGGCCGGTGCAGCGATCCTGCACTCTCGGTGGTGCAGCCGCGCGTAGGAACGTCAGACACACAGCCTCTCTCTCTCTTCCTCTCTCTCTCTCTCTCTCTCTCTCTCTCTCTCTCTCTCTCTCTCTCTCTCTGTCTTCTCTCTCTGCACGCGGCTGTCTTCAAGCGTGAGAAGAGATACGAGTTACGTGGGCGACACCCGGTATATTCCTCCGTGGCCGTGGTATATATACGGGTGTATAGAGAGATAGGGAGACAGAGGGAGACCGGTTCCATACATGGCTTCCGAACGCTTCTTCTTCTTGCGCTAAGACCGCAAGAGAGACAAGCATCAGCTGCCCGTTTCCCTCCACTAATGAGATGGAATTGGACGTGGCCGAGATTTTTCTAGACTCGTCGTCCCCCGGAGCACACACGGCGAATCAACCGTGGGTCCCCATGGGCTGTGGCAGTCTCGCCATCTAGTTCGCGACATTCTCGCGAGCGCGACCGGCGGTGCTCTTTGATACCAATCGTTTAATTGCGTCCCATTAGCCCCTGCCTCGGGGCCTCCCCTTCGCTGAATGCGGCCAGGAACGAAAGTGGCTGGCTGAAAGAACCAGAGAGGGTCTCTCTCTCTCTTCCGTTCTTACTCTTCCGTTCGCCTCGGATCTCTTCTCGCTCTTTTTCTTTCCTCCGCTTCTTTCTCTTCCTCTTCCTTCTCCTCCTTTTCTTCTTCTTCTTCTTCTTCTTCTCCAGTGCTCGACTTCGAACGAGCAGGTAGTATAGCTTGGTGCGACGGCATCGTACGCGACCAAGGCATCGTCCAACTTTTTCTCGCCGACGACCGTCGACGGTTCTCGTTATATCTCGGCAAGAGGCCCCCGCCATTCGGGGCCCGCTACGTGATGTGACGCCGGCAGAGATGGCGACCTGGCTCTCTCTCTCTTTGTCTCTCCGACCGCGCCAGGCCCAACCTACCACTTTTTCCAGGGCCCCCGGTGGCCCCCTGAATGCCGCGTTTCCTAAAGCCTCCACCCCGCCGCCTTTTTATCTCGGCTTTCTTCCTTTTCGTCTTTTCTTTTCTCGTGCTGCTGCGCCCTCCGCGCCGACTTTCGGGACCCGGCGCACGCAGCTTTGCGCGAATCCTTCCGTACCTCTGTCCACCATCCCTCCTCTTCCCGGGGGTCCGGCGAATTCGGGTACGCGGACAGAACGTCGATCAAACCGAAACGGTCGCCGTCTTCTGAGATCACGCCGGCCAGTTTCGACAGCTCGTCCTTCTCCGTATTCCTCGTTAAGGCTCGCGGGCACGGTCCCGACGCAAGAAAAACGACCGGGAAGATTGACCGGGGACCCGTGCCCCCCATAATTGCGCGCAATACGTCCATCCAGGATTCCTGTCAGAATTCCTCCGCAACGAGACGTGGCGAATAAGGAGGCTTGACGCGGTTCTCGCGAACGATCTTGTAAGATCCGAGATCAGGGGACGATGATTTCGGAGTGGTCCGGCGAGGTGGGATGATCGAGGGACTTTCATTGGGTTCTTGATGAGGTTGGGAGACCTACTGAGAGCCTCAGAGTGTGCTTTGCAAATATAGAACGGTATATGTATCTGAAAGATCTATGGGGATAGCAATGTTAGTTTCATAGAAAAAGATAATATTTAACCCTTTACGGACGCGTGTCTGCTGACAGTCGCGCAAACAATTTTACCGTTCTGCGACTGTGAATAATTTTTAAAGCAGTTAATACTCCCGAAAAATGTGAAACAAATTTTTACTGAACACAAAACGTTTCCTTTCATCTAATTCATACACCAAACTCCTCAGCAAACAATTTTGTTTCACAAAGAAAATTTATTCGACTCATCAAAAAGTATGCTAAAAATAATCCTCGTCCGCTGAGGTTAAACCTTTCAGAACGACATATTGGCGACATTTAATTATTTATATAGCGAAATATTAATGCATACTGTCCATTTTTCCATTACTTAACTCTTCGCCAGCGGAGCCTGGGTCTATTCTGACCCAGAATACCAGAACCGTCATTTAAGAACTCGATTCTGAACGATTAAATTAAATGAATAGCTATTACATTAGATGTAACGGACAGGCTAATGGGTCTACGATATGTACCTTCCAAAATATGTTTCAAAATATTCATAACTAAAATTCTGGGTGGTCTTAAGCATCGTCGATCATATAGTTGTGACGTAGTTCAGCCGTCCGAGGGTTAAGACGTTGATACTGTTACGAATGTGGCACGATTCTAGTCACGGGCACATAATCTAGTCATTTAGGCGACCAGCAAAGGGTTAATAGATGCTAGGCAATCCGTGTTGGGAAAAATGCTTTTGTGTAGATATTCTTGGAAGGTTGTTCTTTATGTAATTATTCAGTTGTATTATGTACATATAATTTGTGTACATGTGTTATGTAATATACAAGCATCGATAGCACTGGTTATCGCTCGGTCAGTTTCTCCAGGTCAATCCGCTGAATACATTAGCTATTTGCTGTTTTCGCGTGGGTTTCCACCTTTGGTATGTTAGAATTAATTGAAGTAGCGATTTCGTCATGTAGCCGACACTTAGAAGTGATGAAAATCTATTAAAAAATCTTTATTCTCTAGGGAACAATCAGAAAGAGGATGTTTCTGGCAATTGTACAATTGGTAACGATAAGATGGACTTAAATCCTTATATATCAATTTTTCTTGAGTTTTATTGAAAAGCAAAACTGTCATGTTTTCTATTGTCATTATTTTCCTATTAAACGTAATAAATTTCTCTCAAAAATTGAGTCTACAAATTGGTATGAAATGAACATCCGCATCTATTGCAACTATAAAATCATAGAACAACAGATTAATGCCTCTGACCCTAGGAACTCTTTAGAACTACGAACTAATTCTACAAAACCTGTCAAAAACCCCCACATCTTTCACCAGCATTCAATCAATTGCAAAGGGGAGAACACATCGACGACAATTATCAATTTCTCTTGAACATTGTAGCTACGAATAGACTGTAGATTTGGTCCATTTACATACGAAAATGAGTAGGCGCAATTTAAACCAGCGCACAAATTAGAACAATTCGAGTACATCAATGTATTAGGTTCAACTCAATAAAATTATAAAAGGAAGAATGTGACTTCCATTCGGCTCCGGTTTCTCGCAATTGATCCAAACAATTTGTATGTTGCATAATGATTTGTCTAGCTCTGAACATTTACTAATTCAGCAAAACCTGTCAAGATCCTCCACATCTTTCACCAACATTCAAACAATTACAAAGGGGAGAACACATCGACGACAATTATCAATTTCTCTTGAGCATCGTAACTACGAATAGACTGTGGATTTGGTTAATTTATAAACAAAACAGCCCATGTGATAAGAATTTCGAACAACATCTACTAAACATGGAAATTATTAATTTCCTTTGAACCGAAATAAAATTTTATTTTGTTGCTGTCGATATATGACTGTTGGGGAATATACAAGCATATAATAAATTTAGATTTTCTTTTTGTTCTAAGAAATAATGAACGACAAACAAGTTCTAATCACCGTAAAATAAATCATAGTGCAAGGGGTTAATAAAATTACAAAAGGACGAATGTGACTTTCAATCGACTCCTGTTTCTCGCAATTGATCTAAACAATTTGTACGTTGCATAAAGATCCGTCTAGCTATGAACATCTACTAATTCAGCAAAACCTGTAAAAGATCCACATCTTTCACCAACATTCAAACAATTATAAAAGGGGGCACGCAACAAAGACAAGGTTCTTTCCTGACGTTTTTCGAATCGGAAGAAGAGCGAGATCGAGTAATCCGCGATTTCACGAGGCGGTAATGAAAGCGGGGGGCCTATAAGTCTTCCTAGCAGCTTCTATGTGTCGTCCGGTCGAGCGGCCGTACATCTTTTTCTCCATTCCTCCGTGCGCCGTGTTTTCCCTGGTCAGCGGCCGCGTCGTGTTCCGCGAAATTCCCGAATGCCGTGTGGCAAAACCCCGATGTTACACGGAGCCGCAAATGGCGCGCGCATTCTCCTCTCCGCCTCTCGGCATCGGTTGATTTAATCGGATCGCTTCGTTTCGACTTTCGTCCCGCGTTTTCATCGTTAACGACCCGGCGACCGGTCGCAGCCGGCGCGTCGCGATGAAGCTATGCGCATCGGAACGCGTAATGAGCGTACGTGCGATCGGTCTCGGTAATCTGCCCTACTTCGGGTACACGTCGCATTAACTTTAACGATCGTCGGGCAAGCGGTGAGGACGAGAGGATGAAGACACACGGAGAGAAAAGAGACGCTTCTTCGTCTACAGTCTACGCCGCCGCGCCAATCCGAAGACGTCCAACCGAGCCGCAGCGCTTCGAAGATCGTTACCCACCCGCTGGTGCAACGGCGATCATCAATCGCACGCTCGGAAACCCGAATCGCGTGGAACACGATGATCGCCGCTGCATCAGGCATACACAAAAGCATTGCGCGATTGTTGAAACGTAGTCAATTCAATGTGCAATTGGTTAAATGTAACAACGTTAAAGTGACGTTGATCTAATGGGAGAATTTTCTTGGCTTGTTTCAGGTAAGAGATCATGGTTTTGAAGATCGGGGTGAAGAAACGAACGTTGAAGCGGTACGAGTAAGTAGAAAACACAATCTACCCTTTTCGAAGCTCCTGGACCTCTTAGAAGTGTACTGGATTTGTAGACGCACTTGGAGTACCTCAGGTTTTTAGACAAAGCTCCAGTTTAAGGATCGAGTGAGGGGATGATCGTTGTTGATGGTGACAAATCTCGGAAATTACTTTGGTAGTTTTTGTCTGGATTATGTGGTGATGATCAGATGGTTAGGAATCTTTGAGATGTGCTGGGTTTGTACCAGCCCATTGATCACTTCAAGATTCCAATTATACCTTCGATGTAGGGATTAATACGTTCGCTACTACTCGTTACTCAACGATAGCCGAATTAATTTTATCCCCTTTGCTGTAGAAAGTCATATAGCATAGCATTATATTCAGAGATTCCATGACTATCTTCTAATAAAATGTTTCAATATTTCATAAACGAGAAACGTTGCATTTAATAAGTAATGAGCAAGAAAGGAAATTCTGGGTTTTCCTGTTTCCGAATGTGTTAACGAAGGGAAAAATCGTTGTCGAGGATGGATATGTCGTATAAATTGATGTGACATCTTTCAGAGACGATTTGACGGTGTGTAACTTCGCGATCAAGAATAGGAGGTAGCTAACTAAACCTAGCCTGTAAATACTTGTAATTGAAATTGTTCATATCTTTAAAACTAGCTACGGCTAATGCTTCATAGACGTCACAATGAACCTCCATACTACGGTCGTACGAAACCTCGTCAAAATCAAAATTGGGATGCTTCTCTGATCAGAGTGGTTCCGTAAGAGTTCTGCGACAGCGTGAGGATCTGTGGCGCAGGGTGTTTCCCAGGAATCGGTACAATAAAACTCGGCTGCGATTTTAATGACACGCGACTGGATGGACGAAACGAGGCGTCCGAGCGTCGTCGTTCTTCATGTATCCCGATGGAAGGAACGTCGCTGTGAACGGCCGGATCGGTAGCCGTTCGGGCAGGCGAGAGGGGGTTGGGTAAGCTTTATAAGGCGCAAGGGAACTTAGCTCGTTGGAGTCAGCACGACGGTAGCTAGTGAGGATTTACGACCCCCTCTATCTTAGCACGGTTTCGTCGAGCAGCGCAACACGTCGGATCCCATCGGCAATGGGATTATATCGCATAGAAGGTGGCTGCTTGTATCGCATCAAGATAGGTAGATACCGCTCTCGAGAGCCGGAGAGAAAAAGATAGAGAGAGAGAGGAAGAGAGAGAAAGAGAGAGAGGGAGATGGAGTAGTGGACTCGGTGAAGCCAACGCCGGCACCGTGGTAGCAACAGCAACTGCAGCAGCAACGGCAGCAGCAACTGCAACAGCGGTCGTGCCTTAGGCCCGCTCACGTTGCATGAGTTCCGTGACGCTCTTCTTCCTCCATTCTCTATCCTCCATCCCTTCGCGCAACCCTGTCCTTCCTCCTCCTTCTACTTTGCTAACGTCTTTCCGCCTCCGTCCCTCTTTTTCCAATGTGCGCCGTATTCTTCTTCTGAGTTTTATTTTCCCTCAATTCCGGGAGGCATCGCGCGAACACGGTCGAAGGGATAACGGACACTGCGCGATGCCAATGGGGCCCATAAGGGGGGCTACGAACACGTACACGAAATTTCCATGGCTCGTGATACTTCTTTGCGCTACGCCTGATCGAATTGTTAGAGCCATTTGCGTGGATTGACGATTTTACATCGGAACAGTCGGTTGTTCAATGAGTAGACCTTGCTGCACTGTTCCATGGTTCCACGTAATGTTTCTCTGTATAGTGGCTGAATAGCTAGAGCCATTTGAATGGATCGGCGATTTTACAATGAAACAATAGTTACATGAAAACCTTGCTACACTGAGCAGTAGTGTTCCATGGTTCCACATACGATTTCTTTGTACAGCGCCTGATCAAATTTTTAGAGCCATTTCGGTGGATTAACGATTTCACATCGAAACAATTGTTATATGAAAATCTTGCTACACTGATCTCGTAGTGCTCCACGATTTCACCTAATATTTCTTTATGGAGTCAATGATGGAATTGTTAGAGCAATTCGCATGTATTTATGATTTGACGTTGGAACAGTGAACCTATTGCACTTAATTCGTGACATTTTTTTGCGGAAGCAACTCTCGTGACACGTGTAAATGCATCTGAGATAGCGGCTAGCAAGTTGAACAATGTGTAAACAATATTTGCTAACAACTTCTGCAAGTTTAGCAAAGTGTATTCGCACCATATGGCGTCAGTAAAAATTGCTTTGCTATTATTTACAGCAATTTTTGCATTAGTAAGTTTTATTGAAGAAATTGCTAAACATTCAAGTGTTATAACTACGAATGACAGTGATAAACTTCGTATGTATAAAAGGAAATTCCCCAAAAGGAAGTAAATCATGCATGGTGGAAATATTCTAGGACAGAAGAAATGTCTTGAAGTTGACGCTAAACCTACCGATCCTTAATATGAACTAGTATATGCATCTTTATAAAAATGACAAGATTCTAGGACAGAAGAAATGTCTTGAAGTTAACGCTAAACCTACCGATCCTTAATATTAACTAGTATATGCATCTTTATAAAAATGACAAGATTTAATTTATTTAGACACTGCGCTACTCTTATTATATTATGTGTTCCGCTAAAAATATTTATTCCACCATTTTTTATGAAAGCATCTTTACAAGTTCAATAATTGTAAAATAAAAAATCTGGAACCGGTCATTTGACCGGTGGTGGTAGGTTTAGTGTTAAAACAACATCGAGTGCAGTGGGTTGATTGTTAAATGAGAACCTTGATACACCGTGTTCCTATGAGCCCATGGTTCCATCAAATTTTTTTTTACACATAATCCCCAATAGAATAATTAGAGCCACGTGCATAGATTAGTGATTTTAATCATAGACGACAGATTGATTGAAAATAATGAATTGCTAATGAGTACCTTTCTACAATACCGAGTATTTCCAAAAGGATTTCGCCAACTGTATGTATGCAAGACAGAAGCGACAGATCCGCGAGACAACCCTGCAAGATTTCATTGCGAACGTGTTAGTCGAACGACTCCCGTTCCGTCTGTTCTCTGTAATTTGCTGAGGCCATGCACACCGTATTAGGCCAGCTGGCAATGATAGTTCGCGACGCGAGACTTCCCGGCGACCCCCGCGCGCGCACATGAAACACTACGGATATCTACTTTTCATAATTGGCCGCGAGATACTGGCTCCTAATGAGGCACCGGCGCGGCGGTTCAGGCTGTTTCTGGTCGATGGTCGGTTCCGTTATCGATCTCCGGCTTCCGTGTTGACTTTCGCCAATCATCGGTTTTTTATCTGTTGGTCCAAAGTCTGTACAACGATCCAGAGAACTAATTAGCCCCACTGGAATTTTAGATAGGATGTGTATCTAAAAATTTGACGATTAATTTTCTACAGCATTGTATTGGATCCTTTGAGAGAAATGTCTGTATTATTATATTATTGGCAATTTTTTACGTTGGAGGGGCTCGTTATAAATATACACATGTCATTAAGAATAGGGAAGACATATTTGCATTGAACAGTAATTCTTAGTAACAGAACCATGGGAGTTTAGAATCAAGGAATAATTGTAGAACACAGATTATACTAGAAACGTACAGTTTAGAAGAATAGTAGAGAAATAATATAGTCTTCAAATGATACAACAAATGACATCATTTGCAGCTAAACATTTTCATTGGAATATAGAAAATCACAAAGGAGCCATATTGCTAGCCCTTCCCCTAATATAGTCTTCAATGCAATGATACGATTCACTGCTAGTCGTTTTGATCCTAATATAAAAAATCACAGAAATGATAGTACAAAAAATATTGGCAAACCTTTGGGCGTTCTCTTGGATCTCTCGAAACGGGTAGGTCGTTGTCTCGGATCTCTTCAGACGAATTGGCAACTCTTCCTCGACTCGGAGGGCAGAAGGATGCAATCAATGGGAGTACTACAATCACACATGGATCCGAGGCTGATTGCAGTTCCAGTCAGAGTTGATGCGGGGTTATAGTAATCACCGCCCTCTCGTTATTACCCATGCTGCAAAGTGTCCAGAAAGCAGTTGTTACAGACCCCAACGGGTCTTTGTAATGTACTCTGGAGTGAAGAGTAGCTAACATCTCCTTGGTTCTGATGATATATATATGTATATATATCATGCTTTCGTTTGCTCTTCAGCTCGTTGCTCTAGACACGTTTGATGTCTTCATTCACTTATCCTCATTTACTTCTTCTTCTTCTTCTCTTCTTCCGCTACTGAGCGGAAACATATGATTTCGGAGCAGTCTGCATGGACCTAATGATTCTGCGTGAAGTGATCCGTCATGTCTTTGCGCTATGTAATTCAAGAGCAACTTTGTTCAACAAAATTGTTCTTGGAACGATGTCGGCTCCTTTTTGATGCCGAGAACATGAATATCGGTTCCATTAGGTTGCATGAGCGATCATGTACCCGGTTATTATGTCTTTACACGATGTGATTGCAGATGATCATACCATTCGGTTCAATAAAGTAACTCTCGAGGAGATGTTGATCTGTGTGTGAATATTGGCACCGTAAGATAGTCTGGGCCACCATTAACCTAGATCTCATGTCTTTGTACAATGTAATCTACATGAACGTGGTTGTACGCGGTGCTATGATCGATAGAATAGTTCCTGAAAATATGTCAGGCATTTTCTGACGTATACGGTGCGGATATTAGTAGTATAATCTAGTTTGAACCACCATCTATGATATATTGTGTTTGTACAAATCATATGAACATGACACTCAATTAAATGGTTCTTTGGAAGATGTTAGGCCACTTAAGACGTCAATGGCGTGAATAATAGTACTGTAATCTAGTTTGTAGTTCACCATGGCCGATTTTATGTCTTCATACGCATGTACGCGATACTGTGTTCGACAAAATGATCTTCTAACCACCCTGCTGTTTCAAATTCCTCCTACTCATTTTTCTGAAAAATGTATAAAATCCGCAGTCTATCAAGATGAAAACTTTTTCTGGATCCTAGTTTATTGTTCGATGTATCGAACGTATGTATTTTATCTGTTAAATAAGATTATAAACTAAGCACAAGAGTCAACCCATTGTAGACAACGATTTTCTGAAAAATTAGAAATATTTTCCTCAGAAAACTAGATTGTCTATAAAAGTTTAAAAACCTTGAGAAAGAAAGAAGACATGCAATAACCTGTTGTTATTTAAACGATTCAATTATGTTTTTGCATCTTCCGGAATTGAGTCCAGCAATTAGGGGACTCATGGATGAGAAACACAAGCCTAATGTGATCAATGTGACAGTTTTATTCTCAAAGAGTTGGTGAGATTAGTAAAGTAAATGAACTGAAGGAAAGCACGCTGTGTTTAACACCCTGAGTGCCTCACTAATGCTCATAAAAATCACACATGATCAGAACAACTTGTCTAATAATACAATAACAGAAAAGACCAAGTTTATCACCACTATAATTGTTGTAATATTTTCACACCTCGTAGATCCTAATAAAATCTGACTTGCTTAATGGATTGTACTAAAAATTGATTTCCAAGTTCAGCAAAAGCAATATGTCGGTTATACATGCCTAGTATATAAAATAAAATAATAGAAATGTTCTACCTCAATTACGCCTCTACTTTAATTACAACAAATTAGAATGAAATAGAAAGTTATTTTTTTTTAATACGTTTCATAGGCTGAAAATTACACAATAAAATTTTGAAATTCTTCTAATGTCTTTATTGTCTGAAATTATGTCTGCCGATTTATACCACGAATTCATAAAATTCGCAGTCTATACATGACCGAGGTGGCACTGCAAGTGTCAAAGAAAATTTCTTTGACATCGTTCAAGAATAATAGTGTGTTCAGTAGCTTCCTGCTTGTCTTTCGCAAATGACGAACAGTGCTACCACGACGATCTTCCGAGACCAACCATGACCGATCGAAGCCATGCTTCATCCTCCGCCCACTGCGATCCTCATCTGTAGCGTGCGCGCGCGGTCGATCGACATCGCGTCCGCGCGTAATAAAGACATTTTCCCGTGGCCTCGGCGATCACCCCGAGTTAATTAATGCTACGGGTTGGTTCTCGATCTCTGTCCGCGGGGTACTGGCCAATATAAATAATAATAATTTGGCCGAAAAATGCCGGAACATCCCTCCGATGATTATCGGCTCGTAAATTCCAGCATAAAGATATCGCGAGTAAATTGCGAGCTGGCGGTGTTCGGCGTGCGGAAAAGGGTTCCTAGGCGGTTCGGGGTATGGAACACGGTATACGAAAGAGACGGACTCACCGGTTCCGATGGGGTTGGGGTATAGATGTTGGAAGGAGGTGGGACGGATAGAGAAGCGGATAAACGCAAAAGAAAGAGAAAGAAGATCCGAAGGAGAGAGCCAGCCCCAATGTGTAGAGAAGAGCCCGAGAACAGACTCGCGCACCGTAGACACGTTGCCTCGGCACGTAGAGAGAAGAGAAAGAAAGAAGGGTTCTGTGCGAGGCCGCAAGATCCTTTTGGCTTTGGGCTTCCACACTCGGAAGTATTGTGGCGTGGCTCCGGTGTGGTTATTGCAATGTAGCCGGGGCGGTAACAGACCAATCACGTGCCGGCTACTAATTTGCTCGACTCAAACAGCTGCCGTTTTTACCGCCTAAGCGAGAGAGCGGAGACCTCTCGCTGGACCCGGTTCGCTTATATTCCTTGGCCGAGCAAGTATATCTACCTTCGATCCCTGATCGAGGGTTCGATCCCCCTTGGACTCACGCTGCGATATTCGATCGTTCTCCTCTTCGGTCTCGTTCCCCGGGCCCTCCTCGTGCTCTTATTCGATTCCTCGGACCTCTCTCGTCGTTCTCTTCTTCTTCGTCTTCTTCTTCTTCTTCTTGCGACGGGGTACCCTCTTCTACCTACTCGCTAGCCGGACAAAACATTTCTTAATTGGGTTTCGTTCGGAAGGAACGTCCGTCCGGCTGTTTCAGAGGGATCCGGCTGCTCCTGCCGTTACTGCCCGCTGCTGCTGCTGCTTCTGTCGCTGATCCTGCTGCTACCGCCGGCTCTCGCACGATTATTTATTTCCTCTTGCTCGTCAAACGCAGCGTACCCGCCTCGGACTCACCGCAGACGACAACCGGCACTCCGCTTTGCTCGCTTGTGCTTGCTTTTACTTGCTCTTGCTCGTTTTAGGTCGCTTGCTCGCGCGCGAGCAAAGGCTAATACAAATAACGAGCACGTTCCGCGCGCGATAAGCGGCGAAACCGGCGCGTTTGTACGATTGCGATCAACCGGCCCCCGTAATTCTATAAATAAACAGTTCGAGCTGAAATCGGCGAACTCGATCCTCCAGTATGGCTGGCCCGAGCTTCGCAATACGTCGCCGACAGGTCGCATGTTCTCGATCAATCCGTCGACCTGTGCCACTCAAAAGAAAAAGGGAAACGACTCCGCTCGGGGAACATTGTATTATTATAATCTGCCTGTAATTACAGGAAAGCGTGTATCAGAGCGCCCGCTCCAACGTAAATGGCTAAATACGCGCCGTAAATGATCGGCCGGCGATGTTGACTGCGCATTATCGGAATGATGGTTTCCCGGGCACGCTATGCCGACAGATTAACCGCCGATAGTGCCGATACCGGAGGATGATTCAGAATCGGGCTTGTACTCACGCTCTCGAATTATACTCTCGTCATTATTTTAATCGCGTGACCTTGCCCCCAGCATATCGCGAGAACCGTCGAGAAACGCTCGGTTGAAAACGATCCTCGCCTCCAAAGATTATGCGGATCTTGGAATTACGGCAGGTCCTCGTTACTTGTGGCCTTCGAGTTTTTTTTAGGACTACTGTGGCTCCATTATCTGTGTAGGCACGCGAGGAACGGCGAAGTGCCGGAATACCGCGATGCTTCGGTGGACCGCGATAATTGAATGTGCTTTGTCAGACTTTTTGTAAAATAGTTTGTTTATTTTATTAAGACGTATATCGTGATAAAGCGACTAGACATGTCATAAATGTAACATCGATTCGATTATACTTGCTAAAGAAACAGTGTCCGCAGAAAAGTATAAATGGAAACTACACTACAACCTCGATAACTGTCCATGGATTAGTTGCTAGGAGTGGTGGGTCAGTTGCGAATTCACAGAGTGAAGAATTAATAGGAAAATTACAAAAGCATGTATTGTATTCCTACTGGGGGGAAAAAGAAACAAAAAGAGGGATGCTTTATATTTTTGTACCGAATACCTCGCTACCCTGCACACACTTTAATGTGCACAATCAAGCATATTTGTAGAAACTACTGCAGAGTCTCAATAATTTGCATATACTTTGATGTTCACTAACAACCTTGCCTAAACTCCATCAGATTTATATTAGACGCAATTATTCCTTTAAAAAGTGACAGTATCCACTGGAAGCATTCGGAAACACCACAATACAACTACTTTGAACACACTTTGGCATTCACAATCAAACATTGTCTGTACTCAATCAGATTTTTTATAAATCCGATTATTCCTTCAGAAAGTACCAATATTTACTGGAAGCATTTGTAGAAACTACAGTAGAGCCTCGCTACTTGTGCACGAACCTCGTAAATCGTATTCCGCCGATGACCATTAGGAACAATCATATATTTAAATATAAATAAATTGAAGATTGTAGCTGAACGATCGCGAACGATGATTTTCGGTTAGGAGCAACGATCAAGGGAGTACCGTACATGGAATTCGCTCGTGCAAAGACGATCGTGACTCACGGGCTCGACGTCGTCTGGTGGCGTCGCGGACTTGCCCAGAACGGTCGCGATTAACGACCATTAACAGCTCCGCGTCCCAACGCCCTTATAATTCAGCAGGGCTGACAGTAGCTCTTGCGCGCCTCTCCGCTCCGCTCGTCGGCGTGGGCCCACGCAACCGGAGGCGCGTGAATAATGGCGCCGCGACGCGACTCCTGCGATATAATGAAATCCCGAGGCCAGAGGGCTGCTTTCCGCTCGCTCGTGAATGACCCTCGGGCTTCTGTGATGCACTGCGCATCCCGCACCCGTCACCCTGACCAGTCCCAAGAAGACTCGGGTTTCACAAGACGCATGGTTTTAATAAGTTGGCTATTAATCCTCGGAACTTCTGACCCGTCGACTCCTGGTTCCGAAAATTGCCTCGCGGATCCGAAACCGAAATATTCGATGCAGCTTCACTCTTTCCTGCCCTAACTTCTCTCTATTTGCCCAACAATTTTGTTTGAGGAAAGTAAGCGAAATAATCTGCACACGATGACAGTCCGCGCATACAATTGCCACTTAACCGTCTCGTATTTAAGAAATTGGTCGTCTATTCAGAGCTGTTATGCTAATGGGTTAACTATTTACTCTCGAAACTAATTTGACTCCAAAATTCGAACGAATTTTAACTACTCTAGAATATTTTTGTTGCATATGACTTTCTTCAATTAATCTATACAAAATTGACTGTATTTATTTGTGGCACAATTAAATGTGTAGCTATTTATTAAAGAGAAAGACATTAAACAATGTAGTTTTGTTTCGAATTATAGTAATTTATTGTGGTGCCTCAGAGAGAGAATTTACCGATGAGTTCTTCTTGTTCTCAGTGTTTCCCTTAACACACTGCTTTATGCTTGCACTATCTCACTCTCACTGTCCAGATTCACTCTCTCGGCGACAAGCACTTGCGAATAGACCTTGCTAAAACTTGCCGAGGGGAGAGTACGATGGCCCCTTGTTTTGAGGTTATATTTGTGTTCTTGGGGTTATTTCAAGAAAAAAATGTATATATAACATGTTGTCAAATTGGCCTGGTTTAGTAGGTAAAGTAATTTTCCTGTTTTTTATAAATTTGCAAATATCTCGGTAAATATGCAAAATATGGCAAAATGAGATCTTTTTTGTAGAAAATGAAATTTTATTCGCATAATCTTTGCATTTTAGCTGTCATCCAGAATTTGAACTAGTAATGGAAAATCATGTGAAATCGTACGAGGGGCCACGGGAATCGTACTCGTGCCCTTGCCGACACTCATTCAAACAGTTGTACTATCGTACTGAATATTGAAAGAATACTCCAAACCGTTCGTTTAGTATTGCAAAGCGGTCACGATAGGTCGAGCAGGGCTACTTTTGCCACGCGGAACAAGATTCGTGGCGCTGTACGTTACTTTGAAGTAACAATGTAGATAATTTCGACTCCGCTCAAGCCGGGTGACCATTAATTAGATTCTAAGATAGTCGACAACACTCTAACGGCTCCCCATGGCAATTCGGAACTCGATAACAACTTCATTCGCTTAAAGGCATTCCACGAAAGCACGGAAAATACCTGGGCGGTCGTCAAGGTTCGCCGGGACCTCTTGACACCATATTTTTCCGCCGGTCCGCCGCTGGACTCTATGACTAGCTTTCTCCTTTGTTCCGCATAGTTTTTTGCCCCATCCTGGCCGCTGTTCTTTCTCCTTACAGCGCACCCGACGTTCCTTGCATTGTTTCGCAACTTTCACCCGTATTTTCGATACGCGTTGCTCGCCACGCCGCGTCGCACCGAGCCCGGCACCGGGAATTCGTGAAACGGACGGACAAAAAAGAAACGTCGTAACAAAAGGATCCTATTTATGGGGGAGCTCGGCCAATGCGAGTACGCTTCCGTTCACCCTCGACGACTTTCACCGTGGACGGGTGTTCCTTCCAAGGGTTTTCAAGTTCGCATCCCCCTTCTGTCAGGTGACTCGTCCTTCGAAAACCGATCGCATTGCAGACGTTTCTTCGCTCGCGTCGGTGATAGTAAATTCTTCCACAAGAAATTAATCTGCGACTGGAACACCGTGGAGACATTGCTGGTAAGTCCAAATTTTATATGTTCTTACCAGTTGAAAATACACCAGAATTTATAGAACCATTCTTCTCCTTCGGTTAATAGACTTGTTCATTTTAATTGATTTGATTGCAACAGCAATGTGTGGTGTTGATAAAATATTGTACCCTATTAGGATCTGACATTTTGAGTGGCGCCGTCTGCTGCCGAAAAGTAGAAATACTTTAAGCTTGGCTTGGCTTGGCTTATAGCAGCTTACAGTGTTAACAGGTGTTAATTACAGTACAAACTTGCTGTGTTAAAACAGGTGTTAATTAAAAATAACGTTATGGATGCTCCAATTTTTCCACCGCGTAGCAAAAATAATTTTGATTACTATTCTGTGAAAGATTATGATAGTAGAGCGAGCAAACATTTGTTGCTTCGTTTCGACACTTTGAAATGAAATATGTGAAGTGAACTGCTTGAAATTTATAAGACCTCCATTTCTAAAATATAAGAAACAATTTAGTAAACAACAGTCTACTTTAACAGCTAAGATAGCTAAAGTTAGAGTGCACATTGAAAGATGTAACCAGAGTATAAAGACTTTCACCATTCTTGGTTCAGTGATGCCTGTGTCATTGGTGCCTCTAATAGAAGATATTTGTTCAATTATTTGTGCAGTAATTAATATGTCCTCACCAATTATAAGCGATTTGAAATTTATGAAATTATAATTGTAAATTTAGAAGGTATATTAAGGAACAATTTTTATTTCCTAAAATGAATTATTTGATAAAACATACTTTAAAAAGCCGCTCTCCTTCAACAAACTTTCTTTCTGCAGGATTTGTACCTGCCCACTTACAATACGTATCAATACAATGTTGAGACCATGTACTTCGTCGCCATATTGGATAGCTATATATGTATATTGTCTACGCCCCCATGTCAGATCCCAATAAGGAAACACGGTTTTGCTGCTGCTGTAAAAGAGATGTTTGGTATCGAATTTATGAATTGAAATGGTTAGTGGGCCATCTGATGTCACAAAGTTCAAACGTTCTGATTGTCACTGCTCTGAAGGTTAGTTATTTAGGATTAGGGGGTGGTATGTTCAAATATGAAGGCCCTGAAGAAAGATAATAGCAAAGACGTGTTAGGGAATGGTTCAAGAGGATTATTAAAAATATTGAACGCCCTCTTTCAATATAAATCAAGACAAAGTGGAGCTTTGCGTCCTCTAATCCCCATATATTTAGCCTCTCCTACAGTTTTCTTTTAACATTCATGAATCTATTTCACCCTTTTCTTAATAATTTATTTCTTGGCGACGTTTATTTTTCCGCAACAATTTAAATCGAATAGACCGATACAAGGAAAGAAATTTATTATATTATTAGGTCAGTGTAGAAATTTGTGCCTGATTTCGTATTAAATTACAATAAAAGATTCTGATCTGATAGCATTTCTGTGTCGATTTTAACTATTGAGGATCGAAATGGTTCTCGATGTAACTCTACTTTCGGGTCCGATTCTTGCAAGATCGTGTCTCTTCCGGTGCACGCAGGTAACCCAATAGCAGCATCGATCTTCCGGCCACTCGGACCATTAGACTCGACGTCAGTTTATTGGTCCACATATCACGCCATCGCCCAAGAGGATTCCCGTTTCTACTCTTAACCTTTCCCTGCCGCAATTTGATTTCGCTCTAATTATCGCCCCGGGCCAATGTTTCTCGTGTGTACCGGGAGCAAAGCTCGCCCAGGATAAATCCACCTGCCGGAAATTCGACGGCGATTAACATAATTAGGCCGGCGACGCGATTCCACCGCATAAATTTTCTAACCTAGCCCCGGTTGCTGTTGTCCTAGGCTTCTGCGAGCACCGTGCGTTGTCCCGCTGACTTCATCTGCTCTCTCGCGATCCTTCTCCGGTTCTGGATTTCGGTCTCTAAATAGAGACCTGGTCCTCGCTTAATTAACGCGTTTTTCCCCCAATTACTAATGGCTCTCGGCTGTACCCATCTGTTCGTCGAAGTAATCACTCTGTTTCATTCGCTCTTGAACTTTCTCGATTCGGTCGACGTCCGACGGCTCGCAATTTCTGAGATGTTTAAGCACTCTGTTCTTCTTTCTTTCTCTTGCCCCTTCTCCTCTGAGAGGAGAATAACACTAAAAGGTGTAGTAACAAGTATTCATTCTTATAATAAATACTATTTGTATCAAGCGGAGCTTTAATTTCACTACAGAATTGCACATTAATCCAAAGATATTATTCCTCTCAGGAATAAAACTGAAGTTTCAAGTATAAACATGCGATCTGACGGATTATATTAATTGGTAATGTATGAACAATGAATATTTCTATATCGGACACTTTCGTCGACGTACGACTCCCAGTGACATTTCGCCCACGATTTCCAATAAAAACAATAAAAATCTTGCAGGATGAAAAATTCTCGAAGCTTCCAGGTTCTCACCGCGATATCGCAGGATCGAATCTCTCGAACGTTCTCCAGCTGGCCGCTCGATATCGGTTTCTAAACAGTCGGTGTTTCACCGAACGTACACGGCGCTCGGGCGAAATGCGGCCAGCGGGTTTCGGGTTCCCCCGTGAAATATATAGCCAATCTCGAGAATGCTCTTGTCTGACTTTAGACCCCCCTTTCCGCGCGGGTTCGCCCTCGCCGTTTTACCGCAAGAGAACAGGGCTGACGGTGGCGTAATGCCTCGCCGGATATGCAAATCAATCCCGCAGTTTCCAATGATTTATTCGGAGCGTGCAATTCGTTTAAGTGTATCCTGATTCCATTTGGATTAGCCGGCCATTTTGGTTATTTGCGGCGTTCCCCAGGCCTCGAACCAGTCTACGAAACCTGACAGAACGCTATCCGTCTTCTAAAACCCGTCACAACCTCTTCGTTCTCTTCATTCTTTTCTGTGATCGCGTTTGTTCGCGCTGGTTGACCTCTCAATATTCAATTTTGACTCTTATAGTATACATTATACTATATTATATATACATTGACAGGTGATTGTGTGTTTGGCAATTTTTACAAGGTAAGATTCACCAAACTGCATCAGTTCAATCAATTTGACTCTATATTTCTCGCTTAAATACAACTTTTTCGGAGGGTACTAAAAATATAAATTAAATATAAGTCAGCGAAGCTAACCGGTCATTTTAATAATTTACGATCTTGCTTGGATCTCAAAGTAGACTATGAAAACACAGAGATGGAAACCGAACACTGCCTATCTAATAGAACTGATGGCGTCCTTTTCATTTGTCTGATTGCGATCTCTGGTATGAAACATTACAGATTTAAATACAAGAATGTGGAAGGGATTAGCCGGCCATTTTGGTAATTTACAACGTTGTTCAGGCTTAAATACAGGCTACGAAAATACACAGATATCAACAGAAAAGTCTGTTTCACAAAATTCGTAGCAGCCTTTTCGTTTGGTCCTGATTGCGTTCGTTCTCCGACGCGAGACTTTCCATCTTGAAATTTGAATATAAGTAAGGAAACGAATAGCCGGCCATTTTAGTTATTTGCAGCGTAGCTCGGAGTACGCAAACAGGGAACGGTGTCAGTCTGCTAGAACCGTTGGCATCCTCTTAATTTGTCCGTTCTCGCGCGCGACCTTCTATCTTCAAATTTAAATATAAGTAAAAGGGTCCGCCGGCGCAATCCGGGAATAGCACGTCGCTTTCCGGCCGGGAGGGTTGATTTGCCTTGCATGAAGCTTAAGAAGCTGCCGCCACTGAAAATTCGTTGCATCCCCGTAACACGTTCCACCCTTGGACCGTTTCTTCTTCACCCGGGAGAAGAATGAGAGGAACGGGGAAGAAGAACCGTGCACCGTGAGCCCCGGGGCGTCGCGACGCCGTCTCCTCTCTCTCTCTCCCCTCTCTCTTTCTCGTCTCTTTTCATTCACTTTTTGTTCGAACCAACTACCCTGACCCCCTTACCGTCTCCGTATCGCTCTCTTCTCACCAGACGCCCCCAAACGGCCTCTTGTTTGAATTATCTTTTTTTCTTCCTTCTCTCTCTCTCTCTCTCTCTCTCTCTCTCTCTCCTGTTTCTTCTCTCCCGGGTTTTTCCTCCCGTTTCTCGGAGCTTTTCGCCAGACGCTCACGTATCAACACTGTATTTGCCGCACGGTTTTATGCAAATGTAATCAGATTATTTGCCGTTTGCTCGGCCGTTTTGTAGACGGCCGCGCGCGCGTTTCGGGGGCAACGTTTGTTAATAGGGGCGCATGCGTTCCCCGCGAACGAACGCGCCTCGATTCCTTAATCGATCGCCGTTTCCGTGTTCCATCGACGATAAATTCTCGCCCCGTGGCCGCCGCTACACGTAACCCCCACGATTATCGTGTTGCGTTATGGGGAAATTTCGCACGGGCCCGATCCCGATCGTTTAATCGCACGATGGCCGAAGATCCTGCACACGAGACGATCCTTGCCGCGGTTCTTGGTGTTCGGAACTTCCAAAGCTGCTACTTGGAAATATCCGTCTTTGGAATATATTCACACTTACACATTAATAATTAAATTAAAAATGTAGTGCATCAACGTAAACATTCATTTATTAGACCACTATAGAATGCATTTCTACGCTTCGCTCTCGTAAACGCGATGCCCTAAACGCCCTAAACCGTGTTCGTTTAGAATTATTTCCTCGCTGCTCCAGAAGCATTGCAGCTAGAGCTTCATCTGGGTTCCTATCAAATTACTGACAATCATTTCACCCACAATGTTTTAATCGACAACATTTCAACAAGATTAATTTTATCGACACTATTAATTCATCCGCAATCTTTACATCGACACTTGTTTCATCGATATTGATTTCGCCAACAATATTAATTCACCAACATTGACATTATGCTTACTTACATAAGTTCCATAAGTTACATAAATAAGCAATATCAATGTCGGCAATTTCACCATGTCGCGTCAGTGAATGGCGATATCGATATCGGTGAAATGTTGTCGATTAACCCCTTGAGGATTTTAAACAAAGGTTAACAAACACGAGTGTTATGCCTTTCTTTTTAGACGAAATAAAATTTTATTCATTTGTAATGAATACTTGATCATTGAAGCAAATATAGTCATATCAAAAATATAAATTTTCTTTTCTCTTCTGTGACATTACCGGGAATAAAGACGCTCTAATCACTGCAGCCGTAAAGAAAGTGATACGGTAAGGGGTTAAAACGTTGTCGGTAATTTTATACAAATCCCTTCGTCAAGAGTCGGAAAACATACTGACACGATTAATGATGAATTCTTCTCGATTTATTAGCAATGAATTGGAACATGAACTAGGACTAATGTATTAGTAGGTGTAGCGGAATTGATCGACGGTCACGTATTCCGTTAGCGAAGGAATAGGCGGGAAACGCACAGCGTTGTGCGCGAAGGTGAAAAAACTGTAGCGACACGACAAACACTGCTTCTTACGAGAACAAAGTGGACTGTATTTTATTTGAGAATGAAATGTAGAACAAGAACAAAATATATGAACAATAACTGAATGCGGTGAGACTAGATCGAATGGAATATGAAAAGCGACGTCGCGTACGAGAGAGAGAGAAATCAGCGCGTAGTTGAGAAAGTACAACGAGAGACGCGACAACTGATTTCTGCGAATAATGAGCGCAAAGTGACGAAATTCGGGGAATCGAGAGATTCCGCACAATCGATGTATGGGGATTGGTTCCCGAGGATTACCCGATGATGGGGTGCCCGCTGATTGGGTCACCGTCATCGCGTGATCCTGTCGAGAAACGACGCGGTAACGCGAGTCGCGCAACGGCTTCGCAGGAGATCGCGATCGGAGGGTGACGTCACAACGGGGCGAGGAGGGCGCGTCGCGTCAACAGCCCGTTTGAATTCGCGCGATCGCGAACAGTAGGAGGGAACATCATAATTGTAGAACATAATAGGCACATACCAAGAGGAAAACGTTATAACGTCATGGCATCAGTATGTCTTTTACTATGATGAAGCCAGCTGTAATGTTTGAGAAACGTTTAGGAAAAGATTCGAGAAGAAAATGGCTTGTATTCTTCGAAGATATTTTCTTCAACTTTTTGGATCGAAGCAGACAGAATTTTAAGAGAAACGTAGCCGCGCACCGTGTCCGGCCGCGCCATTTTGTATCGCGTGGAGTGTTAATCGTCAGATTTAGTCGGCCCGGCTGGTTTATCGCTCTGTGCCATTTAGTTGTGCATCCAATTTATTTCTAGACCCCATTCAAACGGTAATTTACTCGTTTCCGGGGTATCGGCCGCGATATACGATATGATTATTTATGTTGTTTATTGTTAATGCGCACTCCGCCATTGTGTCGCCGTAATTCTGCAGATTTAGGAGCATCTGAACGCTTTTCGAGGCTCCTGAAATTGCCGTGACTGATCTACTTCACACTTGACGTTCGTAAAATATTTTACAAAAATTATTTGGCAACCTCCTTCGAAATTGTTATTTGAAAGTCTAGTAACGTTCCTCAGAGGTGAAAGCATAGTTGCAAGGCAAACGTATTTTAAATATGAACACTGTGATTTGGCGTCAAAATTTAAAACAATTCAAAAGGTACTTAATCATTTCGAGCTTTGAATAATTTATAGATTTCCATGGGGGAAACGTTAATATTGTTATATCGCTAGATCTTTTACACAGATTTGAAACACTTCGAAATTTCGGACTCGAAGCATCAATTTTCTAGCAAGGGAGGTCCTCATCATTAGCTAAAAATTGAGCAGAAAGCTTCATTCAATTACGCAGCGATAACAGCGACTTCCGGTTCTTGAAATCGAATTTAGCGGGTGCAAGGTAGCCGGAAGTTTTCGCCACGCTGAGCGAAAGTTCCTCGAGGGTCTTTTAATCTTACTCTGGCCGATACACACCGTGAGGGAGAGAGAGAGGGCCAGGGTTCTATCGACCGAAGGGTCTGGAGGTCGAAAACCCCGCCGCATCCAGCAACAACCGCCATTGTATCGGGTTGTAAAACCCTAACGACGCTTCGTGTAATTGGAGTGACCCTGTTTGACCGCGATAATGGCGAGCCCGGGGACTCGACTTCCGTCGCCACCGAGTTCGACCGAATCATATCGAACTATTACTACCTTCAAACACGATCCATAACTCTGCAATAACCATCTACCTTCTTAACCCCTCGAGGACGACGATGAATTGTCAGGTTGCTTCTGTATGATCGATGGTGATTATGAAAATGAAGTAAGTCTCGTCTTCCTCCTTCCAGATACTTCTGTGTCTGATTTGGTAAAGAAATATTTTACATTGATAACATAATACACAGTACATATATATATATATATATATATATATATATATATATATATATATATAGTATTATAATTTATCACTTCATTATATAATTATTAGTAAAATCAATCGACGTAATACATAATGCGCTAGAAGATCAATTTATTTGGAATTTTCACTTACACCACTTTCATAATCGCCAGCGAATACACAGACAAAAATGGCCGCCTCGGATTGTTAAGGAGTTATTAAAGAAACACATGCACCAATCGGGATACCGTGTATAGACTGCGGAGCTTTACACAATATAAAAATTTTGTTTATCAATTGCAACAGAACGACACCAAATATAAAGTTCTGTCGTATTAATATGTTAATAAGTTTAGTAGATTGAAAATGGTGTATTAACATGCTTCGATCCGTTTAATCTTCTCACTGTTTTGAATTTCATCTAACCAATTTTATCGTCTACCTAGTAAAATCCGCAGTTTAGTTATATCTTATAGATGTTACAATAATCTCTCGATGATTCAGACCGTCTGATATTTCCTTTAGCTATCGTGAACTTTCTAATCTTCTGTAATCAATAGACAGCGGATTTTATGCACTTGTGGCAAAAGTGACTGTAATTTAAAACCGTAAAAACATTAGAAGCATTTAATACTTCTGGTATATTATTTTCAGCCTATTAGACATATTAAGAGAGAAAATAAATTTCTCTTTAACTCCAGTCTGTTGCAGCTATAGTAGGAAATTTTGCATAAATATTCGCTGACTAGTAATCGATAGACTACAGAGTTTATACATTTATGACATAACGAGTAGGTGCAACTTATAACAATAGGAAGAATGGAATGATTTAAGAATAGTTTGGCTCCAGTCTCGTACAGTTGACGTAGACAATTTTTATTTTGCATAAAGATTTGCAGTCTAGCAATTAATTTTGAAATATTCCTCAAAGTACAGCGTGTCGATGTCGAAGGGGTTAATGTCATTCGAAATTGTCGGTTGAATCAGCTTCGGAGACCCAGATAAAGAGACCACGACTATGTGACGAAAGTTCCCGGTAGAGTTTCTACACAGGGAATGTGTAGAAGTTCTTGGCTTCCTGAGTCGGGCCACCGGTTTTCCGGGGCGGCACGGTTGCGAAAAGTTTCGCGGGAGACGTTACCGGTCGGTGAACCGGTCGCATATTTTCACCGGGCGGGGAATTGAAACCTCAAACATTGTCCGGCCGTGTACGATCGCACGGTAGGGCTTTAGATTGGATGTCATTCCGGCGGCCGTTCCCGCGATTCGCATTTATTATCAGCGATTTAACTACTTCAACATCGCCATCGCCGGCAACGCCATAAATATCAGCTACCGTAGTCCCGGAGAACGATCGTTGTTGCGATAGGGATGCACTAGATCGCGGTTGCACGACTCAACGGAGAGAGCGAGCGAAAGACAGAGAGAAACAGAGAAACAGAGAAAGATAGAGACAGAGGGACGGAGAATCGAGAGAAAGAGAGAGAGAGAGAGAGTGAGTGAGAGGGGAGCACAATGAAAAGATAGGTCGGAGCGAGGCAGACGGAGAAAGAGGGTACATAGAGGGATCGTGAGAGGAGGGATGATGCCGCCCAAGGGGAGGGGGTTGAAAGCAGGGGGTGGGCTTCCAACAAAGGTGGAACAAAGAGCGAGAGAGCGAGCCAGCCCCGGTCGAAATAGGATGGCAGACACACGAGTACAGAGAGTCGACTCTCTCTCCTGGTGGTGTACGCTAGAGGCGGCGGCGGCTATACTTATATCTATGGGCGGTGGTGCATGGTGTGCCATGATGGCAGTAACTCCGGAATCCCTGGGCTTAAACTCACCTCGCACTGAGGATCAGTGGGGAAACTTCCCGTACCGCGGCTTAAAGGCTTCGTGGTTGCTGCTCCCTTGCTTTCCCCGGGCCGAGAGCAACTTTTCGCCATGTTAATGGGCACAATATGATCATACGTGAAGCGTTTGCGTATTTATACGCGGGCGACCTCCTCCACGCCGCGCGCGCGCGCTCTCTCTCTCTCTCTCCTACCGTCTTTGGGTTTTTCGAGATCTGGGCTAAATTAGACTATTTTCTTTCGTATACTTTCGTAACTTGTACGTTTTAATGGGTTTTTAATTCGTTTGGGGTTACTTCTCTAGTCTTAGAGGTAGCTTTGTCGGGCCATATGTCATCTATTCGGTTCTCTTGAGGTCTAGATCAAAGTAAACAACATTCTTTTCTATTTTATTATATCCTGTGAATTTTAATAACATTTAATCAATTTGAGAGTTGTTTTCTAGTTTTCTTGTAGGACCAATCCTCTATTCGGTTATGTTGAAATCTTGACCAAACTAGACAATTTTTAGTCTTATAACTTATCCAAATGTGTTTTTAATTTGTGTAGAGGGTTGGTCTCTGGTTTTATAAGTAACTTTAGTAGATTACTTATTCTCTATTCGGTTCTCTTGAGATCTGAATCAAATTAGACAATTTTCTTTATCATATTCTTGTAGCATGTTTCTCTTAGGGGATTTTTAATTTATTTGGAGGGTTGTTCCATGATAATTTAATGTAAAGATTTCTAAACTCCTTTTTAATTTACAAGCACTGAAAATGTGTGGTTAATTCGTCTCCGATACATGAAGCCATAAAATGTGTATATAAAAGCGTCATTAATTTATTTACAATCAACGAAAAGTGTAGAATATATTCAGAAAAATCGATATAATTTTCTCACTAATATTTAATGATGAAACTATGTCTTCATGAAAATTTACGTTATTAAGAATTGATTAAAACTATTCGGGGTACGAGTGAATTCTATCTCTCCGCTAAATGTTGCATTTATATAAGGAACAATATTGTTTATCCGTATTTGACTTTTGTAATAATTTAATTTCACTTATTCGGTCACATTTTATGTAGACGCCTAAACATTCACAATTTATATACAATCTCTATACAAACTCGGTAGTCAGCAACAGAATTCTGACAGTTTAAAACATTTGCCAAACTAGCTCGTACTCACTCATTTCCAAAACGCACGTCTAAATTCCTAGAATATCAGTTAAGGCACACACAGTTCATTTCCCATAGATTTCAGCAAAGCAAGAAGACCAAACAATGGCGCAACGACATTTATTTCGGGCACGCGAGATCGCGCCGAATTTGCGAACACCCTTATAATACGAAATCTCGGTCGTACGTTCCCGACAGGGTATTTAAGGTCGAAAGAATAGCGTCACGGGCAAGCTGCTCGCCGAAGGGGGTGCAATCCAGCCCGCGATCGCGTATATTTTAGCGAATTCCTCTTTGCCGAGAGATAGAAAGAGAAAGAAAGCGAGAGAGAACGATCCGTTTTATGCGCGTCTGAAAAGTTAAGGAACTATTCAAGCCGGGTTACGGGTGTAGGAGATATTGCCGGATGGGGAAGTTGCACGTACGCGTGCGAGCACGAATTCGACGGAAGAAGAAGCAGTAGAAGAAGAAGAAGTCGAAGTAGACGACGACGAAGAAGAAGTAACAAGACGAGGAACAAGTGGTCCCCGAAGTTCCTCGTCGAAGTATAAAAGTCTAGTTTGCCGTTCGTCGAGGTTCGTCTCGGTGAAAATTCGGCTCGCGACCCTCGCCCGAGTTTCTCCAGTTCCCACTTTTGCTTTTCCGGTGTTTACTCTGTCGCGCTTTATGGCTGTGATTCTATGGTCTTTCTACCATAGTCCGGCACACGGGGTCGCGCATCCTCCCACGCTCCCGGAATCTCTCTCTCTCTCTCTCTCTCTCTCTCCCTCCCCCTATTTCTGTCGGTGGCTGCGCAAATCCGGGAGAAGAGAGAGGAGAGATCCACGATCGCTAATAAAGACATTAATATTGACTGGCGTGTATATCTCGATGTGCCGGAAGGGCAGACGCGATTCGACTTTCGGATAACACTTGGGGGAATAGAATGCTCGGTCACGACAGGAATAACATTTAAGAATAAAAGATGAGACCACAATGAAACTGCCTATTGCTTATTCATAAGGTGCACGGGCACGGGGTATTGGTATCGTACCGGTTTTATACGCCGGAACGCGTACATAACGAATCGGACCGAGAGCGCGCGCTTCTCTCTCAGCGCTTGTGCGCGTTCTCCGCTTGCTTTGCTCGACGTTTCGCTCGCTCTGGCCTCGTGAAAAAAATCAAATCGAATGCAAAATTGAACGGCTCGGCTTCGACGGACCAGCCGTGTTCCCGATATTTTCATCCCCAGCGAATTTTTCGTGCTCCACTCTCTCGCGCCTGTCTCTGCCGACGCGGCGCTCGCGAACCATCGCGAAATACGCTCCTTTTCCTTGTCGTTAGGCGGGACCGATATTTACGCCCAATTCCGTTTTTAGACTATATTCTTTTTCACGTTCTTGTAGCTTGTTCCTTTTAGAGGATTGTTCAACAGAGTCTTTATTTAAAGATTTTTGAACTCCTTTTTAATCTATAGGCATTGGAAATCTGTGGCTAATACGTTTTCCATAAACGAAGCCATAAAATGTGTATGTATAAAAACATCATTATTTTATTGACGATCAACGAGAAGTACAGAATTCATTGGGAAAAGACGATTTTAATTTTTTCACAAATATTTAATTATCAGATTATAAGTCTTCAAAAAATTGGTTAAAAGTGCAGGGGATGAAATGAAGCTGTAAAAACTGTCTTTTATCTTCCACCCTTTGCACTCGAAGCTATTTTGACTCTAAGAATAGAAAGTTTCATCTAATCTGGAGTATTTCTGTTACATATGATCACTTCCATCTTGTTGAAATGAAATTGTATAGCAATCGACGTTTACAAATTTATTAAATGCAGACATTTAGCAATTTAGAAATTTTTTTCAATTCTATTGTAGTAATTTTTATTGTTACCTCAGGGAGGACAGCCGAGGGCAAAGTGTTAATTAATTTTACAAAAACCAACGAAAAGGAGCATTGATTTTGTCGATTACAATATTTCCAACAGTAAAATACACCAAACATGCCACTAAAGAAATCCGGAATTTACATACACTTTCTGCAACGGATAATATTCATTAACAAAATTACCAAAACTTGCCACAAAATCGTCTACACCGATCAAGACACGTTGCCCGTACTAGTGTATCGCGGTGCTTCTTTTCACTTATCGTGTATCTTCTCTTTCCGCAACAGTTCTGAGCCCAGATGCCAACATGCTTCCCAACGTACGTCCATCAATTACGTTAATTAGTTTGAATAAATTCGGTTTGCGGATTTCATTCGATCCGGCCGTGCAATGTCGAACACGCGGCATGGCTCCGGAGAAAAAAGTGGCGGTTTACGATGGAAAATGAATGCGTCCGGTTAAGGAAGCGCGCGCGGCAGCGTTAATCCAATTTATTCAGAGGCTAATTATCGATGATAATTTACGACTTGGGTTTCGGGGCCGCAATTAACTGGCGTCCGGGTCGAAAGAATGATGTGTTCCAGCGGTGCGCTGTCCGATTCGGTGAAAGCTGAGCGTGGAGACGGTTTCGGAGTTCCGAAGATTTCCTCCCGAAAACGAGCGGCAGATGTCGAACGGGGGCCGACTCCATTGGAAAAACAGGTTCCATGGAGGATTCGGGCTGGACGCCCCGTAATGGTCCCACCCCTAGGACGTGTTACCGTTACAAAAAGGGCGCGAGAAAGAGAGAAAGAGAGGGAGAGAGAATAAGTCGGGCGGCGTGCCGTCGAGAAACGAATGGTCGAATATCAGGTTACTCGTGTACCGGCGGTCCGGTAACAACCTCCCACATCCGTAACAATTCCCCTGATTACTTCCCCACTGGCTTACAATTTGCCAATTTACTCGGAAAACTCGTAAAGCATCGACGCTTGCCATCGCGGCTTCGCTTGCTCGCTCGCACGCGTGCAACTCGATGCGACTCGATGCACTGTGCACACCGGGTCCACGCACATATGCAACGGCAACGGCCGCCGCGTTTCACATTTATCTTTTCCCGCTTTTTCCCTTCGCTCGTTTATTTCGGCCCGCGATTCCGCTCACGGACCAGCACCGAATGATGCACAATGGTCCTTTTGTGCCACTCGCCGTCTGACGGATATCTGCCCCAGCTCTCCGAAAATTTGATTCGTCCGTGATTCCAAACGGCCGCGCGTTTTTCACTTGTTACGCGAGATTGCGACTCGCGGAATCGACCGACGTGGTTGCTCAATTTCGCCGACCTGTTCGCTATGGATATACAGGGAAACGCGTTACCGATTCACTGGACAGAGATTGTTTATGGGGCTGGACATTTTTTTGCGGAACGGTTCGCCGAGACACCGAAAAGATACTGGTTTTATTTCTTCGGCTGTACTTATCGATTCTTGATCGTTTTATACAGGGTGAGTCCGAAGGAACAGAACACCTAAATATCTCCGTTACTTTTCGTTGTACAAAAGAACTTCTTAGAACAAAGTTACACTGTTTGAAGGGCCACATGTAACGGTGTAAGGGAAAAAATTTTCAAGGTCATTTTTTTAATGAGATTTTAAGGTCATCGATGTCTTTTTAAATGGAATGATATATCTTCGTTAACGTAATGTTGTAGCTGACAAAATAACGAATTCATCCGTGTAACACAATATGACCTACAAATGACCTTCAACCCAGAAAAATGGAATAAATAAAATTCAACGTGTAAGATTCATTTGCTTTGTTTTTGTTACGCAAAATTACCGAATTTGTTATTATTTTGTGTATAGCGATACATTTGAATGCAAGCAGCTCAAGGAATATTTTTAAACATTTTGCATAACAGAAATAAAACAAATGAATCTTACACGTTGAATTTTATTTATTCCATTTTTCTGGGTTGAAGGTCATTTGTAGGCCATATTGTGTTACATCGATGAATTCGTTATTTTGTCAGCTACAACATTACGTTAACGAAGATATATCATTCCACTTAAAAAATGTCCTTAAAAATTTTTTTCCCCTACACCGTTACATGTGGCCATTCAAACGGTGTAACTTTGTTCTAAGAAGTTCTTTTGTACAACGAAAAGTAACGGAGATATTTAGGTGCTCTGTTTCTTCGGACTCACCCTGTATATTTAATTTGTTAACATCTTCGAACGGTAATCGGAGCACACTGCGGACATTTATGCAAAATAAAATTTGTGTGGGCCATTTGTAAGGAAAAGTGGTTACATTGAAATTGATTACTTCAGTTAATAATTTTAATTGTTTAGGAATAACGTGACTATACACTTACATTCTTCTGATTCCAGCAGATAAAATTTCACAACAACCTACCCTTAAAATGTACAAATTCCTCCCCTCGAATTGCGATTAAAAGTGTCCATACTACTAAATTCTTTTCCAAACAGCTGTGTAAAGCTCCCACCAAACCAATAAAGAACCACCGATAGAAAATGTGACTATTCTGTCGAATGTCCAAGAAAATCTTCCTCGGAATCTTCTTCAGAAGCAACAATTTCTATCAGCGAGAGGAAACAGCCGCCTTTTCGAGATAGCAGAGCCTAGCGACATTATCGCGGCGAGCCGATTGCGGAGGATCGAATTAGCCCTCTTCAGCAAGTTGCATTACGGCGGCGACGCACCCCCCGGCGTTTGTTTGTCATCCGTGTTATAACTTCGTTTGCCAGCCATTGATTACGGTACCGGGTACACGGTGCCTTATCTTCCCCTTACACGCCTGGGGATCAGGCTCTCTCCCTCCCGGGCCTTTAAATGTCTCGTACATCCCCGAAATTAATATCTGTTGGCCCAATATCGTTCGCTCTCTCCCTCGGTTCTCTCTCTCTCTCCCTCTTTCTCGGTGTACTCTCGCGCTCGCTCCCTGCGGAATTACTTACGCACGGCTTTATTAGACGGAACGTTCCGAATGATTTCGCCGATTACTTCTTCCCAGCTTTCTTCTGCCGGCAGAAAACGAGCTCCTAGGATAACTTCCCCTCTCTCTCGCTCTCTCTCTCTTTCTTTCTTCCTCTCTCTCTGTGAGTGTCTGTCCACCGAACAGCTTTTTCGCCGGTCGTCTGGCTCCCGGCCAGTCGGATCGTCTCTCTCGCGGTTACAGGATCGTTGGCGATCATTAGGCGATACTTTGTTGAACCGCAGGCGGTTCTTTGGGGATCCGATGATCCCTTTTTAGGGGGAGCAAGTTTGTAAATTTGCGGCCGGTGAATACATAAGTCGATAAAGCGATCTAGACCGCGGGATATGCTCCATTTCGTTGGCAAACACCGGCTTGCAGTGCGCTTTTCATTTTCTTGTTTCTTTCTTGCAAGATCACGCAACGATGCCCGCGAAATTGCTCCGGTGTCTATCGTGCGTTTATCACATGTTGTCGGTTCGCCGTACGGCGCAAAACGGCGACAAAATGGCGCTCCGTGTGGGTCTGACCACCCGGGATCGCAGGACGAAGATATTAGGTTCATCTCGGGAGCTATGTTGCTTAAAATCGAAGTGAAATTGTTGGGACCAATTACATTTTATAGCCAGTTTAACCGATGGTTGCTCCGGAATCGATTTCGTTTAATCGCTCGTATCAAATATCGTTAAATCTTTGAACTCCTATAAGTTTGTGTAAGAAAATTCTTAAAAAACAACGTTCCTACGATTATTTTAAAGGATGAAGTGTCTACTTTCATACACTGGAACTTATGTTTCCCAAAGCCGCTTCTTTTTGTTACGAATTAGGTCGACGTGACACGTTTTTGTTATAACGTGAAGTTTTATAAATTTTACTGAATGTACCGAGTGTAAAAAATTTCTTTACGCATTCGTTTCAATGCGAGCTTATAGAGGGAGGTTTCCTTTTCGCAATAACTCCTCAAAAATTGACCTACGATTTTTTCTTGTGATTCTACAGTACTTTAAATGAAAAGTGTGCCTCTATACTAGACTGCATTAGACTGACTCTAGATAGGTTACACCATGATTGGATTTGCACCTCATGTAGGATCAGTGTACGTTAATAATTGTTAAAAAAGAGTTAGATACATCTGTTAGCTACCTAATAATCCAAAAATTGTGTCCGCAATAATGTGTCTAACTTCATCATTCATTTATCCGTGTTACTGTATCGTTTCAGCGTTTTCAATGTTCTCAAGCAATGCGTTGCTAAAAATTTCAGTAACAGACGTTCAGAACACTCTGAACAGAGTAAACAATATTTTCAAACTGTCTTAAAAAGCCTGTCGATCTATCCTCTCTATCAAAAAGTCGCCTAAATATTTCAACATTTGAATTCATTACAGTCATAGTCTTCGAACATTGACCAAATCATGCAATAGTTGTAAATCGTTTACAGAAGCCTTTGGCTCCATCCCTCTTCCAAAAAATTGCCACAACAGTACAAACTTTAAATTCATTACGTCCATAATCCCCAAATACAGACTAAATTATACAATATTTTCAATCTTTCACAGTAGCCTATTGATCCCTCTTCCAAAAAATCGCTAAAATAGCACAAAATTGAGATCCACTGTACAAATTGTCTCTAAAAACCCGCAACGGCGGATCCATTGTTTCATTCTCATCTTGCTGAATGTTTGTTGTGCCATTTCGACTACCGTGCAACTAGTCACAGAACCGCATCGGCGGAATCACGGTGAGTTCGCGATCGACGACGGCCAGCAGTCGCGATGTTCGTTTTGCCAGCTAATTATACGATCGCCAGGAGATACCGAGGACGTGAGCTCCCGGGGGCCGACGGTGGCCGCGAGAAAACGTGCAAAAGGTAGTCTCGCCGGCAAATTGCATCCGAAAAAGTCGTCTGCAGCCGCCGCAGCAGCGCAAGTAGGCATTTTCGGTACTGGAGGTAATTTTTTAACGCGCGTTGCATGCGAGAGTCGCAGCGTCTGACGGCATCGCGAGCGCGCGCGCATCGTACGCTTAATAACGACGGCGGCGCGGCGCACGGCGATATTCGGCTCACGGATGATGCGACGATGATGATGATCCGCCATCTCAGCGCAACTTGGGAGGTCCGCTCTTGATATCCCCCTCCGCTCTTGATCCCCCCGGCTGGCCTTCCACCCATTTCTTCTTCGTACACGCTTCACTCTTTCACCCTGGCCCCTCTTCGTCCCTCTTCACCGTGTTCTTGCCCTCCTCTACCTGGCCCTGCACGCTCTCTTGCTCTCTTGTTCTCCCCGATTCGTTCTCTTCATCTCTCTATTTCTCTTTCGCTCGCTCGCTCGATCCTCCCTGGCCGTCTCCAGATCCTTTACCTCTGCCTCCGATCTTCCATCCCTCTTTCTTGTTGCCGGTCGGCTCCCTCGCGTTCTCATCTTGCCCGTGGCTCACCAATCCCTCTTCCTCCACCTCTTTTATCTCTCCACCGTCTTCCTCCCGGCAGCTTCTTCTTCCTTCCCTCGGCCCCTCGTCGTCCCCGTCGTCATCTCTTCCGCCCAGCTAAACGTCGATCCTCTCCTGATCGGTCCCGGGCCCGAGACATATATCCATGGGAGCGTCGACAGGCTCCGATCATATTTTTTGCATCGGTATACGGGGGAAATAAGACCGTGCCGGGTCCGGGAACCGGCCAATTTGATCTCCTCCGCGACATACACGATCATGCTTTCCCTCTTACGCTGTCGTCCCGCATCCGGGAGGAACGCGCGACTATGCGACGACAACCATCGATGATCTTATCGCGATCGGGGACGCGATTTCTCACATAGATTTTAGATACGAGGGCGGAAATTGGTGAAGAATTAATTGGGTGTGTGCAAAATTTGAGTTTGTTCAGTAATCTTCAGTGATTCCTATTCTATTAGATTATCTTGACGTATTGTCAATCGAGATGACTTTGTTAGAGGTATTCTTTTTGATGCACCTTTTGTGTATAAAGATAGAATCTGAATGCAATCTAAGTTTTCTTGTAGTTCATTCTAGTTAGGACAAATGTACTTGGTTTGGAAACTTTCATGATTCACCATTATAAAAGTTAAAAAGTATGAAATTGTTAGTGCATTTGTTTCTGCCATCTATAAAATGGGCTTTTTTAGGTTTTCATCGATCCAATTTAAATTGTCTAGACTTTTATTACAGACGGGCATATTATATTCTTTGTGGAGCTGGTTAATGCTTCTGCATTAAAAAATACTGTACTTGAAAGAATCAAAAATATTAACGGCTACATTTTTCACACTTACAACCCTTCTTCTTGTTTCTTTACTCATAACACAACGTTGCTAAACTTACACTTAGTACATAGATTAGCAGACTAGCATTCCATCTGTTCATCGTAGAACGTTCTTTTCAGCATCATTTTTCAGTACAATTTATTACCGTTTGTAAATGTAAAGCATGTTATAACGGTGTATAATCAAGAACTACAACTTTATTAGACACGATTATATTCATATGCAATTTTGGTGTAAGAGCCAGCGTTCCAGGAAAACGAGATAGAAGATGACAGTTAATTCCAACACTGCCATACAGGCCAAATTAGTTCCCGTTCACCTAACCGAGGGAAGAATTGAACGACGAGCCAAGAACGTGCCGTCTTTTCATAACTTTTCCGCTCGTCTAGCAAGCCTCCCCTCGTGGGTCACGTACCTGCTAGCGAAATAAGCTCCCAGCTATCACTTTCCCTGTATTTCGTTGACTCCAATGGTGAACCATTCATGCCCCTTGTCGCTTAGGTGACTGTTCCGCGTGATATTGTTCTAGCATGGAACATCTGGTCGAGCGAATAAAGACAGACGCCTCCTGGATCGCGATCCAAAATGGAGGTTCACCGAACAATTGGGTATTCTTTGACTGTCTGTTGGGAGGGAAACGTGTGATTCGGGGAATTTCTTGAAAATTGTCGTTTAAAGTGTGAGAGATGATTGCATTGACAAATGACGTCCTCGAGGTCTGGAACCATTGATAAGTTGGAGAGTTCTTTTCAAAGTTAGTTCAATTATTGGGAATTTGTAGAGTTCTTTTCAAAGTTATTTCAATCATTGATAACTTTCTTTTCAAAGGTAGTAGAAGCTAGTAAAAATTGGGAACTTTTCAATGCAGTGGGAAATTAACAGGAATCTTTTTTCAGATGAATACTGTGGTCTCTAGATTAATAATGTCTTCATATTTTAAACATTAAATTCACAATTGTCTGTTTATCCATCCAATTTGAATACTAAGATTGTTAAATTTGAAGCAGAAGACTTTCATAATCCTAAACAATTTAATAACACCTACATCAGGTCTACATTAAAAAAACATTGTACCCATTTTTCACTAAAAAGTCTACTGGGTCTATAGTGTAGACTCTATGCATACGAGATCTCCATAGTAGCAAAAATTGTTGTAAAATCTTGCTTTAATTAAGAATGTAAAAATGTTGAAATCTACAGCTTTAGATAGGTTCTCCAAACTTTTTTCTCGAATGTCTCCAAAGTAAAAATACACAACTGAGACTGTTTCCTCCCACAAGAACAGGATTTGGCTTTACATCAGTCCCGCAGAATGAAGGCTCGAAAATTAAACACTGAAAAATTCAGAAGAAAGAAGCATCCCATTTAGAATCACTCAGAGTGTCATCTTTTCCTCCACACCCCTGGAAGTACCAAAGAATTCCTCTTCATATCAACTAAACCGCCTAAAATCAACAATAATCTTCAACTACATAGTGAAAAATCTAGAGCTTCCACAACGATGCATCATAAATCACACTTCAACTATCAAGATACGATCTCTGAGACATTATCAAATATTTCCAACTAATAATTCTGCTTAGTATAAACAGAATTTTCAGTGCTTACAATGTTTCTTTAAGACTTCAGATGCTTTTTTCTGACCGAGTATGCCAAGATATCACTATAATAAAAAATAATTAGCACTGATAATTCAGGGGCCACTGACAGTAGAATGTAAAAGAGGTTGACGGCTACCTGATGCTCGCGAAAAAATTCACGAGATAGGGTGCAGGGTTCACGAGGCGGACCAAAATGGCTCAAAGGGCTGTCGAATGTAGACCCCAGCCCTCGAAGAAGAAGACGAAGCAGCAAACTTTTGGTGGTGAGGGGGGAGGATGCACGTAAAAAGAGGCCGAAAGAAAGGTATGTCGAAAGTCCTGGTGGAAGGGGTTTTCAGTCGAGAGGGTAATCTTCAGAGACCAAGGGGGGCCAAGGGGAACTGGTCGAGAAGGTGAAGAGGGGTGGAAGAAATGGCGGGTCCGAGGTAAACGCAACCGCTTGCATCGATAAACGTAACGTCGGTAATAACCGGCAATTTGCGAGAAGGACTTTTAGTTAGGCAGTACGCGTGCTTGGGTATTCCAGAAGACGGGAGCGGCGAAAGGGGAGTGCACACGAGAGGAGAGAAGGATGAACAGGGGGGATCGGAGGACGAAGGGGGCCAGAAAAGGAACAGGGGAGAGAAAAGGGAATGGTGTGGGTCGCACTCGGCTCTCGATGGGTTGGGAGTAATTGCTATGAGAAGGGGCTGCTCGCTCACGTCTTACCGGGGGATTTCGCGACGATATTGCTGATATAAAACTGGTCGTCGCTGCCGGCGGGGATGGGGCATACCGGTGGACCCCGCTTCTTCGGAAAATGGAGAGTAACGCCCGGAATCAGCGTTAAACAACTTTTTCTTTATTAGTTTCCTTCCTTCCTTCCTTCCTTCCTCCTTTCCTTCCTGCGGCGCCCCCCCCCCCCCCCCGAGCCGAATTATTGCCCTGTTTACCGGAATTTTGAAAAACAAGAGACCCAGGGCTGGGACACGCCGAGGAACGCGCATAGTAAATAGGGAACTAGTCCTGAAGACTTGGAATTTTTTGTATATTCACCTGGCGTCTCCATTTTGTACCCTCTTAACGAGACTTGACAATTTTGGTACAATCAACCATACTGGGATGATGTACGTGCACTTTGTCGACACTCTGAGAAATTTTTCAAAACAAGTCCAGAAGATTTGGGATTTAATAATAAATTCGCCTGGCGCCTCCATTTTGTACCCTCTTAACGAGACTTGATAATATTGGTACAATCAACCATACTGGGATGATGTACGTGCACTTTGTCGACACTCTGAGAAATTTTTCAAAACAAGTCCTGAAGATTTGGGAATTTAATAATAAATTCGCCTGACGCCTCCATTTTGTACCCCCTTAATAAGACTTAATAATGTTGATACATTTAAGTCTTCAGACACAGCTGTGTATTGTACAGACGCTCTGACGAATATTTCAAAATTTATTACACAAGATCCAATTACAAGGGACGATATACTTCCACACATCATTGTTTACTTCCTAAATCTCCTACACATTATGTGGTAGCACGTCTGTAACGTTATACAACGCCAATCCTCGTTGAACACTCATAAGATCCTTCTCAAATAGTTGCACAAAAGATTCTGTTATAATACGTCATCCAATTTTGATTTACAATCTAAACGAACATGTTTCTCATGATTATTGAAGCTGTATACATTCATGTAAGAAATTCATTATATTGGACATACATTCCAATCAGTTTTATGAACCAATTTAACACTTTGATCGCCATGTCGCCCATATCTGGGTGACGGAATTATTTATACATAATTGAAAGTTAATTTTTACGTTGGTAGATTGTATGTACTAAAATTGTTTACGATCTATAAAATAGAAGAGGTTTGAAACAGTAATAAATATCAGAAAACTTCTCAGTTTTTGTTTTGATAAATGAAATGCTTTGATTTTATGTAATTTGTGTGATTGTTGAGTGGGCGATGAACGTGTTAAAAGAATAGCTACAGGACAAGTAGTGCTTACAGTGTCCCTCCAAAAAAAATTTCTAAAGATTGTCCTGTTTTGTGCGTTTTGCGGTTAATACGTTCCGACAGATGTTTAGTTGGTTTGTGCCCGGCCGGATGTAAATGAGCGTAATGCAGTTCGCCTAAGAACGGCGCGACGACGCGATACAACGATCTCGAGGATCGGTCGACGATCTATACGCCGTACCAGGCCCCAGAGGGGGCACACGGAAAAAGGAACGAGACCGAGAACGCCTTGTTTGCTCCGGAGATAACGTACCTGTACCGGCTATTATTCCGGTGAGCCCCGAACGTGTTTAGAGAGCCCACTGTCGGCGAGAAACGGCTAAAGATATCTTCATAACGACTTAATGTATTGGGCGTGGGGCGGCCTAATGACTACCTGCGCGTCGACCTTTATGCGCTAGTAGCACGTGCATGTTGCTATTATCAATCTATAAATGCACCGATCGTCCTTGGCGGATCCTACCGCGTCGACACAAAATTGTAGATAAGCTGGTAAACGCGCGAGATGCGCGCAACATCAATTTTATTTCTCATTTTTCCCTATCCTCCCGCCCCGGGCTCTCGCTCTTTTTTCTCTCAACTTCGTTCCAATATATAATACACGTTTCGCTGATCTCTTTTTTAATTGAACTTCTTCGAGCGCCTGGTTGCTTTTTCTTTCTGCGGTACTTCGAAAACTATCAACCATGTTGCAACATCGCGGCCTGCACGCCTCGATGAAGTTTGCCTTCGAACAAGCGTTATCGTCATCAATCTGAGAGAGAGGGAGAGGGAGAGAGAGAGTGCTGAAGCAGGAAAAAAGATATAATTGGAACGAACAGAGTGCTATTAGAGGCTATTCGGCGCGATTCAGTGTCGGCGCACAGATTCGGTGAATTGGCTCCGGGCTGAGAGAGTGAAAAGTGCAGGTGAACGGTTGCCCGATGCACTCCAAGTAGATTTGAAATTGTTTTATATCGTTTTCTGCTGTTCTTAACCTGCTCTTCCGAGGTGGTACTGCTTTTTTAGCGACGCTAGACTATTTTTAAACGGTCTCCCTTGCCAAGTTGTTCTCAAGGAAACGCTCAGCTATATGCTGAATTATGCTGATAATTTTATAATAACCGTCTTTCGATGTGGAAATCTGTAAACTGAATTCCAAACGGATGGAAGTATTATTGGAAATTATAGTTCGAGAGCTGCTGTTCGCATTAACGAGTTCGTCATTAGACCTTGCAAGATAGACGCCATCGACGATTTAATAGCATCCGTCTTACGTACCAATTTTCTGTTTATTTTCATGCTTCTGCGAGATCAAGGTTGATCCTCTTATTAATCTTAATATAAATAGGTAATCATTTAAACTAACTGCTGGAAATTGGAATTGAGTATTCTTGTACCAAAATGATCCCAAATTCGGTTCACCAACAATTAAAACTTAAAACAAATGAAAATGGAACTCAAAAAGTCGATGTGAAATATTGTTTCTCCCGCAGTTGACATTTACAAATTTATTCCATAAATAAATAAACAATTCGTTACACCAAACTCGACAATAAATTTCCCTTTGTCACTCCCGAGTCGAATAAAATCGTCTGCCTTCCTGAACTACATAAATTTCATATAAATTACACGTGTAACAAATTTTACGATCACCAAGGGTTAAATTTGGTTACCTCAAGGATATAAATTTTGTTCAAGCTGCAGAAATTATGTTCATGCATTTGTCTAGCGGTTTCGGTCAAAGTTTGCAGAGACAGGGCTAGTCGGATTTTAACGGGCCGCTTTGAAGAAAAGCGAGTCATCGCAGTTCGCGTGCCGGCGCGTTCGAATCGATTCATCTTCGAGTCGCAGATAAAACCGTTGCGTGGCAAATTGCTCGGTTTTACAAATTGCGCGAGTGATCGCAAATGGCACGAGCCGGTGCATCCGCGCAACCAAGCAACCCGACCGAGCTATTGCAGCTTATCCGAGACGCTTCAACGAGTACCGCCTTTCACGCGTAATCTTAATGCATTGAGATACCGACGATTTTATTGACGGCCCCGCCACCAGAGCGAATTAAGTCGATCTTAGTAGAGAACGTTAATGAAATCAAACGCCGCGCCGGTTATTAGCCGCGTGGACGGCCGATCCAACGGCCCGCGGCATCTCATTAACGATCCGCCAAGTATCGTTTTAATCATCCTCCTCAAAAGCCCTCCACTTCTCACTTATTCATACTTTATCACTCTTCTGTGGCTATTGCAAAAATTAGCCTGTATTACTGTTCGTTAATTGTATTTAGGCAGAGCACAATTCATTATAATCATTTCTTCGAGACCCAATTGGGAAAACTAAGCTGTAAATATTTGTTACTTTTATTTAGGCAGAAGACAAACGACTCAATTGTAAAAAACTAGGCTGTTGATATTTGTTATTATTATTTAAGCTTAAGAGAAATTCACTGTTGTTATTTCTTTGAGACTCAACGGGCTCATATGAAATGTTTTGTGCTCCCATTTGGCAAACATTAGTGGTGTGCGAGAACCCGAAAATTTCGAGTCGGGATGAGACAAGAATTTTTTTCGAGATCGGGACGAGTTCTCGAAAATTTCAGGATTCTCGATTATGTCGAGATTCTGGAAAATTTCGGGATTCTCGATTATGTCGAGATTGTCGAAAGTTTCGAGATTCTCGAAAGTCTCGGGATTGTCGAAAGTTTCGGGATTTTCGAAAATGTTAGTGTTTTAGTACTCGATTACCGTTATGAGAGTCGCTTCAAAATCGATGGCGGTATGGGATTTCCGATATTTGAGACGTATCCGAAAACCACATTATAAAATTTATTCGAGACTTTCGCGAATCTCGAACATTTTCGAGAATCCCGAAACCTAGAATCTCGAACATTTTCGAGAATCTTGACAAAATCGAGAATCTGGAACATTTTCGAGAATCTTAACAAAATCGAGAATCTCGAACATTTTCGAGAACCCGACCTGTCTCGTCTCGATGTCTTCCCGACCTGTCTCGACCATCGGGATTTATAAATTTTCGCGTTCTCGCACACCCCTAGCAAGCATAATAGTAAGTAACAATAGTAAATGGGTTATGTCAGGTCAAAAGTGTCATTTTTATTTTCTTGTATTTTTATAGCTAACATTTTCAGTGAACGTCAGAAATTGTCACAAAATTGGAATTTATAATAGTTAGCTTCCCCTAGAAATTTTATAGAATATATTTTGTTTCTGTCGCCATTTTAATCGTCCCTCCGCCCATTTGCGTTCCCCAAACGCAAGGGTAAAATAAGTCGTCATGTAACCGAGAGGGTAAAGTGAATTTTATTCTAATCTAAAAGCGTGGGACTGCTCACGGGGTGATTTTATCTGTCCGAATGTGAATGTTTTATTTTTGAAGATTCTGTTGTCCCAGACGATAAAAAACACATCACTAACTGTATAATTTTGAGGGTTGGACAAATTTAATGTTTCGAGGGTGCTGGTTATCCACAGAATGCTTATTGAATCTTCTAATTACTCTTCCATTGTAAAAAGAATACACTCGTTTATGTTACTACGTCTTCAATATTTTCATGACCGTCGGTGTTTATTTTTATCTCCATCATTCCATTTGATTGCCTTTTTTAAACATCTAAAATGACTGAGGTCGTAAGAAAAATAGTTGGAAGCTTATTAATAATTTTGTTTCTAGTGAAGAAATATAATAATTTGATTAAAACGTTATTTAATAGTCTCATGAAGTTCAGTACGCATTTTCCATCACTGTTATCCTATCGGATTGATTTTTTCAGTTGATACAAATTACAATGCAACTTAAAAATTCGGAAGCTGTATTAGGAGGTTTATTAATTGTTATTCTTCATCTTTAAATTTTCCACTCCATTCTCATTTTTATTAGCATCCATTCTTCATGTATATCGATTCATCCGATTATCCTTTTCAGATGATACAAATTAATGTAACCATAAATGTTCGAACCCCTAAGAAAACTATTTGGAAGCAACGTAACGTACTATTCCAAGTACTTTTCTTCTGTCAGAATTATAGAATAATTTCCTCCAACGCCATCGATACACCTCATCGATATTTCACCACCTATCTACAATCGATTGTATCCCCGTATCGAGTCAACCGAACACATCGCTGACCGCAGCCTTAAGAAAAATCCTCTGGCCAAAAGTTATGGTCAACCATAAACAACCAGTCCCAGGCTACAGGACGAAAAAACTTCGTTCTATTCTACTTCCACCCCCGCGTCATCTATATATCGCGTTTCATCCCCTTTTCCATATCACTGGACGTTCCAATTTATTTATCGCGTATTATATACGCAGGAATAGTTGTCACTGGGATCGAGAGCTCGCGGTCGCCGTTGCGCTCGGCTCGCCGCGCCGCGCTGGTAAAAATATAGATTTTCATTCGCGAGAATTCGGATTTATATCTGTTTATTCGAAGTTGGGCAGCGGTCGGGAAGCCCGGATCAGCTATCACGCGAATGTCGTCGATATCCTCCTTTTAACCGCTCGCTATCAAACGTTTTTCCGCGGGCCACTTGACCGTCAATCGACCACCACCGAGGCTCATAGACAGGACAATACTTCCGCGTGGTTTATACGACCCCCCGCGGAGAGTATTTGCCGGGCCGTGTGCACCGGCAAATATCACCTCGCTCTCGTATTTCGCGATTCCATTTTATTTACGATAAAGTCGCCGGCGCGGCACGAAGGGGTTGCTGCTCTCTCTCTGGTTGCCGAAGGGGTGGGAACAGTGGGCTGGCTCGGTTTTCGACGGGGGCGAGAGAGAGTTAGTTTTTGCCGCAATAAAACGCGCCTATCTAATCAAGCCCCGTCCCGGAATTGATGGGCCACCGACCATTATCGCCGTTATGGAACGCGCACATCTATCAGCCGGCCCGAAGTGCCGCACCGCGAGAAAGATTTTCCTATTGTCACTGGCTTTTCCGGGGCTTTCTCGCTCGACGCGTTATCCCACCACGCCGACGACCGCCTGGTCAATAAGCCTGATCGCATTCGAATACACTCCGTGATCCCAATTTTTTCGTTTTACTCTTTGCTCTGTCTCTCTCTTTTTTTTCTGCACCGGTTTCGAACAGCAATCGGATCGCTTCCGGCGACTATGAGGTCCGATAGAGGCCATTGCTTCGATTGCCGGTTCTTCTGATTTAGCGTGGCTTCGTCCTGTGCAAAATTTTGTTGGCTGTGAGAAGGTGCATTTAATTGGTGGAATTGTGGTGGGTACTGTTTTACATTGATCTTTGGAGAAATTGAATAGCTTGTCTTTTATTCAGCTTTTATTCAGCTTCTGTGCAGCTCCTTTTTAGCATCCTCCATGTTTTTCTCATTTTCTTTTACGTTTATTGACAAGGTAGTTATCAGTTTTGAAAAATTCTTCTTTGAATTTGTGCTTGCTTTCGGATCCAGAATATTGTTGGAGCAGTTCACAAGACAAAAATGAAAAACGATCACTTAGGGGTGCGGGAATCGTACGATGTCGCTTCGCGCTTAATCAGTCGTACGTTACGCACGATAGTAGTCACTTAGTTCATCTTAGTCATTCTCATTTATATTACCTTCCTAGTTAGGAATCAATAAATATAGTATTTAGACATTGCTTTAATCAATTACCTACATACACAACAAATATGAATGAATGTATACGGGGACCAAAGTAAAATTAAATGCTTCAATTTAAGTGCTTGTCTAAAGACTTTCTCTGAATTCAATCGTTCACCAGTCCTAAGCATTTGCGCATTCTCTGGACATATTTCAGCGAGGGAAAATTGCGCAAAAATTCCGAGCGCAATTAAGGTGGGATAATTGAGATTTCTCCAGTGTTTGTGAAGATTCTAGACAGCCGAATAGTTGAGGCCCTGTCGCAAAATCTCGAAGGGAGCACACCTTGGGGACACGATCGTTCGGGAACGTCGGTCGCGTGTTTAAGCGTTTGAAATACGACTGGTCTCTACGCGCGTATACAAAAGGACGGTCTTTCTTCCGAGCGACTCTCTCTCTCTCTCTCTCTCTCTCTCTCTCTCTCTCTCTCTCTTTCTCTCTCTCTCTCTCTCTCTCTCTCTCTCTCTTTCTCACTCTGTGTGTGTGTGTGTGTGTGTGTGGCGTTTAAAGGGGGGCTTAGACCCAACAATGCTTGTTTATGCGTTCTTCGCCGCGTTCGTACGCGTTTCTCGCGAGAGGGGGGATTAACTCGATTAACTTCGAACGTCGTAGACGTAGAGAATGTGATAGCTGTTGTGGGGGGTGCGCGCGCGCTTGCGAGACCCGTTTCTGAGCAGTTTGTGGCTGCTTGGGGGATGATTAACCCTTTAATGGCCGAATACGTTCGCCCAGTACGTTTTCGAAGCGCGTGAGAAAATTAATTGCGTGTCCTTGTGCAGCTCACTAGGAATGTTCTACACGCACGAACACGCCACGGCTGTATTATGTTTCTTTCGGGCACCAGAGAATTTCATCGGGTCCAATTGAAATACAAAGTACACCATGGAACAGGTGGTTTCATAATGCACACTCTGTCAAAAATTTTTCGTCGTCTACCATAGAGGAGAAGAGAGAACTAAAGCATGTAGAGTCTATTGTATTAGGATCCGGGATTTTATATAACTTTTCGGCTGGATTTATTAACAGTGATTCCACCGAGCATAAAAACCGGCATATTAGCTTATGAAACAGAGAAGATTAAATTAATTTTAATTTTTGTATGATTTTTATTACGTGTGTCTGATTAATGAATTGTATTCAATCACTGAAAACGTTGAAAGCGTCTTTATTATTTCAATAATCTTGGGATTCACCACGTGGCGTGGGTTTGACTATTGTCAATTTAGCGCTAACTTCATTCCTTACAGGACGGTTGCAAATGGAATTACTAGATTATTTTACAATGACATACAACTGCAAAAATGGCTGCAAGAAGGATTTCTCTCCATAAGTACATAGAATAAAGTACTAAAAAATTGGCCCCCTATTTCACGACATACTGTACGCTTAACACTAGGTTTACGTAATTTTTACGAGTTCTAATATTTTTAATTTACGATTATTGAGATTGTAAAGATACAGCCATGAGGAATTATTCAAAAAGTTTATTTCTTTGGATATATATTACATTATTGACGATATAGCTAAAATCGTGGATAGACATATTCGTGTTATTTTTTTAAAGTAATGTAAAGAGTATCTTTTAATGCTCTGTAGATCTAGTGTTAAAGCGAAGCCGATCTTTTTAGTCGATACTCGGAACGAATCGGAATGCAGACAGCATGCCCGAACAGCGCAGTGTGGAATGGTTTACGGTGTTCGGCTCGTTTGCGGTAAAAGGCAGAAGAAACGTGGAAGAACTTGTATTACGTGGAAACGGTACCGGCGACCGGAAGTGCCGGCGCTTTCCAGGCCGTCGAAAGTGTCCGAGTGATTCTCGTCCGAGGCGCGAACCGGTCGGTAACCTGTCACCGTTCACGCCAATTTCCTTTCTGCCTCTATCGCCTCTATTCACCGTTTCCTCTCTTTTTCCCCCCTGTACGCGTGTTTTCGATCGCTCGCGGGTCGCCTCGTCGAATCAACGGGTTCCCGAGAAAACTCGCGAGAGAGAGCAGGTTGTTTTTGACATCGATAATCAGCTCGGTAACGATCCGGCCGCGTTCAAATTCGACGTGTATCGGATGAAGAGAGTACGAAGGCGGAATTTATCGGCGGGACCTGCATAGCGGCCAATCTGGCTGGCAACATGGCGCGTTCGTGAAAAAGAGGGAATGGCGCAGAGGGGGATACGAACGCGGTCGAAGGGCAAAAGAGGGAAAAGGGAGAGAGAGAAAGAGAGAGAGAGAGAGCATCGGACCGTTGAGAGGAGGTGCAGAGAGGCAGAGGACGATCAGGAGGATGAGGGCGACGAAGGGAGGAGGTGAGGGATAGAATGAAAAAAGAGTCTCGTCGCGGGGGCCGGCCCTGCGGGGACTAATTTTTATTTTCCCTCTTTTCCTGTAAGTGCTCCTCCGCGTCCACCTATTTCTCATAAATTTGAATTAATTTACATGCATTTGAATTTAATGCACCGGCCATACTTTATCAAAGCAATTAAGCTTTTAAGCGCGCATTTGCATTAATCCAATGTTTACAATTACGGGTACGGATCTCTTCTTGTCCCGACCCGAAAACGTCCAGCAGGGAAGTGGGGAGCTTGAAGATGCTAAGAGTGAGACAAAGAGAGAGTGCCGTGGTCGATTCTACAACCTATCTTTCTCTCTCTATCTTCGAACTTCTACGTGAGCGAGGAGATAGATCTTGCAGATTTCTTCGTGACGAAATACGCCAGCAACGAGCGAAACGGAACGAGCGAGGGGTGGGCGGTTGGAAACGAACAGAAGGAAGAGAGAGAGAGAGAGAAACAGAAGAAAAATATTCTGCGATAGTGTACTCGGCACGGCGTCCCGACGTCGTTAAGTCGACGCATCCGATTTACGATGTTTCCTGGCAAAAATGCAAACGATCCCCGGGACGTTTTGTCGAGCGCGCGCGCGCGAGAGAGCGCCACGAAGCTGGAAAAACGATAATTCCGTGCGTACTTCCCTGCGTGCCATCTTTTCTTTCTCTGGCTCTCTTTTATATCGAATCCTCCTTTGGCCGGTTACTCACCGAAGCGATTAATTAGCGGCCGTGTAGATCACGTTCAAGTCGTTGATAGCTCCGGTGAACGGACCCGCGGCCGTTAGAAATCGGGACGGGGTTATCGCTAATTGACTGCAGCGCCCGGAAAAAAGGCTTTTGAATCGTAAATGATCGCCTCATGCGAGGAACCTTACGAGCAGTTAATTGAATACGGCGCGTGTTACGTGTTAACGAAGATATCAATCATCTCGCCATGATCAATATTAATGATTTTCTAGACGGCGTGCTGCGCTTCTATGCGATCTGATCGTCCTTCGTCGTGAGCGATGGCGCCGGTTCCCTAGTGATTCTATGCGAATTCGCCATTCTTCCCACGTTACACATATAGGGGCTTTAAAATGTATTCACATTTTTTAAAACATTTTGAAACGTAAAATTAGATCGGAATTCAAAGATATACAAGGTTATAAGAGTTTAAGTGTTGACAGCTCTATAAGTTCCGTGGGGTAGAGTCGTACAAAAATAAAAGGCTCATTTCAAAGCTTGAAGTATGTATTTTAGAAGAGCATCGTTCATTTGATTTAAAAATTTTTCTTTTATGTTACAGACGGAAAAATTAAGATACGTCTTTACTAAAAAAATTGTGAAAATTGGAATGTCTTTAGAAACGTTAAAAATTGTTTTTTTCGGAACTGAATCCACAATGAATTTCAAGATTGAAACTTCCTCTTTATAACAACGCTTCAAAATTTGATTTATGATTTTTTTAGCGATTTTGTGGAAACAAAGCTAGTACCGAGTCCTGTCATGTGATACCTTCATGATGCACTTTGTAAATATTACTATAAATTTGGACGGTACACGTTCGCTGTAGAGCTTAATATAACGATGAAAAAAAATCGTACATCAATTTTTAAGATGTCATTCTAAAGAGGAAACTTCAAACTTCAAATCCCTTTTACATTCAGTCCAGAAAGAAATTTGTTAACGTTTTTAAAGACATTTGAATTTGCAGTATTTTCAAGGGGAAAGGTATCTTCACTTTCCCATCAGCTGATCTTCGGTCAAATTACAAATGTTGTGCATCTGTTGTAAGAAACTTGTATTAACCATTTCTTTAACAGTATCTACTATCCACCGTTATATTTATCAAGACACTAACCAGTAGATTTTGTTACCTCAACAATTGATAATCATTGCCAGATCGACACATATCACATACATCAAGCGTACCAAATAATTCGCGTACGATTTATGCAATGCAGAAGAATTGAAAAGGTATTAGTTTATTATTAAACCCAACCTTTACCTCGGCCTTCCCGAGACGGTGATCAACGTGTTAGCATTCAAAGACGAATCTCCATCACGGAGACGGCCTTAATGACCCCGGTGCCTAGGCGCGCAGGCTGCATCATTTAAATAGTGATTTCTGAAGCGTGCTGTTCTTCCGGTATCGGGCGGAATAGAATCGTGCCGTGGCGATGATCGGCGAAAAATCGGGGTTTGGCGTGTTCCGCGGGGTTTCTCGAAAATCGCAGGAGAGGATCAGCAACTGGGATGGTTCCGTAGTTACAGGTTGGTCAGAGACTCGCGGTTACGATGGACGAGGCGGCGCGGCACGAGATCTTATCCAGGCGTAGCAGTGGCCACTGAATCATCCGCTTTGAATAGGGCTTCGCTTCACTCCCTATATTATACCTATAGGTACTATCCTTCTACCTATGCCCGCGTTCGCGGCTCGATATAGCCTCCACCGTCGTCGTTGTCGTCTATCCAAACCCTTGAGAGAGAGAGCGAGAGAGAAATGAAGGGAGTTGAGGTCCCTTTCCGAAGGGGCAGAAGTTGTCGGGGAAGGGAGGGAAGGGTGACTGGAGCGAGATCGAGCTACACGGTGTATAAGTGCCCGTTCTACGGCAGAAACCTTGGTGCGCACTAAATTACCAAGCACGACACTGTCACACCGTTGCCGCGCGGCGCTCTCGCAGCCACCTTGCAACTCACAAGTCGCCCTCTACCTGGCCATGACTTACAAGTTGGCGATAGCGGCCGCTACCACAGTCTTAATCAGCATAAATCATACCGACAATGCGGCAGTGACCGCCTTTAGGAGCACCCTGGAGCACCCACCCTATTCGCAGCGAAAATGGGAGCTCGATCCCGACCGCGGATATCTGATACGTTTACAACCGTCATCCCGGTACCCAGGGCGCAAAGGGGTGAGCGGGTTGATTCTACACGCTCGTTCCACCCCTCGTTGCGAACCAGACTTTACAGCTCTGTCTCTCAGCTGCCTAATTGCAATTACTAGGCTGCTGTACACTTGCACTGTGTTTTCTTCCATGACATTGGGTGTGATGAGTTGGCGTGTTGCGATGTTGATATGGGTGATCGGTATTTTGGACTGTGTTGTGTTCATCTACATTATTAACACTTTGAGTGTTGCGTCTCTCAGAAATAGTGGTCGGAATTATTTGAATGAATTTTTGAAAAGATTTTTGCACGAATATACTCAGTATACCAAGTTAGATAGAATCTGCAAAATGCAAATTGGTTGAAAGAGTACTCGGTGTATGAGTAAGCATCATGTATAAAAATTATTTAATTTTTATTTCATGAAATAAATGATCGAAGTGTTAAAATGATGATATGGATAAATAGATCTTAATTGTGGGGTGGTGGAACTTTTTTACGACTATGCAATCGGCAACGCTTAGGAGTGTTCACGGAATTACTTGTCAACTTTTTTAAACACAACGATAATGCCATCTACTAAAATCGCAACAATAAAGTAGTCTATCAGTATTTCTTATTTAAAAGAATAGCATTTAATGAATTTCATGTAGACATTTATTTAATTCAAATCGTCAGCAACATTTCGAGTAAAGATTTTCTTCAAACAAGACTGATACCGTCTATTAAAATTGACAAATACGTTTCTTGTTTCAAGTAGTAGTGTTTCTTCAATTCTATATAGACATTTACTTATTGAAAACTTCTGAGCTACATTTTAAGTACATTTCTTCCTCGAACAGCAATAATTATCATGTAATGAAATCGTAATACCTATTTCATATCTAAAAGCGTAACATTTCATCCATTTTATCTAGACATTTATTGATTATAAACTTCTCAGCAACATCTTGGGATGATTTATTTCCCAAACAAAAATAATCATCGTGTAATAAAATCGTAACTCACATTCCCTATCTAAAAGAGCAACAATTCATGAACTTTACTTTCTCTATACCTTTATTATACCTAACCCAGACATTTATTTATTGAAAACTTCTCAGCAACATCTTGGGTTGATTTATTTCCCAAACAGCAATAATTATCATGTAATAAAGTCGGATCACACATTTCTTACCTAACAGAACAACACATCATTTTTATTTAGACATTTACGTATTTAAATCTTCTCGGGAAAAATTTCAATATACATTCCTTGCTGAAATAGACATTTCATGAACTTTATCCACACATCTATTGTACTAGCTTCAAATTCCCAGCAAAGTCTCAAAGTTAGTTTCTCCACTGGCCTCTCTGCAACAAAATGTAGCAACCGAGAGTGTCATCGTATTGCCTCTCGGTTCCATAAATATTCCGTATTCCGTTGAAGCTCGTGCTCTCGACACGGGACAGTTAAGAGTCTTGGCCGTCGACGGTTTCTCTGGCCAGAGCTTCATCGTTCTCAGAAATAAATCTGAAATCAGTGGACGTCCGTTTCAAGTCTTGTGAGATACTTGGCGTGTACCGCGTGCGCACGATGTGATCCTGAGTGTCGTGTAATCTTAAAATGGCCGCGGACGCCTCGCGCTCAAGAGAAACGCGAGTGGATTAGCCGGTACACGTGCGATCGCGAGCGCTCCCTAGACTTATGGCAGCGGCCGGGTGCATCTGTGAGAAGGAGCCAAGATTGTTTTCGTGTTTCCATCGGTACTGAAATCCCGCGGGCTTGAATCGGCGATGTGCGCGCAGCTCGTGATCATTACGCGTGAAATCTGGACATTACCCGTTCCTCTCCCCTCGGCCCCAGTGTTCCCTGGGTAAATTCGAAATTGTATGCTTCAAAACGTGTACTCAGCCATCGCGAGACAGGGCTCGTCGATTCATGGAATCTCGAAAATCGCGCTTTCACGCACCGCGAATAACGATCTCTCCGATGCTGAGGATTCCCCTTCGGGATACTGTCGAGCCATCATTTTCTCCACTGATCAGTTCTCGGCAGGTTCCTCCGGGCTCCTGACCTTGGCAGCATCCCACGTCGTTGCTCTTGTAATTATTAGGGAAAGCAATTATCTCGCACGGATGGAATGGTAATTTTAATCTCCCGTTGAATTATAGATACGTTGACCGTCGTTGTCGTCGGCTTCGAGAAAAATCGAAACAAGGGCCAACGAACCGAGAGTCTTATTCTACGAGTTTGTTAGCTGACTCGCTATCAGTCTACCCTGCGATTTTTGCGGGCTACTCGGGACGACTGTGCGCAGGTAGCTCGTTGTTCAGGTATTCGAGGGCGTCGCTAATTCATCCCGATGAAAAAGGAACGAGATTATATTCAGGGAGGGGGGGGGGAGAGTCGAATGAAAAGGCAACAGGAGCTCTCCCGCGAGCTCGGAATCGGTATTTTGACTATTTCCACGGTTACACCTTGGGGGCCAGGTTAAAAATTCCATTTTCATAAGGCTTCCTTTTGCTTCCTGATTCCCGATTTGCATAGAACATCCTCCGCCCCGGCGTCTATATCACTCGGGCCCGGCAGATTGTAGATCGCCTTGGCACAATATATCACGTCGAAATCCCGAAAGGTTACCTACTTCCATTCCACCTTCGCCGTTGCTGAAACCCGTCGACGATCCCTGAAAAGCCTGCAGGAGAGGAGGGAGGGCTGCTCTCTTTCTCATACACTCGCTCATTCGTTTACTCTCCCGCTCATACAAGCATTCGCGTTCTATCTGCCGAAAGAAACCAATTGTTCTTCCGTCGCTGGAAATCCTGCGAAAACCGTGATATAGGACGCTAAAACTAGAGAGAGAGAAAGAAAGAGTGAGAGAGAGGGAAAGAGAGAGACTAATCGGTGTCGCCGCGAACCGGATCCACAGGATTTTCGAACGAAGCCAGAAAAGTTGCCGAGGAACACTTTTGGCAGCCGGCTGCCGCATATCGCGGATCGCGGATGTCGTGAATGGAGTAACCGGGGAGAACTAGTTCCGCCGAACTTTCCTGATTTACGCGAGTTCATTATTATTTTCGCGCGACGGAATAATCACGCCCCCGCTCTTTCTCTCCCTCTCTCTCTCTCTCTCTCTTTCTTTCTCTCTCTCTCTCTCCAAACCAACTCCAACCCTCTCACTACCGTTCGCGGACCACGCACCAACACGAAAACTACCATCGCCGAGGCACGCTGAATAATAGGTCCGATTTCTTTATTCTTTGCGGATCCTCGGCCTCCAGCCCCATATTTATGGCAGTTGCAGGTTCGTCCTGGGCTTCGAACCAACGAGGACTGGATCTTGTCCAGGTGTTAACGCACAGCCATGATTTTTTAACGATTCTTTAAGTGAAAATGTGCTGAGATTATTTGACACAAAATGTCAATGGACATAATGTTGCTTGAAAAATAAAAACCACCTTTAATATTCGTGTTATTTTAACTCAAAAAGTGTACCTCCTTGTAATAACGTACTTTAACATTTTATTGGAATTTTCGTAATGAAAGATGTCAACGCTGACGACTACACTGTTGTTTGAAAAATTAAAGCATCTTTTGGTATTGTTATTTTTGTTATCATACAATTCTGTAAAGTATTAATATAATTCCTATCATTATAAACTTTGTCTAAAAAATAAATATGGTGAAGTTATAACTTTAATTAAAAGATTGCAGATTTTATGTATACATAATAGTTATTAAAGATAGATATTAAGATGGTTATTATGTATAAACTATAGTTATTAAAAAGAGATCATTTTTCATTTGACTCTCATCGCTTACAATCGTTACAAATTGAAGCAATTCTTATTTTGATTAGAGATCCAACCGTATAATAGCATCCTTTATTTTTAATTGTAACCAAGTATCCTTTATCAGATAAAAATAATAATTGTATATGGAACACTGTTTCAAATGTCCAAGATGCGTTGTACAATCTTCCCGAAAAGATCTATGCAGTATAACCTCTACTTTACTATCAGATAAAGATAATATTTTTAAATGAAACTCCCCAATCTCCCCAATAAAGTGCCACTTAACAGTCGGAGAATTTTGTTCACCTAATGTATTACTTGTAACTTCCGACAATAAGTGTAGTGTAGGTAAAAATGTACAGTGACCTAATGCGAAGATGTGGCTGGAGATAGCCTAAGTCAACAAACTCGTCGGGCACCAAATAATTTCATAAATCCACAAAAGTTTCACATACAAAAGTTTCCCCGTGGTTTTTCTAAAAACATTGGCAGTCAATCACGCGACGCAACTTTTCAGAAAATCGTCGACAGATTACAAACTCCCTACAGCTATAATTCTACCATGTAATACCAGGTTATACCAACATTTTATGTAGAGGCTACATATAAAAAGCTGATTTACAACACGCGCGGCCTGTATGCAAAGCTTGTTTTTAGGTGTCCGCACGGTGCGCGTTAAGCAATTAGCATCGGTAGGGCAGTTCTGTGTTAGTCGCCTGTAATCGGGACATTGGGCCGTTTCTTTACGATCACCCGGTATAATCGCTATCGATCACGCTGCTGTCCGTTAAGATGGACACCCAGCGCGCCGACCAATCCGGAGCACCCAAGAAGCGCCGGCCCACTCGGGTTGGAACGTGCAATTTCCGCGGATCGAGCCGAAATATCGCCGTGACACAAAGTAGCTTTTAATATATGCAAGAAAGAGAGAGAGAAAGAGAGAGGGAGAGAATAGCAGCCCAGGGTTTACGGCGATGGATTTTTGCATAACGTGTTTACGCGAGCGAGTTGCGCTCGGCTCGCCATTATATCGCTCCACCCCTTCTTCCCGCCGAGCCTCGAAAAACGGGCCTTATCGAGGGGGGCAATGGGGGTTCACCGGCTCCGAAATTTCAGCGCGCGCGTTTCCCCCGTCCGAGGATGGATTCGGGTAATTGAGCGGCCGCGGGTCGCAGGCCGAATTTCGTGCGCGCGTGCGCCGCATCGGGGCCCCGAGGCTGCGAGGGCCCCCGGTAATCATAGTTTCTTGCCGCGAAGCGTGATGGCGTCTTGGTCGTCGAAACCGGCTTTCCCCACCACCGCGAGCGCCGAGGCTGGCAGTGGCGGCGGGGTTACGGCTCCCCCTCCCCGTCAGGCCCGTCGAACTCGCAGGAGCCACTGCCCCCTCTCCTCTCCTCAACACCCAACCACCATGGTGGTGCGGTCCGGCCGATTTCCAGGGGATTTCGTAATCCGTATTCCCTTGCAAATTACCGAACACTTCTCCGGTCTCGGACGATCCGCGGCGCGATGTATGTTTTCCGGAGCGAGCAGGGCTGAAGTTAAGTCATTAACCGAAACGCGCGGAGCTCCGACCAATCGGCAATGCGGTTTCCATGCCCGGCATCCCTATTATTAATCGCACGAAAGCGATTCTCTGATGATATCTTCTAAATAATGTGGCCCGGTTTCTCCGAGTCTTTGACTCGAGACTTCGCAGAAGCCCTTCTCACATTAAATGAAGTTTAACGGGGCAGGGTGAAGTGTGAGCAGGCCGGTCGGCTACGGGAGATCGGTGAAGTTGATTCGCGCGCGCGCGGGTACCGGTTCCGGGGTCCACTCTCCTCTCTCTCTCTCTCCCTCTCTCCCTCCCTCTCTCTCTCTCTCTCTCTCTCTCTCTCTCTCTCTCTCTCTCTCTCTCTCTCTCTCTCTCTCTCTCTCTCTAAGCGACTTATCGTGCGCGCGAGACGCTCCGCCCGATATAATTGATGATCGATCGCCGATTTGCATTTGCCGATTCGGCGTTGAAAGCCGAACGGTAGGGGGAGAAAAATAAAGCTGCCGGCGGACAGCAAATCACGAGCCCTGCTTGCAAATTATCGAATCATCTAGCCCCGGTACTTGTTAACTGGTACAAGTTAAGTCATTACTGCGGAATGCAGTCGCGCAGGGGGCATGCATTATACATTTCTGCCAGCTCTCTACCCTACTATAAGTCTGCGACGTGCTACCGAGGACCTAGGCGACGACGACCCCTATACTCTCTATCTCTCTTGTACGAACCTGCAAAGACCGTATCGTAACCTTTCAGGAATTATATCGTTTCTCGTCTGTGGTTTACGTAATCTTCGTTCCGCGTGTCGGCGACACGCCGAAGTGAACTTTGATACGAAAATATTCCGAACCAGGGCCCCGTTGATCTTCTTCTGGCACGCTTGCTCTCGGTTACGCGTGAACCGTGCCCGCATAGCAATCTGCTGCACAGTGAAATAGTGGAACGTATCGGTTTGATATACAACTGCCGCTTTTCATTGCCTCGTGAGCGCCAGAGAAATGTATTGGGAATTATTTATTAGCCGGCCGATGGATAAAGTCGGCTTTCCCCGCAACGGAGCAACAATGGCTTTTCTACCGTTAGCGCGTGATAACTCATTTCAAAGGTTATAAGTTGCTAACGCGAGATATTTTGAGTTATTTTGATGCTATCCCTGATCCTTTCACTCCGCTGGGGAGGACGTGTTTATTCTGTTAATGGCTGCGGGAGCGACCTCTGGATCTCTCGGATCCAGATGCTTTTCTTTTCAAGGCATGCAAACTCTGGTAGAAGTTATAGAACACAAAAATTTTAAACTTCATTATTGTGATTTTTGGATTTTTTTCTAGCAGCGAGAAGAATAAAATTATCATAGCTTGTTAGAATTGATTATAAATAGAACTGAAATATTCCTTTTTTTCTTGTATGTACTCCTACATAATAATTTTTATTCAGATTGAATTTATTCTGGTTTCATATAATTTTAATGCTAATATATACCTACTTGAGTATTTTAGTTTATTAAAAAGTTTCTTATGAAAACATTTTTACAGTTTAAATAGTTGTAAAAGTACTTCAATTTGATTCAACTCGATGTATTATAACGTTCATGTTCGAGAGTGTTTCGTTCTTTAACATTCATCAGTAGGTTGCGGATCTTTGTACAAAATAAAAATTGTGTGCATCGATTGCAAGAAATAGAAACCACGTAGAAAGTTATTTCTTCCCTTAATAATGTTAACCGACGAAAAATAATATATCGACATTTAAAAATTGTTTAAATTTTCCCACAATTTTAAATTTGAATCACTCTCAATTTTGCTATAAGTGCCAACAAATCCGCAGCTTATTCATCAGCGAGTCAATTCTAGGTGGTCGCCATAAACGGATAAACCTAGATCACGATAAACCTAGACAGAGACAATTGTGCGGTTATGTTTTCTATCATTTCCTCTGAACTTGTTCACCGTCTCCGAGCCTTCTGCTTCAACAACAGGGTTGAACGTTCCCAGCAGCGATCCAAAAAGAAGAATTGGTCCGGGGACCGATAATTCGCGGGGACGTCACGTATGGGGGCAAAAAATTAATAAGAAAGGCAGAGCCGGGGAGCGCGTTGGCTGGTCGTGATCCTTCATCGTCGGACAATCGTCAGCTGAATTCCTCGGTTATATCGGACAGATATACGAGCAACGTCGGTTCAAGTGGTCTCTCGGTCTCGAAAAAAGGTCCCATCGCGCCGGGGACTTTTCTTCTTCCATCGAGCCTCGGGAACGGGCAATCAGGAACGAACGTCGGACACACGAAAACGCGGAGAAAAACATAGCGTGTGGCAAGCCGCGTCGTCCTTTGTGAACACCATGTGTACGCGCGTGCACTGCGCTCTTTCTCCTTCGTCTCTTTCTCCACCGTCTTCGTTTCCCGCCGTGTCGTCTCTTTCTTTCTCCTCGTGGCCTCCTCGGGCCGAGGTCTGTGCCCATAGAGTTGGAAATAAGGCGGCAATAAAGCATATGTAAAATATATTCTGGAATTCCTTTTAGGACGCAGATATATGGGTGGTTGGTGGGTCGGTTGCCCGCTGGTAACCGCGTGTCCCCCGAGCACGTCCAATGGGGGATATACACGCGTGCTGGCCTTCGTATGCGTGTACCAACCGCGTGAGTTTATAGATGCGAGCCGATGTAAGTAAGACAGACGATCCGTTTCGTTAGAGGGTGTCGCGGGGTTACCCACCTGTATCAAACTCCGCCACCTTCCTCCCTGAATCGTCCTCCGGCGAACCTCCTTCTTCTGCGCCAGCCTCCCGGACCACCTAAGATACTTCTTTTTATTCTTCTTGAACGTCCTCTCGCTCGTCTTCAGCGCAAGCGGGTCTTTCTTGTTTTTGGATGCTTGTTCCCATCGGATGCGACTCCGACACGTATGATGTACTGGCCGATTCAACGAGTACGGGGTGAATTCTCCAGAGAAGGGGTCCTTACCCTTCGCGAGCTCCTGGCTATTTTCTTTGACATTTTGTTTGTTTTTACTAAACGCTGTTCTAAACGAAATTTTGAATGGCTGATTGTAGAGCTCTTTCATGATTTCCTTTTGATGATCTATGCGAGGGTTCTAATCATTTTCTTTTGTTTTCACTGACATTTCCTGCATTTTTGATACTGGTCTAAACACGTTCGCTACCACCGTTACACATCTGTGACGTTCACGATTAAGATAGTTTACTTAAAGATAGTCAAGCTAGTTCCATACACTTTACTATTTATAGTTGTAGCAAACAGAATAATATTCAGAGACTCTATAACTGCCTTCTCTTAACACTAGGTTTACGGAGCGTTAACAGTAACAATTTTACATTACTTTATAAAAATGACAAGGATGTATTTATTTAAACTTTTAGCGATTTTTATTATAATGTATAACTAAAGAAATAAGTTTACTGAATAGTTTCGTACGAGTGTATCTTTACAATCTTAATATTCGTAAATTAAAAGATTTGTAACCCGTCATTTTGACGGATCGCGTAAACCTAGTGTTAAATTGTTTTCATATTTTGTGGAGGTGCAGCATTGTAATTAATAAAACATTTTAAAAGTGAAGGTATACAGCGAAACAAGTGGTGGTAGCGGACGTGTTAAAGTGTATACTTTTCGGTCGTTGGATTATTAATGAAAAATGGCACCATCCATTTACTGGACTACGGAGGGACAATGTCCAAATGCAGTCGAAGAATATTTATTTTGACAAGTCCACAGCAACTATTTACAAAGGAAATTAATTTCTTTTCCAACTCTTCAGTAGAGTGCGGATTTTGTGCAAATCAAATATTGTGTGGATGAATTATATGACATAATATATTTTTTAAATGGTTTTACCGTTTTCCATTCGATCTACTCTGTTTTACCATAAATGCATGTCTCCAAAAATTTCTCTTAAAAATAGAAACACGTACGAACTCTATTAACAAAATTTCAACAAATCGTTGAGTTCGTCTAGCTAGAAAGGAAACACATTTGCTCACCGTCTCCAAGACGACGTGCGTTCTGAAGAGTCTTTCCTCCCCGCATACAAATCTCTCAAATTTATTCAGCATCGACGCACTTCAGCGGGAACTTCAAGCAGCAGGAAGATCTCCATCCTGGAAAGCTAGCATCTGCACTCTGGCGACAATCCTAGCAACTGTAGCATGCGCCATTAAAAATCCTTCCGAAAGCTTTCAGCATGTCTAGCAGGTCCTCGATGCTCGCCGGACCGCCTGAGGAGCGAAACTCTCTTTTCAAAGAAATCAGCGCGCGACGAATGGCGTGCGAGTGTATGTGACGGAAAGTCGTAATAAATGGAAACTCTACTTGCGGATGGAGTTTTCTTTCGGGCCCGGAGAGACGCGGACGTGAACGTTCCCGAAAGTGAGTCAGAGAGAGGAGTTGGAAATCTTCGACGGAAGAGTCGAGCAACAAGAAAGCAAGATGAGGAAGAAGAAGAAGAAGAAGAAGAATAAAGAGGAGGATGAGGAGGAGAAGACCGTGGCGTCGACTGCTCGGCAGAAGAGAGATCAGGGGAGAAAGAAAGAGAAAGATATATGGAGCCGCGAGGTGTCGCCTTACAACCGGCTCGGTTCGCTTACCTACGAAGCCTCTTTTGCATGCCATCTCCTCCACCATCTTGGCTCGCGTTGCTCCTTTTGCGCTCCGTTCCTTGGAACGTCCTCCTTCCTCGTCCCTTCTGCTGAAAGAGAGAACTGTCTGCCTCTGCCTCTGCCTTTGCCTGCCTTCGCTCGCGGTGCACCGTTGCGCGTTCGGTCTTTGCATAATTATTACAGTTACCGCGAGTAGCAGCTGGCTCGTTGCAGAAGAGAGCCACCTTGTCTCTCTTTTGCCTCTATCTACCTGGCAGACACTGTCCTCCAGAGGTACTACCTCGGACACAACAGCCGAACCAAAGTCCATGCCACCAGCCAACCAACCCCGTCGATCCTGCACTAGCGTGTACGCGTTAATTAAATTTCTCCAACGTACACGCGATCCAGTCCACGATGTCCCTTTTCTTCAGCCATCGACAGCTTGCTCGGAGATTTTTAATATCGAACCTGCACGCTCTGGAACGCGGAATGGCCTCGACGATGGTCTATTCAGCGCCTTTCCAGGCTCCACATGGCGCTTAGTATTAGGTTCAAGCATATGAGACCTCCCGATCGGTAAATCTAAAGAATCCGAGTGGGGGCGCGGTCACAGGTGATATTTGACCACGATTTTTCGGCGGGTGTCTACTACGGATTGCGAAAACGTTCTGATGATGTTCCTTCTCATTGTTCGGTATCTGTTTTTTATTTATCAACAGAGTGCGGAATTATATTCTATTGATTGTATAATTCTTGCAAATGGGGCTTTTATGTTCAATCACGGTTTTGTATATTTGTAATGAGTATACCGCGAATTTTGTGCGTTTATAACAAAAACGAGCTAGTGCAGTTTCAAATGGCAGAACAATTAAAAGAATTTAAGAGTGTAAGCTATTTATTTAATTCATGCCTTTCTTGTACTTTTAATTTCTAAGAAATTTTTGTAAAACCTGTAGCAGTGTAACTCCAAAATTATAAAGCAAAATGTACCCATTGAATGGTCTTTAAGAGGATAAATAAAAAAAAACGAAAAAATAAATTGTGGGTGTTGATACAAGGATTAAATAATTGTGAATCCGAATAGTTAAATGGTCACTAGCGTTTCTCTCATGAAACCTTTCTTAAAAAAGGAACATTCAAGATCAACTTGTTTCAAGGGAACGTTCATCATCAGTTCTATGAAGACATTTTTGAAGAAGTGTTGGATACGGTAAAATTTGAGGCTATTCCTTATCGTCTAGGTGTGTATGTGTGCAAATGTTGGTATGCCTGCGTCTTCGTTAGAGGTGCGTATACCGGTCGATAGATTTGAAATCGACCGAGCCCAGTCGATCGAAGTCGGTTAAGACAAACGGTCACTGAGACAAAGAGTTGTACACCCTGTGTTTTCACTATTTCCGTGAAGTTATACTAAATACTTCTTTTTCATTCACTTCCAAAACCTTTCGGGTTTTTTATTATCCAACCTTTACAAGAAGCTTCTGAGGGTATCATATTTCACCATAAAAATTGAGAGACGCTTTGTTAAGCGTACGAATGTAAAGAGGATTGTTTTAGGAAGAAAAAAAAACAGCTATTTCCTGTGGTCGAGTAATTTTTTGAGGGAATCGATATCCTGAACGGTGAATAGGAATGGCGTTTTCTCGGCGCGTTTCCACCTCGCGTGCCCCGACCTTTCGGGGTATCGTTCAACGCGCTACAGCAAATAATGCTGTACATTTAAATGAGCGTGGGGGGCGCCCCGCTCGTCACGAATACGGTACCATGGTATAGTTATCCCGGGGCCCCCGGTGATTGATTCACGAGGACGTGAGTTGTGGTCGGCCTTCGCGCGATTTCGTCAACATTCCCGGCGTATACAGTCGGACTACTAATTTCGCGGTCGGAGCTAATCGGTGGCCGGCTATTACCGGTCGCAGACGACCGCAGCGATCGGCCGATGGGGGGCAGAGAAAAACACGTTCGACCAAACTGGCTTCTCTCGATACACCCGCCCCCTCCTTCTTCTTCTTCCGAAGGAACAATCGATCGAAAAGAAAAGATGGAGAAAAGGAAGAACCTATCGGAAGGAGAAGAAAAGAGAGAGACAGGAAAGGGAAAGAAAGACTAAAAGAGGAGAGACGACTCTCTCTCTCTCTCTCTCTCTCTCTCTCTCTTTCCGAAGATCGTTTTTGACGAAGGAACGCCAGTGCCAAGCGTCGCGAGCAAAAAGGAGGAGGCAAACCGCCGACAAAATAGCCCTTGGAAATTATAAAGGGGTGGCGAGTAGTATTATATCGCGTGCAGCGTAATTTGCCCAAGTATGCAAAAACATGGCGGCCGGTCGCTCTCGTTTTCCGTCGACGATCCATAACGGATGCGATGCACACGCCCATCGTTTCCAACGAGTTATTATGTCGATGCGGTTGCAGATACCGAGACTCGATGGACGCTGGTGTACCATATTACGCTGGGATCGCAGCGAGCTTAATCGCTGAGACTGTCGGCGAGCAGTTCGGCTGCTTACACCGGCCCTGGGACTTCTTCCTTTCCTCCTAGTAGATGTTTGTTTCGTAGATTTCTACAATGGCTGCTCACAAACATACTATGACTCTTCTCGTTCACTCTAGACTCCATTGAGTCGCTTCGATGTATAGAATTTCCGAAGAAAAAAAGGCAACTTCAGTTCCTTACTCTGGCGTATGATGGAGAAGGATCTTCCAGAAAATTAATTTCAAGTGTGAGGAAGTGGAGACTTCACTCTGTACAATGAGCACAGGCAGGATTTTTACGATTTTTTTTAGACGCAGTTGTACGTGATCGAAGATACACTGTTCAAGGTAAATAATCTCCTGATTGTTTAGTGGTTTTTACATTTGGTGAAATGTTGCTCATACTCAATGTTGCTACATTTTTTATACATTTATATTCTCAAAAATATTCTTAAAGATATATTGCAGATACACCAAACACATGCTCAGACATTAACAAATCAGTTAAACAGCCTACAAATGGCTTTGAGCAGCCACTTAATGACAAAAATGAAAAGATGAAATTTAGAACAGTGTTAAGATCAGAGGAATTGAAATGTATCGCTATATTATTTTTAATTTTATATTATGTCAAATATAGAAATTAATTTGTAACTTCGCGATTAGTGCACATTTCTCTTGAATTTAAATCTGTTACTGGATTCGTCAGTGTCTTGTAGGATGAAATAAATGTGTGGAAGATGATGGAGATTATTTTCAGGATTTGATTGTATTTTGTTTGTTCATAAACAACTCACCAATTTTCGAAGGAAGGTACACGACTGAATTTCTACTAGGGCTGTTACTTTCCTTCGAAGGTCAAAGATTTCGAATTTCGAAGCTTCGATTTCAGAAACTTCGAAGGTGGTGAGAATCGAAGTTTCGAAACTTCGAAGCGTTCCCAGTTAACGGATAAGAGGCGAAAAAAGTTGAATCTGTGCGAATGAATACGCTCATTTTCTAAAATGCGTTACAATGTAAGATCGCCACGGGAACCCTTCACAGAATTTAATAAAACTCATTGAAATTTTGTTTCCAAAGTATTATTTTTCATGTACATTCGTGATATGATCCCAAAATTTATTAACAGAATGCAGTTTTTTAAATTTAATTTAATTGCGAACAGTCCATACGGAAAGATCAGTCTCAGTCACTGGTGACTGACATGGCGCTTAGCGTGTTAATATTTTTATTTATAAAAAATCGTGAAATGCTATGAAACTCGTAAGTTACAACTTCATACGTATCGAAGACTTCGAAATTTCGTGCACTTCCAAGACTTCTAAACTTCGAAACTTCGTAGTTCCCTTCGCTTCTTCGAATCCTTCGAAGCTTCGAGGAGTCGAAGCTTCGGAAAAGTAACAGCCCCAATTCGTACATCTGAGGTATCAGAAATAATGGTAATTCTTTCCATGTTTCGCTGAATCGGAGCAGCATTTTCGACGAATTCGCGACATCCACTCCTAAGGAACGCTTCAAGGATCAACTCCCGCTAGTTTTCCTCTGAAAAGGGACAGCTAGGTTCCAAGCTCTGGTTTATTCCGTGTCGTGTATGGCGGCGTTTCGCGCGTGGGAGCAAAGTCGCCACCTTGCCCGCGGCCTGGCATAGCATGCAGCCTCGCCTCGGCTCTGCTCGGCAGCCACGCTTATTCAAAAGTGGCTGCACGTAAAGCCGATATCTTATTCTCGAATGCTCCATTCGTTCTTCTTATGGTATATCCTGCTGGCTGCCGGCGACATTCTTGTCCGCGTCGCGTAACTTCTCTCTCTCTCTCTCTCTCTCTCTCTCTCTCTCTCCCTCGTTCTCCCGTTCTCTCGGCTCCCTTTCGCATCCGAGCCGTTTCGCCTGATCGCGATTGCGCCGCGTAACGACGAGTTTACCTCGATAGGCTAGAAGAACGTACACCCAGGAGCCTTCCGCGCGGAATAACGATCCCCCTTAGGAACCCGTGGGAAGCCAAACAGAGCCTAGACACACCGGGAGAGAGAAAGAGAGAAAGAGCCTAACCGATCACGTTCGATATCTCGCTGATTCGCGACCGTTTATCCGCTCCGGCCTGTCGGTTCCGTGTCCTTACTTCTGCGCGACTTCCTCTTCGGGGCCCACCACGCTAGCAACAGCGATGCTTCCTGTTGTCCAGCCTCGCAGATTTATACCATGACGACGTTAGGCACCCAGGTTTTGCCTTTCGATTGGAATTCGCCGCAGTTGCACCTTTTTGCCCTTGTACCGTGCACGATTGGATGCTGCAAACTTTGGGCTAACTCTGGGACACCGAAAGGGGTTAATTGCACGATCGACGACGCTGGAAAGGCTGTTCGTCTTCCCATAATGATCCCAGCGGTGGGAATTTGATCTTTTTGCCCTTTGATTGTTGCGTTTTTGGTCGATGCGATTTTTGTTGTTGAGATGTGGTTCTGAGGTGAATAGAAGTTTTTACAGGATTATTTATACGTATATCTGGTTTGATGTTGAATTGTGATAAATCTATGAAGTTGTTTGGTTAGTTGGATTTTAGTGAAAAAGAAACTGTGAATCAGAGGAAAGAGGTGAGACAGAGATTGATTCTTTTTGTTCAGGAATTTATTCAGCTTAAAAAAGTAGGTCTCACTTATTGCGATCCAAGTATGATTTCACTGTTTCTATTGTAATAGAAAATATTCGATTGAATTTCTGTATTACTGAGAAATTTATTAACTTTAAAAATTTGGTTCTCTTCTTAAACCCCAAGCGTGATTACACAGTTTCTCTTTTAAAAGAAAATATTCTAGTAAATAATCTTTGTTGAGAGTTTTGTTGTGTTTATATTGTTTCACATTTCGGTAGAAAATATTTGACTGCGTTCCTACGTTGGTCTGTTTAATTGCTCCAGTTTAATTATACGAGGATTACAACAGATTTTTTGAGGAAATAGTATTCACGTATAAATCTCGCAAGATGATTAGAATTCAAAGACTTATTGAGAACAAAGTTTCGTTCTTGGCTCATGCACGAGTGTTAGGGCGGACAACCACGGTGGTTCGAAAGTTTTAACTGGCTGATAAATCGCAAAAATAGCAGGGCTCTGTTGATTTAGTTAATAGTAGCCTAGTACCGTGGGGTTTGAAACTGCGCGAACTTCGTGATTCGTGGAACTTATCTTTTACCTTCCACTGTCGCGATTATTTTCTGATCGTGGCTGATTGTAGACTGATTATAATAGTTCGTTGCTCGATGGGTCTTTTATAGCGACTTTTGATCGCCGGATAAACATAAAACGAAGAGGATAATACGATGTCAAGCAGTAAATGAGTACTGCAATTTTTCTTTAAACGGCTTGATCGATGGTGGTAATAGGAGAGAATTAATTGATATGCTTTCTGACGAGCATTAAAGAACAGTCGCTGGTATCAACGCTCTTTAGCTATTCATGTCATCACGCAAGTAGAATCGACGATTGCTCAAGCATTCTGTGCCACGTCCCACAACATGCGATTAGTATAATTGCGAATTGTATGCGGCTATAGCAATTATCGATATGCAAAATGCTGTACAATGTATCTAGTTATGACAGCTGGCTATTCATTTATTCTCTGACAAGTGCACCGTGGGTTAAATCTTGGCTCCAAGGGATGGTTTCCGTCACAATATTGATTAGAAAAATCATTTAATGCATTTTCTCTGCTTTGCGAACTGTCTCAAATTTTTGATTCGGTCATTAATTTTTATCATGAGTCGATCTAATTGTGATACGTGTTCTAGTCCTCATTTTGTTAAAGATGATTTCATATTTTAGAAAAATGTAAAGGAATCGTAACTAACATACTTGTTTCCTCATTCTTAATAATATTTCAAACACAGAACAACACAGTTCCTCAACTGAGGACCATAGCAAGGTTTAATCTCTTGGTCTATGTATAATACAGTGTGAGACTGAATGCGAAAATTTCAAGATGTTACTGTGCATGTACGTCATCAATTTCTTTAAAATGGAAATAAAAGCAGCTACACAGTAAAAAAAATTTTCTTCCATTCTTTAGAAAATGGTTGACGACAAAAAGGCTCTAATCATCTGTGAAACAAATAATAATAAGACGGGGGGATCAGCTCATTCTCTAAATTCACCCTACAGAATAAAAGTCTATCACCCCCAACAACTAAAAATCCCCTAAATCCGCGCAGCTCTCGAAAAAGCATTATCAAATCGCTGAACCGATAGGCAGACGCTCGTGTGCAGCGGCTGCTCCTTATTTGCCTGCGCAGCAGCCCCGGTTTATTCACGTTACAAGGGTTTACCGCGCTCGTATTTATGGTCGTCGAGGCTTCCGTCGTCACACCCTGGGAGCACACCCTCCCCCGCACCAGAGATAACAACGCCGGCACGTCGCGGCCGCTGTTCGTTAGCCTCGGTTCTACATAACTTATTAATTACAGTTGACTAATGCTCTCCAGCTGTGGCGCGTTGCGTACGGCTCTGCATCTCTCTCTCTCTCTCTCTCTCTCTCTCTCTCTTGTTCCTTTCATCCCCCACGTGGCTGGAACTTTCTTCGAACATTTTCAGCCCTTAGAAAAGGAGGAAAAGAGAGCAGAGAGAATGTGGTGGGGGTAGACGCAGACGGTCCTGGGTGACAGGAGAGAAGGCTGCCTATTTCTGTAGGGGAGGAAAGAAAGAAAGACAGAAAGAAAGAAAGAAGCAAAGAAAGAGGGAGAGAAAGACAGTCGATGGGGCGAGGAAGAAGATGGTGGGACACGGCGAGGGACGCCAGGCAGTAACTCACGCCCCCGAGAGGATTACCTACCTTGCCAGGGCTGGAGGAGGGTGGTGCCCCGGCTACGTTGAGCTACGATCTTGCTGCGTAGCTACGCGTTTCTCATACCAAGTGTCTCCGGGACTGCCGGCGTGCCTCGCAAACAGAGTTCGCCGCAACGGCCGTGAACGTTTCGCGTTTTCGGAGAGGGCCACCGGAAGCCCGAACAACTTACGACACGTGAACAGAAGCTGGACGGTACTCTCCTCGCTCGGTAACGCTCTTGGCCCTTCTTTAGGCCCCCTGTTTTTGGCCCCTGGATCTCTTAGTCCCCCTCTCTCTCTCTCTCTCTCTCTCTCTCTTTGCGCAGCCCTCTCCTCTCCTGTTTCGGCACCGGACACCGAAAGGTCCTCTAATTGCGTCCGCAATTTATGCCGGCAACTTCTGCTCTGCTCTGCTCTCCTTCCGCCACCGAGAATTCCTCGACCGGAGCACACAGAACTGGAAAAGATACAGCCGACGGTAAATTAAATAAGCGTGGTGGGTGGGGGCGTGTTTGGACGTCGGGGATAAGGAGCCGGTGTGGTAATCTCGACTGACGGATTGGCTGTGTCCTGGAATTTGTTGGCAGACCCCGGGATCTTTCTTCTTTCGGGGAAAGTTGAACCCTGCGGATGGTCCACTGGCTTGGACTGGGTCTAGAGAAGATTTGAAACGGATGGTGAAGTTCAGTATCGTATGGAGGTTCATATTGCACCATTTTTGAACAGTTTAAACATTCTTCGTTTGGTAGGCTAGACTTCGGAGTAGTCATCGGAGTCTTGGGTAGCGATGGTTTGAATTAATTTATTGTTTAGGGAGTTTGTTTTATGTTAGACTGACGATTTTTAGAATCTCGTAGACAGTGATGCACTTAGATCTGTATTCATCAATTCTTATCTTGTATATTTACATAATGGATTTCGTAACACACGGACGACGGAGTATTTTTACAATTTTATAATTGACGATGTTTAGGACTATACACTGCTTTAATTAGCAATTTTTTTTAAAATATCTTTGGTGGTACTTTGTCTACCGGAAGTGCTGTACCAAGTGGAAACTTAAAAATCTTCTTTTAAACAACCATCTCAAACGAAGTTATTAGGTTACGTTTTTGAGGATGAGGTGCTGGTTTGTGATGGAAGTTTCTGTTGCTTTTGAAGGATCCATTAATAAATTCTCAGCAATGGGCCATAGACTTCCAAATACTATGGAATAATCGCTGGTAGATGACGTGTAAAGCAAGTCTAAATAAAAATATCTAATTTTGTAAAGAAGAAGGCTCAAAAGGAATGCTTTCCAGGGCCACGTTCAATGAGAGAATTTTTAACCAAGACACGAATGAGGGTTGAACCAGGGGTTGCATAAACACCCAAACAAAACCTATCTAATTTTTCAAGCGAGGAACAAGCGAAGGAATACTTCCTGATCCATGTGAAGCAATAGAATTTCTAATACAACGTGCGGGTGTTGAATCAGGGGTTCCATGAACATCCAATCAAAAATGTCTGATTTTCCAAAGAAGGGGCAAGTGAAAGAGCACCTGCCCGCGTGAAATTTTCGCAAATGCCTAGACCCGCGTAAACCGTGCCAATAACGAATGGGGGTAACTTTTCGGGTTCGACCCGCCATCAAATTAGCATACCGCTCGAGTACGTATCGAGGATTCCGCCGTATCTCTTCCGGGGGTCCATCCGTCCCGTTCTCGTCGATAGATCAGCGTGATTCAGAAACAGCCGGGGCAAACACGGTAATTGGTATTGCATCACTATTGGTCCGCGGGGGTTGCTGTCCGTGCGTGCGTGTGCGGCAGGAGGAAGGGGAGGAGGGGTGAGAGAGACGTATACGCGAAGACGGTACCTAAATTGGCCACGTTTAAATTGACCCCGGGGCGGTTGAATCAACGTAACAAGAAACGCTGGGGTTCCGGATTGATGCGGCCATCAGTAACCGTCTTCGAGGTCTGTAACCCTCTTCGACTTCGGTCGCTCACGCTGCAGGGGTTGTTGCGCGCCGGAAGCCTACCGCCTAGGAGTTTCGAAACGGAGGTCCTTCATGTTCCCGAGCAATTCACTTACTTTGATTTGATTGGCCTCCGCGTGTATGATCCGGTTTTGGCGTGCTCGCGATCTCTCTCTGTCTCTCTCTCCCTCTTTCTCTCTCTTTCTCTTTAAAGCGAATGAGGGCCGGGGCCAGCTAGAGCCCGATGGGGCGGTCGAAAGGGGAGGCTTTGGCATCGTGTTTTGCGAACCGCCGGCGCGGAGTTATATCGGCATATCCCCGGCAGCAATCAACGTATTGGTTGTTCTTATTAGAGTTGGCAACAGCCGAAGTCTCTAACCCCCACCTCCCTTTCCGCCCTCTGTTTATGGTCCGCTACGTCGAACCTCGGTAGTTCCTTCCATTCGAGAGGATCTCCGACGTCTAATAACGTCCTAAACGAGCCGTGAGCGTATCCGGTTGAACCCGCGACTACTGCCACGCTCGTTCAAACTCGCGCTTTAATCTACTCCCGTTTTATGACCCCGGCGTACCCTCGTCTAGCAGGCCAACGAAAAATTTTGGGAGAAAGATGGCTGCGAACCGTCCCAATTAGACTGCAAACTTCATATGACTGTGAGGGCACTTGGTCTTATTAAAATTATTGAATGAAGCGATATGGTTTTGTTCGAGTGCTATTGCTTACAGTTGACTTACAGATTAACTGATTTACAAGCTAAAGACATGCAGGCTAGTCTTAACATCACATTTATTATCTTGTAGAGACATTGTTAGAGAACTTTTCAGTATTCTTAAAATGCTTAATAAGATCTGAATTCATCCTGTAAATGAAAACTGTTACCTCGAAGCAATAACATAAATAGTTTAGTCTGGATCTGACACTATCTATTTTAAAAAACAGTAAAGATTTACAGTTTAGAATTTTCATGAAGGGACCAAGACTGTTGTGAATAGACTGCGGATTTTACGCATTCAACCTTATAACAATTTTAGAGAAAACAAGAAATTTGTATTTCGCTCCTGTGCCTTTCAATCGACGTAGACAATTTTTATTTTGATTCAATTTAAGAATATGATTCAGCTTCCTTTAGATTAACAAAGTCATTAAAAAGCCTGTCAGACTGGTGGTAGCTAAAATGTTAACAGACATTTTTCGTTCTTCTCAATATTTTATCAGTATCTCGGATGAACTTCTTCCAGCGAAAACGTTAAAATACTCTTGCTAGAGGGTGGTGCTGGTAAAACCGAGTTCTTTCTCGCGAAAGACAGCCCCGAGATCCTTTCTAGTCGAACAGTGAAGGTGCCACCCAGGGGGTGAGAATTTCCAACGATATACGAGGAGGAACGTTTTTTCTTTTTCTGTTTTTTTAAGAAACCGGTGAGTTATAGCCGAAATATTTCTAGTGTAAGCGCGTCTTTCTTCCTTTCGCTCTCTATTTCTCTCTCTTTCTTTTTCTCCAGCACGTTTCTCTCTGCCAGGTTCCGACCCCTGTCTCTCCCCTCGCCCCGTTCTCCATCCAGCAAGATCTTCCTTCTCTCCGGATGAAACACGTTTCACGGTCTCAGCATAAAATTTATCCACCCCCTTGGTTAAACAGCCACGCACACGCCTCTTCTTACTTTTCCGGGAGCGTGGCAGTCTCTCCTCCCCTAACTTCGTTTCGCTCAGGATCTCCCACGGGGCGTGCGTAAACTTGGGGGTGAGAGGCTCTGCGATGGCTGACCAACTCCTGCGAGGGATGAAAACGACGAATGGGAAAAGATCCGACGGTGAAGGCCCCGAAGAATTCGATGCAATCCTACGATCTCGTATGTCTTCCTTTCCATCCCCCGTTCGAACTAATTTCTTACCCCCGAGAACAGTGACAATCGCGTGCAAAGTTTGCCGTGCTGTGCTCATTTAAGGGGTGGCTTGATAAACCGCAGAATATTGATTGTGTTAGACGACCGTGGTGTGTGAAAATTGTTTTCGTTGCTCCCTTTTCGATTTTTGGGATGCAAGATGTTCATAGATTAACTCTTTTTTGTGTAATAATGAGTAGACTGTGGATCGTCGTGAACTTGTCGTATGTACACATTTTTTGTTGATAAATTGAACTTTTTCCTCATCCTGATTTTTATAGAGTGAGCTATGGAATGTTGTATCCTTCTTTTGGGATGGAATACGATGTTGTTCTTCTGTAATCAATGTTATTAAACATTGAAGTAAATGTACATGCAGAATAAATACATATACATACATTACAAAAGAACAAAATTGTATTCTAACCTAAAAGAAGGGAACAATCCTCGTATGTACTATACACTGTCCAAAATATTCACTGTTAATAAACATTGACGTAAATGTAAATACAGAATAAATACATACAGGGTGTTTCGATTATCTTTGAACGGAAATATCTCATGACGCAGTGAAGTTACAAAAAAAATTTATTTACGAAAATTGTTCGGTATGAAGGGAACAATCATACGGTGTCATTTTTGGGACTATGATGGTGGGGAGGGGGATTTCAAAAGCAAAATAAGTTTTAAAAGTGGAACTATATATTTTTTTTATCATATTACGATAGCATTTTCTGAGACGAATTCAATGATATGTCAAATTATGTTATTAACTGTTACAAAACATTTTAAATTATATTATAAACTTGTAACTTCTTAAGTAGGCAATGGTAGTATCTGGTTGCCGGCTATTAGCTGCACACTGTAAACAAAGATCGACCTTCTTGTCATTTGTACTTTTATTGAATATAATTTCTAATGTTTTGTAACAGTAAATCACATAATGTGACGTATCGTTGGAAAAGTAGTATGGAAAAAAAATATATGGTTCCATTTAAAAAACTTATTTAGCTTTTGAAATTCCGCCCTCCCCACTATCATAATGCCGAAAGAATGACACCATATGACTGTTCCCTTCATACACAACAATTTTTGTAAATAAATATTTTTGTAACTTCACCGCGTCAAGAGATATTTCCGTTCAAAGATAAACGAAACACCCTGTATACACATCCTATATCTCTTTTTAGAACATTATCGAAGACAAGGAAGTTTTAATCACTGTGTCTTATTCGCAGAGAATATGTACGACAAGGGGATGATGTATAATTTCCACACGTACTGTCACATCTGTCGTAGTCAGTATCTAAACCAACTTCTATGTACAATAGTTGCCCAGTATCGTCTTCCGCGTAGTTCTATCTAGTTCTATGTAGTCCATTATCATCTTTGACGTAGTTCAATCTAGTTCCATGTACTCTAGTATTATCTCGTACTTCCGTACAAGTACAGAAATTTCCCAAACAATTTTTCCAGACAGAATTCACTAAAAGAAAACTAGCTAACGGATTCACGAATCGAGCTCGTTTAAATTGAAACGGGGTATCGGCAAAGTTCCCCACAATGGAAGAACACGCATCAATCACGGGTAGGCTGGAATGAAGACGGAGGAGAAGATAGAGAGGAACAGTCGATCGAAAGTTAAAGAAACGAGTGGGGCGGTTGCGGCTGTAGCTTGTAGCGTGGGAGGAAGGAAGGAAGGAAGGCTGAGGGGGTCGCGGCCGTCTTATTTTCTGCTCGACGGAAACTTACGAGGCCGGCTTAATTGGCTGAAGCCCTGGTTTTATTTATAAGTTCGAGTCTATCGGCGCGCATCCCTGGCGTTTCTCGCGAGAACAGCCTCCGAAGGGGATGGATGCTGCCGGTTGCTATAATTCTGGCCGGGGGTGGTGCTCGAAAGTAGGAGACGCTCGGTGCGGGTGACAAATTATCATTACAAACGGTTCAATTTAACTAGCTTGCGGATTTTATGCATTTGACGATAAACTGATGTTAATGAGAAGACATTAGAACAAAGTTCGACAGTTGAGAATTTCTCGATGAATTCAAGACCGACAGCAATTTCGTTCGTAATTCAAACAATTTTTAGAATCAATGTAGTGTAGCAGATTCTTCTGAAATTATTATTTAAAAGGAAGTTATTGGAAGTCTCTTACATACAGTCATCCTCTTCTATTGCAAGAAATAAGAGCTATTTAGGAATGTCTTGATTTTTTAATCATTTTAATGGGTCGAAAATGACATGTTGATATTCTTTTAATCTTATTAATGTTTCAAATTGCAAGTACTCTATATAAAGTCCACAGTCTAGTTATTATTAAACCTATTAACCCCTTACCTTATAATTCTGAGGTTGTAGACTAAAACGTACTATTCAATTTTACCTATTGCTCTATACACGCAATGGCGGAAAGTAAATTTATTTGTATAGCTTTAAAATCAATACAGAATTGTTAAACTGCTTTTACATATGTTAGTTCACGATGGAAAGTTAAAAAATAGGTCAATTGATGACAGTGAATTAGTAGTCTTTGGGTAGGTAAAATGTCAAGATGATCAAAAGAGAAAATAGAACATTGTCTTCTGACTTCGGTGTCTTACAATTGAGATAGACAATTTTTATTTTGCATAAAGATCCGCCAGGGTAACCATAATTCTGTGGCTCTCACGAGCCAACATGACAAACCGAAATGAAAATCATGGGGATGTTGTGCAACGGCGAAGGACGTGGAAGGGTGGATAGAGCGAGAAGAGAAGAGGATAGGGGTGGTGTTCGGACGCCGAGGCACTTGATTACATTGCGATAATATACATGACGCCGATATGAACTCCGGCTCGCCGTGTTGTTGCTCGTCCGACGCGATATTGTGTAATGGCCACCTGGAAATGGTCCAGTCCTCTCTGGCGCGCGCGCGCGCGAGAGAGCACGGCCTCTGTCGCGCTCTCGATAATAGATCGGCGCGGATACGATTGTAAATATGACGCGTTTATTGCGATTCCGATCCCTGCACGACCGTGAAAGTGTGTACGACAAGCCGCGAGATACCGAAGGCTAAACCCTGCCTGCTATGCGACCCTGTTTTCGCGTGTAATTCCGATCCGAACTACCCCCCGGGAAATTTGTACCCGACCAACGAGAGTCGCGATCGGATCGGTGAAAAATTTCATTGGTCATTGTGACGTTTGCTTTGACGATTGATAGGTACAATGATAGGAGACGTTGATAAAAGCGGGGTTGAAGATTCTGGAGAGATAGGGGTGGTTTTGTTGAGGCTGCTCGTTTCTAATGGTGACAAGATTGTAATTTGTAAATTTGACATTTGCTGACTTCCGAAGGGTAGGTTCATTTGAGTATTTGACTTCTAAAACGATAATCAGTAGACTGCGGATCTTTATGGAAAATAATAATTGTCAGCATTTCTTATAGGACCACTTCGAAACGTTTTCCTTTGTTTAATAATTTTACTAGGTCGAAGGCAATATATGGGTACTATTCAATTCTTTCGATCTTCACACTGTGTCAAATTGCAGTTACACATTCATGTCACAAATGCGTCACATCCGCAGTCTAGTAATTAGATTTAAACCTACATAACTATCGTCCGGGAAGGTCGGTATAAAAATACGTCGTAAATAAACAGGACGCATGAAATAAAACAATTATGTTTGATAGTGAATGTATGATTTCAAATACATTATTTGGCGGATCGTCTGATATCACAAAATTCAGATATTCTATTTTTGCGAAAGATTAAGTGTGTAAGGTTAATTCGTATGATTCAAGGATCTTTGTTCGATGTTTCTTGGATAACAAGGGGCAGTTTTCTTGGAGGGTTAGGGGTTTCTATTCGATATTTCTCAGTCATGAAACGGTGGGTTGCTCCGAGCAACAGACTTCTAATGGTAACGAGATTGGAACCATACACTTTAAGGGTCTTTATTGCATGTTTCGTGGCCATGGAAGGGTGACTTTCTTGTAGTAGTAGACTTCCAATACTAACAAGATTAAGATTCTGAACTCTAGAGGATTTTATTGAATAATTCTTATGAAGGGTAGGTTTACGAAACAATAGACTTTTATAGACTTTTAATTCAGTGTTCGAAGCACGAGTGACTGCAAGGATCAATCTCGTATTCAAAACACGCGGCTATAACGCGCCAGGAACAATTACATCGGTTTCCATACCACCAACGCCACTTATCTCGAGGGTACCGGCGCGGCGTCCGGTCGGTTTCGGATTAATTATTCATAACAATTAAACCCTTCGAGTGAAATTAATTTCTCGGTTTATCGCGTAATAAGCGGCGATAGATGGGCGTTGGTCGTTGGGGGGAGGGTGTCAGGGGTGTCGGGGGCGTGGCATTTAACCGAAATTAATTTGTTCCGCGCGAACGACTCGTAGTTGCCGGTTACGGCGGAAAAACGAAAAAGGGGTTGGGACCGTACTCGCGGCAGAAATCGTGGTTACGAGCCGCTCCGTTTATACACTTCGATATCAACCGTATGCGAGCCGTGCAAAAGTCAGAGAGATTGCCTGTACGGGCATTGGGGTTGGTTTTCTCCTCTCGCCGCTGGCAGAGGTGAAACCGGGAGGGTTTTTACGAGGCAGTAACGGCCGATAAGGTGAGCTTGCGCCCCCACAGACGGGTTTATTCCGGTACTGTACCCAAGTGGCTGTTCGGCAGTACCTATCCCGGTTGTCGTACACTCCCTTACTTTCTCCTGGCACGGCGACTTCCCGCTCTCTATCTGAAACCGTTTACGCGCCTCTTCTCTGTTTTCTCCACCTTTCGCCCGTTCCACCTCTTTCCACCTTTGAACGCCTACCTAAGAGCATCCTGGCCTCTTCGCGGGCTTATCGCGAACGTTACCAGGATTTCGGAGACCTCTCGGATACCGAGTCCGCTGCCTTGTACCGTGAGCGCTTCTATTTGCTGTTCGCCGGGCTCTCAATGGAATCTCCGATCGGTCGATCTTGGCTAACGCTACCGAGAGATCACTGACCACTCGGAAATAAGGAACTGGAGTTCCGATTCAATATCCTGGAGGTTTCTTCCTAGACTCGTTACGTTTACATTTCCCTCGCTCAATTTTTGTTAGATTTATACAGTCTGAAATTAGTCCTGGAGCTTCGAAACATGGTTTAGTACCTTCAACGTTCGTTACTAGTACACTTAACACTTGGAACATACATTACTTTATTCAACTAAACTATAGTTGAAAATTTTGAATATTAAAACGCGTCATTTTGACGTAAACATAGTGTTAAGGTCCTAGATAAATGTTGTCGAAAAAATGAGGGATTGATAGGTTCTAGACCTAGCACCCAAGAAGATGAAAGATCCGCCCCCTTCAAGGGTTGATCTAAACGATTATTTACCATCGATCTACCACGTGTCCACATCATGGTATCAATTTGGCACGTGTAAAATTGCGGATGGCTGGGTCCCAGAACCTAGCGCCCAAGAAGAGAATGAGTTAATCCCCATTATAGGTCTCTTAAACAATAAATTCCCAAAGTAGAATGGTCCTCAATAATCTTCCAAGTGTTAACGCCAAATACCGGACCCGCTTTGCATCTCAAAAATGGGACCAGGGTTCCCTCAGAAATTAGGGAACCGAATCCAAAGTGGGGGTGCGGTGTAGAGTCACGGTGTCTGGCGTGTAAACGTTATTATTTTACGGCGGACGGGGCCGAGCGGGCCCGGTGAGGCCCTCGGGCCAAGTCTCGTCCGAAAAAGACACGCGATCGAGCTCGTTTGACCGTCTCGTTTGGTTTTGTTTGGTTGCAGGGGCGAACGGAATGCGCAGGCGCGGCCGACAGACCTACACGCGCTACCAGACGCTCGAGCTCGAGAAGGAATTCCACACGAACCACTACCTCACCAGGCGGAGGCGGATCGAGATGGCACACTCGCTCTGCCTGACGGAACGGCAGATCAAGATCTGGTTCCAGAATCGGCGGATGAAGCTGAAGAAGGAGATACAGGCGATCAAGGAGCTGAACGAGCAAGAGAAACAGGCGCAAGCGCAAAAGGCAGCGGCGGCAGCGGCCGCGGCTGCGCATCAGCAGCAAGCGGCCGGTGGGGGACCGGAGGGGGCCAACTAGGGGTACGCCCTGCACCGGAGCCCCCCTGACCACCCCACCGCCAATCCACACCACCCTCTGCTAGCACCGCAATGTACACAGCTATATTAAAGGTGAGTGACGCCGACCCCCATCTCTCTCATTTTTCGCCACCCTCCCCTCCCCGCGAACTCTCTCCATCCAAAAGGCGTACCAGGATTTGATCCCCTAACATTCCATGCGACATTCGCGTGGCAGGTGTTGGAGCTAGGTCTAATTTTCCGGGGGGCAACTCGAGCGACCCGCCGAAAAGGCATTTTTTTCTCTCTTCTATCAAAAAGTACTAATTTCTAGCTCTGAGCCAGCAGTCTTTTGCTGCGCAATATTCGCAATGCAACAATTGTGGTTAGATCCCACTAATTTTTCAAGCCCACCACCCTAAAAAAGGCAAATTTTTGCTCGTGGAAATGTACAGCATAGAGCACCCTAACACAAGACCAATTTGCTTAAAGCTGCAATCGTCTTGCTACGCAATATTTGCAATATTCGCCAGGTCCACACGCACGACACCCCCCAGTAGTTGACTTCTTTCTTTTCTCTTGAATAGCAGTATTATCTATCTCCAAGTATGAAGCATTTGCTCCCCTATGTTCACATGACCATGTGGCTGAATCTCTCTAATTTTGTTGCGACCCCCCTCCCCTCAGTGCCCCCGAAGAAATTCGAATTTTTACTTTTTTATCAGAATGCACTAATATTGAGATTCCTAACAACAGCATAAGAGCCATTTCCTCAAGCAATTGTGACGTTAAGTCCACAAGTGTTGTGCCTAGATCTTGTAATGTACCTGCACGACCCTTTAAAAAGAAATGACTCTATAAAACTAGTCAAGCAAAAGCCATCCTCAAGATTTCCAAAACACCTTTGGTTACCTAAACGACTGAAAGAAATTTTTTGCAAGAAAGGAATCACAAAAGTTACTAACAGTTAGTGCGTTGCTCGAATTGCTCCCCTCGGCCTGCTAAATGACCAATTTTGAGTCAGATCCCTTCATCACGGTCATTTTCTTGCGATTCGCGTTTATCGCATGTCCACCTGCAGACTCGAACTACCTTGTTCGCCTTCCGGTGGAAATTACGGGGCCCCATTTAATTCGCTATCATCGGACCGACGGCATGTCGTCACGGCGGCCAAGAAATGTATCATCTCCGCCGATCGAGTTTCTTGTAATTTTATATCTGCTCGATCGTTCCTCGATTGAGGGTGAGAAAGAATGAGAGAGAGAGAGAGAGAGAGAGAGAGAGAGAGAGATGTTTAATTTTCCGCGTCGCGATGGCCACTACCGAGAGCGTCCATTATCCGTGGGTAAAATTCGTAGTTAACCGGGCTTCTCATAGTTCGCCCGGTAATTTATGTAAATTCGTACGGCTCGTGAGTTGTTCTTCCTCTGCAACACACAAACTCCTACATCCTAGAACAAAAGTCTTCGGGCGATGTTCGAGGCCCCGAGCGATGTCTCTCTCCGAGCAATCCATTGTTTTCTTCTTTCCAGACTGATATACGACCGCCACTTTTCATTTCCAGTGACACGGTGGCTTAGAAATGGCCGATTAATTCGTGTTTCTCGTGTCGCACCGTGATTCTTAAGTTCTGCCACGGACTGTTCCTTTGACTTTCTTTGAAACGAGACGTACAGTTACCGCTGGTGGCATTTTTCGACGGGTTGGAGCCTTTAACGGACAATTCGCTAGGGGATGACTCGCATTTTATCCATTTTCTACTTCGCAGTATGTTCACGATGCGATAGTATTGCAGTTTTAAAGATTCTTTGGTTGAACGCTATTTGAATTGCTGGACATGTCAGTTCCATCGATTGCGAGACCTCTGTGCATGTTTTCACCGTTTCTTACTTTCCTTCCTAGCTTTCTAACGGGTAATTTATTCCATGGTTTACGGAATGCCTTGATAATTGTTCCGAGAAGACAAATCCTGCACTCAAATGTCTTCATAAAGAAATGTACACAAAACTGTGGAAGTCGTAAATCTCATATTTACTGATGGTCAGAGTTAAGAGGCTTCTTCCTCATCCCCTATGAGTACCAAGAATGTAGATTTAACTCCCCAGGGTTAATTCTGTACCTCTTACTGACTCTGAAGAAATATTTCAAAATTGATTAATGATGGCCACATTATTAGATGCAGTGAGTTTTTATGCATTATTGTTCTCTTTTTAGAATTTGTACATTACTGGGGAAATATCAATGAAAAGTTTAAATCATCAAGAGATTATTGCACCATCTGTAACATAATATAACGGAGATCATATACAACCAAATTGACAATCCATCGTTCCTGAGGTGATATCAAATTTATAGATCAGGTATTTTTAGATAAAATTGTTATCAGGGGTTCAAACTCATCCTTCGTGATCGAAATCGTGGAGAATTCGGTGGGTAGCCTGTTCCACTTTCATCCCGCAATCTGGCGAGTCTCAAGCAAGGTGTAAGAGAAAGAGAGAGATAGAGAGAGACCCTTGGTAACCTAAATTCGAAAGGGTTGAAGCAGCCCCGATGGTAATGGATTTTCCCAGGGCGTCGAGCAGTGTTCCAACGGTGGTTGGCGAGCGCGCATTACGCCTTGATATATCATCGGAGGAAGTTACGGGGAACCTGAAGAAAATGTTGGCTAAAGAGTATTACAAATGTGGGCGGCTGGCTTTTAGCCGTTCCGGCCTTTAAAATTAAGTTTAGCCGGCACACTTAATGAGGATAAACCACCTGCGAGCGTGCCTTCATAATTCCCTAAGTTATTCTGTTTGCGTGCATTTAACTCGCGCCTGCCCTGAACCTTCTGCATCTCAAGGGGTTGGCTACCCCCTCCACCCCTCGGAACCCTCTGAAATGTTGCTCCATCGTGATTTCCCTGTTTCTTCTTTTCCCGGGACTTTACCGCGGATACCGCGGACGTTAACGAAGCGGCTCCGCAATTTCCTCAATTTCGCGCGGCTCTCTTCATCGACCTGCTCTTCTGCGTTTTCGGAAGTAGCGTTGTTCTTTCTTCTCTTCCTTCCAGAAAAGAATTCTTGCTTCGTGAATTCTCGATCTTGCTCCAATTTGGACGCATTTCTTTTTCGAGCTGCTTTAATGGCTCGTTTTATTGCCATTTCCTTGGTAAAAATATTTTCTTTTGTAACACATTGTTCGTGAGATTAATTCGTCTTTTAACTCCTCGAATAATGCTCCAGTAGTCAGAATCATTAGATAAAATCAGAGCAATTTATTGATTAAAACTATGTCACTTGCATTTTGTAGTTGCATGAGCAACTGTTCGGTGTATTCAAGTTATCAGTATGGAAATTGATTTTTACATAACTCTGGTTTGGGTTAGATAAATATTCTCAACATGTTGATGATTATTTAAACATTTTTCTCCTTTCAAAACAATGTTTGGTTGTAGGAGATACACAAGATTTACTCATCTTGTGGCTGGAAGGTTCGCTTACAATAATGGTCATATTTTAGAACATCGCTTATCCAATTAGTCAGATGTCTGGGTTAGATTAATTATAATCAGACTGCGGATGTTTATGTAATTTTCAATTTTTATAGGCCAATTTTAAGCAAGTGTAAACAAATAAAATTATATTTACAGTGGTAGTAGCCTTTGTAGATCAGAGATAAATTAAAATCGTACTGAATTCTATCAAATTTTATATTCTGGCATTTTTTGACAATTTTCAGATGGCATAAATGCATGAAGATCCTCGGTCTAATTACAATTAAACACGAATTTTCCTGTTACTTTTGCAGCCAATTTCCCAAATAGAAAATTCAGGGTCGATTCTGGAGTTAAGCAAGGAGAGACAAGCTGCGGTTTAGTATTTTCCATGAGAACGGAAGATCCCTTAAAGCGGTCGGTGCGAGTCGCACAAATTCCCAGAATATTCGGAACTTTCACCGCTTTTCACCGTGTGCGCGCGGGAAAAAGGCAAAAGGGAAAAGTGAAAACGGCTAAAAAAGAAAGTAGAAAGTTTCCTAGTCAGGTAAAAAAAATAGAAAAAGGCGACACCCGTAGAAAACGTGGTGGCAGTGTCTGCGCCCGGAGATCCGCCGGTATAATTTGTATTTTGGTGGCAGGGTGTTCGACCATTCATCCTCTAGAAACGAACGACCCTTCGAATTGCTTGTACCAGGGGGCAATATCGGCAGTAAAAAAAGGTCTTCGGGTTTTCTGCGCTTTCACCGGACTCGCCTACCCCTCGGTTCTTCTTTTACGACTTCTTCTATGTTTTCGTGAAAAAGATTCTTTAGAAAATGACCGTAGACGGTTTAGTCCGAGGCTCGGAAGCTAGAAACTTTCGTTTCGATTCTGCTTCGCTTCCATCATCCTAATTAATGTAGTGTATCGTCTGTTAGACAGGACTTTCTTGAGAGAAACTATTCCGGCACGCACCGCGTTATTGTCTTCGACGCAAGATCCTTGTAATCAATTTAGAAATTCATTATATTATGTATTCAGGCTCCGTAAGAAGTTTCATATTTTGATGTAAAGCGTGGCTTCTCGATTAGTAGACTATGAATATTTATGCAAATCCCGCGTTTTAATTGATTTACTTATGAATTCAATGGGAACTTATAACCACATATTATACTTAGTTTACATTTTTATTCAATTAGTTGCATCCGGTATTAAGGCGCAATTCGCAGTCTAATAATGCGATATGGATAACATTCGCGACATGCCCGACAAAATGGGCACTTAGCTTTTAATGTAATGGCTGCCAGACACGATTAAAAACGAAGTTAACGCTGTTAGTGTTCACCATCTTTTCTCGATCGCCTGAGATATACGACTGTGGCAATAAGGGGTTAATAAACAGTGTCTCCATCGTAACCGACGGCAATCCCCATGATTTCGCGAAGGGGTAGATGACCTCGTTCGAAATCTCATTATCAGTCCACGGAGCGATTAAAGCCCGCGAGAGGAGAAATTCCCGCGATAATTCTCTGCCCTACCAAATCATCTCCGTTCGACGGCTCGCGGAGATAAACGGAAAAGTTTATAAAGTTTCCCTTCTTTCCGGTAGTATCTCATTGGCCAGAGGAATTCGCCAATTAAGCCCACGAACTGCATCGTAATTGTAGACTACTTCTTGGCCGCCCATTCGACGATACTCTGCTCGGCGTGATGTTTAATCGATGCACTCGTTCCTCCGGTTGTCGCAGTTCCCGATCGTTTATCCGAAGGAGCCATTCTCGAGTCCATTTTCAACCCTCGTATCGTTTGACTTTATCCGTAACCGTCACGCGGAATTTTACATACGCGAATTAGGATGATAACGCCGAATTGCTGGACGCGTTATGGACTGTGTCACGCAGCGAGCGTTCTCATGGAAATCGGGCTAAGATGGACGCTGGTTTAGGGCCGTTCTAGCGCAAAATTGGCCCCGGAACAACCCTTACGACCCTTTTCTATTTTCCCTCAAATTGGGTTCCTGTTAGATAGCATTGCGATTCAAGAAGGATTTATTCCGATGCTCTATCAGACCCGGGTTAGGTTAGAACAATAGTATTTGCAAAATTATCCTCCGAGCAATCCTGTCCAACCCTTTCTCTATTCTCTGGTTCGACAAATTAGATTCATACGACGTAAACTTATTATTATAAAAGAGACATTTCAATCTTCAGTATAAAATATTTCTGAGTGTTTGTTTCCAGTGGGAAGAAAAGTACAATACAACTATTTAGGGTAACTCTCTTCGCAGATTCATACTCTAAATAAACCTCCCGACCGTCTGAACTACGTGCCAGTCTTTCCAACTATATTGTAATTAGATAAAGCAACAATTGTTAATGCGTACATTTGATTCTTACTTTTGCGTTTGTGTGACCACGTTGCGAGTCCAGATAATGGGTGATTTCGTAATTCGCCGTCGAAACGATTGTTGCCTGTTCCATAACGCCGATTGAATATCATGCATAAATTGAAGGAATGCAACTATTATTATTTCCTCCACTGATCACGACCGGCCGGCGTCAGGGGCGGTATTACATCGAAAGAGAGAGAGAGAGAGAGAGAGAGAGAGAGGCGCGCTCTTTAGAATTTTGATTGCAAAAAATTGTTTGTTCGCCGGCCGGAAACAATGAGTTTCCCCTTCCCTCCATGGTTTATTTAGTCGGCTGTATTCTTTCTTGGGTCGGTGGCGTCTTCTTCTCTCGCGTTCCTCATCGGCTGGGCGAGGGGCGTTTTTCACCGGCGCAAAGTAGATCGTTAGCCGGTGCATGGAACACTGCCAGAAACTATAATCGCGTCACGCTCGAATAGTAGCGGTCGGCGGTGGAAGTAACGTCGGTATCGGGACAGGAAATCGATTAGCGCGACGATAAATTCCGATTTGAGTTATATTACCATATTAATTACATATTTATGACGTTATTTGTTAGAACCGGTGGTGCGCGCGCCCGCGTCCGCTCCTCTCGCGACCGTGTTTCTGTTGCATTGTTTCGTGCGCTCATTAAATCGCGCATTGATAGCGGGCCGCATTAAATTCGCGACCACGCAACCATGGCCTGATAATATAATGAGATATATACATATATTTCCCTTCCATTTTTTTCGATCGTAGCGTTGTCTCTCCCTCTCTCTCCCTCTCTCTCTCTCTCTCTCTCTCTCTCTCTCTCTCTCTCTCTTTGCTCTCTTCTCGCCCGTCGAATTTGCGTTTCAAATTTACATTTCATTGTCGACGGGCCCCATGGCCCGACGTTTTTGTCGTCCGCGTGCGGGGGACAGTGTCCAATTAAGAAAGGCCCCGCGCTATCGTGGCGGCGGAGTCACGGCCGAAGAATTTGACGGACCTCTAGCCGCGCTTGCTACCATACGTCACCTTTTTTCCTCGCCTAAATAAAGAACGGGACAACGCCGAGCTCTCTCGCGTCCCAGGCCAGCACCGGCCCGGTTCGGCCCGACCCTGCCCGCTCGCCGATATACGCCAAGATAAATTTTGACACTGAACAAGAAAAGGCAATTTAGAGGAATTTCGGCGATCTACTTTTATATAGGAAAGTTTGCCCGTATGTAGTGGTGATAAATCGCCCTACCAAGCCCGAAAGCTAGAAATATTTAAAGGCATCCTCTCTCCTCGCCTCTCTCTCTCTCTCTCTCTCTCTCTCTCTCTCTACTTCTCTCTCGGTTCCGATATCGTGTTTCCAAGTGGACCGCTAAAACGCGTCTGCGGTTTTCTTTGTAAACGAAGGTTTTCTGCGTCCACGGTTGAATAATATACTCGTTGATGCGAGAATCAACGAGCTTGCAGTATTCTTCGCCGCTTATTTCTGGGATCTCGTGCGTCTGCGTTAAAGATGGAATTGGATATGAATGATTCATAGAGGAAAGTAGAGCCAACGTTGGTACGAGGAGCGGGTCGGCAAGTAGTATGAGCGATCCTTTATACGACCAGTTATCCTGTTGACGGTATTGCGATGCCATCTAGTGGCTCTAACGACATCTGGCTTAATTATGGCCGCCTCACCCCTAGCTCTCGAGGGCGTGGTTAAGGCGGAGACGCCTGGCGACGACAATTTCGTCGCATTGGCTCGTCACTTTTCACCGTCTTCCATAGCTTTACATTTTTCTTCAGTGAAGATAAAATTCCGCTAACCTCGTTTCACTGCAACAATCGCGGGAAATGCCTGGAAAAGGCTAGAAAACTGGCAGAACGGGTCGAAATAATTCTCTGGTTGGTGTAGTACTCCGCGGCACTATTTTTCGTTAATTGCTCGTTTCCGTCGCAGATGGCAGCACGGGTCAACGCGTCGCCGGTCGACAAAGTAGCTGGTCTGCCTTACCGACGCCTCAATCGGTACGGGACGTAATTTAGAGCCGCTCCTACTTACCGTGCTTAACGCCATTCCACGGTAGTTCAATGATTGCCGGTAATGCGTTTTATGGTTTGTTTTTATCGACGCGGTCGTACAGTAACTTACAGTGTTGTTTCTGGTTCTCAACGTCGGGCTCCCCCGTTCCAGACCCAAGGGAATCCCCGTCTCGTGTTTCCACGTAGCGGCCGTATACGTGCACACGAGGTTATGTGTTCGAGGCGGGTCTCGACCGGTCGCGTTTTCTAGCTTAGCGGATTCTCACGATCATTTCGAATAATGTCGCGTAATTTAGGCGGTGCTATAAGACACCGAATAAAACAACGCACGATTTTATTGCCACTGGTAAACCCTGATTCCGACAGATTGATTAATTCTCCTCCTCCTCTGTCCCCGCCCCTAATCCCACCACGTTTCTCCGTGTTTTCTCGGCGCGTTCAAGCCGATCGCTCGGTCGCTCGTCAACCGGCGGGCCCGGGGATCTTTATTGGCTGTAAAGGAAGACATTTTACGATCCATAAAAGCGTTTATAGCGCTCGAGCAGTCTTACCTCGGTTCTTACACCCCAGTTATATCCATTACCCCTTCCGCGGCCTTTCCAAGGGCGGCCACCGGCACGCGCGCGCTCCCGCCGACGCCGCCTTCGAGATTTACAGGTTACGCTCCCGGTAACACCTCGTAAACTTGGCTTAACGACTTTAACCGGGCCTAACTGCTTCCTTCCTGCAATCAGACCCTGACCTACCTTCCACGCAGACGTCCTAGAAAAATTTCAACGCCGCCACCTGCCGCGTCCGATGCCATTGTCTCGTCTGAAACGATTCACCAGCTAATCGCACCCTATCCTTTACGACACCTGTAAACCCTTTTTTCGACCGTACAAACTACGGGGCTTAATGACCAACCCCTTTGACAATAGATAAGTAGTTAGCCGATACTCAAGATCTCTGGGAGATAGCGCAACAATGATCTGTTTTACCAAATGGACCTGGATTTGTCACAACATTTTAATGACACCAGTAGGTCTTTGTACATTTTCGGTATACGCAAATTTATAAAATACAATGTTGATGTTTATTATAGACCTTATCAACCTTTTTCTTTATTTTCATACACGGACCTATGACATGAAGGGTTTGCACCAAAATTCTAGACATCAGTCCCAAGCGATGATGGGGTGGACAACCATTACGACGATGTATCTTTTCGTTCGTAAACCAGATTATGGTCATCAACTACCCGGAAGTAGTCCATTCGCGAATCGGAATAGGCTAAAAAAAAAAAACAATGACGATTGCACCGTGTGGATTGTTAATGCCCATGCGTGGAGCAGGTGCGTAGCATCCCTGTTGAAAGCGGGGCAACTCGTCTCTCCTATGGCAGAGGCGTGGAGCCGTCGGTGTCCGCTGTTTTATGATTTGTTTTGATTACGGTTCATTACCATTTTACGCCTTTCGCTGCCACGTAACTGGCTGGCAATAATTCTTCGTTGTTGATTCTATCGCGACGTTTACGACCGTCATTATTAGCTGATACCACTTGAACTCTCGTAAAGTCTACGCCCGTGCGATCCGGCTCGTCTGGGACATCCGCCTGCACGCCGGCCGTTGGGCTGGCCTGTGCAGGGGGCTTCCCCCTGATCCATGAGGTTCTCCCTCGTGCTATAGGGTTCTCTCTCTTTGTCTTCGGTCCGGTGGAGGGGAGACTTACGAGTTACGGGATCGTCCGACAGATCGCGCCGTTGTACTTCGGCTACGTCTTAATGCCATACTTCATTTATCGAGGCCTCTCTCTTTCTCTGTGGTCTCTTATCTTGCCACGAGGAATCATCGTAGCCTTGGGCCTCTGAAACGATCTCCTCTCCGGGTTCTCCGCTCAGTTCTCTTTCTCCGTTCCTCTCGCGTTCTCATCTCTCCTCCTCGTTCTCCTCCGCTTATTATCTTCGTTTTCATTTCGTACGCGCTTACTTTCTGTCGTAAATTCTGGCCCGCGAACGACCGGGAGCGTCGTATCGGCCCGATCTTGATGATTTCCGTATAAATCCAACACGCCGAGTAAATTTATCTCGCGCCGGACGTACGAATAATTGGATTTTGAGAAATGTCCTCGGCGCCGTGATCCCATCTCGCCGCGCGCTTCGGAGAATTCTAGTTTTTCGTCGCTCGTCCCGCAACCCGCATCGGCGATATCTTCACGCTCTACGCTTGGATCGAGACCCTGAGGCTGTACTAAAAATTATCTCCTTGTCATTTCATCTTCGCACCGCTAAACAATGTTTGTATTCAATAGATTGCTGAAGATTTAAATATGGTACGAGCATGTCGCTCAATTTCTCTTTTTCTTGTTTATAAAACGATCTTGGTTCTGGTGACAAAATAATTTCAACTCCACAGGATTAACGCAAAAATAGGAAGATCTTTATTACAATTTTACACCGTTGTTTCACTTGTAAATTTCTTTATTATTTCCAGTGGCGGTTCGCAATCCTTTTGTTTTGCTAGTGCAACTTACTACACCGAATGCACAGTTACGGTACCAGTGTCCCAGGATTAGAGATGACCCAACAAAGAGACCAGAAGTTAAACGCAACCTTGTGTAATCCCTGATTAAAATTCCAGTTTCAAAAGCGGTTCCCGAAGCTGGACCCCCGAAAAATCTTTCCAAATTCGTCGTATGCAATTACTCAAACGTTACCCGCATCCGAAAAGCTCTGTTAAGAACCCTTCATTCGGTTCTCTGGGATTAAGTGTTCCAGGCTTATCAACTTAATGATCGTGATTTAAATACAAAAGGTTGGATCATATTGTAGTTTCCATAGTGGTACTGCTACTAGGAATGTGTTTGCTGGCGAGTAGGGCTGCGGCAGGACGGCAAACAGGCATAAACAAAAGCTTTTTCACGGGGCTTTGATAGCTTAATAACCGCGGCGCTGATCCGGCGGAAGGCCTGAGGAAGCCGCGAATTTCGCAAAACCCGGTTTTGTACAGCCGGGTATTAGCATTTAAAACGTGAACAGCGCCCCGTCTGCCGGCGCCATTGGTCCGCATTTACACAACAATGAGGGGGCCGCACTCTAAAAACTCCCAGAATCCCCGGGCTCCGAAGTCAACGGAGGAAAGAGCGGCAGAGACGGCGGATGAAAAAGAAGAGAAACGGAGAATCGTAACGCCATCTCGATCTTTTCTTTGCTCTCTCGCTCCCCTCTCGCCCACCCCTGCCCCCTATCCACTCAACTTCTCTCTCTCTCTCTCTCTCTCTCTCTCTCTCTCTCTCTCTCTCTATCATCTCATTCTCTCTCATTCTGTATCGTTTCTCCCTCTCTATCGCCCCTCTGCCCCGCTGCCACGGTTTGGATTTCGAGTTAGGATACCGTGTGGGTCGAAGAACGGGACAAGAGAGGCCTGACTAGAGAACCTCTCTGGCAACACAAAACCTAAGGTTTCCACGGGGCTCTTTTTTTTTACTCGGTTTTCGGGTCTTGGCTAGCCACGGAGAGGAGATGGCATATACACTCTGTCTGGCTGGATATTTCTAACACATACACGATACACACGGACGAACCGCAGAGCCTGATGTTCGGCTGCGGCGTTGCCAAATTATCTTACGTAACCGCTTAATTTTTCTGTGATCCGGGATCGTTCCGATTTTTTCGACTGCGAGGCTCATTCATTCGATCGCCATTAACACTTTCGCGGTCGACGATGTAATTGGCTGTCCGATCTGCAGATTATGGCAGGTGGGAGGGCCCTCGACTGTGCGTCACACCTTCGCACAGAATGATGCTCGATCATGCTTCTTCTTGTAGCGTGGGTGAGCTGATGAATTTACAGTATTCATTGCAATTAAAGGACGTCGAAAATATATTGTATTAACCGTTTAAAGGAGGCTTGAGAGTTAAGATGTACTGGTGTGAATCTTACATGTTGTTTCGTTCCTATTGTTTTAGGTTCTAGGCTAACATTGTGGTGAATTAAAATATTTATGTCGCATTCATTTGAGAACGATAATTTTTGGATTCTCATCTTTAGTAATTGGAATTAATCCATATCTTACAATTAGACTGATTCGCCAAATTTTTCTATAAGTACAATTAAGATGAAAAACCTGTTAAACGTTCATGAAAGATTACATTTTAACCAAACGACTTTTATTGAACCATTCATACACACTATAAAATAAAAAATCCCGCAGTCTAATTAAAATTTGTAGCCCGTAAAAAACCGTATACATTTACAAAACTGCATAGTATTTTTATTTCAATTTTACCACGAACAGTTTCGCAACTCTCTAAAAAATGTGATGTTCATAAAACAATGTATGAATACATGTATCTGCATAATAGACACAACTAAACAATATAAATGAAATAAAATCTAAGGCACTATAAAATCGTTCAGAATTTGCGGTATGAAGTCGTATAACAATTAATAAAAAAAACATTAACTGCACCAAAATTGGCACACCACTAACGATTGATACAGTTGTAAGGCTGATACAGATGGAACAATTCAAAAATGAAGGAAATAAAATCCGAGGCAGTATAAAATTGTTGAAATATTGCAGAATCAGGTCGTGCAACAATTATTGAAAAAGAGTATGTGTATAAAAATTTACGGATCAGTAACGCCTGGTATTTAAGAACGCACAATAGAAACAATTGAAAAAAATTAATAAAGAAATGTGTGGAGTAAAATGAGATCGATTGATATTTGGAAAAGATTTGAAATGACGCCCTCTACGTGGAAGATCATTCGGTATCAAGCATATTCTCACTCTGGACTCGGGATTCGCGACTTGTCGCGTGGTTAAGCGCCGGGACGAACGTTTCACGAGCAGTTTTACGCCTTCTTCGTGCCGGTGGACAGAAAAAGTACTGGCTCGCCGGTTTTCTGGTACGTGTCTCGTGTGCGCGATTACACGGTTCGTTTAACGCGGCAAGAATGACCGTACCACGATGTCCATCAATCTCCAAACCCGCTCATATCCTGTCCTGGCCGGCGAATAATTGCTGGGCCGATAACGCGGTGTCGCCCCGGCGCTAATTAAAAAGTGAACGGCCGCGTTAAAACGAATATCGGCTCACCCGGCAAACGAAAAAGAAAGAGAGAGAGAGAGAGCGAGAGATAGCGAGAATGAGACAGAGGCACACACGATGGTTGATTCCAACGCTGACACCATCTCGCTCGTTTCCAGTTTCGGACGCCGGCTTTATTTATACAGACCACCCGGGAGCAAGATCGCGTTGAAATAAAGTGGTACGAGCTAAACGTTCCTTGACCGCGCGAGCGCGTGATAAATATCCCGCGCGGAATTTATCATTGTTCACTTTACTTTATCGCGGGCCGAGATTAACGTCCGCATGGCGAGCGACTTCCGTCAATTTTGTCGTTCGCGTCTCGATCTACCTTCTACTCTATCTTCCTTCCATCGTTAATTACTCTAAATTGTCTACAAACGATTCCTTTTATTTTTCAGAATTTATTTCGGGAATATTCTCGATTTTATGCAAATTAAAAAAAGGGAAAAATTTATTTCATTGGGTAAAAGACTGCTTACGGGGAACATTAAAATAGAAATAATTACGAATTTTTAAATCCTTGTTGATTGTTTAAGAAATTTTGATACTTTGAGAATTATATTAGACCACAATTGACATTCAATTCTGAAAAACCTGTAGTTCTTGTGAAGAAATCAACTGGTAGATAGGCAACTGCGAATCTGTGGCATATCGAGCGACCGTATCGACCGACTCGAACGTATGAATGTGTGTGTGTGTGTGTGGATGCGTGAAGCGACACGAGTGACGGGCGAGCTAGTCTGTAAGAATCATTCTCTGTGTAAACACGTATGAACTTGACTGAAATATAAATATAAGTAAGAATAAAACCAGTAAAAGTAAAATACAAAATTCCTCTTCAAAGTAAAATCTTATCAGTTCTTAACTGACATTCAATGTATAGAAATTATCGATATTAAATGAATTTAAGTGTCAATTTTGATATCAAACTGACCTGAACAGTGTACAAGAATAAATAGACGCCTTCTTGCATTTCACAAATATCCATGCACTATAAAAGCATACATATCCGCAGTTTAAACATCGTGATAGCATACAGACACAGCGTAAAGGATTATCTTTAGCCAATGAAATTTTCTTGATTCATCTTCCACGCGTAGTTTGGCTAGACTCTCCAACTATAATGATCGAAAGTGCTTTAAAAACATGGTATTCGATGTATCATCGAGTCGGACTGTGAAAAGGTCCGAACGAGGATAACCTCATCATTCCATTACCATTCGTCGAAGTTCGGAAGAGTCGTGAAAGTCCGAGAAATTTTATCACCGGCGCAGACGTACGATCAATGAATTATAGTTAACGTTAAAGCGTCTCTACGAAGATTCTCGGTGTAATGCGTCCATTGTGCGGCTCCAGGACCCTTCAGTGCATCAGCTTTTCTTCGTCCCCCTTGTACCGGTCGTCTTCTCCCCGGGATCTCGTCGTTGTCGTCACACATTGCAATATTGAAATAACCTTTCTAGACTCTTGGTAAAGTTCCCGCAAACTTTCTTACGTCCGTGAACCACGGCACAAAGGCGGGGAACTTCGAACTTGCGAGCGACCGAGAGAGTGGAACACGCTGCCTAATTGCGATACACTCCGCGGGACGCTTGGCACTGTTGAAAGATGCACCAATAAATGCAAAGAAACCTCTTGGAAGATGTTGGATGGACGGGGTCTCACCTTCTTGCATTTTTACGCGGCCAAGCCTTCAATTTTACCGCCGCTGTCGCCGCGCCGTGGTTCCCAGACTCATTGTGGGGAACGCAGGACGATTTTAAAATGCTCTTTATCATTAATAATGAGGCTAGACTAGGTGCAAACGATGTTTGATAGCGTTTATTAAACCGTGGTTGCTTGTAGATTAATGTGTTGTGTTAAGGACGGGTTCTTAAAAAAGAACTATTTATACAAAAATGAATAGATCAAATACATAACTGAGATGACATTAATTAGAACATTAACCAATCGTGCCCAGAAACGCACTTTTTTTTTAAATTGTTTGTTACTGCCATTTTTTCCACGTTATCTAAACTGTTGTCATTTATTGTTCAATGTATTACTGAAGAATTAACAAATAAATGCATTAGTATAGTTCGTACTAATTATGTTTATTTTTTTATTAATGAAAGTATGCAGGACGGCTATAGCCGTAATTTGCGGCAATGGGTTACGAATAATTTAAGAATAATAACTTGGACAATTATTATTTTGCATAAAGATCCGTAGTCTAGAGTACCCGATACTTCAATGTAAAATAATCGATTTCCTCTTACTAATTCAGTAAAGATGAATATTGCGTAAATTTATTGTGCTAATGCATTGTTGAACTTCTAAAAACAGTCTAAATTATTTTCTACGGAGCCTGGAAAAATCCTGGTAATTTTTTTGTCTTCGAATGGATTTAAATCGAACGAGGATTATTCGACCCTGTTTTACCGTCAGCTCGAATCCCGCTAATCCGTGTCCCGTCGACTTCTAATTACCTTGTCCAGCCGTAGCACACGAAGCGCGTGAACAGAAGGGGTTGTTCCACAATCAGCGGGATCCATCTTCTCCCTCTGATGGCGTTGAAACAGTGAAGAGGGGCCGGGACTTCATAACACGGCAATTGGCGAGGCGTTTGGGGGTTGCGGGGGTGGGGTTCAGAGACAATAGTCCATACACTCGACGGGCACACGGTAACCGTTGGCATGAGCCATTCAGCGTGGTGTGGCAGGAGGTTTGAAAAGAAGTGGGAGCGTGTTGGGCCGCTTCCTGCTTGGCCCCTTCGTTATTCTAATGCCCCGCAAAGTTTTGCTCATCTTCGTAAATCACTGTGGGAGGAGTTTAACGGTAGCCGATGCATCGTTGTGCAAAATTATCCCGACATCGGGTACGGTTGCCATTAAATTTCCGACGAAAAAACGGACGCGCGAGTCGAATAAAAGTTTCGAATGAAAGTTTACGCTTCTTCGTCGAGTAAATCATATTCTTCATAGCCCTACCCTTAAAAGAGCGTTAAAAGTTCAGGTGGTGTGAGCGGTGGCGAAATATGAGAACTAATTGCGACGCACTCCGCGGGGAGTTGAATCTGAACAGGGGGTTGGAATTCGGTGGGGGTGGACTCGGGGTGGTTCTCTTCCTTTCTGTCCGTAGGAAAACTTAAGAAGGAACCGGAGACGGAAAAGGGGGACGAACGCAGCCAACAACATAGTTATATGCCCGAGCATGCTGCCAGCTACGCCGGCGTGTTTTTCATTTTCTTTATATCACCCTTGACGCTCGTAAAACCATTACCCGTGACCGAGCGAACGCAACTTCTATGGAAACCGTATCGGTGTGCACACGTCCCCACCGACGCGACGCGCCGATCCGCGCGCGGTCTTTGATGATACTGGAACTTCTTCTGCAGCTTCCTCCGTCCCATCGCTAGAGAGTTAGAGAGAGAGAGAGAGAGAGAGAGAGAGAGATGCAAACCCAATTTCCTCGGCGACAAGCACCCCTCGGATTTCCTACGATCTCGAACTCGCTTCCACGAGCGGGCATCAGCGAGCTCCCGCTCACCCTCGGGATGGATTCAGGCTTGCTCGATACCGATTACTCATGCTCCTCCCTCGACGTTACTCTCTGTGTCTACGCTGCGCCGTGGATTTGCCTGATGATGACTATGTTTGGTGCTGGGACGCTTTGGATTGGGCATCGAGGGGCTATTATTTAGGGAAAACGATTCATTCTTCTTATTCTGGGGTGTGCTTTTGATACGTTCGTACCTCTGGGTTCTTGGTTAAATTTCATTGTTTTTTAGCAATGCAGGTCCTAATAGGAGACTGGCTGGTTGAAGGAGAAAGGTCTTGGACTTTGTAGAATGGCGTGTTAGGCAGGTCTATACTCCTCGTTTAATTTAATTAGTTTAAACTACAGTATATAAATTCTGAACATGGTCAGTTATATGAACGCATATAATTGGACTGGATACAAGTCTTAATCCTCAAGAATTTCTATTTGCAATCTTGGCGGATCTCTGTGTCCTCTATGGATATATACAAAAAATCTGTTATTTAGGAAAACCTTCAAATTACATAAAATGGCAAGTCAATTTATATACCAATACAATAAAAACGAAAATTACTCACGATTCAACCAAACAATTTCAATTTGGAACATTTATAAAAATTGATCACATATTGCTTCTGAAAGTATGATTAAACTGTATGTGTTCAAAGGTACAAAATATTATAAGAAAATGTACCGTGTTGCTAATGACCTTTGATGTTGAAGCAACATTAAATAAATAAATAAATAATAATAAATACAGTTGTCCTTAAAATTTGGAGAAAATATTGAACTTCAGAGATGATACCTACTTGGGAGTCTTTCTACATTTATACAATAGGAACACATACATCTTCAATATACAATCTGATATATTAAATGCACATTGCATATACATATTAAAAATGGCATGGGATGTACACCGTCAAATATGCTAAAAGTTAAAGATCACTCCAAATTCAATTGTTCCAACATAAACGATTGAATCTCCAATATGAAGTTCCAAATCTTTCGCGATGGATTTTAGCACATCTTTTCCTGCACAGATCATTATCGTAAAGCATTGGCGATAAAGCTCAGTATAATTTCTTTATTGGTTCTATAGTTTCCCCATAGCTTGTTAAACTCGCACAACCGAAATACTCTGAACAGTCCATTACACTCGAGTGCTAAACGAGAGAAAGAGAGAGAGGAAAAGAGAGAGATAGAGGCAAAGAGAGCAATGGATAGAGAAAGAAGGAGAAAGAGAGAAAGGGATATTCCGATGTGTAGATAAGTCAGTTAGCGACTCGCTCTAGCGCGTTCCAGCGTCGAGGCTTTTTTGCGTAGCTCGCTCTCTTATTGCTCTTCTCTCTCCTTTACTCCTGCTCACTCTTGGCGGGTGATTCATCATCGGCGTCGTCCTCTCTCCTTTCTCTGGCTCGGTTGGCTGGCTGGTCTGGCTGGCTGGCTCGCTGGCTTGCTGGCTTGCTTGGTTTCTGGCTTTCTGGCCCCTGGACCCCTCTATACCCTCTCACCCCTTTACCAACTCTCTCTCTCTCTCTATCTATCTATCTCTACCCTTTCTCTGTGCTTCTCTCTGCATCCCTCTCTCTTTCTCTTCCTTTCGGTCTCCTCTATCACTCGCTCCTTCCTCGCTCTCTTCCATCTCTCGGACCTATGTACTCGTTTTACTCCTACACTGGAGCCGTACCAACATGCAGTTCTGGCTCGGCAGGGCGCTCTTTCTCGCTGTTAGCTTATAGGTATTCCCGCATTTCTCCCCGGCACATCCTGGAGTCTGCGACCGCCGAGATATCTGTACTCATCCGCTTAAAATTTCAGGCAGACTCGCGCGGCTGCAACCTGCTCGATTCACACCTCTCCGTGACGTTTTAATATCCTCGATACCGCTTCTCTCTAATCAACTTTGGTAACAGGGCTAATCAATGAATTCCTTTCTGGAATTCCTACTGCTTCGATTTCCGATGATCCTCAACTATCAAGACTCTTTTCGAAGGATTTTATTCGAATCCTCTGGATGTCTTTTTGGAATCGAGGCTTCCTCTGATCAATTTTTGCAACGTTAAGGATCTTCCATCCTTGTTTCTTCCGAAATGGAAGAACCCTCACCTACAACCACCATCTACACCAATCAAAGTTGATTGAATACTGTCTTAAAAAGTTTCTGCTACATCAACCAATAATTGTCTTCGGCAACCGCGTCTCTTTCCAATCAATCCGGATCCCTCGATCTATCACCACGATTAAACAATTCAGATTCAACGTCTGGAGCAGATTAACACACACAATAAACCTGGATACTTTCCTTATAACCATCTACAGCAACTAAAGCCAATGACGGACCTTTAAAAATTCCTGTCTCATCAATCCATAATTGTCTTCAACATCTGGTCATCTTTCCCATCAATCTGCGGATCTCTAAACGTCCTCCAACCCTTAGGTATACCCCTGCTCGGAGAGACACGATGTCCAAACACCATGATTCTCTTTTGGCCTAAGGACATTCCCCGATATATCCCGTCGTCGCACCCGGCTCAAGATATCTGCGCAGCCAGGTACACCCACTATAAGGGCGAGTGCGCGTCGCTATAAAACATACGAAACGATATATTACCCGGCGATATCACTCTCCGGCACGAGGCGATACGGTAATATTTCGCCGGGGGAGAAACGCGCTTGGAAATGTTGCCGGTGTCGGCGGTGTAAACACTGCGGGGGCACGCAGAGATCACCGTTGGCCGGGGCTGGAATAAAAGGGGGGCCACACTCTTATTTCCTGCTCTCTCTCTCTCTCTCTCTCTCTCTCTCTCTCTCTCTCTCTCCCCTTCTCTCTCTTTCTTTCTTACTTTCTTTCTTTCTTTCTCTCTCTCTCTCTCTTTCCCTCTTTCTCTCTTTCTCTCGGTTACTGACGTGTCCCGTCGTCAACGCCATCGAATATGATGCTTTTCCACCGCGACAACGTCCGACACCAACGATTCAATTATACGAGACACGAAACTGTGCTCGAGCCCGCTGCTCCAACGATTGATAGCCGTGATCCTGGCGACATACGCTTCGGGTTCCCTTAGAATCGCGTAGGCGTCAGCCTCTGAAGCGTAGAGACACTTCCAAAGGTTCGAGGAAGTCCCTCAACCTGGCCTTTCTCCGGCAATGTTCGTTTTCACGTGGACGTTTTCGCCATCGAGTGATTTAGATTGTTTGACGGAGGTTCTAAGATGCCGGTTGAGATGCTGGATTGATAAGAAACATAGTGTTCATACTGTGGCTTCAATAATTTGTTTTCATTTGATTCAATTGAAATGTATAATGTCTTTAGCAGCGAACTAGCTGCAAGGAACAATCTTCGATTTTGATTGTGTCGATGAACTAGATATTGTAGAGTGGGTGATCAAATTATTAGAGCCACAGTATGAACACCATGTTTCTTGTTTATGTGGACGAGAATAATATGAACTGCAATATAGAAGACATCATTGGAAACACACTAATTCTGATTGTGGTAGCTGTGAAAGAAATCGTAAAGCAAGGTGATAAAATGGTGTGTACTGTAACTAGCAGATTGGAGGACTTTAGATTTAAACAATCGGTACTGGACTTCAAAGACAATGTCCTGACAATATGCTGAATACATACACGAAATAATTATGACATATAAATGTAATGTAAAAGTACAATGACTAGGAACAATCTCCAAGAAACTTAACACCCATGAATAGACTAAATTTTATCAATTTATGACAAAAATTAAGGCAAACACAAAAGAGTAAAAGCATTAAAAAAATTTAAATATATGCTTGCTATTTTCAACCTATTGGATCGATTAACAAAGGAAATGAATTTATATTGTAATCTAGTTGGTTACAATTGAGGTATGAAATTCTTATTTTAGATACAGATATCCTCTTTACTTACTCGCCCATTGAAGGGGTGGGTCAGCAAGAATCGTCCGCATTCAACCCCATGTTCCTCCAGTCCAGGACTTCGTCATCTTCGAAGAGCTCGATAAAAGCGAAGATTTGGAATGCCGATTGCATGTATCGAGTAAAACTGCGACCCTGAAACATTTCGTGGTCCTCGAACGGGAAGATAGGCTAGCTAGGACCACCTTCGGTTTGGAAGGTGGGATTCCGGTAATTCGACGCGTTCGGTAGAACGGAGGAAGACCGATGGAGCCGAACCCCATAGGGGAGCGAGCAAGAGGGTGTTCCTGTGGGATGGGGATTCCGGGGCTAGACAGGGACCAGCGGGAGAAAGAGAGAGATAGATGAATAGATAGAGAAAGCGGGATAAAGGGAGAGAGGGCGAGCGAGAGAGAGAGAGAGAGAGAGAGAGAGAGAGAGAGAGAGAGAGAGAGAGTGGGTTGGGTGTACCGGGGGATAGAGTAGGGGCGGGAGGGCGTTCCACGGCACCCTGCATGGGGTAGCTTGCAACCTCACGCGACACTAGAGCCATCTATATCCCCGGAGATTTATGAGTTCCTGGTGCAGCGGCTGCTCGCAGCAACTACACACCGCCAGGAGAGTATCGGGTCCGGGTACGGTGTTGGTGCTGCCCCCTGTCGCGACGGGCGTGCTGTTGCCCCGCGGGGGTTACGCGCAATTCGCGCTCGTGCAACGTCGCCCTGATAAAAAACCTGCGACTCGATCTCAATCCGATGCTTCTGCGAACTTCCTCTCTCTTTCCGCCGAGGCTCCTCTCTCTGTGTCCTCTTCAATCCCTCACAAACCCCCGCGCGGGGCAGGCCATCGCCGACACGCTGCGCCGAGCCCGAGCTCTGCTGGTCGGTTCGTTTGTTGCTTCTCTCTGTCCCTGTGTGTTGTTTCCCCTCTCTCCCTCTCTCTTTCTGTGTTTCACTCGTTCTCCCTGTTTCTCTCGCTCGCTCCTCCGCCTCCTCGCGGTCTCGGAACTTGAAATATCGATCATCATTGTGTTCCCCGCGCGTTTATGGACTGCGAACGCATTGAAATTATAGTTCCACGCCGGTGCGGGGGCTGCGACCGCGAGCCCGCTAGTCTCGCACGCAGTACTCGGCCCGTGAAGAATGATCACCGGAGTCGTTTATCATACCGCATTTTTTCAATTTTTCAATGCTCCTCGCTGGTGATGATTCTGGGGCGGTTTTGGTAAGTAGTGGTAGTTACCGACGATTGCACCGGTTTATTTCGGGGAGAGGGTTTGCGTGGAGGGTGAAAACATGAATTCGCTCTTTAGAGTTTGATCGTTATTTATACGGTGTTGTTTTAATTTTTAAGTGGTCCTAGGCCCTGGTGTTTCTGGGGCGGTTTTGTTAAGTAGTGGCATCTGTGACGATTTTTGTGAAAGGGTTGACGAGGAACGTGAAAAAGATATGAAACAGGAAATTATTCTTTAAGATCTGATCGTTTATCATAATTCAATGAATTCTTAACTGGCTCTATGTTCTAGTGCTTAAGGGGTGGTTTTGTTAAGTAACGACCATTGCGGCTAATTTTCTAGAGGCAATGAATGAAAATGTAGTAGAGGGTTTAAAATAGGATGTTCCTCTTTAAAACCTATCCCCAGATTAGTGTTTCATTTGAGAGGGGTCTGGGAATGCGATAGGGGATGAAGGAATTGGTTAGAATCGTTTTTTAATTCGCAAGCAAGGAAGTCGTAGATGGAGGATTAGACTGCTTCAATATTTTTGACTTGGTGAGGGGAACTTTGATCTGGACATCAGGGGATGATGCTGTTGATGTAACAATGTTACTAACAATGCTATTTCATAGTCTTTTTTCCTTACCTACTCTTGCTGACAGACAAGTGTTCAAAGTGTCTACACAATATAAATGACTACAGAAAATACTACTTACGATATATCAAAGAACTAGTATTGAAAATAAGATAATAGTAAAGGCACTAGCAGTTGCTGGTATCTATTGAACGCAAACACCAAGAAAGAAAAAAAATGGATCGGCATTTGTATCCATAAATTGCAGTTTGGTATGACAAGGATAATTGCCAGTAAAAAAATATAATAAAAATAAAGGAGAAATGGTGATAAGAAGAAGGTGTGGATTCTAAAGGAAAGGATCACACGGAATAGAAAGGGTCTGCAAAAGGAATCGGGATGGAGGATCGACGGAAGGAAAAGCACTCATGGGTCGAGATTTTTCAAGTGCCCCCTCGACGCGGTCGTCCATTCGCACAGCCCGTGATATCCTACAGGGGTAACCGATGAAAATAGCGCGAGAGTGGGGTTTACCGGTGGCGGCACGAGGGTACGGTACGACGACAACGATATGAGTACCGGTATCTACCTACCTATGCTTCTGCTCTCCAACCCGAACGCCCCACCCTCTTGATGCGGCCGGTTTACGAGCAACCTGTGGTAACGAGAGCGATAGATAATAACCGCTCCGTGCTCAACCCCATCCCCTTTCCTCTACCTCTCATGCTCTATCTATCTCTCCTTCTCTCACTCGCATTCTCTCACTACTATATCCCGGTGCCCGGCCCCTCGCACGTTGATATTACCTTCCGTTATTTTTTCTCGATTCGCTCGATACGATTTCTTCGATAGTTACCACCCCCGCTTTGCAACCCTTGCGCTATTCAATTCTCACAATTCGTTTCCGATCTCGCATTCAAGGTTAACTACTTTTCTGCTCCGTGTTTGTTGTTCTTGAATTTTTGGGACACTGAGCTAAGTGGATTTTATGAAACAATTATCAAATATTAACACTTCGGTTACTGAATTGCTTTATCCTGAAAAATCCTATAACATTGAAACAATTTTGTTAACGAAGCTCAGTCTATAAAGGTGAAGTTAAAGTTTAATGCAGTGGTTACTCTTTTAATTCCTTCAGGTCCTACAAACTTTTAACCCTTAGCACTCGAATGGCGACTGTGAGGCGCCACTACAAATTGCTACCCCATTATTCAGAATTATGTTTACATGATTAAATTTGTTTATATGTAATAAAATAGTAAAATAGCTACATATGTACAATGGAAATAGTCTAGGTTCGAAGAAATGTTTGGTTTTTTAGTTGAAATAGCTCCGTCCGCTAAGGGTTAAATATGAAAATTAAATATGTACAAATTGCATTGTACTATTCAAATGGAAATAATTATTTGTAAGGTGTGCTAGGTCTACTAATAGCTACCTTGCATTTTATTTTATCATGTTAGAATCTGAAGTCAATATAAAAGTACGTTTTTGCCATTTTCTTCCTTAAAGATTGGAAAAGTCGAGAACTAAATTTTGGAGAATCTGCCAACAGAAGAACAGAAGAATCTGCCAACAGAACAACCTTTTAATAAATTATATTTTTCGGTAATATATGTGGGTGGAATCCGAGTGGGATTTATAGGAAAGTCACAGTTATCCGGGGCGAGCCCTGATCCCGGAGTGACGGATAAGGTTGTTTTGCCGGGCGTCGCATCGAGATTTGTGCTCTCGGTTTTTGCGAGCTTTAAGCAACATTAGACTCTCGACGTAAAGGCACGCGGAACGGGAATTTATTGCGGCTTAAAAAGTCCGGCTTCCTTCGGAAATCCTGATAAATGCGCGAAGAAGCAACGCTCGTGTACGTACGTTAAACTCACGGGTGCCTGCTCGTTGAGCACAGCTACACCGGAGAAGCTAGAAGGCGAAGTGACTCTAGGCCGAAAAGCAAACTACGCCAAAAATGAAATACAGCCGCGGTACAAACAAACCTAACAGTTATGGGGGCGGTTCCTGTAGCTCCTTAAATAAATTTTGAGGATTTCTTCCTGCTCGATGGCGACGTCTTCGCGCGACGTTGCTATAATTCCTCTTCAAGTTCGCACGTTTGCCCAATTTCGCCATCCGAAATTACTGTTTATTCAACTGAAGCCCGTCAGCAATGTTCTGAGAGAATTTATCCCATTATTTTGAAGAAATGGTAGGTTAGAATTGATTTCAAGCATGCTGATCTTCATAAGGGTTTAGGAATTCTATCCTTCATGATTCTCTTCGTCATTGGAAGGCTAGTATTTTTTTATTGTGACAAATACTGAATAGAAATTTGCTTGCTGTTCATTATGTCGTTCAAAATGGTCAACAAAAAATTTTTAGACGTAAAAAGGTTTCTAGATTTTTGGTAGACTAACCCCAAAACATTAAAAATGGAATAAATAGAGGCTGAATAGATTTTGGAACACATAATAATTCTCTAATATTCTCCGATTATTCTCTGCATAAAATGATTTTCTAACTTCTCTTCAATTATTCTCTGAACAAGGATATTGAATTCTAGCAGAGTTGCTACTCTGAAACATGAATAGAAGCTGAACACATTCTTAAACGCAAAGAATGATACTTCAATTTTCTCCGATCATCCCCTAAACAAAGATATTAAATCTGGACGAAGTTGCATTTAAATATAAACATTTCCAGTGCATTTCAATCGGTGCTATAACAAAAGAGAAATTGTATAACAGTGTCAATATACATTTTCCCGCTGAACGGTTTCGCCCTCGCCCCAGTGAAGACATTTAGCTCGACTAAATTCCGGGCAGTATAAAGGTAAAAATCAATTTCGATGGGATTACGTGAACTGCGAAAAAATCAGTCGATAGGAATAAAGGGAATAAACGGGAGCGCTCGTCGAAGACGAATAAGTTCGGAGGGATATTCGTAGACGAGCTCGGAGGAAGAAGAATAAGAAAAGGAAGAAGAATAAGAAGCGGGTCGTATAAGAGGGGTAGATTGAACAGTTGGCGCGAGTTTGCGGCTGTAAAATGTGCCGACCTTGCCAAGACCCGGGGGAACATCCTCTCTCCTCTACCTTTCCGTTTCTTTATCTGCCTTTGTCAGGACGGCCGGCGTTGCGCGGCGTTGCAAGGCAAGAGCCAGGGCAAACAACTTTTTCGAAATCTCGCTACAGAAATAAAGAGCAACGCTTCTGCTTCCGTGGGCATCCGTGATTCATCCTCTGGCGACCGCGATCGCGAGCGCCGCCGCTCGAGAAATGACAAATAGCGACGGGAAGCCGGGAAGGAATCGCGCGGGAATATAAAGATAAACAGGAACGATAATGCCGGGGATATTGTGCTGAAGAAACAAGTTCGGAATCGCGAAACACCGAGATTTTATCTGGAGAAACTTCGCGGGCGCTCCTTACCTCTTCATCTCAACCCTTAACAATGTAGTACACTTTTATACCGTGAGTAATGATACAAAAAGCATAGGCACATCGTTACGATGATATTAATATGCAATAAATAGGCTGATATTAATTAATTTTTATGCAAATCATAAATATCGTTGCCTATGATACTTACTAGAGCAGCTCGCGCGAGTTTGCTTCTTTATTTGATTGAATACTTAGGACTTCACTTAGTCATTGTTCTGATTTTCCTGGAATTGCAAAAAGGTAAATACGAGAGTGATTTTATTTCTTTATTTCTTTAATTAAACGACTTCGTTTGATTTCGCTTGAGGAGGCTCGTGAATGGCAGATAGGGCATTATGGTGGAGAGTATGTAGCTTACCCTGGCCGCCATGTTGTCTAGACATGGCGCCATATGGCTCTCTTCTTTGTCTCAAACTTTAAAAATACTGTCATAAATATTTGATTACTTTGTTACATCCTGTGAAGGAAACTGGAGCAACTATCAATAAAATTGGATAAACTGTCATATTTATCGTGTATATAAAAATATTTTGCTTATACTCCTTCGTTCATTCAGATCCTCAATGATGTATATTCACCACTAGACTGCGGATTTTATGCACTCATAGCAAAACTGAGGGAGGTGCATTTGAAAGTAGTAAAGGGATTAGAATGATTTAAGAATATTATAAATCAGACAATAAATCAGGCAATGTAAGTAATTTAAATAAGTAAAGCTGCGCTAAATAAAATTCTTGCAATATTGTTTCTACTACCCAAAACATTTGTCGGGAAGCATCATGCATTATCTTTCTAACTAAACGCAAAAACTCACCCTGTGGAGCTTACATAAACCATCCAGAAGGATTCGCTAGCACGGACCAGTAGCGGGAACTAGACGACACGCGAGAACAAAATCTATTGTTTCCGTTTGTAGTTAGGAAAGATCTCACTTTCTCCGTGATTCCTAGTGGCTGGTCCTAGTGGATCGTTCGAAAGCTGTAAGGGACGGTGTTGATAGTCGAAAGGGCAGTATCATCGACATCTCCGGGCATCAAAAGGTGGTAAAAGGGTGGCTTCGTAGGGGGTAGCAGAAGGCATAGAACCGGTTATAAAAAGGAAGACAAACGGCGGGGAAGAAGGCAAGAACGGAATTGGCAGCGGATTGGCAATGCGCTGGCTCGGTGTCCTCTGCCATTCCCTTCCTCTGAGAGACCTCCAACCCGTTCCAACCCCTTTCGCTCTTAACGCGGGCTATCGATATCCCCGAGATACAGACACCAGGAAAGCCGGGGCTCAACGTGCGTGTGCCTGGACAAGGCACCACGTGCATTCATCCCATTACAAAAGGAGCTGAACCAGCGCCGGACGACCCGACCCGTCGTGTCCTCGACACGTTCAACATATGAACGTACCCCACGTCCGGTCGAACCTTGAAACGACCTAGCTGCACCGACCGACCGACGATTCACCACCCCCGTTTCCCTTATTCGGGAACGAAAGCTCTTTTTATTTAGTTGAAGAATCTACCCTGCTATCCCAGGGGAACATCTACTGGTACGCTTAACGAAATTTACAACAGAGAGACATGGATACTTGTGTACTCTGTGGACTTCTTTAGAAATACTGAAAATACGTCACGGTGACATAGTAGACGCTCAGGAATTCTACGGTGATGTATGAGCGGATTAGCTACTCTCACGTAGACTTCGTCTGCTCTATTTCTTGGCTCTGTCTCCTAACAGGACCAGGACCGAGGTGCATTGAAAGTGGCTGAGGACGTTGTACTTTGCGTGGGTGAGAAGGGATTGGGAGTAGTTTGTTTGATTCATACCTTGTTTCATTATGGTCTGAGAAAAATGTTTTAGACTGTGTATTATTATTAAAATAGTTACTTACGTCACAAGAAATTTCCTAGTTGGTGAAACAAATTTTTCTCACATACTGATGTTTATAAAATGATCTATAAAAATTGTAAATTCCACGAAGACCCAAAGTTTAATTTTTACCAACATGATACTCTGACAATACTAAAGAGAGAAGGCCTAGTTGAATCACCTGTAAATCTGAAGGATTTTCTAAAATTTTACAAACATAAAAAAAGTGTCGATATTCTTGCAGAAATGTAGCAATTAATTAATTAATTAATATTGTATAATGTCTGCGATAAAAACTGTCTGTCCGACAAAGTAAAGGAACCGCGACATTTTTTTGGAATGTAAGAATACAGTCGTCGCTTTCGAGAGCCGTCCCGTTCGACATCGCGTCACTTAACCGCTGCGTTTCTGATTTCTGTTTCAGGTGAGTGGCAGGCTGCATCCACTGTCTCTGTAATGCCAAATAGATGGTCGATGTGCGTATCTGTCGATCGTCAATTTATCGGTTGCGGCGAATCGGAAGCTGCACCCGGTGAGTGACGAACCCGCCTCCCGCTCCCTCGCGCCAACCACTACCATCACCAACACCAGCACCACCACTAGCATCACGAACCACCCCGTATCTCCCCAGGAACCTCCTGTAGCTCACTTCGACCAATATGCCCGCAGACCAATCAGTATCCAAGTGCACACTGACGTCCGTACAAGCCTAGTATTGTCGTAGTCCTGCATCCGCACCATCCCCCATCAAATCCACCCCGTCGCCCACCCCCGTTAGTGGTCTCTCTCTCTATCTGTAGTTCCTGCTTTGGCGCAGTAGTGTGTAGATAGAGGGGGTGAGTTATCGGAGTAGTTCCACACTTATACCGATCTCTGGCGAGTTTCGAATTGCGGAAGATCGCCCGGATGTGTAAAAAGCAAGTGAGAATGAGAGCGAGAGAGAGAGAGAGAGAATGTGAAAGAACGAAAACAGAACAGCAGAGAAAAGAAAGAAACGGATAGTAAGAAAGTCGGGAAAAGAAACAAGGAAACAGAAATCGAAGGGACAACTCGGAGAACTCGTCGTTTTCCTCCCGTTTCGTTCCGTTGTTCTCACACCCAACGTTGTTTCGTTGTTTCTCGGCGGTTTACGGTGCGGTAGGGTGCGCGCAGCTCATTCTCGATGAAACCTAAAATACGTAAAAACGAAATGCCTGAAGGAGAGAGGTACACTTTAGTAAGTTAACGCCTAGGAAGTAGAGAAGCGTTCGCGAGCGTCTGCAAGGCGCGAAAATTCACGAACGGGCACAGGGGGTTATTTTCAGAGGATGAAAATCGTATTCGGCGATCCGCGTGTGTTTTCCCGGTGACGATTTTTCTTGTTTTCTCGAGGATCGATGTACAAAAAAAAAAAGAAACGAGATTAAAGAAAAAGATAAACGCGGTCTCCGTCATCAACCCCTGTCCCGTTCGCTTAGCGTACTTTCGTTTTGTCGCTTCTCGATTGTGTGACACACCACTTCCGGAGCGTGTCGCGCTACGACTGCTGTTGAATGTTATGTTTTTGTTAATTTTTTTTTTTAATCGTCTGTGGAACGACACGAGAACACGTTTCCATCGTCTTGCTTTCACTCTTTGATTCTTTCTTTTTTTGTAAATTCTTCCTTATTTCTTTTTTAGCGTTTAATCTCGATTGAAGCACGGCGGACGATGCGAACGTGTGTCTTTCGATCGGTACAAAATATATATGTTGATGTTCGATGATTTTGTTAAATATTATATAGAATCGTTTATGCGCGCGAGACGTCCTCTCGGGTCGGAGTACATAGTTTTTTTTTTGTAAATGAAAAATGTTTCGTGAAAAGGGAAAAAAGTAACTGAAGATTCTGATCTTCCATCTCATTTTCTTCATCATCATCATCTTCTTCTTCTTCTTCCCACACACGCTGTTCGTTTAAACTTCCCAGCCCCTCCCCCCACACCCCCCGGATTGACTCGTCGTTGGTGCTCTCGGTGAAGCGAGTGACGAAACGAGCGATAGAGACTCTCTATTAACGAGCAACATTAATTACATTGTACGTACCTACCTAGTACCTAGACGCCTATGCAGACACGAGGTTGTGTGTGGCGCTATCCTAAGCAGTAACAACTATTCTAGTTAATGAATGTATACGAATAGCCGCTAAGAGACACGCAAGAGTAAACAGTTAAACGCAGTATTTCTAAGAGGAATGTAATGTTAATAATTATTTATTTTGTGGATCTCGGTGATACGAGCTAGCATGCGAGAGAGAGCCTGTGTGGCAAAGAACAAACAAAAAAAACAGAGCGAGTGATCGAGCGAAAGGGAGTGAGAGAATGTGAAAAAAGACAGTGAGTGAGGGATGAAAAACGCGTCGTTTAACGATGAACTCCTTATTTTAGGCGACCGTTAGGCACCCCTAACTTGGGGGTGGAGCGTCTGTAGCGTAGCAATATCTCTGTAAACGTCATTGGACGCGGCGAGAAGAATGAACACAAAGCAGCAATCCTCTTTTGTAACATATTAGGGTATTAATTGTTTACCAATCTGAATCCTGATTGTATGTAACCCGAGAGAGAGAGAGAGAGAGAAAGAAAGAGCGACCAGGGCCGCACCTGCTGCCTATATCGTGCGTGAACGTTGTAACGGATATACAGACTCTTAGGGGCGGTTGCTGTTCTGAACGCTGAATTGTAATATTACCTTGATTATACGATTACTAAGAAAAAAAGGAACAAAATAAATGCGATATGTAAACCTTGATTACTCGTGTTTTCGCCTTTTTTGCACGGCCCTGGCCGTAGCCGATCCATCTGCGAACCACCAACACCGACCAACCCTTTCCACGCTTCCGGCGAATCCGTGTTTCCCGTGATAATTCCTCCCACCATATGCGCTATGATTGCTCACGCGAGAAACCAGCAGCTTTTCGCTCGGCTTACTTTTTGAACTCGCACCAGTAGATATTGTATGCGATACGTGCACATGCCCTCGATTTGCAGAGATCGAGCGGAAGGGGTTGCAAGTTCATCCTTGGAACATTCGACTATATTTCATTTTTGAGCCTGTAGATTTTTATTGCTGTTTTTGATATGGACTTTAATACAACTTTTGTATTGAAGCTGTAACATTCGAGTGCAACTTGCAACTCGTTCGGTTCCCTCGATCATCCCTTAGAGCTGTTGAGTTCCAATCTGTGTCTAGATTTAAATAAATACTCCATGGGAATGAATTTTGACACCAACTGTTATGCTATTGTAGGTACAATTATATTTTTTTGTACAATAACTTATATTCCAAGCAACTCGATGCATTTGTTTAAAATATGAAATTATTTATAGAACCGAGTATTTATCTTTATTTGTAAAGTGAAAGGAGTAAAGTATTGTCTTGAGATTAGGACTCGAAAGCCCACAAGAATTAATAACGAGGGTCAAAAATGAGGATTAAAAATTTTCCTATTTCTGTGATTCTCTCGCAACGAATGCTAACTTAAACATCAGTATTCCAGGCCTAAATATTCCAAAATCACCCACTTGAAGATCCGCGCAAAAGAGTTCTATCTACTTAGATCCACAATAACTCGAAAAGGCATTTCGTCCACCGATTTCCATAGAAGCGGCGTCCGCCATTCAATTTGCCGTAGACATACGGCGTGGTATTTTCATCAGCGGATTCCATCGGTGTTACGTTCACGGTTCCGTCATTCGATTACGCAATACGACCGGTGTTCGGTTACGTAAGACGGCCACAAGAGGAGGTTGGGTGGCAGCGATAAATCCGGTCTCGGACGGGCTTAAGGGTAGTTGGTGAAACGAGGGAAGGATATTTCGCGGTGGTATCGTTGTCAATTCCTGGCCGATAACCCGGGGGCCGGGTTGGACGTGCAACGGTTGCTTTACGACGCTTAAGCCGCGCGGTTAGGCGTCCTCTTCCCGTTGTCCCGGTGGTGCGGATCCGCCTTAACGGGCGCTGCGTTGATCCAGGGTTGAGGCACCCGTCCGCGGAACCCCCGGGCCCATAAGTCTCGCGATGCTCCGGGATATTAATATGTTATTGCGGAAAGACGCCCTCATGAAAGTCGACAAGGACTGGAAAAATATGTCTCGCGCGTCCCGACGCCCGACGACGACGACCACGACGAGCGTCGCCGACGTCGAGGCTAGCTATAGGGCTAGCGAACTATACCGGAGGGATGATGCCGCCCGGCTGCTCTCCGCTAGCCTTATACACCCCCTCCACACGCTCTCTCTGCTCTTGTTACTATCGTGCGCGGCGCGGGGTGTGGCCCGGCCAGAATTCACCAGACGCCATTTGTATTAATGAAGCTCCCGACAATGGTGCACGCTCGATGAATTATGTACCTTGGTTCGAACCCGAACGAAACGCCGCGCCGCTCGCCGATCCGCCACGGCTTCTGCTTTGCCAGTGACCTCGCTCGCGTTGGCCTCTTCGCCGGACAATTCCCACCCTCTCGTCATCCCCTAAGATCCATCCCACTTTTGTAGTACCCTTGGTTCGAGGTCCTCGATTTTTAATCGTTATCGCGCTGGATCATCTTCGTGTGGCTCACTGGAGTTTATGTTGTGTGCGATTTTTTCATGGCACTCTTCTTGAAACGTTGGCGGGGACATTTGGTATTTATTCGATGGCTAATAAATTTTTCGTTATCAATTGGTGATTGTTGATTTTTTTTATTTGCACACTCCTATTCTGTTCTTTTCAACAATTGCTTAAGTAATATCCCTTCCATGTTAATATTGTACAGTTCAGACGTACAACGACATATTCCTAAAGCCTTCATTTTCCCTTAAAAATTGCCATTAAGAAAAACTACTGACAAGTAAAACAATGTTTTGCACGACCCGTCAACAGTAAATGCCCTCAAAAACTGTTATAATTTAATTTAACACTTAGTACGTCCACTATGTCACAGATATGTGACGTCTACAATCTTGCAGTTCACTTAAAGATAGTCAAACTAATTTTATACACTCCGTTGCTGAAATTCGAAACGACATAATATTAAAAGTATCCTCGCCTTTCTTCAACTAAATTGTTTTAATATATCATGAAGCAATTCCGTTGCATATAATAAAACATCTAAACAATGAGGACGTGCAACGAAACAAATGATGATACCAAACGTGTTCAGCTAGCTAGACCTTAATACAAACGTTCAATTGAAACGATTTATCCAAAGCTTTACCACACCTTTTTTGACAAAACGGCCCCACCATAAGCTGCTTCATAAAAACCGCAACTGGCACATGCTGAACCGGAAATTGACCTTGACCAGCTAGGAGCAGGTTCCCCAGCCTCGTTGTCGTTCACGCTTGACCCGGCAAGATTTCCGGAAGCGGTTTCCGGTGTAGCAGGAAGAGTCTCCGTGCCAGCTAAGCCGAAGAAACACATCAAGGCTAATCCACACGTGGCCGTGATCGTTCCCGAGGTTCGCGTCGGCGAAAAGGGGTTTTCGAGATTTCCATCAAAGATGGAAAGCCCCCGTCTTCGTAAGCGCGACCCATTACCGAAAGACGTAGCGGGCATCCATCCCCGGTGCTGGCGCGGATAAAACGACCGCTTTACTTCGGATTACAGGGGTGCAATTTACAGCAGACGCGAGAGCACCTGTTCGTTCTTGAAGAAATGGAAAGGTGGTGGGTAGAACCCGAAGGGGCGGCGCCCCACCGACGGGGGTGTGGGAATAGCGTGCCTCGCAAACGTTGCGGTAATTGAATCCCAGTAACTTCCCCTTACCCTTCGTCCGCCTTAAATATATACCATCGCCCCTTCAACCGTGTTTCTTTCTCTACCCGTTCACCTCTTCTCTCTCTTCTTCTTCTTCTCCTCCTGTCTTACAGTCTTCCAGCTAGCGTCTTCCAGCGATTGATAGCGACACCGCTCCCGTGGACATCATGAATAATTCCGGAAAGACATTTCCTGAAAATATCATCTCAGGAACTACGGCAAAGTTCGAGACAACAGCTGGCCAGCGGGTAGTTGCGAAGGAGCTCGAGGCGTTGCAACCGGCGACCTCCGCAACTTCGGGGGTAATTTCGGCGGAGACATCGCTAGAAACAGCTCGGAACACTGTGTCCCCTTGCCGACATGCTATTTATCCCGTGATACCGCTGTGGTTCTGCCGGAGACAGTCTTAGGAGACTCCAAATTGAATCAAATCTGAAAAGCACGGTTTCGAAAGAAGTTCGAATGTAGTTTGCGTGCATTGCTTGCTAAGATGTACAGCGTGTCATCGAATTGTTAGAGCAATTAAGATCAACGATTTTACATTGAAGCAATTAATTCTTAAATCGATACCATGCTATTATAGATTTAATTCTTATTCAGAGCGCCATTTAACAGCACAACATGTATTTTAAGACACATTTGCTTTAATATTATTCCTCGCGTATAGGACGTATTGGACACACGAGAAATATACTCTGTATATCCCTTCATACATATCCCAAATTTGGTCCATTCTCTACACCCGCAACCTTCAGTAAATTCTTCAGAAGCGTCCATCCCTAAAATCTTCCTCCACCGAGAAAATAGCGAGAATGTGGAAATCTGTACGCCAAAGAAGATCTTGGTGCACAATTTTTATTTAGCATCAAGATTATTAAATATCAGTAGTCCATTGATTTCCGACCGTACCCCTCTCTACATCTACCTCAATTTCGAGCGATCCTCTATATTTGCAACCTTGAGAAAAATTCGTCAGATCCGTCCACCCCCGAAGATGAACCCAATTCTTCTCTTTTGGATGAAATAGCGAGGGTGTGGAGGTCTGTTGGTCGACGAAGATCCTGATGCAGGGTTCTCACGTTTCTAGCGGGCAGCTCAGCCGGGCGATACGGATGCGCAAGGTGTAGACGAGTCCTAGGTAGCGTGCTCCGCCCTCATATAATTACTTCGCGCTCCGTTTCTCGGTCCTGCTCGCACACCTCGAGGATTTCCATCCCCTTTTCCCGCTACGCGGACCGTATTCTGCCAGCGTACACTCGCGCGTGTTCTTGCATAGGTTTGTAGCTGTTCATGTGTGCGTGTGTTTGCGCGCGTGTCTTCCAGCTACGAAGCGGAGGCAAAGCGGAGGGAAAAGCGGAGTCGAGGTTAGGCGAAAGGGTGTGAGAATAGGTTGCCGGACGAGGGGTCGGGCGGGGGGATCGCTGCGGAAGGGGGGTTATTAGGCAACGCAGCACCTCATCCCTCATCCGCGTAACCGCACCGCAGCGTGTATTATGTAACAACACGGAAACGAACTGCGGGCCCCGGCCGGTCGGTCGCCGAGACCCGTCGAGACGCGCAGCGATGCGTCCTCTCTCGCCCGTTGTTGCTGCTGTTGCTGCTGTTGTTGCCCCTGCTGCTGCCGCCGCGGATATTACACGCCGGGCTAACAACCATGCACCACGCGCCTCCGAATAAGTGTCCGCTGCACCTAACTCCTGCTACGCTTCGGTACATCTGTAGACAACGCACTGATTCCACTATTTTTAGCTCGTCTAGCTTTCTTTTTTTTCCTGTATCTACCTGTATTTTTCGGGTTGTAGAATTTTTTGTAGTTATTTGGAGATGGCGTGGGTCTTCAAAATCCTCTACCGTTGATCTAGCTTGATGTTTTGAGATGCTACGTTTTTCTTGATTGTTTGTCTTCAAGGTATTCTACGAGTGATTTCTTGATTACTAGTTTAGTATCTTATTAATCTCACGTTCCATTAATTCGAGTAGAGGTCCTCCTCTGCTACATCCAACTCGATTGATAGGAATGTACAGCTTTTGTTGTTGTTCGAAGGGAGCTGTAAGTCTTCCGGATGTTTTACGATTGGTCTTTCAATCATTCTTTTACTTACAAACGATTGGTAATCGCAGCTTTCTAATCTGCTACCTGATTAATACCATTATTTAATCAACTCAATCTGATATCTGTGTCTGCTCTGTCTAGCTCGATTTTTGTGGATGAATCCTCAGGATGCTGTATCGCTGGTCCCTTAATTATCCTTTCATTTGTGAATGTCTAAAATCCGCAGATTCCTAGTATCTGAATGTGTCACCAACTCAAGCAGAAGTTTTGCTTTGTTCTTTAAATCTTTAATGGTAAAACGTTTCTGTCGATTGATTGATTGCCAGATGCTGTAGATCTTCAGGTAGAATAGTCTCATTTGTTCCCCAATGATTAATATCGCATTCGTATGTGTATATCTCTGAAATCTTAATCCAGCTAACGAAGAACCCCAAAGGATATCTCCCATTGTTCACCCCGCATGATTTGTACGCCATAGGCTTCTCGAGCGACCCACCCACGCCCGATTTTCCCCCTTCTCATGGTTCCTGGAACAGGAAATGTATTACCATGTTGTCGACACGTTTCTTGAGGGTACGTCGTTGCGAGTCTCGAGGCTGGCAACCCCACGAGAGGCTCATTATTCGATCGCCTCTTCTTAGACTGTTCTTCTTGTCCCAATTTCCGGTCGACGAAACACGTTATTGCGGGCCGTTGACACTTATCACCGGTTCTTTCCGCGTTTCGGCAGCGATCCGGATTGGCAGCGAGCAGTTTTCCACGCGTGTCGACCAGTGTATTTTTATCTCGTCGCTGCCTCTAATTTCGTTGCCGCTAGCCTATAAAAATGTCGCGACTGACGCACGGTCCTCAGTTCCCAGTACCGTTCCCGTTCCGAGATAACGCGATTTCGCCGTTTCCCCGATCCCTCGTACCCCGGTTGTTTTCCGTGTAAATAGTGAAAGAAACTGACATCACCTGCGCAGACGCTTTGATCTGGCCATCCGGCCAGTTAAGATGTCAGGCCTTCTTATTAAAATAATTTAAGCCCCGCGGCGACGACACCCTTCCACGAAATATTCTCGTTCCGCTCGTCCACCCGACCTCTGGAATAAAATCGAGGATGAAGTATGGTCGCGGAGGCCGGTTAGTTAACGGCCGAGAAACTCTCCTCTCGAAAGCTTTCGCACGGGGACCTCGTTATTTTTGCAGGCCGGCCTTCAATTTCCAGCGAGGCGCAACACCTCGCTGATTTCTCTCTGCTTATGGACATCCGACTGAAATTCGCGCCGCAGCAACGTTTATTACCGAATTATCGTTGTGTTTTTATCGGGCGATGTTCACGTATCTGAAAATGAAGATGTTCTTCTCTTGAGAAATTGAAGTCGGTAGTCAGTGTGCTAGGGCTGCGTATTTCTTATGTTGTTGACAAAAATTAATGAGGTGAAGAACAAGACAGTAAAAACATCACGAACAATATTTGTGAATACAATTATAATTTTTTGAAGTTGTTAATATTATTAGCAGGACGAAGACATTTTTATTAAACTCTCCTCTCTTGCAATCGATGAAGAACATTTTCATATTTCGTGAAGGTTTGCAGTTTTTGTAATTATATACAAGCAGCAGCCAGTATTTGTCATTAACAAGCTAATGCCTTCAATGTAGAATATACATAGAAATGTCTGTCATATGTTACCATCGAATACTTCACTATATGTAGACTATAGAATTGTTCTCAATATACAATATAGGATTGTCTCAATATACAAATGTAGACTATATGCAGAATTGTCTTCAATATAAATAGAATAGAGAATTGTTCTCAATATATGTATGTAGGCTATAGAATTGTGTTCATCATAAATTATAGAATTGTCTTCAATAATTTTCTGGAAAAAAAAGAAAGTCTACAGGGTGTTCACGCTATCACTAGCCAGCGTTCTTCTTGCAAATAGTAAATATTAGAAAAAAATGATAGAGGAAAATGTAATACTGTTTTTGGTAAGTAACATAATGGCGTGTGTAATTTTCTTGTGTTTGAACTATTTTCTTAGAAATGAAGGTGACCTTCAATTTTTTAAATGAAATGCTATGTATTTTTTTATATAATATGAAAGCATGTGTCAAGACAAATTTATTCGTATGCAACACAATGACCTTCAAGGTCATACAAGGTCAGAAATGGCAGGAAAATTTTGAATATTTCGTACGTAATATTTCGTAGAGATATGATTCACGATATACAACGCCCAGAAATGTAAACGACTTGCAAAAGAAACTAACGCGATCATGTACATTAATATTTCGGACAATGTTAGAAGAAGCTAACAAGAATGTAATTAATACAGCCGAAATATGTAGTCATGCACAAGGAATTATATTGAATATTTACTATAGCCTCGTCAATAAAGTATACTTGTAAACGCATTAGTACGAAATGTTCAAAATGGTTCTTCCATTTCTAACCTTGTATGATCTTGAAGGTCATTGTGTCGTATACGAATGAATTTGCCTTGACACACGCTTTCATATGGTATGCAAAAATATATAGCATACCATTTACAAAAATTGGAGGTCACCGACATTTTCATGAAAATAGTGCAATTACAAAAAAATTACATACGTCATTACGTTGCTTGCGAAACACAGTATTACTTTGATCTCGTTCATTTTTTTCTAATATTTATTATTTGCAAGAAAATCGCTGGCTAGTAATAGCGTGAACACCCTGTATATTTATTCTATATCTCAATGAACAACAAGTATACCAGCAAGAGTCTGACTTAACATTTTATACTAAACGGGTAATCAGTGATTATACTAAGACCTAAAATAGCAATTTTAAGCAACGATACAACTGTTAAGGAAATTCCAGTGAATTTCCTAAGTGTCAAAACACAATTTGCAATGGATGAAGAAGCTTATGAGACGTTCGTCGTTTTCCACCCCCGATCGGTCAGCGCAATGGTTCCCGGGGAATTCGAAGCGCGGTCGTCTGAAAAATTAGCGCCTATTAATCCGGATGGAAACCGATGTAGTCAATAGCAGCTGGACCACGTCGTTGTCTTGGACGGGGTTGTCCAACTAAGGAATAATACAAGCGGGCTAGGCAGAGGAGACCGACCTACCCCTTACTATCCGCACACCCGTCGTCCGCAGATAAATCTTCCCGCCCTCTAATTGGCCTTCCCTCCATTTCCTCGTCCCATACCCTCGCTCGACCTATTCCTTCTTCTCTTCTCTCTTCCCTCTCCTCTGCCTTACCTCTCCGCATCCTTCTCTTCCTTTCTCTCTTCGTTCTCTCTTCCCGAACCCTCCTCCGTCTCCTCATTCTACTTCAACCTCTACCTCATCCTCCTCCATCCACCTACAACTCGAACGTTTCTCCTCTTTCACCCGTCTCATCTTGGTTCCACGTCCCACTCTACAGGCCGGGCACGGCTCCAGGAAACGTTCTCACCCCTACGATCTCGTACACCACCCCCACCCCCATCCCTCTCGTACAACCCTGAACCTCTGGCTTCGCATCCAACCCGGCGAATTATTAGAATTATTAGACATTATATTGGCCGCAGTGTGTCCGTTACACCGCCAGAACTCAATTATGAATTAAGTTATCGGCCAGAAGACCCCGCGAGATGTATTGTTCCTCGGACGCGGCACGAGCGGCCAACCCCGGGGGTGGTTTTAACTACTTTGCTTGCCATCTACTTCCAACGACCCTGTAGAATCGGATCGGAACGATTCTACTTTCTGTCGGAATCGCATTCAGTAGTCGTTTTACGCGGTTTCCTCCTCATCGATTCCTTTGACGGATAACCAACCTTTAAGTAGCACTTACAACACCTTAAGCGGCACCTACGTGATTTATGCTGTATATAACATTGTACTCGTGCAAATGTTGTTGCAGTACACAATCTGTATGTCCGAAATTACTTGAAATATCTTTTTGTATTTGAACATTGTCGGACTAATTGTTAGTGTACATGGTTAGAATGTTTTTGTACCATTCAGGTAACGTCGTTTCAACCACTGCAGTCTATTACATTAAATTAATAAATTGTATGAGATCATGGATAAAAAATATGCAAGTATTGTACCGATTGGAGTAGACGGTGAGAAGTTGAATTTTAGAAAACAATAAACATCAACTAAGTTATGGGCAATATAAATTATTTATACAGGGTGAGTCACCTAACGTTTGCACCTCAAATATCTTTGTTGTTTCTAAAGATTCGTGAAATATGGTAAGGACAAAGTTTAATGGTACAATGGGGCTGACAGGACGCCAAAAAAAAATGTTGTTTTTGTCATTTTTTTAGAGATATCAAGGTCACCTTGACTTTTTTAAATTTCACCACCGTGATTTAAACACCTACAATGATAGTCCCTTTCATTACGAACTCAGTGACTATAATTACTCTAGGTCATTCAAGGTCGCGGACAGAGATAACGTATAAGATTTAACATCGATACATGCCTGTAAACGGGCTTTGAAGGAATGTTGAACTCTGTCTGTGACCTTGAATGACCTTGAGTAATTATAGTCACTGAATTCGAAATGAAAGGAACTATCACTGTAGGGTGAGGCACTAACTATTGCCACCTCAAATATCTTTGTTGTCTTTAAAGATACGTGAAATGTCTGAAGGACAAAGTTGAATGGTTCAGTGGGGCTCACACGATACCAAGAAAATGTTCGGTTTTGTGTCATTTTTTTTAGAGATTTTCAAGGTCATATCCATTTTTTTAAGTGGAACCACCCTTTTTTTAAACACGTACAGTGATAGTCGCTTTCATTTCGAATTCAGTGACTATAATTACTCAAGGTCATTCAAGGTCGCGGATAGAGTTCAACATTCCTTCAAAGCCCGTTTACAGGCATGTATCGATGTTAAATTTTATACGTTATCTCTGTCCGCGACCTTGAATGACCTTTAGTAATTATAGTCACTGAATTCGTAATAAAAGGCACTATCATTGTAGGTGTTTAAAAAAGGGTGGTTCCATTTTAAAAAGTCAAGTTGACCTTGATATCTCTAAAAAAATGACAAAAATAAAATTTTTTTTGGCATCGTGTCAGACCCATTGTACTATCCAACTTTGTCCTTACCATATTTTACGTATCTTGAGAAACAACAAAGATATTTGAGGTGCATAACGTTAAGTGACCCACCGTGTGTATTATAAACTAAATGCGGTCTAGCCGTGTGTCTCAAGTAAGACGAATATTTACAGTGTTGTTGTTGGGACGAAGTAACTACAAATTACATATTAGGTTCAATCTACAAGTTGGACCAAATTGCTTTACAATGAAAAAGTTAATTTTACTATGTGAATATAATTTTACTATAGACTCTAAAGTTCAAAGTCCTTACTGATTCGAATTTTACGGCCACGATGCAAAGTGGTTTACGGAAATGCGTCATTGTCCGGTCGCTAAAATGATTTCCAAAGTAGAGGCCATGGTGTTCGGTAGATTGTAAAACGGTCTTTCAGACTCGGCACGGCGCGGCGGCGGGGCCTCGGGCCTTAACAAAGAGAAAATAGAGCAACTCCGCGATTTACCTGGACAGTAAAACTTGACCTCGAGCTGTCTTGTATTTTGTCGAGTATGGCACTGTTTTTATCTTGCCGAGATTCATTGGGACGATGGGACTTGTTCCTCGGGAACCTTGAATTTTGAATGGCCACGGCTTTTCTCGGAGAGGACGCTTGTAAGCTTCGATGTTCGCACCGCAAGAGAATTGCATTGGATTCATGCAATCTTTTGTTCGCAAGTTTTTATTCAAAAATTTAAAACACTTTCTTACCGTGTGACAATCTCTTGATACATTGCCTGCGCGATCGATGGTCATAAAACCAGAAAAATAACAAATGTCAGGTCTTACTAAAAATTTATATAATCTCTTTCATCTGTTAAAAATAAATTTTGTAGTTCGTTTAATATTAAAGCCATGAATATTCGCTCGCTGCCTGCCAATCGCCGTGTGATTTATTGAGTCGTATTCAATATTAACAAAATATTGTCGATTCGACTAGTGCCTAGAGAGAATGATTATTTTAAGGCATTGCAGACCGGCTACGCGACGGATGCGTCATTTAGACATCTTTGACTCATTCCAACATAATTAATTAGCTCTTAGATTGTAGCTAGAAATATCATTCTATAAATAAATTGAACAATTCAATAAGGCACCTAACGCATTACATAACAGTTAACATGAGTTTAACTGGTTGTTATCAATGTTATTGTACTAAAAGTAAAAAAATTCCATCGTCTCCTTAGAACAATTTTTCCAAATTCTGCCAGTCTTGATGCAACTTTAAGTTGAAGAATACAATTCCTTTATCATGTCTCTACATAAATTAGTATCTATTGAACCACAACGGGACAAAATCCACAAAAGCGTACAGAAATCCGTAAAAATTCCATTTTACCTGGGAGACAACCTCACCCGCAATTAGGTGTATTTTACCTGACCTCGACCAAAAGCACCCTCGACCTTCCACCGTGCCGAAAGCCAAATTCGGGCGGGCGCCTTAAAAACCAAGGCCGGAAAAACGTAGGCGCGCATAGTGTTTCCGAAACTGTAACAATCCGGGAACCTAACGGGACACGTCGGTCGAGGATGTTTGCGGAAACGTCGCTGATCGGCCCGTCACGCGTTAGCTGCTTTATCTCGTTGGCCAGAAAAAAAAACGGTACCCCATTGTCCCTGGGAAATAAAGGCGAAATAGGGGCCCCGGGGTCCATCGCTCTATTTCCAGCGTTGCGTGGAACCAATGAAGGGCCTCGTAAATCTAGAGCATCCCGGGTGGTAGCTTTTTGCCGGCTTATTTCTCCGTTTGAGACCGTTTTTTCTCGTTTCTTTCTCTTGGAACATCCTCGGAACTTCCTCTTGGAACACGTCTGCGTCCATCGATGTCCATACCGATAAACTCTCGATGTTCCGAGTTCGATTTCTGGTAACCAATTCGCATTTCTTTGTTGTATGATTGTTGGAAGAAGTTCGGTATTGAAGCGACGATTGTGGACAATTTTTAAATGGTGTTCTTTAGGGGTGTGTTCGTCTGCTGTGTAAATTATTTTTGAACTGCACTTGTGAAGATTGTAGATGGCTGTGCAAATTTCAAAATTTAGAAATGAGACTTAGAAGATTGACATCAAACTTTATTTTCTGTGAGGAGTTTGAGTATGTTTGAGGTTGTTTGAGGTTGTTTGAGGTATGTTTGAAGTTGTATAAAAATTGCAAGGCACTAATTCTATGGTGTTTTGTACAGTCATTGTATATTTTCTAATCTCTTCTGACATCGTAATATTTTCAATGAACTATTCATTCACTAGTGTATTCAACTATTTGTTTAAATTTATTTGCAAAATTTGATTATATATGATACATTGATTGATTCAACAACTGTTAGAGATCGACCCTCGTCTACCATTTTTCTATAAAATTCTATCAAATCTTAGGGATTGTTTATCACAGAGCAGTTTTGCATTGTAACGACTTTGTATTAAACATTCTTACCGTAACACATTGAGATACATATGCATACAATATTTATAAAAGAAGTATGTATAAAAGCACAGACATCTGCAATTTTATGTCATAAAAAAAGAAAGGTATCGTGCTATTCACTAGATATAGAAAATAGGATTATTAACGTAACCGTATCTGGACTTCGTAGGACCAAAAATGGCAGCCATATTGGAAGATAAGATTTACCAGAAATTTGTTTACTTTTAATAGCACATTGTCTATTATTTTATTTGCTACTCTATATCGCCTCTTATAAAGGAATAAATTGTTGTAACACATCATGTGAGACAATACTATGATTCACAGACGAGTGGCGCTCTTCACAGGCTCAAGGCCACTGAAGGAGGACTTGATCAGTATTTAAAAAAATTGTCACCTAAGGAACAGCGGTGGAACTATTCGAGCAACCACCCAACGAGCGGAATCAATGAGGCCAGGGGCAATCAGGTCGTCCGATGATTAAGAGCTCGTTGCCATTCAGCGAGCACTCTCGTAGCATGATTCACGGTACCGGGCGAGCAGATGAGACGGGGCCCGGTCGCAGCCAATCTCCCAGCAAACTCGACACAGGGGAGCAGGTTGAAAAATAAGCGGAATTTCACTTGGCCGGGGGACGGGGGGGAAAAGAGAAGCCGCGGCGATTGCGAAACAAAAGGCACGATAATTGTAGTCAGCCCCGGGGGAGATCGAGGGCGTAAAAGGCTTCGCGAAAGCGTCGACGACTATAGTATAGCATGGCATAGAAGGGACGGTGGTTGAGCGTTGTAGGAACGACCGCCATGCTCGTTCCACTCGTTCGTAATAAACTCGAAGAAGCGGCACGTTAATTTGTAATCGCTTTTGCGGTTGGTTGATGGTCGCGCCTCTATTGAGTGGTTCCTGGCGGTGGAGAAGGGCTGAACAGAGGAGCCAGGGGTGGTAGCCGGTTATGCAGATCGACGAAGGGTTGGTACGGTATCTGACAACGGCGTAATAACTCGTTCAGAGCTGGCGGAGAAATAAAGGGCAACCCTTTTCTCGGGGCGTTAAATAATTTCTGGACGGCCCCGTGACGAAATCCGATTCCGCGGCTGCGGCCTAGCCTCGACAAAAATTTTGTTCGGTACCACCCCTTCAGTGTGAAACTAGGAACCAACGAGAGCAGAATCTTGGGATTCTCGATTAATCGAATGCGATACCTTTATATGAGAAAATCTCAAAAGAGGTTCGTTCGATTACGAGTTTACAAAGATATATTGTTTATTTCCATAACAAGGGTCCTTCCCTTGTAAGATTACTGGTATCTGGCTGATACCAAGCAATCGCCGCTTGGTGCAGGCAGCCGGCCAAAAATCGGCGGCAGAAGAAATTTTCCGGTGTCGAGCGCTCGCGCGTTTCCGCCCCGAAGGGATGAACGCGCCGCGAATACAACGCGGAATGCTCGGAGCTGTGCTCCGCAGCGTTCCTGGCCGCGGAAGAGCGATGGAAGGGTCGAGAGACGAAGAGGAAGCGATATTGGTCGAGCGAACGAGGAAGGGTGTAGAAGCGGAAATAGGGAGAGGACGAAGAGAGAAGAGAAGAGAAGAGTAAGGAGTGGAGAGGGGAGAAGTGGGGGTGGCAGAGCGGCGGCAGCAAAAGAAGAAAAAAGGTGAACCCGGCAACAACGTGTACGTGATGTATTGTAGCGTCGAGCATTCGAGCATCGAGAGGAGGCGACTTCGAGCAGCGTCAGCGGTGGAGCGGAGAGGAAGAAACGTTACCTTGGACGGGCGCGGCATGGTGGAGAGCGAGAGACCAGCAAAGTAGAGACAGAGAGAGAAAACCTCGGGGGAAAAAAGGAAAGAAGGGGTTGCTCGGTCGAAGGAAGAAGGAAGAGGCGAAAGGGTGGAGTGAGGGGTTGAGGGCGCAGCTATTCGCGCAACCCCGTACGAAAAAGAAGGAAAATAAGGGGTAGCTCGGCGCCGTCGCCCCATGCTTGGCTTGCAAACTGACTTCCGTCCTCCGCGCGACTATTCAGACGCCGTTGGCGTTTTTACCCGGGGAGAAGCCCGACAAAAAAAACGGCCGAAAAGAAAGAAAGAAAGAGTAGGCGAGGAGCGAGAGGAGAGATATATAGGGCGCGGAAGTACGGATAGAAGATGCTCTCGCTAGATCGCGGCTCCTAGAGCTTCCTCTCCGGCTCTCGATGCTAGTTCCAGCTAGCCCCAGCCAGCTTCTGCTGGCTCCTCTGGTCCTCGTCCTCGTCCTCGTCCTCGTCCCGTTCCGTCGTGTACGACGGCCACCATGTCTATAATATATCTCCCGCCTTATCTGCCGCTCGCTGTTTACTGCCCGATAGACTCCGCAGATAGCAGCGACCCTGCATCACCGCCTCGCGAGAGACCCGAGTCACTTACTTTTATATATGTTGTTACTTACGTCAGGGAGCACGCGGTAGGGAATTCCGTGAGACAAGTTGGAAAATGCTGATGGCCGACGCCAGATACAGACAGCGACGCCCCGACGACCGCCGCAACGGCAGACTCGAAAGACTCGAACGACAAAACGAAAGACCGACACCGGCTAACCACCGGCGACCTTCGCCCCCCGTACGTTCCTGGAACCACAGACCACTACCAAACTGTCCAGGAAAATGATTTAAAACGCACCCCGACGACGTATCGCGCCATGGATTCTTTATGCCTACTTCCCTGATCCGGGACACGTCGGTCTGGAATATACGAGGCGACGAACCGAGCCACCTTCGCTGCTAGACCTGCTGAGGACCTGGATGGGAACTGTGAGATTGAGGATGAGGAACGTGATTCTTTAGTAAATTGGGAATTGAGGTAGTAAAGTGGGTCGGGTTGTTAGATCTTAGATTTTCGGGACTGGTTTGGTTAGTGTGTTCCGATAAGGATGCCGACATTTGTATGATAGTTTACTTGTGAGTTTGGTGAGAAGTTTGTCATTAGTATTTTGCTTGTGCCATGGTTATGATCATTTTTATTGTTTCTGCAGGCGAAAATGTAGTCGCAGTTGTTGCAGACAATGTTTTAATTGTATTAATTGTTTTGGTACATTTACTAAATTTGTTTCGAGTTAAATTGTTCTGAAAAATATGTCCAAATTTCGAAGTCTGTTGGAAAACATTAGGCTACTTGGAATTATTAGCAAGGATAAAATTATAATTACCAGACCATCAATTTTATGCATTTATGACAAAATTGTGTAAATCAAACGCAAAAGCATAAGTAAGTACTAGCTTATTAAAATTATTAATAAAAGAAATAAATGTTTGGGTAACTGCTATATCTTAAAATTAATATGCATATAATTTTTATTTTGCATGAAAATCCTCAATCTTTTAATTACTAACGATTGAAGAAACCAATCAACTTGATAATTGATGAGAACAATATTGATGACGAAATCAGACAAGAACCTATCACCTTAATGAAGAATTTTACAAATTACATACGACTATGATAATGCACATAATACATATCCAGTATTAAAAACATTATCAATTTCTACACCTTAGTTTTTTCGTAGTATCAATCTGTAAATTAATGTATTAACGATACACTTGAGAGCACTATAAAGTACATCGTATGTACTACAATGTCTCTTCAATGTTTTCTAGTCTGTACTTGCGCCAATGTCCTCGCGTTTTACGTCGATGCACAATCACAAAATCTAGCCACGATCGCAGCATCGCGTCGACGCCCCAAATTAACAGAATCAAGAATCTCGCTAAATGATTCCGATTTCAATAGTTCTGCTCAGAGCGATAATTCATTGTTTTTGCGGAATTCCGTAACGAAGCGTCCATTAATATCAATCGTCTTAGCGTTGTCGCGTCCCGTATATGGGTACCGCAGCAGTTAACGCGTTAAATTGACGTAAGAGAGTCCGGTTTATCTCCGGAGGGAGGGTCGCCATCGGAAGATTGATAGGTCTTACCAAAAATGACGGTGTACGATTTAGTGGAAAGCTGGTTCGCAGAAGGACAACATCTCCATGGAAGCAAGAAATCGAAACGCGGCTGATTTCGTTCGGTTTGGGCCGGTCTAAATCGTGCTTAAACGCGATGCAAATGCCGGCCGATGAATCATTTGTAAGTGCAGCTTCAAATTACATTTAGGGACGAACCGGTAGAGCGAGGTAAAAGAGAGGAAGAGAAAGAAGGAGAGAGAGGGAGAGAGAGAGAGAAAGACAGAGAAAGGGTAAATGGTAAACCGCGAGCTTTATACGGGAATACGAAATCCCAGTTTCTTGCCGGGCTGATAAGTTATACGGAGTTCCCGAACGTAGAAGATTTCTTCGTGTAGAAGTCCAGCTTCTTTTTCGTCCTACGGAAACGTGGCACCGGTACACCTCTGAATGCCGGGGACTTCTTAACTTCTGCTTTCGTCATCAAACTTTCATGAGTTTCCGAATGATACGTCGTGGGGGGACAACGGGGAGAAAAACTTGCCTCGAAATTACCCGTCGCGGTCCCCGCGACCAAGAGACTCGAAAATCAGGACGAAGAAAAACGTCGTGGACCGGTGGTGAAGGGAAAGGGTGAGGAAGAAAGGGGAGGTGGATCCCGACCCAAATCCGAGAGACGAGAAAACTTGGCTCGTCGATCAGCCGCCGGAAGGAAGGAAGTTCCGGTACGAGGACCGACCGTAGTCCGTTCTCCTTCTGTATCTTTGATACCTAGCCCGTTGCCACCCTCCTTTGCCGGCTCATTTTCTTTATTTGCGAGCCAACCGACCAACCCGAACCACCGCCCACGTAGACGTTCGATTGTATCGCCGGGAAAACCGCCGACGCCGCTCTGCAAATCGATTTTGGATTTTTGCACTGCGAACTGGTCGTTCCTAGGCATCTCAAATTGTTAGTTGCATACGAATCATCCATCGAAAATTTTTAATAGGAATTTTAGTCATTGCAGTGCCGGAAAAAGGAAGCGTTGTAATCTTCTTTTAACCGGTAGCATATGCTGGCATAAAGTGTCTGCATTTAGAAAACGAATATCTATAGACTAAAAGATTTGGGTTAGGACTGGGTTCATACAAACCCAACATAGCTCTTTGCAAGACCATTTGTGTAGCCAGGCATAAATCACGAGTACCGAAGAAATTATTAGAGTAATATTCCTCTGGGGTGACTTGTTGATTCACAATTATGACTGATACTCCTACATATTTGGATACGTTGGTTCCGTTATAATGTCCTTCATATAAACTATTTTATGAATTTTACCCCTATGGGAGAATGGCGAATAGTGTGTAGGTTTCACAGTAATATAAAAATTGTTTCCATTATGATAAATACCACTTTGTCGTGCTTGTTTTAACGATTTAACTTGATTTTCCATCCATTCGACACTTTTTAAACACTTTTAAACATATTAATAACGCACCATTACACACTTCCACAACGATATAATCATAAAAAGAATAAAAACGCGCAGTAATTATAAATCTTTTCGTAGGCTACGATTGTCGAAAATCTCACAAAACCATGAATTTGCATAAATATCCACAGTCACAACGGACAAAATACGTTCTCCGATGACAGACAACGTTGGCAAAAATCAGAAAATGCAGCTGCACCCGACACGGCATGGCGGACACTTTCGACTGAACACAAAATGGCACTCAGCAGCGTGGAAACGTCAACGGAATTCTGTCATTAGTCGATATGGAAATATTTCGTTCGATTTTCGGGAAAGTCACCGAGGTCGTCGGTAATTCGGGCCTGGAAATATCTTTCCCGTTTCGACGACAAACATCGAGAAGAGCCATGTTTCGTCGTTCGTTGACGAGGCATAGGAGGGGAAAACGGTACGCGTCGTTTCGTCCCCTCGTCTTCGGAGCAATAGCTGCTCGGAACAGCTGTTGTCCTATGGTGAATCGCACTTTGTTCGAGCAACGAGGGAATAGGTCGGAGCAAGTTTTCTCTATGTAGAGGTATTCCCACCCCACCGGCCATTTTTAACTGCGGATTTTTCGGGGCTGACGTCAGTACGTCTCGAGCCCGCAACTATGTTTATCGCGCTAACGATCGCATTTATCGATTCATCTCGCTCGTCTCCTTGTCTCCCCGATATCTTCTCTTCTTCGGACTTGTCCGAGTCCTCCGAGGAAAATCGTGACGTTTTCAATAGTGATTCTATCTTCGATCTAGACCAAGAGTTGAGATTTCGTTCATTTTTTATTAGACTGTTCTTCTAAAGTGACCATCAAACGTTTTTAATTTCTTTATCAGATTGAGTTGATATTCGCACGGTCTTCAGAGTGGAAAAATTCATCTATTCTCTATTTCTGGATGCTGTACAACGTCTAATTCCTTTCTGTTTATGTAAAAAAAGTATTTCTCTGAAATATAAAATTATAATCGTTGCATTATTGTTAACGCCTAATATCTACTCCTCTATGTAGGTTGTAAAAGTTATTTTTCTAAACTATAGAAATTATTAACATAGCACAGTTTTTAGATTTTACGCATACAATTAAAATGAGTGAACTACTGTCCGAAAATCCTTCGAATTATCAATTTCTCAGCCCTAACAAGTTGCAATTTTAAATGTCGCTGTGCAGTGGTAAAACTATATCTCTAAACGATGAAAGAAACCTGGGAAAGAGTGTAAACGGAATATGAAGTATGTTTTGCAACGTTTTCTTAACGCAGACAGCCGCGTGACCTGCGTCGATCATTTTAAAATGCATTAAAACGGAAGAGGAGTCTACACTGAAGTATTACAGAAGTTTTATCTAGATAGTGTGAAGGAATTGGTGCAAGGGACCGCTGAAAAATTGAAGACAGCTCTGAATCATTGATTTTTAATTACTCGCCGCGCGTCGCATGAGTGTCTAGGAGCTTGATCGGTCTGTGAGAGCCACGGTCGCGGGAGACAAGCAGCAGTCTTTCGACTGTAGGTTCGCGACGTTTCTTGCGGTAGTTGCACGTGCACTGAACACGCGCGGCCCGATCCGGTCCGAGATGACGAACGAGCCGAAACGGAGAGAAACGAAGCGAGATGGCCGTGTCAGCTTGCGCTTTTTTTCCTGGTGCTAACCGCTCTCGGCCGCCTAACTTATCCACCATATTTGCAGAATGGCGTCGGAGGATACTCTGCCTCCCGGCCCGTTTTTCACCCGGATCCACCGCGTTAAAACCCCAAAGCGATCGACGAAACATAGGTGAGCTGAACGAATATCTTGATTTATTCGATTAATCTATTCCGAGCGACGCCGAGACGATTTTCGATGGCTGCCAGGAGCGAGGGAAATGCCAATCATTTTCCAATAATAAACGAATAAACGAGGTCTCAATCGTTCCGGTTATTTTGGAGCGACGGCAATCGGCTCTAGGATTTAATATTCTTTGACGATTCAGTTCCCTTGGGATTTTTGTCTTGTTAGAGTATAGACTAATTGTATCAAAGGTGTCGAAAGCAACCTATTAAAATTTTTTAAATTGATTGAGACTACAAAGATGCATTATCGGAAGATTATTCAACTCTTTGAAGATACAAGATGATCGTTAACTGGTGGTACAACCAAGAAGGGGGTGATACTACATAAAAGGAATAAGTCGAAATAGGCATACATAAAATCGTGGTAGAAATAATGTTACAGGCTACTATGTATGTATATTGTATTTGGTGCATTTAATTATACATTGTCAATTCTCTGGATTTAGTATTTAACTTCTCTCGACCATTTCGATTTCACCTACCTAAAAGTATTTCAGTCAATTTCAACAGAACTTCTACGGAGATCGCAATGTAAAATTTCATAATCTAAGGAATCAGGACTTCAGCTTGAGGACAGTAAAGTGCAGTGTCCGTTCAGATCGAAAACGGACCAAAAGAATTTTTGGCGTTGTATAGAAGGCAACAGGCGCGGAAAGGGCTGGTTTCTTCGGCGGGCTCGGTCCACGCATAGATCGTGCCGCGCCGTCGTTAATAACGGGGCGTTCTTATGATGAAAAATGGATTGCGAATACCTGAAATATGATAATAAAGGTGAAATATCGAGAGGACCACGGAAAGTGCCCGAGCGGCGGCTTGCGATCCTTCATCGCACAAAGCCTTCGATAAGGCCGCTATTGGAATCTCGATAGATAGGGGTAGTAGCGGGGCTGGCGTTACGGGGTAGATGGGTGGGAGCGGTGGTGAGGGGGTTGAAAGGGGGTGGGTCGTGCCCGGAGATCGGATTTGAACCGTCTCGAGGGAGAAAGGACGAACGGGGACAGCGAGGATGCGAGGAAAAGAGAAGAAGCTCGGTGCTTTGACGGTGTTTGTGCGGGCTCGAGAGCGCCGATCCTGCTCGTCTCCGGCGCGAGTATTCTAGTTCTCCCGGGGATAAAATGTAGATGGATGAGCCATAGTTTTATACCGAACCCCGTAATATCGCATCTGCGCCGCGCAGGAGGGGCTACAACGCCGAAGAGTGGTCGGAGGGGTTTGTCAACGCTACGCGCCATGATGCATTGCGATCAGCTGTTGATAACGCGTCGAAGATCCATTAAGGGTCACAGATCTCATGGAGTCTATTTTAAAGAAATATACATTTTTAACGGCCGACCGATTTATTATACGGCTGTACGCTCGGGGGTTGTTTTATTGGAGGACTGTTCTGTCGACCAAAGACGCGGGGACTGGTTAGTGACATTTAGACAATGTTTCGTTCGCAAGTCTAATGCGATTTCAATCGATACTTTGACAAATTTTGTACCATCTTATTAATCGACTGCGGTACTTCATGCGAAATAAAAATTGTTTGTCTGAGTTGCAAGAAACAGTAGTCACACAGAAATTTCTTCCTTACTTTAATGCTTTTAGTAAGCTGAGGCTAATACAATTGATTCCCTTAATGCATAAAATCTAGTTTACTGATTAACATTGCAGGTCACTATTGAAAGATCACTGATTCTCTGGTATAATTCAGTAGGGAATGCATTTTTTAAATTTCTAATATCTGGATTTATAGTCAGACTCATTCAATAGTACTCTTTTTATGATTATACAGGAAATGGATTTTAATAATTCCTAATAAGTCGATATAAAAATCTAGATCTATTCCAAAACCTTATGTATCAATCTTCTTTTACATACTTTTCAATTCGGTTCTTTGAAGCTTCAACCCTGGTCCTCTCAATGAACTTCATAGAAATAATCAACAATTTCTGAGGTGTACAAATTAATTCGTACACGTTTGACACACTTACTCATACACATATTCGTTCCAATTAGTCATTGGAACTTTGTTTTGCATTTTCGCAACTCATCTGTAAGATTGGGTTGATGTTCTTATAGGAATTAACGAGGATGATTATATTCAATAGATTTTAGTTCAACAAATACATTTTGCTTGTTCGTAAACGAATAATAAATCTGCAGTTACAAATAATAAGATCAAAATGGCTCCAACCTTCGCCACCCGAGGGTTGATTGACTATAAACGATGCTTCGGGCTGGTTCTGCCTACATATCTTGAACAATAAAAATATTTACAGTACCATTAACGGGATAAATTGCCTGCATATTACGAATTAGGTTCAGTACCACTCCAAATTCCTCTACCCCTCTTACATAAAAATTCCGTATACGTCACACCGTCAGAAAGACAGCAAAAGTTCCGTCAGGCTATCCAGGTAACGTGCTTCGCAGTGCACAAATCTAGCTGTCCGTAAATAGACCCGACTGATCAATCATTTCGAATCGCGAATCCGCGGCTGTATAGGAGAAGGGGTAGTCGCGGGTGTGTCGGAGAATGCTCGTCAATCGCCGATATCGTCGAATAACAGTAGAAAAGGTGTGGGGTGGAATATTGTCGACTGTTTCACGGACGGACGGACGGAGGAAAGAAGGGACGCGCTCGCGAGCGGAGCGCACGCGGACGGCATATGCGGCGCGGCCATAACCGTATCGGGATCATAAGCGAGCCGGGGGGATCGCACTTTTCGGCCGGGAGTCGGGAAGTCATTGAAAAAGAGAGGTTTTGTCAGAATACGGGATATACCGGCGAGGATTGGGTCGAAATTGGGATGAGAGTGTGAGAGAGAGACAGAATGAGAGAGGGCAGGGAGGTGTGCGCGCCCGCGCGCGCACGCGGCGGGGATGGAAGCAGATATATATCCACGGCAATGCGTTACGGGTTCAGCTAAATCCGCCATGATGAATGTGTTGGCGGGAATAAATCCGCAATGCACACCCCCACTGCCTTCATCCTCCGCTGTGCCGGCCGCCCTCCTCTTCCGCACCCCGTCCCCTGCAGCCGCACCCCACAGCCCCCCCGCTTCGTCTTTCCCACCCCTTGCCGAGACTCTCTCGTACACTTTCGAAACGCGTCTCTTCCTTCCTTTGCCTCCGCGTACCTCTCCTATCTTGCTCCCTTTTCTTTTTTCCTTCCCCCTTTTCCGCCCCTCCCCTATCCCGCGACCGGTCTCCTTCCTCTTCTTCCTCTTCATCTTCATCTTCTTCTTCTTGTCCTCTCTTTTGCTTCCTGGCCATGTTTTTCTTTTTCGCCTCGCTGGCTTGCCCGCCGCGCGTCTTTATACCGAGCTGTTCGTTTTTCGCATCTCCATAACGCTCACCAACCTCGCCTCTCCAGAGGTTCGACTGTCTCTTGTATGGAAATTTCGAATTTTTAGTGTTAAGCTCGGTCGTCCGAGTTTGATCACTCTGGAAGAGAGGACGAGATCCTTGGGGGACCCTGATCGAAGCCCTGTTTGGTGTTACGTGAGGGTTTAGGAGTGCAATGACTATGCGACTGCGGTACAGAATGGTTCTTAGTATTATCTGGACAGACGTCAGCTTCTTTTATATACAGGGTGGTCCACATAACTCTTAACAGCTCAATATCACGAAAACTATGCCATCGATATTAAAGTTCTTGGTCTTAAATTACATGGATCTGAAGGGCATTTCTAACTACATAAACGTGATGTGCTCTACCCTTCCCCTTTAAGGGGGGCGGGGGCATCTTTATAATTTTAAATGGAACCCCCTATGAAACGTTACATATTTAAATTCTACAGGAGAAAACAAGTAAATTTTGTCTGAAACATTTTTTTGTCAGATATTTCCATGATGAGATATAACAGTTTAAAGTGTCGATTCGAATTTTGTACATAGGTACTTGCTTGAAGCGCTCGGAAATTATAACGCTATTTCCGAGCGCTTCACGTAAGTACCTATGTACAAGTGGAAACTCTAAACTGTTATATCTCATTATGGAAATATTTGAAAAAAAAATGTTTCGGGGCTTTAGGGCTATAGGGGCTTCCATTTAAAATTATAAAAGTACTCTTGTCCCCTTTAAAGGGGAAGGGGGGGGGGGCACTTCACGTTTATGTAGTTAGAAAGGCCCTTCAAATACATGCAATTGAAGACCAAGAACTTTAAAATCGATGACATAGTTTTCGAGATATTGAGCTGTTAAGAGTTATGTGGGCCACCCTGTACATATTGAGGTATATGTATTGACTCTTTAGGGAAGACGCTCGACTGGAGCTTCTTTTCTATCGCTGTATGATGCTACAGACCTTGCCATAATTTACTGGAGACCGTAACGAAGTGCGCTTTTTACCATTCTCCAGACAGTCGTCAGCCTTTTCTTTATATTTTGAAGTGTATTAACACTTCAGAGATGACATGCGACTGCCAGTTTCTTTGTATACGACCAACATCGTACGATGTTACAGACGTTAACGCATAATTTGTTGGAAGTCTCCAGACTTCTTGATATTTTTCCCAGCTATCTTCGAATTTTAGAAAGACAACGATCTCATCGTTTGTGATGATCTTCGAAATATTCTATGGAGCCAGCACGGTGCATAGAGGTAGTTCCCGCAGGGTTAATCTACAATCAAGAATAATGCTGATGTAGAATCAACCATTTAGATCCTTGGTATGACAAGATGAAGATATGGTTCTCGAATGAAGACACAACCCTCTTTTCTCTTAGCTTAGGCTCTAACAATAATCCTTACACAAACGTTTAGAGACTTCCTTATCACCCTTTAGTAAAATAGTCTCAACGATCTGAATCTTTAAATAATTTGATTTCCTATTATTCGTACGCTCACAATTCCCAGGCGCGATCACGATGACCGATTGAGCGAAGAATTTATTTTTCATCGACATACAGTGCGAGAATTGTGGATATCTTGTTTCATAGGACAGCAGGGAGGGCCCGACGACAGATTTATCGACGTTCAGAGACTTTCTTAGCGCTTTCAACCAAAATAGTCTCAACGGCCCGAATCTCTAAGTCATATCGCCTAGCATTTTATACCCATTTGCTACTACACTCGCCAGCGTCGATTATGATGACCGATTGGATCGCTCGCGTCGGGCGAGTAGTCGATTTTTCATCGACGAATACAGGATCCCGCGTAGGGTGCTCGCGCCGTGGATATTTTGTTTCATAGGACAGGAGGGAGTGGGACCAACGACGGATTTATCGATTTGTTTACATAGCGCATTTAAAACGCAATTTCCCGGCGGGTTATCAATCGTATCCTGGGCATCTTTTTGCGCTCCTCGCCGGGCGCAGCGTCGCGAGCACTCTATTCTTCAGCGTCCATGATGAAGCTGTGCGCTCGCCGCGCTCTGTTGGGAGCGGGTTGCTGCGCACGCATACAGCAACAAGAATACACATATACATATAAATGTAGAGTACACGTAGGATACGTAGGAGAGGTATAACACGGCCGATCACGCTGCTCTCGAACACTCAAGCTTTTATTTATGTACGTCTGCGCCGGGCAGGTAGACGTTTATTAGGATTTATAGAACGGATCATTTCACGCTCGGCGAGCGTTTTTTATCAGCCGGCTTAAATGAGATGCAACGATCACCGGGCTGACGCGCCGAAGAAGGAACGAGCGAGGTTCACTCCGCTCCAACACGCTCCGACCCGCTCCGACTCGCTGTTAATGCGGCCGCTGATAATTTATCTCGCTATTCTTCGTAATCTTCGTGCGGGCGACGCGCGAGCACAATTGCGCGCGGTAAATCAAATATCGGGCGACACGCGACGAGCTAAATATTTTCCATCGAAACCCACCGGAAAAACGACCGGACTCTGGTGGACCCCGGGCTGGAGAATCGGGTGTTATTCGTTTATAAACAATCTCAGAAATTGTTCATTCGACTACTGTTTACTAAGTTGCGCTAGAAGTAGAGTCCCGGTCTACTAGAATTTTTGAAGTGAAACTTCTTTAGGCGCGCTAGGCGCAAAATCTCGACGCGGTAGGCGTAAAACCGATCTGGCCATGAAACGATGAAACGATGAAACAATTTAGTAAAACCTCGACGCGGTATGAGTAAAACCGATCTGGCGATGAAACGATGAAACGATTTAGTAAAACCTCTACGTGGTAGGAGTAAAACCGATCTGGCCATGAAACGATGTAACAATGAAACAAAATTTGGAAGTGAAACTTCTTTAGGCGCGGTAGGCGTAAAACCGATTTGGCGATGAAACGATGAAACGATGAAACAATGAAACGATGAAACGAAATTCTATTCTATTAGCATATACGGTTGAGGGTTCGGCATTGTTTAGTAGAGATTATGATAAAATCCCGATGATGCTAAGTGAAGATTTCAACGTGAACTTTGCATCGAAACAATCAAAATTATTAATAGAATTTTTTAGAAGTAAATTAAGATTGAAAATGGTAAATAATCGTAATGAAGCGACAACAAGATCAGGAACAACTCTCGATGCAGTATTTGCAAGACATTTAGACAAAATTGAATCAAGAATATTTATATCATATTTTAGCTGTTACAATCCAATTGTTTCAATAATAGAATCATAGAAAATTAAATGTCATAAAGTGTTAATAAAAATTCAAAAAAAAATTAAAGACAGAAGTTTTACTTCAGCCATGTGGTTTTAGCACACACCAATTTTTTATGTACTGCTATTGCTGCTAGCGCACTGCTCGATTTTTCGGAATACGGTTGTTTTAATTATACAAATTAATTCGTGGCCTATTTTTCATCAATGTTTTGTGCATTTACAGACAATAAAAATATATTCAAGTATTAAAAATAATTTTCATTATTTTCTATATATTTACTCCATTGTAAAGGTAATTGACGACTTTCCTAACTTTGTACTTGAAAGGAAATTATAATTGACTTATCCGGAGAGCTATGAATTAACACTGCCAAGCAATCCTCTCCACAGAATCCAATTAAATCAATGCTCATTACAGTGATTACATCTTGAACTCTTTTAAATCGTACAAGTAGTAATGAAGTTTAATTTAAGAAACTGTATTATCAGCAAAAATAATGTTTAAAGGTAGACGAAGAGCTGTGTCATTCACGTATGACGGACATAGTAGTCAACGTGTTAATTTATACAACTAAGACATATTAGGAAGACAGAATTGTTGATGTGGAAGAAAATGGAAAAGGGTTCGAAGGTTGGTTTGACTCGACCTCTAACTTCTTTCTTATTTCCGCCAGACCAATCGCAACGCGTCCTTTACTAAGATTGCTCAGACCTGGTTTACGTGTAACAGCAGAAAACCGTGGATACCGAAAAAAGTCACCGTCGCTGAATATTATATTTAAGAAATTATGAATCGCGAGTCGAGCCGACTCGAGCCGATTGCTCGCAAGAAACACGGCCCGTAAATCACAGACGGGGCACAGCGAAACTCTATGAGCCACGAGGAAGATATAATTGACACGCCGGGCATAAATTCCGTTCACCATTATTAATGACGTATTTCTCCATCCATTTTCATTCTTCGGGGTTATAACCACAACTGGTTACCAACTGTTTATCATCTTAGCCATCCGTCCGATGCGAGCGAGCTCGCGCGTCGGCAATTTATGTCTTCATCGATGCTCAAGCTCCTTGCACGGCTCGATGCCGGCAGCGAGTATGCTATACTATACTTGTATTCTCGCGAGCAAGTCCTCCCGACGCTTCCAGGTTCGAGCGGCAATTATTTCATTGCCTTCAGTATCAATTTCCATATTTCAAACGATTCGACGGCTCGTCTTGCCTCGCACCGCGCGCAATTAGGCGAACCGCGTTCTTGGGCTAACCCCTTCCGCTATAGTTGCTTCTGCTGGGGTTAAAGCCATTAGAACTTCTTTCTGGTTCATGATGACCGAGAGGAAACTGAAAATTGATGTCTGTTTTATGTCTACATACTTTTTAATGATGGAGGTACCGGAGAGTAAATGCGTTTGATGTACTTAGTATGCTTTATTATAGTAACAGGATTTACTCCGACTTCGTATGATCTTTATTGTAATATTTACATCAATAATAGGCTACGCTCTTGTAGAGCTATTAACATTTTGAGTGTCCATCGAGCAGTCTCAACAATTCGACAAAATCAAAGTAATTCATTGAATAATATTAATTCGCAGGTTAATATGTATGATATTACGAATTTGCTGTATTCTACACGGACAAATAATTCCGTCTCATATTTCTGGAAGATCTAGTATTCAAAGTGTTAATATACAGAAGATGTATCTTGTAATTTAAAATAGAAGAATTAAAAGAATTTAAGAATGCTGATATACTATTTCCAAATTGTCAAGATTGTTAAAAAGGAAACACAGTTTCTAAATGAGTACTGTGCCTTGCCCTCACTGCAGACAATTTTTATTCTGCGCAAACACTCACTATTGATCGATACACTACATTAATTATTTCTATTAAGCTAAAATAAATGGCTTTCAAATATCAACAAACGCGTCGATAGATTCTTCACAATGCATTCCTTTCTTTCACCGTAGCAATGATTTAATTATGAATTATTTCAGCAAGTTCAACGATTATGATTTCAAGCTACAGCAACTAGGCTGCTCGAGGATTGAATTAGCGAGCGTTTCGCCCAGTTTAGCAATTTCTCGCGGATCTGATCGATCGGTTCGCGAAAAACGGAGGTGTCCGGCAGGGCTAACGGATCTTTATAGAAAAGATGTACGGTCTCGCCCCCATAGCAAACAAGCCGTAGCCCCGTAGCCGAAGGTAGCCAGAAGACTGTAGGAGGCGGCCGTAGGAATAGGAGGCGCAAGCCCAGACACACACCGGTCGGGTTATTTATTGTAACGAGGACTTATGGCGACAGATTTAGGAATTAGGGTATCGCAGCAGGCCCGGCCCCTAGCAAGGGTTTCCATGGAGAACCCGACGTACGATACAAACACGTGGGTGTATTCCACGGCATACAAATACGACGTCCTAGGGCACATCCCGGCCGGTGGAGCACGTATGGACCCACGTGATACCGCAATAATCCACAAGGATTATCCTTCGTGTTCCAGCGCGAGTACGTACCCGGGGCCGAGGGCCTATCTGGCCACTGAACTGCCCGAATATTCGTATCGTACTCTCGAATGCGGCCTACGAAATCTGCCTGGTAACTGTTCGAGAGCCGACTGTTACGCTCCCGGCCCATAAATAACCAACGCTATCTCGAAAAGAATCGCGATACAGACTAATGACCTTGATATTGCCCCCTCTTCCTCCTCCTCACCTCGCCGCACGTCAGCTGGTCCATCTGGACGCCGTTACTGCTTAATTAATACTTAATTGTCTTGACCGAGAAGTCGCTTTTTTAATGTCCAGCGGCGTCCCTTCCGCCGTGAAACCTCGGATTTAAATATTCCGTTTCGCGAATAGAGAAACGTGTGAACGGTTTGTTCTTTTCTCAATGTTGTATTTACTGTCGGTATCGTGAGTGCCCGGTTAGCATAGTAGTGGCAACTTTAAATAACGTTTAATGTTCAATGAACGGACTGTGGATTTCATGAGAGAAATGTGTAGATGAAATTTGAAACAGTAGAAAGATTAAACGAATAGAAGAGTAGTGATATATTTACTTTCGACCTACTGAGATTATTAAAGAAAGAAAGGAATCTGTAAGCAGCTCTTGTTTGTTGTTATAGAATCAGACAATTTTTATTTTGCATAAAGATCCGCGGTCTACTAATGGAAGACACTAAACAAATGAAGCAGCAAGACTGGTAATAACTAAATAAAAGAGAAGAATAACTAATTCAGGAACATGTAAGCAATAATTCAGAACGAAGTAGGTAAGTGAGGTATTCGATAAGTGTCCATAATCAAAGACGCTCTTCCGTCTACTTCAAGAGGACTAATCATTATGAAAGACTTGCAGGTTTGCAATTACTCGGCTACTGTGTTGTTCGATTACAGAGTATCGATCTTCATCCTCCGATCCCGAAACCTACCACTTAGCAACAATTTCAGCAAACCATAATTTCACAAAATCGTATCAGGTTTGCTTCACGATCCAGCCACTAAACCGGAGCTTAGACGAACTTGCAGGACCTCGATCGATTTCTGATATCCTGGACATCTGTATCTCAAGGCCAACCTTTGACAACTCGCCCTGTCACTCAAATTCCCGATAAATACGTGCTCAACGGCATACGTTGGATAATCGATCGATAATTGCTCGAACAAGTAGACGATGGGCTCGAAACTACATCGTCATGTCACTGATGTTGGAAGGAACATTGAGTCATGTACGGAGAAAACGTCCGATGGAAGAACGTCAGTTAGGGGGAATGAAACCGGTCACGGAACAGAATCGCGGTGCTTAGGGTCGCGAGCTGCATGTGGAATGAGCTGGGCGAATAAATAACCGACGGCAATAAGCTCGCGCGAAATTATGGATCTTGTCGTCCCTCGTTTTGCGACGTTATATCTTGGACACCCTCTCGATTATTGTCCCTTTTCCCGTGGATTTGGATTCGCGAGGGGGAACTGTGAATTACGGGGATGATGGAATTTTAGAACGACCCGCGAATGAACCTCGTCTAATTAGCGATTCTCGTTTGCGATCATTCTCCGCCTTTTTCGCTCCTGCCAGGCACTGACACTCTTGTAACAATATGGGTACAATACTTTTACTCTAGCAACGATTCTAACTTTTTGATTTTTAAATGTTAAAAATGTATCTTTAGAAAGAGCATGATAGATAATTTTTATTAAAGCCTTGTTGACTATCCTGGTTAAAATTGAGTCCAGTGCAATAGAGACACATGAAACAGTACCATACATCTACAGAGAAACAATTATTATTTGTTTGTTATTAAACCCTTGCACGACAAGTTATTTTATGGTTACAGTGATTCGAACTTATTTGTCGTTCTGAGTTTGTTAGAAGAAGAAAGAAATTTATATTTATCGCATGCCTGTGTATTCTCCAATGACTATACAGGGTGGGGCACTATAAACCTGAATAACTCGCTTGCTTTTGTAGATAGAAGACAATGCATCAGACCAAACTTACTTGATATCGTGGCGCTCGTAATCTGATGTCATTAATTTTTTTATAGGTGGAGACGTCAAGGAGATATGAAGGTCAACTCTGTTTGTTTAAATGGAACGGTATGGTTTTTCATTTACATTCTGATAGTGTGTTTCAAGACGAATACAATGACGTATTATGAAGGTCATTCAAGGTCACGCAAGGTCAACTGCAATAGAAAATAAAGTGTCTCAAAGCACTCCTCGAACACTACGACGTGTAACATGTTATTTACGTATTCACTGCTACTTCAAGTGTTCAATTTTACGACCTTGAACACGGAGACATAATCTGAAACGTTACAATACTGATGATACTGCCTGAGAAATTTCAGTTGTATCTATTACAGTGCAAGCTCTTTCTATACGTTCTTGCATATCAACTGTGATTGTTGGTTTTTCGCGGTATTCATGTTCCTTCACTTTTCCCCACAAATAAAAATCTAGTGGTGTCAGGTCTGGGGAACGTGCTGGTCATTTATTACTTCCTGATCGACCAATCCAACAACCTTCAAATGTCCTGTTCAGTAATTCTGTAACATTTCGTGCTGAATGAGCAGGACATCCGTCTTGTTGGAACCACATGGACTGTCGCAAGTCCAGTGAAATGTACTCTAACAATACTGGCAATACGTCTTTTAAGATTCTCTCGTATTTATGACCATTTAGCGTGGCATCAATGAAATATGGACCAATTATTTTACTATGAAGAAGGCAAATCTTTCACCATACACGCGCGTACCGCTTTTCTCATAATTCTATGACATTCACCATAAATGATAACCATTTTCACTTTCTCTGCTATTGTGCAACGCATTCTTCAAAATTGAACACTCAGATTGAATATTACGAAGCCGTACTCTAGTCGGTAGTCAAACTATTAATAACATTTCTGGATACAGGTAAGCATACAATGTGATTGTATGTGATATGTATTTATGTTCTGTGACCCTTATCAATACTTACAAGAGTGGTATGCTAACAACCAGAGAAGACACAAAAGTATTTGAAGAGTGCTTTGAGACACTTTATTTTCTATTGCAGGTAACCTTGCGTAACCGTGAATGACCTTCATAATAGGTCATTGTATTCGTCTTGAAACACACTATCAGAATGTAAATAAAAAAACCATACCGTTCCATTTAAAAAAAGAGTTGACCTTCATATCTCCTTGACATCTCCACCTATAAAAAAATTAATGACATCAGATTAGGAGCGCCTTGATATCAAGTAGTTTGGCCTAATGCATTTTCTTCTATCTTCAAAAGCAAGGGAGTTATTCGGGTGACCTGTTTATAGTGCCCCACTCTGTATACCGAAATAGGAAATTAATATTTGGTAGAATCTGTTCGAGATCTTTATCACGAGTCTGACTCGATGTTGTAGTACAAGGGCTTAAGAAGTTCAGTATGAATGGCTAAATGAAAACTATTTGTTACAGTGTAGTTACATTTGAATAGTTTTACCAAGTGGTACTGGTACAGTATTAATATTGCTTCTGAATTCTGATGAAGCTATACGTAGCTTTAGTACTACCAAAGTACTAGTTTAACAATTCCAAAAGGACACATCCTATATCCGAAAGCCTAAACACTAAAAACTGTGTAATGCCTGACCGTGACAGTCTCAAATCCCTGATCGAAAGGGTCAATGACATGTGTAGCAATTGACACAAAGGTTGCATTTCTTTTGAACGGAGATTCTCAGCGAATCGATCAGTATTCCCGTCCAGGATCCTGACGAGGTCGCGTCGAACGTTACCGATCTTGCCGAAAACTGTCTTTGCATGTTCGGTCCGATCGAAAATCGTGGCGAACGAAACCGGAATCCCAAGGGCCGAAGTAAAAGGGTTTGGTCGTCGAGTGGAATTCGAAATCGGCGCGAGGATGTTGCAGGGACATCGTGGCGCAGGCCGAGAAGTTTGCGTCAGGGTCGCGCGAGTCGAATCCCGATGCATGGGGTCTGATTTATGGGAGCGGCTGGCAGGATCAACAACCCGCGAGTGCTGTTTAGCTGGTTGCATCTCATATTTATTTATCGGTGGTGGCTAGAATCGGCTCGTAGTCGCGCGATTCTGGCGCGTGCACGCGAAAACTGGTCGGTTCTCTCTCCTCCCTCCTATTTTTCCTCTTTCCCTGATCTTGTTCTATTCGGTTCTTTTTCCACGTTCCGACCGTTTCGACGGCGGCTGTTGGAACCCGACGGAACGCAACCGAGCCGAGAGGCAACCCGCTGGAGGAAGTTGGGGCTGGAGCGAGGGCGGAAGTGACGCCGGCGCCTCGACGGAGCCGAGTCAGGGCGCCGCCGCCGGTGCGCTCCGATGCCTTCCTATCGCATCCTCCTCTGCCAGCACTGTGTCTTCGTTATGTCATCTTCCTGACTTGCTTCGTACTCGTCGCCGACGGTCCCTGCACTCATTAATGTTAACCCGTCGCTCGAATTCCTTTCGTATCGACCGATCTCACCGATATGCCAAAAAACGATCCTTCACCCCCTCTTCTACTTCTCCGTTCATTATACTTCGCTTCGTGGGTGTTCCCAATTCTCAAATCAACCTGATCTCTCTTTCCGGAATGATGGCTGTTAATTCAGATGTGGAGAAATAGACTCTAGTTGGATAATGACGCTAGATAGACTCTGGATAGACTGTATCTGAATTCTATCTGTTTGATAGTCGAGTTTCACTTATTTTGGATTGTTATGCTGAATAAGGATCAGTTCTCAATAGTGTCCATTATTCCCAACACTTGCGTTCCTTGGTGCGAAATTGGCACAATGATAATTTTTGATTCAATTGATACATTGTAATGGGAATAACGTTTGAAGTGACAATCAATAAGTAGACTGTGGATTTTAAGCATTCATGACAAAAGTAGCTAGGCAAAATTTGAAACAATAGAAAAATTGAAAGAATTTAAGAATGTTTCTATGTTATTTGGAACTTAATAAAATTATTAATGGAGAAAGAAAAATTCTATATGGTTCCTGTGACCTGCGATTGATAAAGAAAATTTTTATTTTGCATAAAGATTCGCAGTCTAGCCGTTTACAACAAACCAAAAACACATTGTGGAGCGTACTATTTATTCAGAACCATTGAGAAATGTGTGAAATTAATACGAGGGACGAATGTGGGTTAATGAATGTTAATGATACATAATAATCTAATAATAGGAAAAATGTATGTGGCTTGTTGGACACTTACATTAAAATAGGTATTTGTACTTTTGTACAAGTATTCGTTGATTCTAGAAGCATGTCTGACATTTTACCATCATCACAATGACCATCTTGAAGAACATTTCCTTCTTCCCTCAAACATTAACACTCGGTTTACGGAGCACCAAAATTGATTATTTCACATTGCTTTATAAAAATAATAAAATTGTATTTACTTAGATCTTCGGCGATCTTTATTGTAATTTGCACACAAAAAAAATCTATTTAATAATTCCTCACGAATGCCTCCTTACACTCTTAATAATCGTAAATTAAAAAATGTTGAATCCGCCATTTTGACGGGCCCCGTAAATCTAGTGTTAAACTCATTACTCCCAATCATCGCTTTCTCCGCTCTCCAAACCAGCATCCACATCCACCATCCGTCAAACACGTCTCTATTAGTCAAGCCTAAACGATAACGCAATCAGCCAACTCCGGTAATCACAGACAGTAATCTACAAATCGATTAGTAACAAACAGCCGGCACGAAGAAGCCCGAGATAAGCAGCTAGTATAAAAAGCCTAGCACCTTTCGGCACATCGAATTCCACCAAAAGCGAAAGAAACGTTCTCGCATTCTCAGATAATTATCGGCGTTAAGCAATCGCGCGCGTTCGTGGCTCGGATCACCGGTGCACTTTCCGTATTAAGCTCGCGCAATCGCGGATAGTGTGTCGTGAAACGTTTATCGGCGGCCGTACGTTATTTCCCTCATTCCTACACGCATTCTCGGTATCTTAACGACACCATCGAGACGTCGATATCTCCTCGATAATCGTTGGCAGAGCGGCGCTGGCCGGCGCTTGCGAGGCGAAAGGAGGCGCGCACACGGCCAAACGGCGGACAGGTATACCCGATCGTGATTTCCTGATCGGAGCGTGTGCACGCGGATCGCAGCGTGTGCCTGTGGCCCCGGGGACCGTTCCGTGAAGCCCCTCGAGGGCCTCTTAGTATGTGTCGATCGTACGAAAGATCCACGAATTCGATGCTCATCGCGTAGACGCGACTCTCGTCGCGCGTTGATTCGCGCGATTACGCGCGCGGACGATTTAAAGTGTTCCGTTAGCGTGGGCGTGTAATTGTTGCCACGGTGTGTCCCGTACGCGTTCACGGGACGCGGAAATTTATTGCCGGCCGTGTGCGTGACGCGTAAATTATAAACGGCTGACTATTAATTAATCCCGCATAGATTTCGCGGCGGTTTCCGTTGCTTCCTGGCCGATCAAAATATTGCCTTAATTGATGAGCCACGCCGCCGACGGAAAAATATATAGACCCGCGGCCGGGCTCGGTTGGTCTGCTGTGCTCTGCTCTGTTCGGGCGCCATCGCCGTAGACAGAACGAATTGAGCAAATGCTACATTTAACGTGAGAAGCGCGCAAATAAATAAATACGGAGCGATGGATATCGTTGCGCGCTGCTCCCGCAAGTTCCGGTGATATTTCAGCGAAAAAAAGTGTTCCATCGATCTGGAAATGCTGCTCTTTATTCCGTGTCTGTTTTCGATTTGTTTTATTTTGTATTTTTGTGTCGGTCGATTTTTCTGTTTCACGGAACGTGGGAGGGTCTTTGTCGAAGGTTATGCTTTTTAGGTGTACTTGGGTTTATGAAATTTTTCGATATTGTTGAACTGGTTATGGTTCGTTAAATACGGAAACGGCCGTTTGTCACTCCCAGAAACACGGGCGCAATGTTACCGCCGATGGCAATGTAACTTCATTAGAGGAGGAAGCATAACGACTAAACCCAATAGGAAATCATTACGTTCGATTATGCCGTTTGCACCGCGAGCTGCTCGCCTATTTCGGTGCTGACCCGTTCGAGTTCTTGCGAAAGAATTCACTGTTCACTGCGAGCAATAAACCTAACTCCGCTCAACACCAATCACAGTAAACCTCGGAAATCAAAAGTCGGACCATCTGGTACAGATAGATCCGCGAACACAGTCAGCAAATACGTTTCCTGGAGGAGTACAACGCCGAACGGCGAGTATAGCTCGCGCCATGAACCTCGGCCAACGAATACGGCTCCATTTGGTTAATTCATTCGCATATTAGAGCTCTACATCACGGAAGACGCGTCTCTGGCTGCTAGTCGCGTACAGAGCGTCACGAATACGCTCACCAATTCTCTCCGGTTCGCTCGCGCGCGGACTTGTTTGCGGGTAGGTACATACTAGGGTCGCGTGTATACCTATACGCTCTCGCAAGCCGCTTCTTGGCCGCGTATTCTATACTACTTCCACACCTTCCGCTCCGTGTCGTTTGTACCGTTTGACGCGCGGAAGATTAACTACGGGCACGTAGCCTCATCTGTCTATCTCACAGCGTGTAATCGCATGTACGCGACTAAGTGCATCGCAAGAGTAATCAGCAGCGGCCTGGCGACGCAGCTTTGATTAATTGAATCCGCCCTAAGAGACGCGCTGCTTTATACCTGCTGGCACGCACGCACTGCCATTCGTTCATTCACCAACACCCGGCTCCTGACCGCGTTTAATTATACCCACACGATGATTTCTTTCGCCAAAGATTTTCTCTGTCGCCCACTTGGACAACGATCATGGATCTCGCGTTGCAACGCCTGCGGGACTCTGACTTCCTCCGGAGCATTGATGCATTTGTGAAGCAGAATTCCTTCGATCATCGAGGATTTTAATTTATCTTTTTATTTTATCCTGTTCATTCTGTCTGGTGTCCAGTCAGACTCGATGTTGACATATTTTACTGAGTTGCACTATGTTTATCAATAATGTCAGGAATTGTGTTGGATATGTAGAGAAACAAGATAAAAAGGATTCTAAACGACAAGGATTAAGTTAGAGGATTTTATCATTCACCTCATCTTACCCAGACAAGTTCTAATCAATATTATATAAGCCATTATTTTTAAGACAATGGAGAATATAGTTATAACAATTTTGTAAGTCTAATAGGACGAAATATACAGGGTGAGTCACCTAACGTTCGCACCTCAAATATCTTTGTTATTACAAAATCCTTACCAAAATATGGTAAGGACCAAATTGAATTGTACAATGGGTCTGACACAATGCCAAACAAAATTTTGTTTTTATGTCATTTTTTTAAAGATATCAAGGTCACATTGACTTTTTTAAATGGAACCACCCTTTTTCAAACACCTACAATGATAGTCCCTTTCATTACGAATTCAGTGACTATAATTACTCAAGGTCATTCAAGGTCGCGGGCTTTGAAAGAATGTTGAACTCTGTCCGCGATCTTGAATGACCTTGAGTAATTATAGTCACTGAATTCGTAATGAAAAGGACTATTATTGTAGGTGTTTAAAAAAGGGTGGTTCCATTTAAAAAGGTCAAGGTGACCTTAATAGCTCCAAAAAAATGACATGAAAACAAAATCTTTTTTGGCATCGTGTCAGTCCCATTGTACCATTGAACTTTGTCCTTACCATATTTTACGTATCTTTAGAAACAACAAAGATATTTGAGGTGGAAACATTAGGTGACTCACCGTGTATATCAGCAACATTAATGTTCAAAAATTAATAACCAATAATTCAGGCTTACACTCTTTTGCTCATCCATCAGAGACATGATATTGCAGCACCTTCTGTAATAGAAAAAAGAGAACATTTTAAAATCGAACAGCATTATGAGAACTGATTTATTAAACCTCTTTAAAATAAAATCCCATCAGATCTCCGAAAATAAAGGATCAATAAGTAAAAAGTCTTTCTTTCAAGACTCTCACTAATTTTCATTCGTCTGTTGTTCTTCTCTCTGTTCGCAACAACCACGTTTCGGATCCACTCTAAACCCGTTCGATAAAATCGATGCGAGCGCCATGCGACCAGCAACCAGAACCACGCCCGATTGCAAAGAAAAAAGAACAAAAAATTCCTGGAAAAATGTAGCCGTTTTCTCGTCAGGGAAAAAGATGCATTAATCTCGCCGGTGAATCGGTAACAAATGGTGCGTATCGTTTGCGCTCCAATCACATTACACGGGCCGTGGCCGGTCGGCCGGTAATTAACAGGTAATTATTTATAATGGAACAATGGAATTTAAATTAATAGTTTAGTTTCATTAATAACACCGCGTAATTTCGCCCCCTCCGTGCGTTGTCAGTGTTAAATAAAATATATGTACCGGTGAACCCGACGCCGCATTACGGTCCGGTAATGCGCGTGCTGCATCGCAAAACAGCGCGCCCCCGTGCATACAACACACCCCCACCGTTCGCCGTGTGTGCAACAACACCCCCCATTCGGAGGGGAAGCTGTGACACACACGCCGCGCCGCCGGAATATAACCACTCTACGTCACGTCTGTTATAAACGCGTAAACACGTGCTGGTACCCCTGGAACCAGGTTGTCCACTATCAAGTAAATAATGGCGCATTAAGCTTTTTCATTCGTATTCAGATATGTGCGCCTCGCGTTCTGTTCTCCCCCGCGTCGTGGCACACGAGCCACGTGTTCTCCCGTTTCTGCACACGTGGAAACCGCGACCGCGAAAACCTGGGCCCTCTTTCTCTCTTCTCTGGATACGCGACTCGCGCGCCAGCAAGTTGTTAAAGCACCGCTTCAGAGAGAGAGAGAGAGAGAGAGAGAGAGAGAGAGAGAGAGAAAGAGAGAGAGAGAGAGTGAGAGAAAAATACTCGGACTTAATGGATCCTTATCGCGTGCCAATTAGCGGATGACAATAATTACTCGCTCCGGCGTTGGATGCGCGCCCGACACACGGAGATTCCTCTAACGAGGACCGATGGGTTGGGGATGATGAAGAGATGCATGGCTGGTCTATAGAGGTGTTGACCATTCAACCAACATGCTTGATTTCAGAATATGGTCTCTTGGACCTGATGATGGTACGTCTGATCTCTTTGAAACATCCCTTGAAACAAACTTGGAAATAAATTTTTGCTACAATCTATTAAGTAAAGCATATTATATTAGAATCTACGATGATGTGGAAACGTTACAAAAATCATTGCTTTAATTTATGATACATCGTCTTTTCTGTTCACGTATTATTTCTGAAATTTGTAATTGAAACACGAAACAGTAGAAGCATAAAAAGGATTCTGGAGTATCAGTATATTATCATTAGACTGCGGAACTGTATGCAAAATAAAAAATGGTTGCATTGACTGCAACACACAGGAGCTAAATAAAAAATATTTTCTTCTCTTAATTATCTTATTAAGCTGAAAATACTACACTGATGTCCTTAAATCTATTTAATACGAAGACTGTTTTATATTGCACGTACACATTTTTATCATAAATGCTTAAAATCCGGAGTCTAATTATCATCAACTTATCAGAATTATTAAGGGTGGAAACAAATTTTTAATTTGATTCCAGTACTTTGTAATTATTGTAGATCCGAAATCTAATTATCAAATAAGTCGCCATGAGTTTGTATGATTCTTGAGGTCATTGGTATGGCACTCAACGTGCTAAGGACTAATGCTGTCGATCATCGACGATTCCAGAGAACATCATGGCTACTCCTATAATCCGTTCAAATTAAGACTCATTCGCATACATCGATCTCAGAATGAGGAACTTGTAACAAACATCCACCCCGAACAAACCCACGGTAGAAGAATACCAGCAGCGTCTAATTGAAACTAACCGTTCCCCAAATTAACCGTGCTCCATCCTCAAGAAGCTCCACCCTCGCCGGAGGGTTCTTAAAAAAATGCCGGTATTAAATCACCGTCGCCTTATTCGTCTACCCGGTTGCGTCCTGATCGTGGAGCAGGCTGCGGCGAGGACCTACTTATCTCGAGAGACAAGAGCGCAAGGGGAGAGGAAGACTTCTCTGTCTTCTTTTTTTTTTATCTAGTTAGGCGAACAACGTCGAGGTGCCACAAAGGGGGCGACGAGACGGTTCGAGAGACGTTTTACCAACACCGTTTGGTAAAAGGTACAACGTAAAGATGGAGGGTTGGGAATTTTCTGGGGGAGAGGGAGGCCAACGCGGAGCGAGGGTGTTATCTGGGTGGCGGAGGACCGAGAGCGGAGCAACATAAATATTAGGCTGCTCCTTAATGCCTCTGGTAGCTACTCGCGTTACGTTTCGCAGTAAGTAAATTACGCGATATGAAATTATTAGCGCCATTAAAGAAATTTATACTTTTTCGGGGCCTCCACCCCCTCGGTGTCGTTCGCCGTCTCGCGAGATCGGTGACGATTTTTCTATTTTATCTGGTTCCCGTTTGCCTCACTGCCTGCGCCCGATATCGCGGGGAAAACCACCCCCTCACTTTCCATTTTCGCAACTTCTTCTCTCGCACGGGACCCGCCCCCTTTCGCACGCCTCCCTTCTCTCGTGTCCTGTACCGCCTAATGTATTTGCAAGAGCCAATTCCCATCGTTATCCTCGGCTATGATCTACGGTTACTGCGCTTTGATTGTCAGATATCTGCGTCGTTTGCCTCACCTACCGGCGTGAAATGTTGCCGCGCGGAGAGGAGCAGCCCGAGCTACGCGATAACCCACAGGTGGGAGTTTACGGTTCTCTTTAACTTCCTAATATTTTACCGCACTGTCGCGCTCGACCCCCGTCGCGAAATTTTCATTGACACATTGTTTCGAATTTTTTTTGTTTCGCCCGTGTATCGACGGGACCGAGCCGGCCGAAGCAGAGTGGAAACTGTTTTTCCGCGCCGCGACGAGAACGCTCGCACGCCCGCCCACATAAATTCGAATTCTATGGAGATTGTTTTGAACACGCGAGTGCACTGAAAAAGTGGATGGCGGGAGACGAATGTTCGTGGACGATGTGTGCGCTCGGTTCAACCGTGTTGGAGACAGTTTAGCAATTTATTTCGGAGTAATTAATAGACTGCGGATCTTCGAATGAGATAAACATTTTCTGCGTTAACTGGAAGACACTGGAGCCAAATACAAATTTTTTTATTTAAAGATAGAACTGTTGATCAAATGGCTTGTTTCTGATTTTCTCTTCCATATATTTTACTCTCTTACCAATTTTTCTTCGAATTTTGATTAACTTTTTGTAAGCTTCTTTGGTCAAGTACATATTATACGCAAAATTGTGTTAAATATACAAAACATTCGTTAGAAATCTGAATAAATCTCTAATCACAAACTGACATATTTAGTAGCAACCTAAATAATTTGCGTTGATTTTTAAAGCAATCGAAATGATTTTATTTTCCATCGATGCATATTTAGATCGTCAGGAATATGAAAGTACGTTTTAATCTGAAACCTTAGAATTAAATTGTAATGGAAAGGAATAAATGCGTAAAATCTGTAATTATTAATGCAGAAAATATTTCATGCAACAAGATGTAATTTAATGTATTGTTTTTTTTTTTTGAGAAAAGGATAACGTGGAGGATATTCGGGATTTAATCAGTACCGAATTGTAATTGAAGGGGAATTGTTAAATGCATTGTTTAATGTAAATTCGTTTAATGTAGAATGTAATCGGAGCGGTGGCGCCCTTTGTGCGTCGATATTTGTAATTCCAGTAGAAATGTGACATTTGAGCGGGAGAACAATTCATAATTCAAAGGGACACGTGTATATTAATTCTTTAGGATATTCAGCCGCATTCATACGGGCCGGTATTTATTAAATCGTCGCGGATTTGCATTCAAACTGCCATTATCCCTCACGGTAGAAATTCATAGTTTAATGGCAGCCATTCGATATCTCTTTGTATGATAATAAGGCCGATATTTATAACGTTCCGGTGATAACCGAAACTGCTTTCACGATCGCGTTCGAATTAACCGGGAATTTCTTTCGGCCGTGAGAAAAACAGATTGACTCGACAAATCGCGGTAAATTTAATTCCCATAAAGGAAACGCGAAATAATCTACAAAACGATTCGACAAAAATTTACCTTCACTAAATATTCTCTCTATTATCGTTCAATGTTCTCATATATTACATTCCAGCGCTTGCATTTACTCCAATTTTAAATTCCAACTCTTAAATTCTCTCGAACTTCAAATTACAATTTTTCAATTCTCTCAAATTTCAAATTACAATTATTCTATTTTCTCAAATTTTAAATTTAAAAATTTCAATTGTGTCAAATTTTAAATTACAATACTTCAATTTCCTTAAATTTTAATTTCCAACTCTTCAATTTACTCGAAATTAAAATTCCAACATTATAATTTATTTAACCATTGGAAAATCATCGCTCGATTACTTAATTCCTGACCCTTAAATCAAGCAAATCTCACTTACTTCAGAGGTAACAAAAAGACTAATAGCTCCACAATAACTACTATCAAAAATGCATTTTAAAAAATTGATAAATGAAGCTATGCACATTTCCAAGCACATCAATTGCAATTTATAAAAAGGCTCCGCCTTCGAGGGTTAATTTACCCCTCGGGTACACTCCGCCCCAAATACTTCCTCGAAATTAAAAAATCATGCTCGTATATTAGTCGAGCTTCAACCCCCGAGGATCACGGTACAGTACCGTCGGTTCGGAAAACAATCGAAGGAAACGAATTGGACAGGCTGTTTCCATTTGTCGGTGGTCGTATTCATTTCCAATGCAGAGCGCGATCGGTTCGATCGGGTTGCGCAACCGAGTCACGAATTTTGAGGCGGACTGTAGGCTACATTCTTGCGCCGCGGCAAATAAAACGAGCCGACGAAGACAACATTATTACGGAGCGCTGCCAGCCATTGCTCATGCCCTGCTTCCTTACGTATTTCCATCCTTCCATGTACGTGCACGCCATACACACAACGACAAAAGCTGTACGCCCACACGTATCCGCGATACGTATCTGCGGCGTTTCCAACACACGCCAAAGGGATACGCGACTGCATAAACAGGCAAATACGAAGAGGGACGCCGAAGAGGGAGAGAGCGAGAGAGAGAGAGAGAGAGAGAGAGAGAGAGAGAGAGAGAGAGAGAGAACGGGGAAAAAGACGGGAACGATATTCACCTTCGCGGCGGATTCGCAGCCGCTATCGACAATAATTGAGTCTACCCCCGAGTGAAGCAGCCCCATTAATTAAAAACCCCGAGCTCGTGTCTGCGTACCATCGATCACAAAACGAATCACTATGTCGCCGTGTGTACACACGGTGCGTGCCCTCCGTGAAAAACCTGCGTGGCGGAGGGCTGGGTCAGCAGGGAGTATGAGGAATCGTTGGCTGTCGCTGATAGCGTTGTCCCTCTTTGGTCTCTGTAGTGGAAAGTAATTTTTACTGTGGTGCGATCCTTTGTTGGATAATTAACTGCATTATAGGGTTCGAAGAAATATTTTGTTTCTGTCTTTTAGGGGTAGGTTTAGTATGGAGGCATGAGGAATTGTTGGTGGATGCTGGTAGAATTCTGTCTTTTTGGTTTTCTTGGTGAAACGTTGATGCTTTGTTAGATATTTAACTAAATTATAAGTCCAGGAAGTATTCATCTGGCGTTCTCAAGGTGTGGGTTTAATGTCGAACGGAGACATTGATGATTGATTCTGATAAGATTGTTTTTCAGTCTTTCTGGTGCAAAGCTGCTTTTCTAGTGTGATATGTAGAGCTTGGGTGGTTTATGGATTAATTGACAAGAATTGAGATGAAAAAATAAGGGTTGTTTGTTATCGGTATAGATCTGATTTAGTGTAGGGGCCGAAGAACTATTGGTTTGTGTTCATTGTATTGTTTCTCTTCAAATTTTTTAAGTGAAAATTATGTTTTAGTGTGTGATAGGTAAAACAATAAATTCATTGTGTTTATAGAACTTGGAGGTAAAGGAAGTTATTATTTATTTTCTATCTTTGAAGGGATAGATTTAAGATAGGGGATTATATTTTTACTGCGATAAAAAGTTAAGATAAAGGTTATTTTCTAACCGAGACTCAATACTAACTCAATAGAGATTCTCACTGCTACAAGACAATAGAGCAACGTCATTGATCACCTCACAGGAGGATCCTAGAACAATACCGTGCGTCAGAAAAAATGATAAACCCTCACCTTGGCAATGCCATAAAGGCGCGAGAAATATAAATTTCTTGTCACTCCTTCACCTTATAGAAAGCTACCATCAGGAAAACAACGTTTCTACTTATTTATTGTTATGTGAATGCAGCAAGTTCCGTTGCAACTGTAATGTACCAACGCTTCGCTATGACACATTCATTCCCCTCATCCAATAACAATTCATCGTGGGATGTAATCTATGCGTTTCATGGGTACTGGGCGTTTCAGAATTTGTGGGGATCGGAGACACGTACAGAAACAATTAGTAACAATTGTGACAAAGACTATCACATTCCCAATATCAATCTTCAACGTATACAGATCCTCTTCCAGGACCAAACATGAACGAGAACAAAATGTACATAGACAACATAAATTCCGAACAAACCTCAAAACCCTGAAGTAATAAATTAAAAAAATGTATCTGACTTCTCTTCACCCACTGTTACTGTTGTTTTCGTGCATTCTAAAATCTCTCACATGTTGTAAAGTGTACTAAAAAACAAATATAAATTCGTAATCAACTCTATGGCATTAAATGAAGTTTTACACGTTCTTTGTAAAATTGTGATTGAAAACAGGGCCTTATTATTGGACTGAATAAATCCCAACGAAGCAGGAGGGTCAAATAATTTTTTCAGTCATATCTGCATCTTACTAAACATGTCCTATGTTATAAAAGTTAATAAAAACAAGAAAGATCATATCAAATTAAAATGAAATCGTCAGAGGATTTCTGTGATGAATGCTATCAGAAAATTACACACCGGATGTACTCCGAAGTAACGACTCATAGTAAAATGATACAGGCGTGGATCAAAAGCGAATTATAGTGGTGGAAGAGTATGGTGTCACCGAGGCTAGCTAAGGCCTCGGTAAAGGTACCATAGCGAAATGTACGAGCAGGTTGAGCAGAAGAGAGAGAACGAGGGAATAAAGTGGCGGAGGGCGCTACAATGGAGTTGGCACGGTCTGCGGTCATAGAATCATGGCTGTCTATTCAATGAGCTCGAAAATAGCCTTCTCCAACAGATATCTCGAGGGGATTCCGTGGACGGGGTATATTTTACGAAGGTGCACGACCCGCTGTACTTCTAATACCGCGTATCTGTATTGTTAAGCGCCAATTCTTTAGCGGAATAATATTGGATTTGATCTACCGCCCACCGTTACGCCGTCATCTGGATACGTTCCGATTATCCGAATTTTCGGCTGGCCTCGCAGATTTATCGTCAACCCCTCCTCCTACTCTTTCTCTTTCTCTCTACACGCCCGACTTATATTCTCGTGTTGCTCTTCTGGCTCTCGATTTGTTTCCACACTCGTATTTTGCAACAGCGACGAAACGACCTACAGGTCTGACGTTATGGGACAACGGGCCACTTTTCTTTGAAGTGGCCGCTGTTACATCTGCTACAAAACGATTCCTGTTAGTGGACCGGATTTCGTACGATTATAATCAAAATGAACACGTCAAATATCAAACAGCAGAGAAATTCAAAGTTTTTGTGAACATTGATGTATTACTTTTAATTTACTGAAATTGTTCAGTAACGTACGACGTACAGTTTTCTTCATATTTGCGATGATTAGAACTTCTTTAACTCTGAAAATGTTTTAGATAAAATAAGAAAATGTTGTGTACGAGTACATTTATTTCAATGTTCAGATGTTACTGATCACAGAAGAACAGAATTTTATCTTCATCTCGAGTCTGGCTCGATAATACACGGCAAGGGGTTGAATAGAGAAAGAATTGAATTTTTATTCGGCTCCTATTCCTTGCAATTGAAAAACATAATTTTTATCTTGCATGAAAGTCCACAGTGTATTTATTACACGTATCTAGCCTTAACCCCTTGTCCTACCCGCTTACTCCCGATTGCTCGGGCCATAATAAACAAGATCAAACGTGATCGGTCACGCGTCGAGCCATTTAGCTGTTTAGCAGTGTGCTCGAACTTGCACAAAATGTATACGTCTTATGACATGCATATTTCGGCGCAACGAAAGGAATTGTAAAATAATAAACACGTTTTGGCACAACTAATACTTTTAAGATGTCTAGGAAGTAATTATGATAAATTCATCGGAGAACAAAAATGATTTATAATTTGAAAGTGGATAATGTATCAGTAACAATGTGTAAATTAATATTTAATTTAAATTAATGATATTTTGAGAAAACTCGTAGAAAATTAGTAATCTTCGTGTTAGTGTTGTTTACGTTTGTCACGAATGAAGTACCACGAGCCAGGCTCGTGTTGTTTACGTTTGGTCCGAACCAGTGTCGTCAGATCAACCCAAAACTGGGTTGATTTCACTCTCCTCCTTTTCCCCTTCCACTATCCCATTCGACTACATGAGCACACTCCAACGTCCCCCACTAAGACGTGTTACATATTACTCTGGTCATCAGAGAGGTGCTAAACTGCATTCTCCTCCATTTAACCGATCTGGCGACACTGGTCCGAACGAAGTACTACGAGTCAGGCTCGTCCATATTGTTTTTGGCCCAAATTTCTTACCACGAGTCTCACTCGTTGTTGTGGGACAGTGGTGGGCACGGGTGGAGCCCCTCAAATGCCTGCTTCTCCTACCAACCTCTCTTTCATACAGCGCGTACATTCGTTGCGTACGCTGATGTCTCGTGTCTTTGTTGCCCCATTGTACCGCGCTTGATGGAAGGGGACAGAGGGCGCTACGGTGTGGACGGTTTTGCCTCAATTGAGGCAAAATTGCCCACCACTGTTGTAGGACAAGGGGTTAAAAGATGTAGCGTCTACCTTTCAGAACTATTAAAATGTTCCTTCAGTAAACATTGCTGTATTAAATGTTCCATTGAAAATATCATTGTGTTGCATTAGAGACACACTACCTAATTGTAACTAAAGGCAAGAATTGTAAATATACTGAATTTATTGTCTAGGAAAAATCAATTAGCTAAGGGTGCTTGAATTTTATAAACAACAGTTAAGAACAGTTTTTGATGTACATCTAAAAAGCATAATTGACGGTCAATTTCACATACAGAGGCCATTACTCCCTTGATCGCTCAAAATGGTAAATGATTAATCTAAAAAGAAAAGTCTATCATTATCGACGTTATTAGAATCATTTCTTTCAGTACTAAATTTTGAGCAAGGCTACGAACCAACAAAATACGGCAGAAAATTAGATAATAAATTAGAAGAATATTCGTCAGCGTCGTTACAATTCTCGGACGATCCGGAACGTAACGAGATCAATATTTCATGTGTATTCTTGGATCGGCGCCATGTTGCACTTCCCGTCACGCGTCCGCCATCATCGGAAGTTATACGAGCATTTGAATCGGCGCGTTAATTGTCCCGTCGGTTCCCAATAGGAATCTCACAAATAACAGTGAAACAATTTAACATATCCCGCGACTCGGCCGTAATAATGCTGTCCAATAAAACGACAGCGGCCGCTGGGTCCGGCCGAGCAAGATGAATAGGAAAATCCACCGGCGAAACAGCGGGACGAGAATTAATTGGGCATCAAGAAGAAGCGATGGCCGAAAAGTGGCCCATTCGTTTCGTATGTCGCTGGCCACGATGGATCGCGAAATTCTCGCTGAATATTCTCTGGCGAAGTGTCGCGGGTTTCGATGGAAATGAACATCGGCGCGACCGGCCAACTAGCGAACGAAAGAAGTGCCAGGCAATTACACTTCTTTCCCCCGTTAGTTAGCCACGGGGTGCAAAACCTCTAGATACAACTAACAGATAGATGCTCGCACACTCTGGATTTTGTGCATTCGTAACGAAAATCGATGAACGGAATTGTGAAATATATCAAACAGATTAGAAGAATGTAGAAGGAATGTAAGATGTTATCAGCTACACTGTGTTATTCGAATTATTTAGGGATAAAATCAATTTTTATTTATTCCCTGTGCCTTGTACTTCTCAACTAATGTTGAAGATTTTTATTTTGCGTAAAAAGCTACTGTCTATTTATTATTCATCATAGCAAACCTCGAACCTTGACGATCTTGGGCCATCATTTATGGAACGACCTGTAGCTGATTGCAGGTAATTATTTTTCAAGAAACAAAGAAAGATTATATTTATCGTATGTCTGCATTCAGTAGCTAAATGTTCATAACTCGAAATTTTTAATTAACATATTCAGTTGACTTTGTTTGTAGTCTACAGTGTGGGTAGACTCTACACCACGAGTCTGGATCGATATTATATGGCAAGGGGTTGATTATTGTGTCAGTTCGAAAAGCACAGTATATGATTATTGTAAAATAAAATCAATTCTGCGTGTAATTGTGGCTGTCTTATAATATTTAACGTTCTGTTATGCTTCTATGCTACATCATTATTAATATTTCAACTCGATTCTTTTACAATTTTCATTTCTTTCAAGAGGAACACCATCTGATCTCATAATGTTTTTTAATCTGAAGCCTCCATTCACTTATTACAGAAATAGTAAGCAAATGAAAAAAGTTCTACAATATGTATAATATTAATATTTAAACAGAACATTTTATGTCAAAATTCCTTTAACTTCTACAATTTCTACAATTATTATTTATGACTACTCAGACACCCTCTACATCAAAAAATAAAATGGGTATCTCATCTTCTTACCTTCTCCTCTATTTTATTCACTTTCGGCGAATTGCAACGGAAGAACAAAGCAAGACAGAGAAAGAAAAAATGGAGAAGAGAGAAATAAGAAGAGAGAGATAGAGAGATGGTGTCTGGTGGATCCGTCGACATAGGAATCGCGAAATCCCGACGGGAGGAATACTATCCAACCGGGGAATTCCAATGAAAATTAATCGCGAGTATCGGGGAAAAATGGATGGGCCGAAAGTGGCGCAATCCTGGCGAAGGTGTAGATCGTGGATTGGTCCGAGGGTGTAGGTAGGAGCCAAGAGGTAAAAGGGTCGCCCAGGAGGTCACTGCCGAAGGAGTCGTAAGAGAGAGAGAGGGCGCGGAAAGGGGGTGGAGTAAGGAGGAAGCACAGGTGGGGAAGAGGGTTAGGCGAAGAGGAGATCGGTAAGGGGAGCGGGCCGGGAGGTTGCCCTCCATGAATCACGACACGGAGGCTGATTTAGGAGCCCCGAAGTTACCGCTATAGGTACTAGCTGCCTCTGTAACCTCCGCGCGAACCTACCACTGTACCCTGCGCCTCCAACGGATATTATAATCGGACACTTTTCCCGCTAATTACGCCAAACGATCGCCCTCTCATCCACCAGACAACAGGTTGCTCGCATCTTCTATTTTCTAATCCAGAACCAGCGAAAACTCTGCATCATTCTTGACAAATGCATATGTTAGCAACGCTCTGCGCAATTCTAAAGAAATACATGTTTTGGAAGGATTTTGTGCTATTTTAAATAAGCACGAGCAGTGTTCTATATAATTATAAATAAATAGAATATGTTTTATCAGCATTCTGTACAGTTCTAAACAAGTGCATGTTTTGGAAGTATTTTGTAGAATTCCAAACACGTACATATTCTAGCAGCATCCTGTTCAATTCTCAATAAATGAATATTTTAGTATCGTCTGCAGCAATCTATACAATTCTGAACAAATGCATACTATAGTAGCGTTCTGTACAATTTAATTTTACTCTGAATTTTTTACTTAGAATTCTTTAGTTGTTTTCGTTGAATTCATTGTTTCGTGCGCCAGTTCGCTTCCTGATGCATGCGATGTGCACAAAAATTGATGTACAATATAGTGTTTTATGTTTTATAGACATAGAGAAGAATTTTCTATGAGGTATCAGATCGTAGAAAATGTTGTCGAATCAGTAACCAGTAAGATGTCTATAAAATTAATCAATTCAAAATTATTTTCAAATTAAAAAATAGGCTTCTTTTAATAAAATTGTTCTTCTTGAATCAAACTTTTCACATGTTTTCCTATATTGTTGATTGTTCGTTGCAAGACTATTCGCACTAAAAAAGACGCAAACCTAAAGACCTCATAAAAGACTCACGATGCAACAACAAAAATTATAAAATCTAGCAAAGTATGTACCAAAGAAGAACAGAGAACGAACAACTTGAACATGAATAAAATTACAGGACGAGACAAAGGGACAAGTGTCCCTATTATTAAAAATAGAGTGACCAAGTGGCAAGATGAAAGTAGCCAGGATAATAATATTTCATCGATAGCAATTTGTCCAGCGGTGCAACGAGTCCCATGGATCCACCTGCTTCTTCGTAGAGTCGCGTTATAGGGAAAAAAGTAGGGTGATGCATCATGGGTTGAAAATGATTAAAGCGTGTAACGAGTCGGGCCTCGGTACCGCCTCGACAAAATCGTTCGAATTAAGACGCCGCGATATCAGGGCCCGCCGAGTCCGTGAAACAGACGAATAAATTAGAGGCAGTACCTGCCCATCGAAAGCACTGTACTGATAAATCTCGGGGCGCGCGCTCACGCTCGCGCAGATGCGGACCGCATGTATTTTACATTCTCAATTCGGGATGACCAGATTTATTGGGCTTCAGCAGCCAACCTTCCTCTTTTCAGCCCTGCATATCCTATTTCTGCGGAAGCGTATAGATTCGTTCATTCCCGCGAGAAATTGTGCGAAAGTCTTTCAAAAACGAGCATAAAACGTGCTGCGCCCTTACATTTCAATTGGGACACTAACTAATAATGTTCCTGGGCAAAATGATTTTTACATCAAATCTGGAACAGATCAATCACTACAATACTTTGTTCTTTTCAGGAAGAATTGATGATATCGTTTAAATTGTTCATTCTGATCTGCCTCTTTCTTGGTTTCAATGTTGTCGACAGGGATGATGAAGCACTTCAAGCTTTCTGTTAGGCTTCAACATGTTACCCGGAAAAATGACGCATGTCACAATTTCAAAAAATTTGAGTTTATACATTGATTGAGATTTAGACGAATAACGAATGTCACTGTTCATCTATTTCAAAACAGAAAAAAAACTTTCTAACCAAACATACTTTACAAATTACACCGTTCGTTCATCGATGATCTTTACTTACGCGGTCTCCGATACTTCAAATTCGAACCTAATCGTACATAACACTTCCCGAAGCTTTCCACCGGTCTCCTCGTCCGAGACACCCACTCCAGAAGCCGCTGCACTTCGGGCTGCATTTTCCGCCTCGTGGCCAGGTGGGGATCCGATTAACTTCGTTCGGACTGCGTTAAGAGCTTGGACCGCGAGTGCGTGGCTGAACCTTATATGAGCTTCTAATGCATTACTCCGGCAATGTTGAAGAGAAGGGAGCGAGAGAGGAAATCGAGACACATACACACAGAGCGAGAGAGAGAGAGAAAGAGAGAGGAGAGAGAGAGCGAGAGAGGCTCGTCGGGGAAGCGGCGCATGCAAGCTCGCAGGCCGGAATGGAGTCGTAGGATAGCAATTTCGACCGAGCAGTAATAAAGCACGTCTGCGCGCCGAAATCCTGATGAATGGCCGCGCTTAGGCTTGAAATGGAGAAGCGACGAGCCACTAACACTTACTCTGCCCGTGCCCTCTATCTCTCTCTCCCTCTCTCTCTCTCTTTCTCTCTCTCTCTGCTCTCTCTCCGTTTCTCGTCCCCGTAGTACGCGTGCATGATCCTTCCAACTCCAACCCCCCTGAACCCCTTCGTCCCCCCTCCCCCTTTGCCACCGTTCACTCGACGATCGAGCGTTCCTCTTCCTCTCGTTCCATCGTTCTGATCATTCATGACTCTGTCCTCCTCCGTCCCGATTCGGCCGGCTTTATCCCTCCGTCTGATCCCTCCACATTTCAACGTGGCCCAGCGCAATTTATACATTCGATTTACTATCGCCGCGTTGCGGAGGTGTCATTGTTTTATCGGGCTTCATTATAATGAACCGAACACCTCCGGGGCCCCAACGTCCTTCGATTATGATGCATCTGAGAGCTGCATTGTCTGATCGTGACCGCTCAAGGGGATCCTGCATCTTGTCGAGCCAGCGACTTCATCTTTTCAGACCTTTTTAGCGATCGAATGATGCGAACCACTACTTTTAGTCGGCATCGTTTTGTTCGGAAGAGGACAATCGTAGAGATTGATCAATCTTGACCGTGGCTGGCAAAGAATATTTTTTAAAGCACAAGATTTTGCTGGTTTTAACTTAACACTTGGACGATGGATTTTTTTTACGATTTTAGGACAATCTATGCTCGTTCAAATTCTTGCGTCTCAATTTTCTTTTATTTGAAACCCAGCTCCTTTAACCCCTACGCTAATGACCAAAATTTTCTAAGAAATTCAATTATGTCGCATCTTATAACCTCAACGCATATTTTTATGCCTCGGATGTAAAATAATCTGTGATCGTCTAAATACATAAAAGTGTACTATAATTTTGCTATTTGTTAACAAAAATATTAAAGAAATTTTAAAATGAAATTGAAGGTTAAGATCACCGGCAATCCTGACACGTTTCTCAAAAAGATTGATCTCCCTGTTCGCGTTGTGAGACGTATTTCTTTCAAATGTGACGCTACAAATGAAACATAATTTGTTGTTCTAAAGCGTATAATAAAAATGGACAAAATACAGTCCTGGCCTCTGATAACAATAGATTGTAGGAACGTTGTGAGACTTATTTCTTTCAAATGTGACGCTACAAATGAAACATAATTTGTTGTTCTAAAGCGTATAATAAAAATGGAAAAAATACAGTCCTGGTCTCTGATAACGATAGATTGTAGAAACGATGAAATATAGGAGTCCCAAAGCGGAGTAGAAAATGCAAGCGTATACAGACATTAGAGACAAGGTACACGTTTAAACGTTTCCATGTACTCGTCAAGGGTGATCAGCAGTCTATAATGAACAAACCGAAATTGCGGGTGGAATTACCGGGCGGAAATTCCTTGGGCAAACCTCGAAGTCCCTTGCATCCCCTAAAACCCCTCATCATCATAGCTAAACGAGGTCCGGCCGATTCAGCTCCTCGCCGCCACTTTGTCCTCGAGCTGTTTGCGTTCAGGGGGTTGGTTTCTTAGTGTTTACTGCGATCGTTTCGGGTCTGAACACGGTCGGTTAGTCAGTCGGCCCGGTAATTAAAGAGGATCCGATCCATTTTTCGTAGCGGGAGGATTGCTGAGCGGTTCTTATCGTTTCCGCCAGGTTGACAGCAGCGCCTAGGTCGTTCGCGAGCGCGCTGGGAGAAGCCGTGTTTTGTCCTTTCTGCAGCGTCTGTTGGTTTTTCCAGTGGTGGCCGGGTAATATTCCCGAATAAGTGGGGAAACTCTTATCTTCCTAAGTGCATTACCAGAACCGCATACATTACTCCCTTACGCGGGCATGTCGCGTGTATTGGGTACATACAGCCACGAGGGAGGTTTACGAGGAGGACTCCGACCAGAATATTTTCAATGTATGCAAGAACACGTTCCGCCCTTCTCCTAAAGCAACCACTGCGAAGTAATCTCCCTTTCATCGTCCATGAAGAACTGACTCGTGTCGTTGCGCGGCATAAAAGCTCACGCCTACCGCCTAACGTACCCCGGCGTCGAACAAATTACAATATTATGTCGGAAACTAATGGAACCTGCCGCCCCGCTTCAAGGAACTGAAATGAACCGCGAGAAAGCCATGACACGATCTCATCTGCCGGTTATGCACCCTTCTGGACACTTCCTATCAGCCATACTGGCCTAACAAGTCAAACAACTCGTTGGAACTGTCTTCTGATTGCTGAATGTCCTTTAGATCTTCATGACCAGCCGAGGGAATTTTATACTAATCATTAGACCGTTTCCACAAGTCCATATTGTTTCCTAACACGTATTTCAAGCGCAAAATAATAGTATTTACATTCCATTTTAACCATTGATGTAGCAGGCATCGTTTCAAAAGCAACACTAACGACAATGAGCATTGGGTCAAGCTTACATGTAGTATAGCAACCTCTGTGCGCTGTTCAGGAAAACGAAACATTTATTAGGACGTGTAATATAAAATTTTACAGATTTCAAATTTATACAATTTTTTATGGATTATTTTTATAGATCAATATAATATTTTGTCTTAAAAATATTTCTTGCCTAAATAAAAAACTTAGAGATACAGCTGGTACCACAAAGGATGTCTCACATACATGGCTTTGGAAAAGTGGCTACTATGTCCTACTAGTTTAAGATATGCTCAAATTTTCAAAAAATACTATCGAAACACTACATAATAAAATGTGTATATTGATTTTTTCTAGAGTGTCGCCTAGACATTGCTTTCATAAAATGATGGCCATGTCATTCTAGTTTGGGAAGATATCTTCATAAATTTTTCAGGAAATACTACCTGAACATCACGCAATAAAATGTATATCTTAATGTTTTAAAGAAATAAAATTTCATATATAAAATAAAATGGTGGACTTCTCTTGGACGTCTACGGTGTCTCGCAGACATGGCATCGGTAAAATAGTTGCTATATCCTTCTAATTGAAGATATGTAGCTCACATTTTCAGCAAACACTACTTAAACATCGTACAATAGATCGTGCATATTGGTTTTCTAAAAAAACATAATTTTTCATATTAAAAAAATTGTTGAAATTCTTTTATTTTCCAACTAAGAGGTTCAAAGGTATGTACCTCCTTAAACCAATTAAAGTGCAACTCAAAGCAAATGTCTGAGAACGAACTGATGCAGCCATCCCCTAAGGGTTTACGCGACCTAAAGGGACGAAGGTGGAGTTCAAAAAACGACCAAAGTCTGGCAAACATTTGTGTCGCGGCCGTTATCTTCTGTTTGAATAAACGGAAGGTTAGAGCATATTTGCTGACGTGCAGCGTCCGGTGACTTATGGGCCGTATTGCATGAGCAATGGCTTGGTTGGTGGGTGTCCGATGGAAAGGCGGTCGGTCCGATGGAAACCGTGGGCTATTCGAGTGGACGCGGGCACCGGGAAATCGGGCGAAAAGTCTTGCGTCGCGGACGAACGACGTCCCGTGGCCAGTGGAGCATCCGCCGGTGATGTCCGCGGTCGAAACTATAATGTGACAGCGGCCGCATTTCGCGGCCATACTAGCCGGGCACGGCCGCGATAATAATCGTAAGTCCGCGGAGGAACGCGAAGCTCGGGAGCTGCTCGCAGCAACGGCGGCAATAACGACGTTTTCCGCTCCCGGCTCGCAGAAACAACCCCTGGGGCCGGCGATCCTTTTCCTCTGTTTTCTTCGTCGCCTTTTCCCGTTCCCGAGGATCCGACCGGGCTGAGGAATAAGACACCAGACGCATATTTCACGTCGTTGCTCTTCAACAACCGGGAATACCGTACGCAGTGATGTCGCGTTTTGAGTTATCGCCGCATAAGCGATTCTGCCGAAATAAGAACCCGTTCGTCTTTTACACGAATTGCTCCACGGCGATTTTGTCTGCTACTTCCGGTCTGTGCATCCCCGATGACCGATGCGATGAGAAAACGGTCTTCCAGTTGTCGAGACGCCGATACGTTCCTCGATTTTTGTTGCGATTTATGATCGCAACCGCGATACCGATGTGTTTCTCCTTGCTGAACTGCGGCCTTGGCCTTTCTGCAGGATTCCCTGGCCATTGGACTCCTTCTGTAGACACAGGATATGTTTGACTATGTTTTTAATTCTTGTAGATGATACTTTCTACGTAGGATTTTATCTATTACTTCCGGTTACTTCCGGGTTGTGCATACTCCACTGAGATACTTTAAAATCTAAAGTCTGAATGAAAAAATGAATCCTTAGCACTGCAATGGCGACTCTGAGGCGCCACTATTCAAGCACCATTATTCAAAATATTGTTTACATTATTAAATTTATATGCATAAAATGAAAGAAATCGCAGAAAAATTCTAGGTCGGAAGAAATGTTTGGTTTCTGAGTTAAAATAACTCCGAGTGTTAAGAGTTAATAGTAAAACAATCTCTTGAACGTTCTACAAAATACTTTCTTATGCGCAGCAGTGTATAAAGAAAATTGTTACAGTATCGCGATAATTGATTGAATAACCTACACCTTGACTGTGAACATCAAGCTGAAAATACAGACGTAAATATTTAGTGTCACGCGTCGTGCTACCGGGCACCGACATTGGTAGGATACGCCTAGTGGGAGTTTCTTATGCTTATCGCGTAGGTGTTGAGTTATTACCTAGCCCATAAAATATTACACCACGCTTATCTAGACGAATAGGTGTCAAGGATGAACCTTTAGGAACGAATGGAGCTTTTATCTTGCATGGGGAAATTATTTGACCACCTCGAAAAGGTGCAAAAATTATTTGGTGTTGAAATAATGAGTCACACGACAGGCTGCAACGTGGAAGAGAGATATCATGTTTGCAACCATGTCGAGTAACTCAATCACTCTTGCACGGGTTCGATAAATATCGCAATTTCACCGAAGTCCCAAATTTGTGTCGTCGGTCATTAAATTATGAAGTTGTTGCGTGACGCATTTGCGATTTATCTTCTGCGTCGATTAATACATCATTATATTCTCTGAGATACGGTTTTAGTATTTATGTACGTCTGAGAGGTTCTTGTAGAAACGAGCCCGAAATTTAAAGTTTAGCTTTTCTTAATTGCTTTGCTGTTAAGTTAGTAAGTTCGTAATGTTTTGTTAAATGGAGAAAAACGAAGGACGTCGCGACGTTTTTATTAATCTTTCAACTGATTAATGTATCAAGCTTTTAAAACGTCTATTAAAACATATTTGAAGTGAACTTGGATGATAATAACGTTTTATCCATTCATTTAAATACAGAAGCCACATAAAAATATCATGAATGCATGAAATCTGCAGTCTATTTGTATTTTATTAATTGCTATTAAGAGTGTACTACATTGATGATTGACAATCTACCCTCGAAATTTGGACAAGTTCGGTAAAGTATAACCAACAATTCTAGAAAGTCGAACATTTTATACCAGAATTGACAATGACATTTCAATTATCGTATAATCAGATTACTTTTTGCCAAACTTTAACCTTTGAATGGCGGGATTTGGGTCCATTTTGACACAGGGACATAAAAATTCCATCTTAACCTTGCTTCTCTATTGTAACTAGCTTCAAACATTACTCATTTATAGACAGCGGGTTTTATGTAATTATGACAAAAATGAATAGGTCCTACACAAAACTGAAGAAACTTTAGAAGAATTCAAGGATATTGTTCTATTATATTCGAATTTTTGAAATAGCTAGATACATTTTCATTTAAGTTGAGTTTCCTACAATAGACTTGGACAATTTTTATTTTCCATAAAGATCCGCAGTCCATTCATTTATATTAGATTCAACGAACAGAGAACAAAGGTTCAAAAATATGTAAAAAAGCATTGATACTCAAGAATTTAAGTGGGTGTAGCTGTGGTTGTTGCAAAATAAAAGCATCCGCTTTGCGAGGATTAATTTAACCCTTAGCGCTCGAGTGGTGACTCTGAGGCACCACTAAAAATTGCTATACCATTATTCAAAATATTGTTTACATTATTATATTGATATTCAATAAATCAGTTACCAAACATTTAAGTCATCTATGAGGTATTATATCAGTTTCATTTCTTCAAAATGATAAAAATTATATAGAATGGAAATATTCTTGATGGAAAATAAAAGTTTGGTTATGGAGTTGAAATACTTAAAAATCTACAAAATTTCACAACTTTCTCATAAGGAACGAAACAAACTCGTTTCATTAAAATTCCCCTACCTCAAAATCGAGCCTTGGAAATTCATGTATTCAAAAACCGAGTTTCCAAGGATCCCAAAATCGTTGCATAAGACCCACCCCGATGCAGCACAGTCTGCAACCAGTTCCGCCCGGAGCAGGGTCTCGAATTTCGTGCAACCGGGTTCGCGAAACAGTTGCACCGCCCCGGTGTGCTTGCTGCTCATTAAACTAATTTCCGACCCGTGGTCCGGACCACCGGTGAAGAAATGCGTAAAATCTCGGGTTCGGTGTATCGGTATCGGCTCGGTCCGGGTCTCGAAGTCTCGAATCCCGGCGAAGACTGATTTACCGCGGCGGAACGTTCGCCGGGGGAATGAAATGTTCTCGCGCGCGGCCGTAGCCTGTTTTAGCAAGTTCGTGCTTCCCGCGGCACCGCAGAAAAACGAAAAAGTCGGTAATAACAGGTCTCCGGTATTGAACGATTCGCGCTCGCGTCTTATCGGCTCGGCACCAATTCGATTTCTCCCCTCTCCCCCCGTATCGGCGAGGAGACCCCGATGGAGGTTTGCTTACTTCGCGCAAACCGCCACCCACGCTCGATCGCGAAAACTTTTTGCAGCGTTGGTTTCGGGTCGGACGGGTCATTCATCGCGGCGAGAAAGAAGCGCGAAGAATGTTAATACGAGCATTATGATTTATCAACGGAATATCGGAAGGAACGATGTTGCGGATCGAGAGGCGAGAGACACACAGCCGGGGATGAAACGGGGGTGCGCGGCGTTCTCATGGCTAGAAGGGGCTAGAACGGGCTCCGTAGGGGTTGGCGAAATGAAGGAAAAGGCGAATAAAAAAGCCCGGAACACCCCCGGGGCTACCGACAAGCGCGCCGGCACCAGCTTCGCTTGATCCACACGAACAAGGACTGGGGAGAGAGAGAGAGAGAGAGAGTGAGAGGGGGAGAAAAAGCAAGCCAGAGGGAGAGAGAGGGAGAGTTACGTGTGCGCGGGGCTAGGCGTTTTTCTTAGTCCGCCTGAGCCGCCGGAGATTTATTCCCGGGTCCCGCAAGACAAATGGTGAGATTGTGTCCAAAATTTTAACAGCGCATTTGGGTGAACACGTCCCTGCACCGCGAAGATACCCTTGTCCCTCCTCCTCCGTCTCTCTTGCTCCGTCTCTTCTAGGACCACCCTTCTGTCCTCTCTACGTTCCTCTCTCTGCCTCTCTCGTTGCTCTCACGAAGGCACAACTGGTATAAAGGATAAACGGCCTTAGGGATGGGGTTCGAAGGGGCGAGGGGGTTAGGAAAGTGTTTCGAGCCTGGAGGAAAAGAAGTTTTCTAGTTATCCCTTCGGCGAGAATGCGGTCCCGAAACTCTTCGCTCGGTTCGTGATAGAATCGAGCCGTGAAACGAGATCGCCGCGGAAACTGCCGGTCGGGGACGGGTTTATACGAATTATTGGTTTTCGATCAGCTCCGACACGCTACCTGACTCGCGATCATCTGTGCGCGTTAGTTAGAGTGCTACTGACATCCTTGGTCTGCTTCTTCGATGGTAGTCGAATTTAAAGAAACGATGCTCCGTTTGATATTTGTTTGATGGTTCGAGGTTAGCTGATCAAGTTTTTAGTGTTGGAGACTGTTTGTATGCTCAGCATTGTTGATGGACTGTTGTACGCGAAGCTCAATTTCATAACCAATGATTTATGCAAAGAGATAGAAAAAGCCTTATACAGGGCGTCCCACGTAACAATTTTCACGACTTTTTAAGTACTTGCGATAATCTGACAAAAAATATTTTCAACAAACGTTGATCAGTTTTCGATTGACTATATATTGCAATGAAAGAAGTTCGAAAAACATTTTTTTTTATAGTATTGTCAAGGTCACCTTCATTTCTTTAAATCGCACTTTGTATTTTTTTACTTCACAGTATTATAGCCCGTGTCAAGACGAATTCAACGACCTAGTAATGACATTGGTATGACCTTGAAGGCGAAGAAATGAAAATTTCAACAAAACATGGCAATCTGCTTGAATGGGTGATAATAACTTGTGTTTATTATTAAGACTCGAAATTACATTCAATTTTTATGGGGTCATTTACAGTCAATAGTTTATGGTGTTCCAATACAAAATAAGGAACATTTAGAGCGGCGAATCCGTACAGCATACGAAGAACTTCGCTACGACAGGATCGTAAGAGCAACGAATGCAGATTTACTACGAAGAACGGAATTGTGCCTACAACAAAAAGGATTTCAATTCGAACATTTGATGTGACTTTTTTACGAAATCGTTTGCGTTCATTTAGTCAAGGTTTCTGAAGTGAATGTAATTTCGAGTCTTAATAACAAACACAAGTTATTATCATCCATTCAAGCAGATTGTCATGTTTTGTTGAAATTTTCATTTCTTCGCCTTCAAGGTCATCTCATGGTCATGGTATACTAGTCTGCGTTAATTGCAAGATACAGGAGCACATAGATATTTATTTCTTTTCTTCATCGTTTTAATCAGTTGAAAATAATACTTCAGTACCTTTAAACTCTTTTAATGTTCTTACTGCCTTGTGTTTCTTATAAACATTTTTATCAAAAATGTATACAATTTGAAGTCTAATTATTGTATATAAACATTTCCCTACTCGATTTTGGTTATAAAATGTATTAAACAATCGTCGTGAATGTCCGATTTTAAAATGCAAATGTTATGAAACGTTCAAGAAATACTATTACAATTTACGGATTCATTATACCTTCGTTACCAGTAATTTTTATGTAGATTTATGCAATTTCAATTCTAAGTAAAATTTATTTCAATGTCAACCAATGCGATTGTCGAATATTCTTTTTATGCAAGTGGAAAAATAACAAATTGACGATAGCATTATGCGATGTTCGATCAAAATGCATTGATCAATGAACACACTATTCGTCGATGGTAAAGAAGAACATAGACGACCAAGAAATTCAATTTCTACCGTAACACAATCAAGAGACTTGTAATTTATTGACAGAACAAATTGATTAACGTTTACTTGGATCCGTAAGTTTATTTAGAAGATTATGCTTCTTTAATATTACTGTTAAAAATCGGACATTTCATATGCAACAACCTAATATCTATACGGCTCTTCAGACAAGGATCTCCCGCAATAAGGGAGCAAGAGTAATGTCGTCGAAAATTGACTCGCAAAGTGCGGGCAACCGGTGGATATTAACCTATTATATTCGAGTCCATCCGGCGTAGGTTGTATATTAATTTAAAGAATGTTGTAGCGCGTCGAGCATTCCATATATGAAATTTTGCGAGGCGGAAACGGTAGAAAATAACGAGCATTGCTCGGCCTGTGTCCGGGGCGGAGACGGTCGAGCGTGCCTGGCGTGCCCGGCCACCAATTTCGCGCCGGTATAAATAATACACTGAGGGATGATCCTCGAGATCTGGACGGGCCACCCTCTCCGCCGGAATTAGATTTCCTATCTGTCTCGGGAGCGCGGTTTTCTTACCGTTTTTCCCGGGTGCTTTTATTACACTCGCGGCCCCGAAAGAAACGGAATTGCCTGCGCTCGATCTTCGGAGGCGGATTCGTTTCGTTTCGTTTCTTTCTTTCAGAAAACACACACACACACGCGCGCGCACAGTGAGGTCTGGAAACGCACCAGACGCTTCCAGACGGGAATTTTCGTTTCCACGGAACGCGACGGAATAAAAAATCTGACCCCGCGGCTGCTCCCCGACTTCGTCTATTCCGTAAATAACGCCACAGGCCATCCCTTACTTTAACTTAGTGCCGGTTCGAGACAATGGCAATAAGAAGAACGAGAATCAATGTTGGGCATTGGTAAATGAAGACGAAGCGTCCCGGGGCTTTACAGTTCCTCCCCATCGAACCACGGGAAGATGCACCGCGGCTGAGTGCCACGTTGACAGAATAAAGGGGAAAGGAAGAGATCGAACCAGAGAAAGGGAGAGAGAGAGAGAAAGGCAGAGAGACAGAGGGTGAGAGGATAGGGTTGGCAGCCAGGCAGAGCAACCATGGGAGGGGATGACGTACACGTTCAGAGATAAACGCGCGCTGCGTTCAATGAAGTCAGCTATAAAGGTGGCACCAGGTTCGGTCCTCGGTGCAGATAGTCACGAGATTCGAAGGGGTTAAGGGCTCTGGCACACGTCAGGGGTGAAACAGACCGATTGGCCCGCAGGATTGTCAAATTATCCCCGCGGAATCCCGATTCGGTCTTCCCTGGCGCCATCTTATCGCCAAAATAATCCTGCGGTACCCTCGCTTCAATATATTCTCTGTTTTGTAGAAATATTCTGGGTATAGTCGATTCGTAAACCGGGGAACAGTTTATTGTCAAGGTAATGACATCCATGACCACTCTACTTATCCATTTTATACATCTAAATTGAGAACACTGACTATATTAAAGCAAAAATTCATTCTTAACCCTTTGCACTTGAATGGCGACTCTGAGGTGCTACTAAAAACTGTCATACCATATTCAAAACAGTTGTGAAACCGCGATGATGGTTCTATGGGGAACCTGATGATCGCATTGAGGAGAGTTTAATTTACTCGATACTCTAAAAGTTATATTTGTACTTGTAAATTAAAAATAATACAACCCCTTCTAGAAAAAAGCTACCACCTATTCCATCAAACAAATGAAATGTACCTACATTAACAAATTAGTTTGTATTCAATAAAGTGCTTAAAATTCATGTGTGGTATATGTAAACAGGCTTAATTTCACGTACACAATGTAGAAAATATATAAGTTGCATATATTTTAGGTAAAAAAAACTGTCCTAATTCTGGAGTTAAAATGGCTTCGAGTTCAAAGTGTTAAATATGAATAGAAATGAAAGACACGGTGCTCAAAGTGTTAATGACCCGCTGCTATCAATTTTGCGAGAATTTTGTTTTGGAGTATTCCGGCTTGTTAGTCAATTTCAATTGCGTCCCGCAGCGTACAGGAAAGATGGCCGTCCCGCAAGAAAGCCGGAGGACGTTTTATTGGCTGAGTGGCGAGGCAACCCCCAACCACCCTCGGGCTCATCCCCCCCCCCCCCCGACGGCAATCTCTTTCCTTTACTCACGTAGCCAATTCTATTCAGACCGATCCTATCTATCTCTTTTTCTAAGCCGGCTCGCTGATACCGATTGCGATAGGCGACACTGTCAGCTCCCCCCCCCCCTCCATAAAACTCACGGGGACGGGACCGGCACAATTTTAAGTTTTACGCCATTTACAAAATGAGTCGCCATTATTTTTGCCGGGTGGATTTATCGCTACATACATTTGGACCGAGCGACAATCCAATTTATGTGGGAGTCCCGTAATAGTCTGCCACCGCAACGCGAGAAACCCACGCCCCTCATTCCTCCTTTCTCGCTTCCGCTTCGAGTTTTCTTCCTCCGTTCGTCTCGCTCCAACCCTCTTGCCAACCCTCCAACTCTCCGTACCGCCACCCTCCCCCCTGCACTGATTAAATAAAAGAACAAATGGAGGTGACTCCTAATTAGTGCACTACTTCCTTGCATTCTTGCTCTCCGTGACCAACGACCTTACGCGGATTAGTTGCAGTCGTGCGTTACGTCGACCACTGTTCTGTGTTCAACTCCTCCCCCTCCCTCTGTGAGTTATTAGTCCCTCTTACCTCCTTCTTCGCTGATTCCTCTTCCTCTTCTTCGTAGATCTCATTTTTAATTGAAGAATCCACGAATTCTTAGGTTTTCTCTCAGTTGCTACTTTTTAAGAGAATGGTGTCTCGGAAATGGTTGCTGGGAGCAGGTATCATGTGCGTCGGGAGATGGTACATTTTTCGGTTTAATGATATAGGAGACCCCTAAAATCGGGACGCGCAATTAACGACGGAACTCCTGACCAACGACTGAGAAGGGTGACTACCCCTTCTGGGTTTACAGTTTTTAAATTGCACGCAGGTGCACGGTGACGATAGCTTTATAGGGAGGCTGATGATCGTATTGAGGAGAGTTTAATTTACTCGAAACTCTAAAAACAATATTTGTACTTGTAAATTGAAAAAGAATACAGTCCCTTTTAGAAAAAAGCTATCACCTATTCCATCAAACTAATCAGACGTATCTACATTGTTTCAATTACACGATCGTATAAATTTATCATATTTTATAAAGGGAATGTTAATATAAAAAATAAATATGTCTGTTTTTCTCTAAATGTAAACCGCAAAATGAGAAATGATTCAATCACCTCTGAGCGATGTGGAAATTTTTGTTGGCAATTATTATCGTCATCTGCATCGTCTGAAGTTTAGAAAATGTTCCAATATTTTGTTATTCTACTTGAAATTTTCTATAATCTTTACGTAACAATGTGAGGGCGGTAGTGCATTATTTTATGATTAATAGAAAGACCAGAACATTGATAGACAATACCATTTTTCGTTTTCAATCAATGCTCAAATAATTTTTTCAATACTTATGGTAAACGTACGATTTTAATCGAATATGCTTTACCACGGGTGGTAAAAACTAAACCAAAAACTAGATCAACGCTTCTCATAATTAATTAAAAATTGAACTTTTAGTTGAATTCTGTCCAATCCGGACAGTTTTCCTGCATCTCGCAGATGCAACGCAATTTAATATGTCGTTCCCACATTCTCAGTTTCTTTTTTTTTTGTCACGTCAGGGGTGGTAAAAGGGGGACAGTCATTTTTGCGCGCACTTTCGGAGGTCCGGCTCGACGGGACGCGAGCTCCCCGGGGCTGATACTGAAATTGCGCTCCGTTACATCGTAAATTTCGCGATAAATCCAGGCGCGCGAAATAGTCACGCGGAAATGCTTCGGTCCGGTGTTTGGACGAACGTAGAAATTGCCGCTGACGACGACAAATATTTCGTGAGCCAGCCGCTCCCCGGTAATTCGGATTGATTTAATCGGTCCGGCCCCGGGAACGATGATTTTTGGTAATATGTCGAGTACAGCGACACGCAGTTGATGAAATACAGGATGCTGGCCGGATACGTCGTCAGTTCGGCTTCGAAGGAACTCGTTCCCGGTCATTAAACGGACCTTAATTAATATATCGCGTGGGTGTTGAAATATACTCGCCATTTATCCTCTATAATTAACCCCGTGCGATTGATCATTGTGTCGCTTAGATTGCAGGAAAATTTTTGTAACTATAAATTAATGATTTTTATGTAAATACACATCACGTGAGAAATATTCTTGTTTTTTCTTATTACGAGCGTAAATTTTTGGAACGTGATTAATTCAATAAAAAGTTGAATTAATGCGAAGTGTATTTTAACACTGAATTGGTCATGTCTTGTTTGTAATTTTTATACTCATTTCTATGAGATTTCTCCAGTTTAGAATGTTTAGAATAATTTTCATCCAATTTAAAAGAAAACAATAATGTAAATGTTTAATTCATTCAGTTATTTGTCTTCATCACGAAACAAACGCAATATTATACAGCAAGGGGTTAAAGCAAATACACCTCTTAAATAATAGACACAAATTTCCCTTCCCTTTAATAAGATGATAGACAACGAAAGTTCGTACGATAGCAGCAGCAAGAGAAATTGCAAAAAAAAGAAGATCTATCAAAAGTCTTACGTGTCCGGTGTTAGAACAACCCCTAGGGTTCGGGGGTGGAATCCGGCTCGTTTTCGCGAGTCATCGGTCACCGGTGTGTTTACACGAGATGATCGAAGGCCGGCTCAGGGGTAGCGTATAATACGAAGAAGCGAGGGAGGAAAAAAGAGTGAAGGGTGGAGGAGGGTCGGCTGCGAAGGGAAGGAACGAAAAAGGGAAAAGTTCGAGTACCGAGGGGCGAAGGGGATGGAGCAGTATCGGACGATAGCGAGTCGAGTCACAAGGGGGGTTGAAGAGAGAAGGGCGGGGGCGCGGCTGCGTCTGAGCTGCTCGCGATCTATGGCTCTCCTTTCTAGCCCCCACCTTTTCATCCCCCTCTACGGGGGTAGCCGGTCTCCAGCTCTCGCTGGGAGCAATTTTTTGTCCGTGGCCCGCTTGTATCAAATTACGATAAATATTGCGGTGCCGACGTGCATCCCCCCCTCCCCCGCGCACGCCGCGACCTAACGTCACGGAGGAAAGAAAATCAACGCGCACCGAAGGCGTTTCTCAACAAAATGGACGGCCAGAACCTTCGAGGGTTGTTGCACTTACGAGCACGGAGGTCCGTGGTCGTAGATCGCTCCAGATTTTATCCATTATCAACCCCTAACCCTCCAATATGGCTGTCGTTGAGTGATTCCTTTAGGCGTAATTAGAAAATACAAACGATGAGAACATTTCTTTGGGTATTCAAACTTCAATATTCACACTAAAATCAAAATTAACATGGATGTCTGTGCGAGGTTCTAGCAATATCCCTGAAAGCACACCTTCAAATATTATATCTTCTACATACATCCGTCCATTTATTATAAATTGATGTTTCCTCATTCGTAATTTCTTATCAAATATTGTTAGAATTATCTTCTGAAATATAAGATAGTAACAATGATACAGTCTTCTTATAGAAGTAGTACTCCGGAAATTGAATAAAGATTTGCGAACATTCATTTCAACAGACATGTACATATAATATAACATGATGTATTCATTCACTGGACAGATCACGCTTTATTGTATTTAAATTTTTCATGAGGACAAGCTAAATTAACATTCTAGTTAACTAGCTTTTTTGTTACATGTATTACTATCTATGCTTTTGCAGTTATTATAATAAATACAATATTACAAAAACTGTGGATCTAGGGTCCCACAAAGGCAACGCTTTTAAGACATTCAAGGGTTGAAGATTCTTTTCCCTCCTGCCGGTACCCTAGCACAAATTTAATTAAAACCGTAAAACCACTACAAAGCTTGCAAATGACACAGTCTTATAGATGGCACGTGACTGGTTAGGGGTTGAGCATGTTGTCTCTAATTGTCTGTAAGCCCTCGCTTTACACACTCCCTACCGAAAGGGACATTGAAGAGGTATCTATAAATTATTACGTTGAGTCAAGAAATAATTTCCGTTTCTAGAAACAAATTGTAACGAAGCATTTATTATTCTAGTATTTCATCATCAGACTGTGGAGTTTATCCATTGCAAATAATGGCGATTATACGATCGATTACGTAGATATAGATAGGTCGATAAAACTGATACAGTAGAATAGAATCTATTTATTATTCGACCTAGTAGAAGAAGAGAATGGACGATGAAGAGACTGGGTGGAAAAGTGGGAGTTACTTGTGTGGGATAACTACAGTTTTTCTCGGGGGTAGTTGGACAAAAGGGGTAGCGACGGACCTACGCCTCCCGCCCTTTTGGCCTGCCAAAAGGGGTGTGCTCTTTATTCTCGCGATTCGAAACGCTGTCTTTTGGGCGGCACGCAAAATGTCGTCTGATTTATGGACGCGGCGAAGAACAATACGGTCCGAAACGCTCGGACGTGATTACGCGTTGAATGGAGTGGACGTCGGTGACGTCGCAGGTTTCAATCGTTCCCCTCCCGATTGATTTCACGTATCAGCGCCGGACAATGGATGACGAAAAAGAGAGAGAGAAAGAGAGAGAGGAAAAAATGGAGAAAAATAGAGATAGAGAGGGGGAGGGGGGGATTTAATAAACCCTCCGAAAATGAAAATGGACGCGGGCGTAGCCGAGTCGGTATCGGTCCCGAAGAATAGTTGGGAAAAGAATAATGGTGGCACTCCGCGCGATGGCGAGAAGAAGGGTACCCATAGACGACGTAAGAAGGCGAGAAGAATAAGAGAAGAAAGATGAGAGAAGACGGCGGGTGTAGAGGAGAAGGAGAAGGAGGAGGAGAAGGAGGAGGAGAAGGAGGAGCGGATGAAGAAGAAGGAGAAATTCCGCGTGCAAAAGACTCTAGATGATTCTCTGGAAAGAAGTGTGACGAGGGTAGGTATGTGGAAGAAGCCAGTATTATGTATAACCGGGAGGAAAGTAAATATGTGCTGGACCGATGGTATATATAGCCGGGGGTATCCACCCTATCCAGTTGCGTGCGAAGGATAGAAAACACGAGGAGAGGGCAGGACGCGAAGGGGGTTGTGGGCGGCGGATCCGGGGGATGGTGTGTAGCTGGTGGATGAGGCGAAACGAGACAGTCGGAGGGAGAGAAAATGCGCGCGACAAAGAAAGAAGCGAAACAGTGGGAGAGGGCGAAAGAGAGAAAGAGGGAGATAACACAGAACAAGATCGAGCGAGCAAAAGGGGGTGGGCAGAGGGGCGGGGGAGAGAAAGAGAAAGGGAGAGAAAGAGAGGCGGCTAGAGGGGCAGGTAGTGGGGGCTGACAGAGATGAATTCGTTTCATTTCACGCTGGGAAGCTCTCGCGTTCCCCGCGTCCGATGATTTACTGGGCTACAATGTGGTAACCCATGATTTATCGCTACCAACACGCCGCCTCGCCACTACGCCATACCTGGGTACCATGACTACGTATGCGTCGGGTCCGTGTGTCCAGAGAACTTTATACTCTTTCTCTGTTTTTCGCTCTGCCTCTCTCCTCCTGCCCCTAGCCGACTCGAGAGAGCCTGTCTTTCCATTGCGAGTGGGAGGAGAGAAGATAGATAGAGAGAGAGAGAGAGAGAGAGAGAGAGAGAAAGGGGGTTGAAGACTCTCATGACCAGAGTCATGGGATATATATATATATATGCTATCCACCTACCTACATATCGCACCGAGCACCACGATGACGTCGTCGTCGTCGTCTTCGTCGGGCACCTCGCGATCCCCATGATTCCACGGACCGCCACCTTTATTTATGCGCGCGAGAAACCAACGCTGCTCCGCTCCGCTCAGCTCCGCGCGCAACGCCGAGTCGAGCACAGAGCTCACTAGCGAGAGCGATCTGTCATTTTCAATGCGTGCTTATCTGTGAATTAACTATCGAAGTCACTCCCGGCACCGGGTTACCAGCGCTCGCCGATAAATTGCCAAGGACCGAGCGAGCTAATCATTAACTCGGCATTTTCGAATTGATCTATCGGTCGAGCCGCGCTATTATTCCGTGCCGAACCGGTGACGCTCGCATACTCGCGCCACCCTGCAAATTAACCCGCGTTCCTGTTTTGCTACCATGTTGTACGTCGCGTTTTTCCTGCCACCAACTCCCGTGACCAGTTCCGGCTGCACGGTGACCATCGGGGTCAGCGGTTCTAACCTTTGGTCCACGTCGGATCGTAGTCTACGTCAATTTGTATTAACATTGAACCTACCATCACTGGTCAAATAACCGATTCCAGATTTTTTATCTCACAATTATTGAAACTATAAAAATGCTTTTGTTAGAAATGATTCTACCATATTGATTTACCTCCGAGTGTAGAACTGTTAATTGCTTCTTCAAATATAAATATCTATGTATGCTTGCATGTCTAAAGTTGTGTAATTTAAGAATTCAATATGTCAATAAATATAATGATTATTTTGACAAACCTATAATGCGACTTCAACTATATTTCAGTTTACTGAAATTAATTGTATAAGATTATAGTATTCAGCGCAATATTCAGAGATTCTGACTTTCTTCTGAATCGCTTCAATATTTGATGGAGAATGTATTTACGTTGCACATAATGAAACATTTCAGCGACGAAGGATAGCAGCAGAACAACTGCTGATAGCGAACGTGTGAATAAAAAGATAAGAAATGCAAGGTAAATCATTCGAAACATCGAGTCTTTCTGATTCAACGACCAAGTCTAGACAGTGGTAGCGTTTCCTCGGGTTCTCCCGGCCTGCGAGATAAATTTTTTCTTGCTTTCCTGCAGGATGCTCCTAATGCGGATTAACGTATCGAATGACGTAAAAGTTTGACGACGGGGGTGGTCGTGGATGGCGTAATCTGTGGCTCGCCGGCTGATTTACCGACGGAGTAAATACAAGTCTACCTCTCTCCGTCGCTCTGGCCTCTCGAACTTCCGTTCGACGAATTTCGATGCCAGATAAAAGAAGCGGCGGGGGAAGAAGTTTGATCGTGAATCACGTCTCCGGAGGGAAGCGATTTTTGTAAAATGCTAGCGGCGAAGCATTCGCCGAGTATCGGTTCACCGGAAACGTCCTCGCCGGATGGAGAGGAGACACTGCTGTTGCTGCTGTTTCTTCTTCTGCGGGGGTGGAAAAGCAGCGGCAGCGGGCTACGGTTTAAACGGCCGAGGATTTGCCTGTTGTTTACAGCAGCCAAGCAAAGTTTACGCGGTCGAGATAAATTTGGTGGGCAAGGTGGCTGCGGCCGCTCGAAACACCGTCAGGATCAGCAAGATCCCTAATGAATCTGGCCGGAAGGACCCCCCAACGGCACAAGATCCTCTCGCGCTAGGAGTTTGGGTCTTCCCTCGACTTTTCGGAGGGTGTCCAACTTCGGACGTCTGACTTCGAGTTTCAAACGAGCCGAGGATACCTTACAAGGTATCGCTCCACCTTCCCGCGAACTTACGGCCGTTTGCAATTACCTGCACTTAGAATTGCGCGAAACCTACGGATTCTCCGCGGTACGACCACCGCGTTCCTCTAGCGCAAGTATTCGCCAAGTTGCTGTTATTCTTGCGAACCTTCGCAGTCGTAAATAACGCGGACAGACGCTGCGATGTTTTAGTGCCCGAGGACGCCTTGGTGACGACCGAAAAAATTCCGGTGACCCGTGTCTCTGCGTCCGAGAAACGTGGTTTGCGTATGACAATTTGTTCGTTCTCACTTTCCAATACTATTATTTTAGGAAGATCTTTATGAAAATCTTTGTACAACATCTCCGCACATAGTCAATTTTGATTTCCTACGACATTTTTTCATTTCATGTTATTCTTCTAATGAAGAGGACTTGATATTGATACCGTAGTCGAATATTATTATTTAGAGACTTCTTTAGAAATGTCTTTTTACATAGATTGCATTTTTATATATGTATGTCACATATTTTCAATATTGCTTCTTTTCACACTTCCACTACCAGCGATTGTCTCAGCAACATAGTTGTAAGGACCAATATGAAAAAGATACATTTTGACGGGGATGTTATACATTCTACGGATACAACGGAAATTAACGATTTCATACGATCGAAAATTAATTTGACTATCTCTACTTAAAATACATACAATATAAAAATTAAGAATATGTACGCCGTTGCTGTTTAACAATGTAAAAGCTCAAATTTAAAGGATGAGCCAATTAAGAAAAAACTGCATTGTTTCAGCAAGAAAGATTGCTTCTCTTGAAAAGCGTAGTCGATAGCAATGTGAGTGTCTTCGCGCGAATTTTAATAACGCATTCCACCTGGCAAGTTCGCAAGTGACGCGCAGTGGTATTCCGCGCAACTTCCGGTAATCGCGCGATAATAACGCGCTAGCTCCAGAGGAACTTTTGCGGGATTTTGTCGCGCGGCAGGCCGGCAGTTACAGTTCCAATTCTCGTTGACCAGGTCCATTTCGGCCCATGATGGTCACGATACGGTCGCGTTACGGTTCACCGAGCGATTTGACGCGGAGTGCCGTAGTCTCCGTGGTTCGGCCGCGGATGGCACCGCAGACGTACGTTAATATGCGCACGGCATCGCGGCTGTTAATCTTGTCCTTGGTCAGGGACGTTCTCAAGTAGCCACCGTGACTAGTCGTTAACAAAAGAACCATCGAGAATCGATCGTCGATCAAGCAAACTACAAGAATCTGACCCGACGTCGAACGAACGTTAAAATCGTTCGATTTGATCATCGGAAAAAGAAAAAATGGTGCCAGATGGAAAAACAAGAGGTCTCTGGAAGACTATGTCGTATCAAAGAGATGCTTCGAAATGGTCTTTTGAGTATCAATCCCGAAAGAAGTTGATTAATCCATTGTGGTATGATAATCGTGTATGAGAATTCGTGTATGAGATTCGGTCGTTGGTAGACTGCTGGAAGAAGAAATCGCTGTAGCCGGTGCCAGATGAAAAAACAAGAAATGGATGGCTGTGTCGTGTCAAAAAGAGCTTTCGAAATTGCCTTTTGAATATCAACCTCAAAATAAAATTGATTAATCACTTGTGATGACATTAGTAGATTGCTAGAAGAAGAAATTTGCTAGAGGGATGAAGACAAGCATTCAACATCGTCGACAGTGGTATTAACCAATATTTTTGCAAATGTTTCAAATTCTACATCTACAAACTGCCCAGTAGAGCAGCTGCACTACATTTCGTACACGTAGATGTTATTCCAATGGAACATCGACATGAGAAGACAATAATTTAACTTTCTGATCAATTAACTTCCAGATATCCAATGTGGGGGTGTATCGAGGGGTGAAAAAAATTATTTAACATCTTTGACAAGGTTATTAACCGAAATCTTTGCTTGGTCCAAATGCGACTAAGTATAGACTGCCTGCTGTAGCAACTGCACTTGATTTGATGCACCCAGGTGTTAATGGAGGAGTGCATCGCGGGAGATCGTCGGGCACAAAATCGTCCGCTTGTTGCTCGCGGAAGTCGGTTGGTTTTTCGCGCGGCGGTTTAATTAATCGGCGGCAGAGGGCATTCCGCGCCGCGATATCTCAAATGCGGAAGCGTTATATTCCGTTGCGTAACTGCGTAACGCGATATATTTCAGCAAATAACGAGCGTGCCTCGCCGCGTTGTTCGCGTGCAACGCGGTGTTTCTCCGCACTATACCGAAGCTTGCGCTCGCTCGCCCTTTATGATTTGTGGGTCCGTGCAAGTTCTAGACATCCATCACATTTAGCGGTCGTGAAACGAGAGTCGAGTTGTAAAACACCGCCGGCCAAATGAGGATATACGTGGCGGAAGGAGTGTCCCGGGATCGTCCCGTTGCCCGAGAGCCCGTTGGGGGTAAGTTTTCGCGTCCGGGGGTGGAAAACCGTCGTTCTGGGGGTTGGAACAGAGAGAGAGAGTGAGAGAGAGGGAGTGTGTGAGAGAGAGAGAGAGAGAGAGAGAGAGAGAGAGGGAAAGAGGTAACACGCGTGTGTCTCCCTAGAAGCCCCCTCGGATTTTATAGGGCCGTTAAGTTAGCTCGACGATTTTCCAAACTCGTGTGATTGTCTTGTCGCAGCAAGCCGGCTATTAAATGGCACGGAAAATAAATATGCCACGGTCTCGCGCACGGCTTTTACACGGCCGCGCAACCCCTACCCGGCTTAGTCGAATACGCTCAACTTCGCGGCCGTGTTTTATCGGTTTCCTGATTTTTACGCTCGTTCTGCCACGCGGAAACGCCGTATCGTTTTTAAATTATTCGATTTTTCCACGATTTCCCCCGGACCACCCTCGAGCGACCGATTCCGGACGAACTTGTCCGGAACTGGTCATTGTTACAAATCGGCCCGTTACATGTGATTTTTAGAGCTCCGATGAAACTGCAATTCTATGTGTTCGTAATTAGTCGGCAGATTGTTGAGATGCAGTAAGCAAGATGATTTCTTACGTGCTTGCTTTATTTGGTCAGGCATGTTATGGAACGAGGGGATTTTTCAACAACCTGGAATGTGTCCGACGATAGAGTTAGACCATGAAAAATTGTTACAGTCTATTTATTATGCTATATGAAATAAAGACAATTTTAATACATTCTTCTTCCGTAACAAAGTGTAAAGATATGATCCTACATGTCGAAGACAGTACTTTGATTTAAAGTACTTGCCCGACCAATATGGTTACGAATTCACTTCCCCGGTTACAAACGAAACTCTGAATCTAGATATGTACGAAACGGATATAGAAAATCAACGAACTATAACATCAACAACGCACAATGCTCTTAGACAGACAATTATTATACTATAACGATCAAGACATCCAAAAAAGACGAGAGCGAATATACAGGGTGAGTCACCAGACGTTTGGACCACAAATATCTTTGTTGTCTTTAAAGATACGTCAAATGTCTGAAGGACAAAGTTGAATGGTTCAGTGGGGCTCACACGATACTAAACAATTTTTCTTTTTATGTCATTTTTTTAGAGATTTTTAAGGTCACCTTCATTTTTTAAGTGGAACCACCCTTTTTTAAACACGTACGTTATCTCTGTCCGCGACCTTGAATGACCTTGAGAAATTATAGTCACTGAATTCGTAATGAAAGGGACTATCATTGTAGGTGTTTATAAAAGGGTGGTTCCATTTAAAAAAGTCAAGGAGACCTTGATATCTCTAAAAAAATGACGTAAAAACAAAATTTTTTTGGCATCGTGTCAGCCCCATTGTACCATTCAACTTTGTCCTTACCATATTTTGCGTATCTTTAGAAACAACAAAGATATTTGATGTGCAAACGTTAGGTGACTCACCATGTATGTTGAAAAAGATAGAGACTATAAGGCAATAATTCAGTTGATTTGGTGTTTTTAAAAGAATAGATACTACTGTACAAGAATGAATGAAACTGATGTTTTTATAGCATGAACACTACAAGACAATAACTAATGGAATTGGTGGTTCTGAGAAGAAAAACACCACAAGCCAAGCATGTATGGAATTGATGTTTTTAAAAGGATAAACGCTACAAGACAAAAATGAATGGAATTAATGTCCTCAAAAGGGTGCACACTGAAGACAATAATGTAATCGACTCTCCAACTAATTTCCTTCTTGCGAGTCCATTGTAAAAAAGAAAAATAAGCAAGCTTCAACAAGCTAAGCACAAAGAGTGTTGTCTAACTACTATCCACCTCGCTGAGAGGACTCGCTAACACCATCAGTCGTCAGCACCCTTTCCCGAAATTTTGAACAGCGATTTACGGTTCTTTAAGCAACAACCCCTGACAAATATGGTGCCCAAGTCTAAGGGTGCCTGTGCGCCTCCTCTCCGCAGGATTAGCTTCATTACGCGTACAGGCGTCGCGAGGGGAATAATTGCTGTCGCGTATTCTTTACGGGTTGTTGAACACTCCGCCGAGGGTCCCCGTGCAAGAAGGTTCCTTTTCTCTGAACAGCTCTCGAAGATTTACGTTACCGGATTGCTTAGGCTAACCAGACAGACGAGCGATCGACGCGGAAGTACCGCATCGCTGGGACGTGTCGCGAATTCGCGCGTCGGCAAACTATACATATATACAAACTCCGATCAGGTGAAAGTGCTGACGCTTCACGAATGAAGACGGGAAGATAAGATCCGGGAACGCCGGCGAACAAATTAACCGTGTTTCCGCGAGATACTATCGCTGAACTGATCACGATACCTCGCGTCGATAAGCCGAGAGCGCGTCCGGACGATTGCTCGCCTGCGATTTTAAAATACTGGTTACTTTGACGCGTCGCAGCGGGCTCGTAAATTTATTTAATGATATCGGTACGATTACTGTAAGTTCTTACCATCTGCTAGGATATAAAGATAAAGATAAAGATTTTCGGCGAGTAATTTCTATTTTATTCGAAATACCTTGTGATTTTGAAACGGTTCTGAATAATGATTATCCAACTTTATTGCTCGGTAACCAGGACTCGGTTGTTGAAAAGAAAAGATTGTGTAAGAGGAACATTTGTAGGAACATTCATGTTTCGTGTACTGGGGATAAGGTGTTTCCTGTATTATTGTTATAATTTGTTTTTATCGGACGGTGATCGCTGACCCTCATACGTTATTTGTTTTTACATGTTGATTTGTGCCTTGAGGTAACATTGCTGATAAAAAATGAATGTGGTGGAAAGTTGAATAATTAAGATGGCAAATTTCTTGTTTGATTTATGTGATGCACATAATGGATCGATAAGTAGAACGTACGTTTTTAGAAACCTCGAATTGTGTGTTACATTGACGCAAGAAATGCATGAGGGATAATAAAGAATAAACACGAATGATATATAGAAAATGTATAGCAGAATGTGGTTATTCAAATCCATTGCAATCCAATTTCATTTTAAACGACATCGTAAGTGGTTAAAAATAAACAGGCCGTTTACAACTAAAAATCGATGAAATGAAGCAGGTAATCGAAGATGACGTAAAATATTATCCCTTAACACTCGAATGGTGACTCTAAGGTGGCACTAAAAATTACCACACTATTATTTAAAACAATTTTTACGTCGTTATGTTTGTATCTAAGAAATTGATGACAATTTAAGTGTTGTGAGTACGAATAATAATAATAAATTTTATGTGCACAAATGGAAATATTCAAGGTCAAAAGAAATGCCTTGATTTTAGAGTTAAAACAGCTTCGAGTACAAAGGGTTAAAAACTGATAAAATAAACAGGTTGTCTACATGAGAAAACTTGAGCAAAAATCATCCCCATACTACAGGCTATTAAAAAATCGTCGAAATATTTTCAAGATTCCTGTGTACGCGAACAGCATCAGTGAACATTAGCAAAAATCATCCCCGCATTACAATCAACTAGAAAATCGCGGAAGTTTGGTAAAAATTCCTGTGTCTACAAATAGTGTCAGCGAATTCCAGAAAAAATCGCACCAACATTAGAAGCCTCTCAAAACCGGCGTTATTTAGAGCTCGAGGCTTATCAATCACGTCAGTTGGAGCAAGATAGTGCACGAACGAGGGCGCATGATGCGGTAGTATCGACGCCGACAAAGACGCGCGGTATCGTGCGGCTGTTGGGCTGGGTTCGCGCCCGTTCCGGCGAGAATTTTCTATGGTAGACGTTGGTCGAAGGGGTGTATCGGAGGGAAGATTGCTCGCGACCACGCTTTTCACCGTCGTGCCCCGCAGCTGTAACTCTAGGCAGGAGAGGGCAGGGCGTCGTAGAAAAAGGGGGTTGTTCGGGGGTAGGGCAGCTGAATGACGGGATTCATGCCTGTGCCGTGGATTCGCAGACGCCTTGAATGGAGCTGGCGGAAGGGCTTCGGAAATTAAACGTCCTGTAGATGGTCTTTTTTCGCGTGCGGTAATGTACGATCCTCTCTCCCACCCGTTTTCTTCGTTCGTCTCTTCAGCTTCTCCCTCTACCAGGCTCTCTCTCTCTCTCTCTCTCTCTCTCTCTCGCTCTACTCGACTGCTAGCGGGTGGAAGGAAGAGGCTGGGGACCTGCCACGCCGGCCAGGACAATTTCGCTGCGATAAGGAAGTAGATCGAGGCAGGAGATACGTCGCATCCTCTTCTCTATACACAGAGCCACCTCGAGACTGTGTTCAGCTGTACGTGTGTCTCCCATGGCTCAAAGGGTCGCAACACCGACATGGACCCCGTAAATGCTTCCCAAAATTAATAGGAAGAGGTCCCCAAATGCCCAACTACTGTTGAGCTTTTGTAGGATGTTGCAGGACAAACATAATTATGTACAGTGTGGCAATAGTCTCCATACAATACTTCAACCCTTGCCATACAATATTGTGTCAGACTCGGGACGAAGGATGCAAATAAAATATTTTAAGTACGAGTGTTTTAAGACTAACAGGAAAAGGTCCCCAAATGTACAACTTCTGTTGAGCTCTTGTAGGATGATGCAGAACAAACATATAATTGTGTACAGTGTGACGAAAGTCTCCGTACACTCTATCAACCTTAGTTGTGCAGTATTAAGTCAGATTCGGGACGAAGATTTTAAATACAATATTTGAAGTACGAGTGTTTTAAGACTAACAGCAAAAGGTCCCCAAATGTACAACTTCTGTTGAGCTGTTGTAGGATAATATATAATTATGTACAGTGTGGCAAGTCTCCATACACTCTTTCAACCCTTGTTGTGCAGTATGAGACAGACTCGTGACGGAGGCAAATTTCAAGCAAAACTTCTTAAGTACGAATGTTTTAAGACAAACAGAAGAAGGTCTACAAATACCAAACTGTTGTTAAGCTTTTGTAAGATGATACTGGAAAAGTCCATAATTAAATATAATCTCCATACACACTTTTACTCATTTCAAAAATATTGCATATGTAACAAATTAACTACCAGCGCATATTGCATAATTTTGAAAGATCTGTGGTTGAACGAATGTTGTTGAATGTTGAACGTTTTCCCAAAATGATTTTTGTCAGCTAACGTTTACTGTGAAAAGTCGAGTAAAATTTTCGAAATTCCCGGTAACGCGCGATATATCTTTATTAGCCGTGTGAACTTGAACTCCACGCATCACGACAGATTTCAGAAGTCTCATAATCCCGGGAACAGGTTCTGTTTGAACTTCTCGAAGTTGTTGGCGAGAGCGAAGTAACCATGCGAGGAGCGAGCCAACGCATGCCCACTGCATGAATAACAGGAACATCGTTGCGCCGAGCGCCACGCACATGATCCACGCCTGCGTCGGCCACCAAGGAAAGCCGTGCTGTTCGCTGAAATTCGCCCATAAAGCGGAAAGTTCGCCGAATAACACGGGAGACCACGCGATAAAAACTTGAACAAGATATCGACGGGAGTTTCGCGGCTCGAGGGGAGTTAGCCTGGGGTTTTAGGAGGGCGTGTGCGGGGCCGCCACTGACCCACTTGTCGTCCCCTCTGATGTATATTAATAGCGGGATCGTGGAATCTAACGGATAATGCCGCTCATTCCGGGGATTCCAGCAGGATCCCGTCAAAAACGGTCGCGAATGTTCCTAGTTTCACAAAGAAAATCTTCCAAGAGTTTGACTGTACTACACAATTTCGATGAATTTTTCAGTATACATACAACTGACATCAAATTACAAACATAGATACAAAATGGTTTTACATTTTACACATTATGTAGTAAATAGATTCTTCTAGATTCTTGAAAAGACTCGATTCGTTTGATCCACTTTTGAAACAGCAACCCCAATTTCACCCCTTTCTGTATGATTATTCTTCATGGCTACAATGATTGGAAATTCTTCATCCCTAATTATTAGACTGCAGAAAAATTTCCTTAGTTGATTCTAAGGAACACAATCATCAATATATTTATTTCTTCTTTTAATAATTTTAATAAGTTGAAAATAGTAGTATTCTTGAAATCTTGTAATGTCTGCATAGTTTCGTATTGCGTCATTTTTGTCATAAATGCAGAAAATCCGCATCCTACTAATTATTATTTAAAAGAGATGAGGAATTTGTATTGTATTTATTTTATGTGTACATTTGGTCGACTTTTGAAACAGCTACACCATTTTAACACTTTCCATTTTCAAGTTCTTCATCCTTAATCATTTTCTAGAAGAGACAGAGAATTTGCAATTATTGTACGTCACTTGAATACACGATATAAATCTGGGAGGCCTATCCGATTAAGTTGCAGCACCCGGAGTAGCCTGTCATCTTTACAGTTGCAATAATGTAGACTGTACGTAGGTACAACGCCGATAGAAACAAGCGATTAATATTCTGCCTGCATGTTGACGGGCGATCGATCGGGAATAAATGTCTAAGCAATAGTTATGCGCCTCGGAGTCGCATGAACGCGACATTGACTTTCACGTGGCGACCCCGATCGCATCTCTTTCGTTGCGGAAACGTATACGGTCCGTTCGAAAGGAAATCGCCTTCCAAGTATTTCCGCGATCTTTCCGGAAGCAATATTTTGCTTTCGATCCAGAAGATAATCTTATATAATACCGTCGGATTTTCTTGAATATTTTCTTCCGTATTTCCAAAAGATACTTCGACAACGGCGAACTGTAAATCTTGCAAACTGCAACTGCTCCTTGCGCTACGATTTCCTCGAAATAAAACAATTAGAATTTCTGTGCTGTTTATAATTTTCTAGAAGGAGAGAATAATTTATACTGTCCGTATTTTTATATTTTCATTGATGAATAACACTTCAATTACGGGATACGTTCCAAATTTTAAAAAAGTGCAATTATGAGGACTTTATGTAGTATATTTAATTCTTCTGACATATATTAAGATAAAATCGTTTAAACCTGAGAAAATATATTTTTGTTAGTTTTATAAAACAATTCGAAATAATCTAGTATTAAAAAATACAAATGACAGGGAAACAGAATTTTATTTCAGTTCGGTTAACAGAAACGAATGAAGTGCACATGTAGTCATTTTTTTTCGATTTCTTTGACACGAGTCTGATTCGGTGTTAAAGAACAAAGGGTTAATTCAGATACAAGATATTTGTCTAATGTTTGTTATAAGCAGAGTTAGCTAAATTATAAATAAAGTTTGTGCCTAATTGAATGTTTTAGTGTATTGTTTGGTGTATCGGACAGCGATAAGACCGAGTACGTAAATTAAAAGAGCGACGGTGAACGTCGGTGGCGTTATTCCAAGTTTCCCGCGTTTCATTCGCTTTTAAGGAGAGAAATCGGGAACGAGGGAGGTAGTTAAACCGAGCAGGCATCGATGTGAAACCGACACATCTTAATTTCCTGTCAAAATATTGACAGCCGAGCGGCCATTAGCATTATGAACGACTGGTACTGGGTCAGTACCGGTTCGCCGGCTTTGCCGGCTGTTTAGTTATTGTTTCCGCCACAGATTATAGGGATGGGGTCTTTATTGCCCTATGGCGGTAATATAGGTATACTCCGGCCACACCGATACACTGCTACGAGCCCACCAACACACCCGGAGGTAGGCTTGTGCAAGCTCGCACCTGTTGGCGCCTGCGATTATGGCCGCAATAACATTCCGTCAAACTGCGAACACGTACCTAGACCTTCTAACCTAACCTAAGCCGCCCCAAACATACCGGAAACCACGTGGCCGGTGCACCCTAACCACTTTATCCTTTTATTGCTACTCTTCCAATAAGATAATCTGTTTGACACTTTACAATAACCCTCCATTCTTCCGCTTTTCGTTCCAAATATTATTAGTAGATTTTTAACAATCATATATACAACATTAGAAATTATAATAGGGACCATTGTTTCTCTTTAAAATTTTTTTCAATGGATCAAGAATTTTTATAAATTTTTGGTACCTTTATTCTTTAGTTTAAAACAGCTTTTGCAAATTTGATGGATATCGGAATCAATTTAATGTAATTTAAGCTGTTTGAACGCACCGGCAAACATGCGGCTATTACACTGTAATCATTTCATCAATTTTGCATCACCTCTCCAATAAAACAACTCTAAAAAAATTTTATCGATCTTTGCTACCTTCCTTACTTTTAAGTATTATACATTTTAAGTATTATAGGCAAATTTTGAAGGGAATATAACAGCAGTTTAACATAATTTGAGTTAGCAGAACATACCGGAAACCATGTGGATATTACACCTTAACTGTCCTATGATTTCTAATTGTTCCTTCAATGGCAAAATCAAGTCTCAATTTTTTTCTAGCAATTTGTAATGGCTACCTCCACTTCTCATTCTAAATATAATTGGTAAGATTTGAAGAAAATATGATGTTGATTTAAACTATTTTCAACTACAAAAACACATTAGAAACCAGGTCGATACTACACCCTAACTGCCCTGTCATCTCCAATTACTTTTCCAATGGCACAATCAGTTCTAAATCGTCTATTAATATAACGGGCATGTTTTAATTTTGAACATGATTGGTAAGATTTCAAGGAAATATGGTGCTGGTTTAACCTAATTTGAGTCACCAAAACCTACCGGAAACAGGTAACTACGTGCTTTAGCGACTTCAGCCCTTGGAGTCGTTTTTCTTATTGGACTTTGCTCTTCATTCCGGGTGCCATTTGTAAGTTTTGACGGATATACACGGCATCAGGTGCACGGATGGAAATTGTGACTGCGCGGGAGCAAGCGAGAGCGATGGTCCCACGTAATTCGGTAGGGACTAATAAAAGGCACCCGTGATATATCTTCGCGGTGCAAGTTTTTTTTTCAACCGGCTCTGGGCGGTAGCGTACCGTTTATATTTATTCCGCGTGTTCGCGTGTTTTTGCGGACTTTTTCGGAGCTAATATTGTCCGGCGAAACAAATACGCGAAACGGAAAGGAGAGAAGCCGGGGCTACGATTCATTGATTTTACGTCGCGGCATTATTTATCGTCCAATATATCGGGCTTGTCGATACCATTCGTTGCGTCATGCGCCATAATAACGGTATCTTCTTCAAAAATTGTTCATTGCCGACGACGAGGAGCAGGAGAAAGGGCGGCGTGGTCCGGGCCACGGTTTGCTCTGCCACGATTTTAAATTCTTCGGCCACGCTGACGAACGAAACGCGGGGATGATATATCACGCGAGTTTTTCGGCAACGGGTTGGGTACTCGCGCGAGAACATCAGAATGGCCCCTCTACCCATCGGCCGTGACCACGCACACGCTGTATCCGCCGACTCTAAATTCGCCGGGTAGGTCCGAACTCGATTTAAATTTGCCAGAAGTGGAATTGGCCGCCTGGCGAAACACAATTTCGACGCGAGTTCATTCTACCGACGAATTCGAGCGAATGCGACGCGTGAATTGACTTTCTGAGTTAGGGGAATTCCTCTAACGTTGGACACTTCGTATCGGCCACTAGCATTTATCAGACGATTCTAACATCATGAACCGATTTTACCCGTAAAAAATTAATGATGAAATTAACGAGTCTCGAAACAAAAGAAATTAAAACAATCACGGGATTTAAAATTTATTCAAAAGTGTGCCATTTTCTTACAAAGAATTTAATTTTCGAGTTGTCCAAACTGGGACTTATTTTAGAATAATCCTAAAGTATTCTCTGGTTTAGAACCATTCAGCGTTAGGTGTCACTTTTTGGCTCTTCAACACTAAACCTACCACTGCCGGTCAGAATGACCGGTTTCAAATTTTTTTATTTCAATTATTGAAATTACAAGGATATTTTCTTGGGAAATGATCACGTACATTTCCTTACTGTAGCTTTTATTATAATGAAAATTGTACACGATCTAAACAAATACAATCTTATTTCTTAAAATTGTAAGCCAAAGTGTGAACAAGATCTACGTTAGTAAATACGTATCATGACTGGTATTGCAATTTAATGCAAAAAAGAGAGCTAAAAGAATTGCACCTTAGTGCAAACATACAAAGATATTCAGATAGCTTCAAACAGTGCGAAGGATCAAGGAACAAAAGGCACGAATTAAAATCGTGCAGAAACTCGGATTGAAACCCCGCGAAACTGGCAGGCTTTCGTGCCCGTTAATCTTCGGATATCAGGCTCGCGTGACAGCGAGTACAAATTAGAAGAATGCGACGAATCCGGATGCATGGTCCGCGAGATGACCTATCAACCGTCGGAGCACCGTTAATTTCTCGATTAACAAATCTCCACTTATCTCGCGATGCTCGCTGCAGATCCGTGCAATTAAAGGGTGAAGCAAAAGGTGAACGTCGAGGGACGACGAGCGGGATGCAGGGGGGATTGGGAGGGTAAAAACAAAAACAGAAAGAGAAAAGGAAGGTTGCGCGACGAAGCAGGTCCAGCGCGAGGCGTCTGCGTGAAAACAGGAAAGCCGAACGAGATAAGAGAGTAATTAAATTCGCATAGTCCTTGCGCGTCGATAATTCGCGCAGCGACCGGAGAGTCTCTGGTAGCGGCGGGAGAAGGCGTCGAGCCAGAAAGAGAGCAATTGGAGAGACAGAGAAAGCTAGAGCGAAAGAGAGAGAGAGAGAGAGAGAGAGAGAAAGAGAAAGAGATCGTCCAAGGGTGAGGAAGAAGGGAGTGTAGGATAGTAGAGCGGGTGCGCAGGATACGGCGACCACGTGGTTGCACCGAGAGAATCCGAACATGTGTGTGGAGGAGCGGCCACAAATCACCATTACTCGATGTGTATCGCGACGCTATATAATTATACCTATAACGCCAAGCACCAGGTAATGGCTCAATCCTGCATGTGCATGCGATGATAACCAGGCCTGAAGGTGGGCCACTAGGTGGGGTCTGCGTTGGCCCGCGAGATTCAAACCGGCTCGGCGGGATTGGCTCGCGCTTGGTCACGTGGCCGGGTTTACGTCAGCGTGGCCATCCTCGTGAGAGCGGGTACGAGGCTGGCGGCGCGCAACGCCGCGAGAAGGACGGAGTACCCTGCCGCGGGTACGCGTGGTAGGGATGCGAAGACAAAGACAGGGGAACCGGCGGTGTTGGGTAGAACGGGGCAGGCGACCGTAGTCGACGAAAGAGGACACCGAGCGTCGATTCTCGTAAATAAGGATAGACCAAGGAACGACAAAGACGAAACTGATAGCCGGTAGGAAGAGTAACGAGGTTAAAGAAGACGGCGGGTATACGGGTGCGAGCGAGAGAGAGCGAGAGAGGGAGACGGGCGGGGACAGAGACAACAGGCCTATACCCTACGCCGAGCCCCCTCCCGCCATTAACAACGCCCTTGCATATAAATCCCCGTCTCATCGGTGTACAGGCGGCGGGTAGCCGTGTATGTGTGCGTGGGATCGTTCGTCTCCGTCTTGATCGCGGCGCCCCGGAATCGCGCGATCTCCGTTCACGCTCGGCTCTACTCTCTCTGTCGGCGGTCCTCTTTGTCGCGCCCACGGGCCGGATTCCCCGCCTTTGCACTGGCCGCAGGACAGCCGGGACGGGGCGCGGAGCCGAGAGGAGCGTTCGAGGGGCCACGGGGCCGAGAGAGACGGGCTGAGTGAGCGCGAGGGCCAGACCGGAGTGCCGTAGAGCGGGAAAGAGAGGGAACGAGCGGCGGCAGGCGCGAGCGAGACAACCGGGGAATTTCTGGCCGGTTGGACAGGGACGAAAACGCGAACGAGAGAGAGGCGGAGTACCACCGAGGAGAGAGAGAGAGAACGGAGGCAGCGCCGCGTGGCGGTACGAGGTGGGGACTATCGGGCCGTAAACCATCCGCGGTGAACATTTAACTCACGTATTGCCATCCGACAAGTTTGCTTTGGCCCGCGAGAGAGCGTCACCCGAGCGATCGAGCGTCCGACGTCTCGAAAGCGAGCCTTCCGCGAAACACGCGAGGAGGTGGACACCACCAAGAGCCCTCGACTTCACGTGGCTCCTCTCGTACCCGCGTTACCGTTCCGGAGAGAGCCGCCGATCCTGCGCTGCCACCGTCTCCTCGGTGTTCACTCGTGGTCCAAAATCTTCCGAGATCTCGTGCCAGGCCGTCGCCTCTTCGGCGCCTCTCCGTCGATTTATCGTTCTCGAATTTTGCGCGACCACGGAACCTCGGCGTTCAGGAAAAATCCGTCGCCTCGGCACCCTCCGATATCTCAACTTACCCAGCCGCCGTAACCGCGGCGAACAGACTCCGCGAGATCTACCCGCACACCCGCTCGGCCGACGTGTCCCGGAGCCAGCCGCCACGAGATTTCCGGATGCAGCCGCCGGTTCCGGTCTGATCCACGACTGCTATCATGAGCTACAAGAAACGGGCGCGGACTAGCATTCCGCAGACGGCACTCCGCTTCCGTTGACTCCCTTCGACCGGCCGCTACGGTAAGTGATCGTTCTCAGATACTTATACGAATCGCGGATATCCAGGACGATCCCGCCGCGAGAATCGGGTAACCATAGCCTCAGAGTGATTGAACCGGTCGTTCGTGGGTGTCGTCACGAAAAATACCCTCCCGCCAAAAACGCTGGCCCAGTGCACATGCTCCGCCGTAGGACAGAGTGATGGCTGCTGGTCGGGTGCAGTACCCGGTAGAAAAATCGGCAGCACCTGTGACATATCCCACGTTTCTCGGAGAAGCAAAACTCGCTATGCCCGATGCTGCTGTGCTGCTCCACGATACTCCCGCAGCCGGGGTAGAGAATGAACGAACGCGTGCACGTGGTGTGTTCGCGTGAACGCACGCCATGAAGCGGTTTCACCCGCGATCAACCCGATAACCACAGCGATATTTCTTTTTTGCTCCCCCTTATGGTCTACCGTAGCTTCTTTCTCGCGCGCGCGAGTTGCGTTGTACAAATATCAATTACGAGAACGAATCTCAGGGTTCGGGCAGCGTACATCAATTTCCCCTTGTATCTCGATCTGTCAAACCGGTGTTTCACGGGAGGCGTTAATGAAGAACTATAACCGGCTGGACGTGATATGCTTGTAACGCTTCGAGCGCCACAGTATAATAACATCCCGCGATAAATGTTACCCGGGGCTGTTCGCTCTCGAGAGGACAACCGCTCTCTTCTCGCGGACTCGGCCCGCGAAACCGGGTACTCGTGCCAAATGGTAAATAATCGCGGGCCTAATAGCCAAGCAGCTCATCTTGGCCGCGCCAACGGACGCTTGTTGGGGCTTAATCTTGCTCGTTTCCTCTTCTTACGGACGCGTTTCTTGCCACCGTCGACGACGACGGTGTTACGCGAGATAACGGGGCCCGAGCCTGTTCTTTCTACCCACGACCGTTCCTTAAATCACGCCAGCTAGAAGGGCTGGTGTGTGTGTCTTCGGCGTGTTTCCAGCGCGTTTTAATACGTTGTTTTGTCATCGGAATCGATCCCGGCCGAGAACCGACTGCCTTCGATTTTCCCCGGGAAAAGGGGGGGGGGGAGAGAACCCGGCCCGAAAATAAAGTGAGTTTGGTATCGCAAGGCCCGGGGGTGAAATAGGTGGTGTGTACCGCACCGACGCCTGACGGGGGCCATAAATAAGGATCCGACGGTCGGTGCGGCTGCAACTGGTGATAAGCGTTCCTTTGCCCCCACCAGACAACCCCCTTTAGACTTTCTTCCTCGTCCTCTTCCCGCTCGAACGCCTTGTAACCCCTTTCGCGGGTCCGTGCGGCATCCCTTAAGGGTGGAATCAACGAACGAACCGCTATTGCTCGATCCATTCTTCGGAGTTTGTTTCCCAGCTTCGGAACAACTTCTCCGAATCGATCCACAGAATACAGGACCACTTTTGGTTCGATTTTCCAGGTCCCGCCGGGGTCTCCATCATCCGAACAATTTGTCGGAAATGTTCTTCGAGAGCCTGCGTCGCTACTCTCTGGGAATATTTCGCGGCGCATCCCGGAGATTGCAACTCGAACAACACTTGCAACTGGATTAAACTACAGTTCGGAATTAATTCGCCGACCCTGTTAAAATGTATACCGCCCCTTTGCAACTGCGGGAGAGATGATTGCACGGCTCTCTCTCTCTCTCTCTCTCTCTCTCTCTCTCTCTCTCTCTCTCTCTTTCTCCCGACCCTTGCCGACGCTGTGTGTGTCGGCGTAATTAGTTTGTCAAAGTGACAACGCGATACTTTTTTGCCTCCCCTGGCGAAGCCTCACGCGCGCGTCCCTGTGGTGCGATTCCGGAGCAAGAGGGTCGCAGAACCGTTTCATCCCGACAATAAGTTACCAGATCAACCAACACGTGAATATTCCGCACGATCTCGCTGCGGAATCTCTCGCTCTGCGAATTTCTGCTGGCAAAGATAGGCTCGCAAGAGGCGTAAGACGGTAACCTGGTCGGGCAGCCTGTATCGGCCCAAATATCGTATCAGAACAGGGGGTTTGGAAACGCACGAGTGAGACAAAGAGAGAGGGAGAGAGAGAGAGAGAGCTGCCTGAACGTTTTCCGACCGTGTAACGTATAGGCGTGTAGTCGGGTTCCTTCATCCCCCACGGGCAACACGAAGCGACCATTTCTCATATCAGTTTAGCCGACACTTTCGAGAACTTGCTCGCAGAGCCCCGGGCGTCGCGACGTCACCCGATGCCTCCTGCCCTCTGCCTGTCCCTCTACCCCTTCGTGTACAACACCCTCCAACCCTCTTAGAACGGCACGCAGGGCTTCGAACACTGCGAGTTGGACGGAATTGAAGTTGGCTGGGAAAGACGCGCAAGAAACTGCGCAAGAACCGCGCAATTTTCTGCTTGCGATTGTTATTTGGACATCTGACTTTCGATCGATGCTAATTTTATTTTGTGCAACAGTACGTAGGCGATAATAAACTTATAGTTGGGGTAGTTGTATGTATATTCAAGACAGAGTCATTTCATCCCTTGTATCACTCTTGGCTTATATTCTTCTACTCTTTTTAGCCTTTCTACTGTTTCAAATAGCATCTACTCGATGTTGCCATACATCCATTAAATATGCAGTCTGGTTTTGTATTTTACTTACCCATTTTTGTTACAAATGTATTTAGTCTGCAGATTTTTCATAAGTTACATCTTGGTAATCTATTTCATTATCAATAAACTGCGGATTTTATGCATTTATGACAAAAATGAATAGAAGAAATACAAAACAGTGACAATATGAATTTAAGAATGTTCTTGTATTGTTTTTGACACATTACAATCATTGAGAGAAGGACTATGCTTGCATTTAGCTTCTGCTTTTTATAATTACATTAGCAAATTGTTACTTCGCATAAAGATCCGCAGTCTAATTATCAACAATCTATAATCGTGAGTTAGGTGGATTTGGTGAACTGTAATGAACAATTCTAGGAAACAGAACATTTTATATCTGATTTGACAGTTCCACACTATCTTCACAATCTCATGTACTAGAATCTCTACTACAATCTCATTTCTTATTCCAATAAATATGTTTCATACAAAGGCTCCAATTCATCTCCACAGAAGAGAGTCGTAGAAATTCTTTTGAATTAAACTTGAAGAACATAAAAGCACAGCCTCAGTCAGCCAACTCTTATCTCCCGGGACACTTCGAGCTTCATTTGCGTTGATCATCCCGACTTCGTCTGGGCCACGCACACTTGGACGCACTTCTAGTACTCACTCCTTTTCCCTCCATTTTCCGTTTCGGCCATCGCAACCCCTAAACCTGAGTAGCCGCGAGCAATGGGAGATAAGTGATGCCCGAAACTTAACAAACCCAGGATGATGAAGGGACCCGCGACGTCTTTGATCAACTCAGGTTAGAGATTGCGAGCGCTTTATCAGAGAACCTCGGCCCTGTTACCGAAGATTGCACCCTTGGCCGCTGATCAACCCCCTGGAGCCCGTATTCCATTGTTCTGGAGTGCAGAGGTACCAAGTATAATCTATTCGATTTTTCCGGAACCGTACCCTTAACTATATCCTAAATTGTATCTTCAGTTTAACTCTACCTAGAGCAATGTTCAGCGTATAGATTGTCGATTCTATAAAACAAACGGTGTGAAATGAAAAAATCGCTTGTGCGGTTCATGCTTTCTTCAATCGTATCCTAAACTGTCCCCTAAATTCTACCTTTAATTTAATTCTAGAGCAATCTTCTGGAACCGTATTCTAAAATGTCCCCTAAATTCAAGCTTTTGCGTATAAATTATAAAATAAAACACTTGTGCGGTTCATACTTTGTGGAACCACATCATAAACTGTCTCCTAAATTGTAAAACCTACCACTGCAGGTCAAATAACCCGTTTCAAATTTTTTATTTCACAATTATTGATGTCATCAAGATGCTTCCACTGGAAATGGTTATACACGCTTCTTTATTAAAGTATACGTTATAATAAAAATCGCAAAAAATCTACATAAATTCAATCGTACCGTTTTTATAAGGCAACACATACTAGTCAGCTTTAATGGACGGTAGGTTTAGTGGTAACTTTAGAGAAATTGCCAGTGTATATGTCGTTTATGAAACAAAATGCAAAAACGCAATCGCTTGCGTGGGCCATGCATTGTTCAATTGGAAAAATGCAAATCGCGTTTCGTTTATCGAAGCATCCGTTAATTCGGAAACCGAGTCCTCTTCTCGGGCTTTTTGACCACGATTGGTGTTATATTTCCCAACCTCCGAATGATCGCGAACGCACCCCTGAATTTAACACCGCGGAACTGCCACAATGTGTATCGGCGAACCGTGAATCAAGTGTTTTCACAGGTGTTATACGTTATTCAATAAAAAGTAACGGTTTCAAGACACAGTTAAGCCTGATAAATGGCCGGGCAGATAGTATTTTTAAATGACGGTCGGGGGTTGCGCGCGTTGCTCGCATAAATTCGTCCGATCTTCCAGTCGGCCGCGAGGTATTCGCGTATTCCTATTGAATTCGATAACTCAAACCGGGCCACTGTATATCACGCGGAACGGACCGTGCTCCCGGTACTTGCACGTGCTCTTAATTATTCTTGTAAATAATTCAAACACACCCCGTTACTCTTCTTTTTTTACTACCGCGTAACGATGCGTCTTCATTAAACGTCTATTGCTTTGTCGAATATGCTCTGTTCCCTGCAACCTTTCTTCGGAAAAGGGGTGCAACTCAAGAAGCAACACTGGACAGTGACTCCAAAAATTCTAGGGTTCTCGTACAGATAGAGATTGTGCAATAAGAAAATTGAAAGCTTCATATATATCGTGGATTGTTTGAATTACTCTAGTAAATAATTCAACCACGCCTCGCAGCTGCTCTTTTCCTTCAAAAAAAGAGTGGCAGCATAAGCACACATCGGCGTCCGAGCCTGTGACTTAAAATTCTGAGGTTTTGGACCAGATAGGGATTACGGACCGGGAAAATATAGGGGCCCATACATCGTGAATTGTTTGTTGCGCACGTATATCCCCGAAATGTTACAAAGTGTCGCAGTACGGCTGAAATTCTCACGTTGTCGTAACGACGCGTCCCGTACTCTCGGCGGTTATGGCTGCCGTCGGATCGCAGCACGTGCGCCTCATGTCGCTGCTGGCACAGCCTCGAAGAAGTGTAACCGCCTCATCTTCTTCGAGAGCCAGGAAATCGTGGCAACGGTAGCTCCCGGACCGTGTTCTTCCGCGGCGCGGGCGATATTTCAATTTTATTACGCCCGGCTAAATATACTTTTGAATGTTTTGTTTGCGGTGCCGATAAACGTAACGCGCGGGCCGGCCGCATAGCTTGGTTGACAAGCAGTCTCCAGGCTCTTTACCGGTTGATATAATTTCAGGCAAGAAATATATGCTCGTCGGTGCTCGCCAGCACGGTTACATAAAGTAAGTAAATTAATGATCGGGTGGTTAAACTGCGAATGTATCACGCGAGAGTGCGGCCGCCCACGAGAGCGAGAGAGAGAGAGAGAGAGAGAGAGAGAGAGAGAGAGAGAGAGAGAGAGAGAAAGTGCGAGAGAGCAGATATTTCAGATTAATGGCCGGTCTATTAATTTCCGAAGCAGTTTTCAACTCCTCGACCGGTATCTACGATATTTTTCAGCGATCCCTTGCGGATCGGATCGGCTCACCACGGCAACGTACAGGGATCCTAAGTTTCCGAACATGAACTGAATTGCACGGGAGCAGGGTGTTGTGTACTAACGTCATTTAATATCTAAAGTATGACATAGATATCCTGCTTTCGTTTTCCACTCGACTCAAACAGTCCAAAATCTTCCAAAACCTAATGATTTCATCCTTGACTTATTCATCCACAAATTTTGCCTCACCCTCGACTTCTTGTCCAAGTTCTTGCCGCATCACACTCGAACCTCACCTTAGCCATCCTGGAATTCTGATCTTCCTGTACTAGCAACCACACCACTCAAGCTAAGAACATATACAGTCACTCGCAATAATATTCGAACACAATTAAAAAAACTAGTAACTAGTGATACAATAGGTGAATATACATATAGAAAAATAAGTCGGAATAGATACACATAAAACTGGGGTATAAATAGTGTTAATACAATCTGTAGGAGCAACTTACGATCGGTAAGGGTGGCGTCCAGTTCCGAAAATCGCTGAAATATTGAGCATTCGTGTTCAGGCCTCGGCGCGAGCCGGCCGCAATTAGGTGGGAAATATTCCTTCCGGTGTTGAAAGTATCCGTGCTCGCGGAGACAGCGATTTACAGTTCGCGGTGACCACTTAATAATTGAAACGCCTTCGCGTTTCTGCGATCGGCCTGTCTCGCAATTTCGCGCGGTCGCGGCCGGGCCCGTGCTCTGGGCGTGCTCGAATAAATCCCGAATTAGGGGACATAAATCGGCGTGCTCCGCTCAAAAACTGCAACCGGCGAGTAAACACGGGCTCCGGGCGGGAGTTTAGCAACAGCGATTCCTCGGTCGGGCCCCCGGAACATTCCTCTCGCCTCCACCTTCAAACCGCGCGCCGGCTCCCCGCATTCTTCACGGATCAACCGAAAACCGTGTCGCCTACGAGTGACCTTAGCCATAGTAGCGAGGGAGAGAGAGAGAGAGAGAGAGAGAGAGAGGGAAAGAGGGAAAAAAATATTTAAATCGGTTCGTTTGAAAGTACAATGGATTCCTTTGTGGCCCGGAGAGGCGCGCGGGACAGAGGATGCACAACTGTGCTGAAGTTAGGGGAGGGAGCACCGCCAAGGGTACCCCGGCCGCCGGGGTAGCTACGAGGGTGTGAAAATGTTTTTGGAGCAAGGTCGGCCGCAATTGCGTCACCTGTACACCCTGCTCTTTTTCCGTTTCTCGCTCTCTTTCGCTCTCTTGTCCTACCTGGCGAGTTAATGCACGGAAACGACCTTAACCACGACCGTTCCCATAAATTCGAGCAGTCGTAAAGAGACGAAACAGGCACAGAAAAAAAAGAACCTTCAAAATGAGCTAGCCACTTACCGACCGTAACGGTACAACGATTCGACCTTTCTGCTGGCGAAGGTCACTGCTCCGACGTTTCCAGAAGCGTGCTTGTCCAGGGACTACCTTGTTCCCAGGACACTCGCGATCACGATTTCGGCGGTCGCGACCGCTACGCTACCGAGACCTTGCCTTTTGACCGTCCATTCCGTAAAGAAATGTCGGCAAAGATTCCTTTTGCTAGAAAAGAGTCCAGACGTTGTTCTGTGACTCGCGATTGCTGAGTCCGAGTTACAGAAATGCTATGAAAAGATTCTAGAATCGTTGGTTGTCTATGCATATCCGTTACAATCTTCTTTATTAATGTACAAGAAGATGGATTTTCAGAATTGATCCTGTTGTAGGTGTTGAAATTTAACTTCATCAATACTATCTTCCAATATTCTTTGGAATGAAAAGATCTTGTTGTTTGGAACAGTAGTGACTTCGTTTTACTACCCTCAATTGTTAAGTTCAAGTTACAGAAATGCTATAAGAAAATTCTAAAGTAAATTCTAGTAAAGTAAAGTCTAATCTTCGTTTTCGTAAACATTATCTTCCAACATTCACTCAAAGAAGAAGTTCTTTTTGCTCGGAAAAGTAAAAACTTTCACTTTACCAATCATGTAAAAATGAGTACTAAATCGTTTCCATTGTATAAGTCCATTGAAGAATTACCTGATGAAACAAATTCTTGTCCAACACCTGAGGCTACAGACAAGATCCTCGGCGCTTCAGAAACTGCGCACAGGTCCAATAACGAAAATCCCCAATTGCTGAAGGACCCTGTACCCTGTACTGCGATCCAATGGTACCGAATCGAGACTCTCATCCCATTCGCGAGCATCGCTCGGCGTCTGGGATTTGACGGACGTCGAACGAAAGGGATTACCGTTGGTGCAGCGCCGGGGATTATTCGGAAAAGCTTAGCGTCCAGTTTCGAGATAACTCGTAAATCACGGTGGTAGTGGGGTCCGGGCGGATCGGAAACCGGGCGACGTTTACGCTAAAACGATTAAGTGTACGTCTCGCGTCGATGATTTACGGACGCAAAACGGAGGGGAAGAAAACGACGACACCAAGAGCAAAACGACACGGAGCAAAGACCGATACCGGGCGAGGACGAGTTTGAGAAAGGGGTACAGCGAAATGCAGAGGACGAGAGGGTGTATACGAAGAGGTTCGGCGTTTGGAAAACGAGAGAAGGAGAACCGCGAGTAGATATCGCTTAACCGTGATCGATTAATGAATTCGACTCTGAACGGATAAGACACGAAGAAACCACTCTCATTTGTAAGTTGAATTATGACAACGGTCCCGAGGCCCTCGTTCGTTAAGAGCATTATTTATAAATTCAACGTTAAACTTGTGGAGGGAGTAGAGCGAGAGGATATGAAAAGTCCTGGTCCTCCTCGGGTTGAGACCAGAAGAACACGGCCCAGGACGATAATGGACGGTCAACAACGAAGAACCGGCGATTCCGTTGTTGGTCCGTCGTTTGATTTATAAGTTCAACCCGGGGACGGACGGACAATATTTTTGTTTGAATGCTCGTTTTGTCCGAAACCGTACGTGCCCGGACTGCCGGATGGGGCGCGAGCTGGACATAGGTGGCTGATGATGTCACTACCTTCTCCAGCGTGGCGAAACGAACGAGAACGAGACGAAGAAACACCGGAGGAGGGAACACCGTACGAGGCACCGGACATCGGGCTACACGGTGCCTAGTTTAAGCCCCGGGGTTGTCGCGATGGCACACAGAGATTACATCGTACACCGCGGAATATACTCAAGGTGTCGCCGACGATTCTTAGCTACACGGAGATTCTTAATAGCTCCGCTCCAGAGCCGCGTATATGACTCTAGCCACGACGCTACACGCCGCGCGTCCTCCATCGCGCCTCTTACGTCCTCCATCTTTTTTTTCTCTCGCGAAAAGTAGATCTCTGATTGCGGACCGGAATATCGCAGGTGTAGGGGACGTGTTAAAGTACTTGTTGGAGGACGTTTTGTATGCTCTTCTCAAGGTTTGATTTTTTAGAAAATTTTTGGTGGTGGGGATGATGTATTTTCTGAGGAAGAGTCGAATTATTGCAATCTGTACTTTGTGTTGGTAAAGGAATTTTACTGTTATTTTGAATATATTCATATTGTATATGTAATGTACGATACATTGAATATGATATATTTATATTATACAATATATGTAATATATTTATATTATGGAATATATATAATATATTTGTATTATACAATATATGTAATATATTTATATTATGCAATATATATAATATATTTATATTATACAATATATGTAATATATTAATATAATATATTTACACCTGTTGTTTCAAACAACGCTGACTTGGAAATCAGTCGTATATTGTTTGTGGGTTAAAGAAGTATAATATGAATGATAATAATTATTATTATTAGACCGCAGATCTTTATGAAAAATAAAACTTGTTGAGTAAATTTAATAAGTCGACATCACACAATGGTAACCTTAACCTCTGCTATTTCTATTTCCACCTTGTATTTTGTCTATCTGTTTGCTTCACAGTACATTAACGCATATAATCGGCTATCTAATAACAATAAAAGTAAAGCATTGTATATCTCGATGATGCAATCACATTACTTCTAAGGCTAGTATCTTCCATCTAGTATCCTTTTTCTTACCATTTTAATGAATGCGCTACCATAAAACTTGAAAGAAATACAAATTGTTCGTGGAGCCAATAAATTTACAGTCAGCAACAACAAAGTCAGCAAGAAACGTCGATCTCGAGATAATAAATCACTAATCTCTCTCTTAACAAACTTCCAAGTAGTTTCTTGTAACCGGAAAATGCAGATAAGTTTTTCGAAGCTGGAAATATAAAAAGAAATATTAATTATGTACATGTCTTGATGTTCTTGCACGCGATCACGCCGACTCTAAAAACAGTATTATTTCCCAGGTGCGCTTAATTGCGTTAGTTACCGTAGGTTGTATTCTTCGCCGGCTTATCTGCCCGCGGTTGAAAAATCGTTCTTCGCTCGACTCTGATTGATGGCAGCGACGAGTGGGTGGATGTTCAGATTGAATAAGAGGATAACAAATTACATCACGCGTGCGCGATTTGCAATTTAAGAAACAAAGAGGCCACAATACACAACGTAACCGACAACGACGCCGAAAGAGAATTCTGTAAAAGAAAAAATAGGGAACGCTGCATAGAAAAAGAATACGTATCGGATCGTTGATACGATTCGCAACAAACTCGCGAACATAGCAACGACTGGCTTACACAACGTTAAACATCTGTTCTGGCGATTCGGCCTGGTATCGTAGTGTTCGCATTAATTGATACCGCGGGAAACAGAGCGTGTCCGATTAATTGCGCGCCGTTACGAAAAGTAATGTATCTTTTTCATATATATTGAAAAAAAGCGAGAGAAAAGAGAGAGAGAGAGAGAGAGAGAGAGAGAGAGAGAGAGAGAATTGCGAGCGTGCGAGTCCCAAATATCAATAGAGAACACGCGCCGTAGAACCGTTCAGATAGGATCGCGAGCGATTAACGCGAGCAATTAAAGCGCGCATCGCTCAGCGCGGATCCGCGATAAATTACCGAGATGTAGACAAAACAATTTGTTGGGCATTAATAATTAGCAGTTCGTTAGCGTCCGCTGAGGGATCCTCGTTGATTAGGGAAACTTCTGCTGGCCAGAAGAGAGCCGGGAGCCGTGCGCGCTTCGCGTTCGTTTTGAAAGTCGAATTGCGCAACGGAACGCTGCTGCCTCTAATTAGAATTGTTCCATTGATAGTGTCCACGTAGGGAGCAAGTGGCGAATGAGCACGTGGCCCGTGCAGAAAGGCCTTATCGGCGACCTGCGTCGCGTGGAACCGTCCTGCCATGCGAAATATTGCGTTTTGCATACTGCGCTTTCGTTGCGGAGGACGATGGGACACTCGTCTGATTAACATGAGACCACCGAAACACCTGTACGCCTTGACTCTACCTCTTTCATTCTCTCTTTCTTTCTCTCTGTCGCGAATAATTATTCCACCGAGCTGGGGCTAAGATGCTCGATAAACGGTCTACTCCTGGCTTCACTGTCTCTTTGATAGCGGACGCTCGGCCAACTTCGTTTTAATTTAATTTGTATTAACTGGAATATTTATCGTTCCCGCGACTTGTTTCTCTGCGGGCAGCTGGTAATCCTTTCAAGTTAACATTTATTTCCTCGGAAAATAATTATTTGTATTTTAGGTAGTGTGGGGAGTCCATTTGTTCTCTGAAATTGGTTTTCGTGTCTCAGCATGTCTCGGAAAAATGTGAGAGTGAAAAGAGTGCGTTGTAGACGAGTTTATGTATATATGACATAAAATAATAATTTCTGTGAGAATTACTTAACTAATCTTACAGTACCTATTTTTTTAAATAGACCACAGGGTCCTGTTGGTCCTCTAAAATTGATTTCAATATCTCAGCATATTTCAGAAAAATGTGAGAGTAAAAAGACAGCGCCATACACGAATTTCTATGTTTGGTATACAAATGGTCATTTTTTAAAATGAACAAATTAACATATCATACAATATCTATTTTTTCGACAGAGTCTAGAGTTCTTTTAACCCTTTAAAATAGATTTCAGTGTTGCAGTATGTCTCGGAAAAATGTGAGCGTGAAAACAGTGCGTTGTAGACAAATTTATGTATGTAATAATTTTTGTAAAAATTACTTAACTAATCTTACAGTACCTATTTTTTAAATAGACTATAGGGTCCTGTTGGTCCTCTAAAGTTGATTTCAATATCTCAGCACATTTCAGAAAAATGTGAGAGTGGAAAGACTGCGCCATAGATGAATTTCTATGTTTGGTATACAAATGGTCAATTTTTAAAATGAACGAATTAACATATCACACATTAACTATTTTTTCGATAGAGTCTAGATTAATGTTAACTCTTTAAAATTGGTGTTAGTGTTGCAGAATGTCTCGGAAAAATTTGAGAGTGAAAACAGTTCGTTGTAGACAAATTTATATATAATAATTTCTGTGAAAATTACTTAACGAATTTTTTAGTAACTATTTTTAAATAGAGCACAGAGCCCTGTTAGTCCTTTAAAATTGGTTTCAGTGACTAGGAATGTCTCTGAAAAAGTGAATATCGAAAAAGACAGGATGAATGAGTAAAATAAATAATTTATAACTGAATGTATCTGTCTCTGGCAGCAAATCGTAACTTCCGTCGAAATGAATGCATGCTTCAAGCGTACAAAAGCGATGTTATCATAACGAAATATATAGATATGAATTCATAACGAAGAAATGAAAGCTAGACCCACCCTCGTCGCTCGTTACCTTGTGGACCGGAGTTGATGATATGTAACGAGACCATGCTGTTGTGCCGGTTGACGGACCATCAGGCTGGAAAGTTCATGGAAGATTTATTCGATCGAATCTGTCTGAAGTATCCCAGCACTCGAAGTATTCAAGTAGCTCGATAAGATTGATATTTTAACCGAGTACTTATTCATCCGTGTGCGATACTGTTGCGGGGCAACTCGAGAAACTCGAGTGTTTCGAGATTGAAGCTTGGATAAAGTACGTTTTGCGAGAGGGAAGCACTTGGTCACTGGAGAATCTTGAAATTTGAGCTGGGCACTCAATCATTCGTGCAACACCGCGCCGTGGTTAATAAAAGTTCACGTAAAGTGATATTCTAGCTGCGCTCGCGATTTCAAATTTCAGCTGAACAACGCTAATTAATGCTTGATCGCATCTGTGATCATTTACAGTTCACAGGATTCGTGCAACTTTCTTTTCGTAGATTCAAAATTAATATTGTTAACTCGAGGGATGCGTTCTGTCAATTTTCTACTGTTAATAAGGTCACAATCTATTACTATTTATCCTGGCAATAAATAATAAATGTAGGGGTGTGTATAGCAAACTAACTCCTCCTCTGCAACCTTATTTTTACCGACGCCGTCTGTATACTGGGTCGTTTATGTTTACGACTAATTTTTTTACTGCTCTAGGCTTTCAAAAAATCTTATAAAATTCTGGAATGTGTACTGGAGTCCCTACTTTAATATACGGGGTGTTCACGCTATTACTATTCAGGCTATTAATGGAAGAAATATTTTGAATATTTCGTACTAATGCGTTTACAAGTATACCTTATTGACGAGGCTATAGTAAATGTTCAATATAACTTCCTTGTACATGACTACATATTCCGGCTCTATTAATTACATTCTTGTTACCTTCTTCTAACGTTATCCGAAATATTAATGCACATGATTGCGTTGGTTCCCTTTGCAAGTCGTTTACATTTCTGGGCGTTGTGTATCGTAGATGATATCTTTACGAAATATGACGTACGAAATATTCAAAATTTTGCTGCCATTTCTGACCTTGTATGACCTTGAAGGCCATTGTGTTGTATACGAATAACTTTGTCTTGACAAACGCTTTCATATGATATAAAAAATATATAGGATTTCATTTAAAAAATTGAAGGTCACCTCCATTTCTAAGAAAGTAGTGCAAACACAAGAAAATTACATACGCCATTATGTTACTTACCAGAAACAGTATTACATTTTCCTGTATCATTTTTCTCTAATATTTATTATTTGCAAGAAATACGCTGGCCAGTGATAGAGTGAACACCCTGTATAATCGTAGTAACGTTAAATGCTTAAAGCATTAATGAGAAAAGATAAATATTGAAATGAAAGAAGAAATTCTGGTTGCTCCCGGAGGATTAAAAACCAAGTCAGAAACTTTCAAGCTATTAGATGTAGGAAGAAAATAATGTTTACAATTTGATACTGTACTAAAATTGTTAGTGTCAGTTATTGAGAGAACTCGGCGCGCAGGTCTGGGTCTTCGTGAATTCAACTAGTTTTGGAAGGACTGTGATTGAAACAAGATATTGGGGGAACGAGATTCGGGGGCAATTTGCACACTGATCGCGCAACGATCGGTCGTATAAGAGATTTCCATCCCTTTCCCGGTGTCCGATATTTCCTTAACGAGCAATTAATGGCCGGTTTTGAACGACCACTTCATATTCGACGTTCATTGAGTCATAAAACCCGATAATGATCGTTAAACCACACGATCTTGTACCGGCTCCGCGGACTGGCTCAGGGACTTGTGTTCGCGGGATCATTTTTCTCCATTAGGAGTGCGGGTAAATTATGCGGTCCCCATTACAGAGTGATAAGGGGAAAAAAAGACGGGAAACGATCGTCGAAGAAGTGACGGAATTAGCTTATAAGAAATAAACTACTGTTTACGCCTTCGGGTTGCGCTCTCGGTCACATGGACGCCGCCGCACACCGTAACGTTTCCTATGTGCCTTGGCAGGTGTTACTGTTTATGGGAATCCCCTGGAACAGCTTATCCGATGAGGGAGCCTGCGATAAGGAGGATAGCGGTTAGCATTCGCTTAACCCGGTTCTAATTATGGTATTCCCGTTCCATGTATTTTATTGCGCATATACGGCGCTTCGTAATAGACAGCGCAAACGATGAGAAAATTAGTTCATGTAAAAAATACGATCGTAATTGACTGATCCACTGATGCGGGAACACCGGTTGCTGCTCGTAGATCTTCGATAACATCGTCATAATATGATAATATAAATTTTCACGGTTAGAAACAATTACGACGCGGTGAATCGATTGGTCGCGCCATCATCCCTTCATTTGTTGATAAATATGGGCACTGGTCTTTCAGTTATGCTTCTTTTCCTTTGTTGATAATACATGAACGCTCGTATACAGTGACGTATTATCCTATGGGCAACTTGGGCAAATGCCCGGGGCCCCGAACACAAACCAAATATTTTGTATATTATACTTATGATTTCTATCGATCGAATTTTGAGTTAAATTAAGGAAAATGATATTGGCGCAAGGTTCGATCTTTTTGAAATATTTTTGATGCTCGTACCTTGCGCCAATATCATTTTCCTTAATTTTGTATATTTATGTAAGAGGTTTTCATGGATAAAGGAGACTTTATTTCACTTTTTATGCAATAATAAATATGTAGATGTTTTTACAGTTGTTTTATTTTTTCTAACGTGAAAGTTATTTAGTTGGGGTTAGGAGCCCCGAAATTCTACTTTGCCCGGGGGCTCCAAGTAGTCATAACACGCCACTGCTCGTATAGTGTCATTAATGCTGAATAAATACTATGATACGTATATCGTTTGATTGATTGTGAAAGGCGTTAATAATCTTGATTTATCACGGGTTATAGTAGTTTTCCCTCTTCAACGACTGAATTTACAAAGCTACCATTGTTTCATCAATTTTACCATTATCTTGACAACAGTTTTGATGTACGTTCTTATAGTAAATTATTCTACATTCGTGTCTTTGATGCACAAGGAATATTGCAACTAACATGCGTCAATTAGTCGAGCTATTAAGGCAGTTGACTGACTTACCAATTACTGTGTCGCCTTTGTTCATTACATGCAATTATCGCAACGCCTGGAAGAAAGAAATCGGGGCCGTTTGTTTATCGAATTAATTGGTAACATAAACCCATGAAATCGGTTCAGACATTTCAAGTTTCAGTTTGTTTAGCGCTCGGTTTACGAAGAATAGACAATGACTGAGTTAAATTACTTTATAGAAATAAGAATGTGTCTGCTAAAATTTTTAGCCATTTTTTAAATAATATGTACCCAAACAAATAAATTTGTTGAATAATTCCTCAAGGATGCATCTTTACCGTCTCAATAATCGTAAATTAAAAGCAATTAGAACACGTCATTCTGACGCGTCCTGTGCACATACTGTTATGGGTGCAGCTTTTGCAATTCTACCAATTGCTGTGAGTGCCATTGACAGTACATCTCCACGGAAAATAAAAATATTCTCGTTCGAAGACCTCGATGCAAAAACTCTACATGCCTATTTTCTAGTAAAATTGTCCTTGCAGAAGACTTACGTATATCTACTAAGGGTGTGCCTCCGTCGAGTCGGACAATGATCGGGTCGGGTCGGGTCGGGATCCCGAAAGTTTATAAACTTCGGGTACCCGAAATGGTAGTCGGGTTGGGTCGGGTCGAGGTCCCGAAAGGCTGCAATATTCGGGTACTCGAAGTTAAAGTTGTATTTATATAAGTATAATGCTGTTTCATTATTTTTTGGTTCAATCTTTTATTTTCACTGGGAGATTCAGAATGATTTTTGTATTCTTAGTGTAATCGGTTGTCAAACTTCGCGAGGAAATAAGATATTTTAGAATACATTATGTGAAATAACGTACGTAAAAGACGTTTCTGTTTCTAGTACACACTGTTCTTACAAGACAAGGACTCTTCGTCCGCACACTGTTCGTATAAGAGCACTGTTTCGTAAACAGTGTTTACTACAAATCGAAATATTATTACAACCGATAATTGGGCGTCTTCATATGCACAGAGTCACAGAGTTATTTATCGCTGATTTGACTCCGGCCTTCCGCAACTTTATGTTCGAGTACCCGAATATTGCAGACTTTCGGGACCCCGACCCGACTACCTTCTCAGGTACCCGAAATCACGGGTAACCGAAGTTTATAAACTTTCGGGATCCCGACCCAACCCGAAACCGAAATTTCGAATACTCGCAAAAGAATCAAACAATTTTCAAAAGTAGACCGTACCCATTCCTGTACCAGTGTTATAAACTGTAGCAAGCCGGGGCAGACTAGGCAAAAACACAACGCAGGACTTGTATCTGCGACGAGCTGGCTCGCAGAGGAGATCGAGAAGTCGTTGATGTGCAGACTTCAAGTTTTCGAAGGGTCGCGCTTCCTGCCGTCACGGGGTTCCATTGTCGGCGGGCTAGACGAGGCAAAGGGACCAGGGATCGAGAGTCCGCGATGGTAGCGTTTAATTAATTTCGAGGACAATCGAAATGCCGGGTCGTCGATGCTCAAAAGTCCGACAACTTAACTCTCTCGGTTCGCTGAGCGCAACAGCTGTGCGCGAGCCGTAAGCATATGCGCGCCGACGAAAGAACAACGACAAGGAGGAAGAGCATCGGGAACCAGTTTCATCTCTTAAACGCTTAATTAAGGTGGTTCAAGGGAGAGTGAAACGCACAGGGAAGGGGTAGGGGAGGAGGAAGAGGAGGAGAACGAAGGGGGATATACGTGAATCCGAGTGACGCGGCCCGAACCGAGAGAAGATCCCTGCTGCTCCCCCGAGAGGGAAAGATATCGATATGCGAGCACATACACGGGGACGATACGCATACGAGGGTGATACAGGTATGAGTATGATACACATACGAGTGAATACCTATACACACGTGAATCGAATCAGAGACCCGTTCAGACGATCGTGTAGGTGTAGGCCGTAGGTACCGAACCACGTCCTCGTCTTCCACCGTCCGGCTCCGCGCATTTCGATTTATCGTTAACGGCTCTATCGCATGCGTGGACCTCGAACCAGTTTCTCGTTTTATCATGGTCGCGAGCGCGGCTCCACGTAACCGGGTAGTGGAGTAATTATTGTAAGGGGCATATATACGTGCATACAGAGTGTGCCCAGGAATTACTCACTCGCGACAACAACGAGATCGCGGCCGAACATCCTCGCGATTCACTTGTTACGCGACCGACTTCGAATTGTCTCATCCAAACCGCTGAGACTTATTGGTTGCCTCCCCCATCTGTTCCCACTTTTTAAAACGTGTTAATAGAAATATTAACACGTTTGCTCAATCATGACGTGTTCGCAATCCCCTTATTTATTCGAAGACAGCCAAATTAATTTGGTAGACCTGTCTATTTTCTTAACGAAGTTTTGCAAATTCCAACGTCTCTACGAGGGTGAAATAATTTTTTCCATGCATGGATTCAACAGTGATTTGTAGCTTGAGGCTTCTTCTTTAAAATTACCCCTCAAAAATTGCTCTACGATTTTTTTTCAGCAGTTCTATTGAACTCTCGACGACAAAATAATTCTGCAAATTACATATCATGTATACATAGTGATATTACGAATCTATATGTTACAAATGCAATGTAACGTGCATGTTAACACAAACTTAACAATGTTATTATGTTACGTCCGCTACAAAGAATCTTCTAGACGATGCAAGAAACGTTTTTCTTCATCAGATTCTTATATAATCAATAATAAAAATAAGAGTGTCCAGTGTGAGTCACTCTGCAAAATTGCAGTGCAAAATTGTTCTTGGTGTAGCTTATAGGATTTACGCGCCGACCACGCTACGTAATACACTTACAACGCAGTTAAAGTAATGTCATCCAAAAGACAGGCTATAATTTCTAGAAAACAATTTTTCAATCCAACCAGTGCACAGAAAACACAGTCTGCAGCCAGCACAAAGCTACCATCCTCGCGCAAGATCATTAAACTCAGATTGAAGCGGTTCAAAGACAGATAATAGCTCTAAACTCTTTCTCTCGTACAACCAGGTGAAAGTTGTTAGGGAAATAGTGTGCAATTCAGAATAACAAACGTTAACGATAGTTCTCTGAAGGTTTTCAACCCTGATTACACCTTCGGCCTCTCACCGTCCACGTCGAAGGCACCTTCCCAGTCAGGATCTGTGGTTCCTCCGCACTTGCTCTACAGAAAGTGATTTATCGTAGGATTATACGACAAAACGATCGCGATAGAAACGTTTCTGGGTGCGTATAACCCGCGAATATCGAGGGAATACTGATATATCCTCGTTTAGCGCAACACAGCCGGTGTACGCGTTGAATCAAAACGTGTAACGGCACTCTCCGGCTGCATACACACCTCGTTCTTATAAAGTGTTCCCGTTGTTAAGCACGATTTACCGTAAATTCCTCGAGATTTTATCGATCCGTGTCCCCCCAGCGGCGTCGGTAGCCGTGCTCAACGCGTCGGAATGCCGGTGCCGAGAGAAAGAGACAACCGAGGCTCTGTTATCTGCGGGGCCCAGAAGACAATCCTCCGTGATCGCTTCATTTCCGTCGGCCTGATCGAAAGGCGAACGGCGAACTCTGGAAACCCCGTGGTGAGCGTAATTTCGCTGCCGCGGAACGAGCTCGTTATCGTAACCTTGAATTCGGATCGAAAATTGAATATGTAGCTCTGCACGGTTTCTTAATCGATGGACGTAGTCGTCGTCTCCGGCTGAATGTGTACAACCGCATCGACGTCGTTGTCGTCGTGCATGTGCGTTTTGCATTTCTGAAATGCGCTCCCGTATGTCGCAAGTCGCAGCGCCTACTTGCACCGAGGTTTTTATGCTGCTTTCTTTTTTACGGTGTGCACGTTGCTGTTACCCCTGAGCTATGCGGCTCTGTGGAGCAACGTGGACAGCTCTCTTCGCTTCGCTAATCGATGAGAATGTTCGGTGCCGGGGAGTTTGTCTTTTTAGCCGTGTGCTGCTGGTTTTAGTATGGAAATGGAATTCGAGTAGAATTTTCTGGATCGGTGGAGGTTTTTCTGGAGTTTGCTGTTCTCGAAGAAAAGAATTTGGGTGAGAGATTGGGTTGGGGCGAATAGTGATGCATTTGTTATGGAATGGAACAAGGATTGTTGCAGAGGTTGAGAAGAGCGGTTTCTTATAATTAGACTGCGGATTTTTATGGAAAATAAAAATTGTCTACCTCGATTGCAAAACTAACTAGAGTAAAATACATATTTATTTTCTTTCTTAATAGGTCGAGTAAATAGAAAATAATATGACAATATGTTTAAATTCTGCATATGTATCTACCGTTTTGTAATCTTTCTATTCATATTTGTCACAAATGCATAAAATCCGTAGTTTAATTATAATTATTCTCTTATTTATAACTATTATAAGTAGATTCTTGTAAAGTGCGGTGAAAGACTGTTTATATGTACATTTTATGTGGAGATAGATGTATAGTGTAAATCATATGTACAATTGATAAAGCCGAAATAAACCTATAGTAGGTTTCAGTGGCTCAATAAAAAAAGATCGTACAAGAATTTAATTAAAAGGCTGTACACTTTCTGCCACGGAAGATACATGAGTACACACATTGTATATGTACGCTCCACTGTATTGTTATCTAAGCACTAGTATGCTTAATGCATACTCGACAGCAACTTTTGTAGCATTCATTGTTTTTAATGAGCCTCAACAAGAGATAGTGAAACATTGACTGTATCATCTTATAATATCTAACAGAATGTGAGAATTGTTCATATCAGGAATAATGAATGTATCTAACGAACCAATCGATGAAGATTTTTAAGAAGTATTTAAAATGGATTGAAATATGGCTATCATAAAATGGTCGGGGATGACCGCCCACGGAGGCAGAAAAATCGAAAGTTTTGCGGAGGTGGATGGTACAATTACCGAGCTATAGCAAGGTGCGCTATAACTGAAACAGAATGAACTGGTCAGCTCGAGGCCACTACGGAGCACCAAATTAAATCTAAATTTTGCCCCTTGTTTCGAGGCTTCAAAAACACGTTTTGAAATGCACTAACCGAACGAGATGAAGTCTACCATTGAAACAAATATTAAAAATACTGATTGAAACGAGGGAAACATCTTTAACCGAACAATAAGCTGCCAATTTGACTCTAGCCACATCAGTACCATCTTTTCAGGATCCTTTTATACTCAAAACCATTGAACACACACAACCCTTGTACATTATTCAGAAAATTAGAACATTTACATCATGAGGACTAAATTGAACCACATTTGACATTCAATTCTAATAAAATCTAGCATTTAACCAGTTAGCTGTTTTTGACAAGTATACTCGTCATGGAATAAGATCAATTACTTGGTACATATGTTAAAATTGTTGTGAAATTAAAACAGATTAGTAATTTTTCGACATTTTAGAATATCTTCAATCAAAGACGAAATAAAGGAACGAAGCAAAGAAATTGAAGAGACGTCAATGTGATAAATAATTTTGATGTTAAATTAATGTATAGGGTAAACGTGCTTTATTTCAGACCCTGCCCAGTAGTCAACCTTCTTGAAAATAAATTGCTTAGAAATAATATGAGATGTTTACTAACAAACTCTTATAAATTTGAGCACAATGCTTACTCCCAATGTATAGCTTCGTGTGCTCATATAAAAAATTTAGAAAAAAGTGTATCACACAATAAACAACATAAAGAACGCCTAAGATGCCTGACTATGGTAACAATTTCCTTATATTCCAGCATGAAACATGATGATTGAAAGACAAAATTTCCCTGCTGGTTAGCTTGACTCCAACAGTGCACGGCGGTGACTACATTATCAAACAGGAACTTGCATTTCCTCGAAACATAGAATCATGTTCAACAAAATCTTGCCTAGGTCAAAATCCCCACAATATTGAATAAACAAAAATATGAACAGATCAAAAAAATCCCAAAGAACAATCAATCGACACAAAGGTTGAAGCGCATCACCCTAGACGACGACAAATCCGAAAGAAGTTAAAATGGCCAGAGGTCAGAATTGGCATGAGCCGGCAGAGCTCTAGGTAGGAAAAAAGGGGCGACTGTGCTGCAGGTGAAACGAAGCGGTTGGGTTATAGGTGGGGATAGGCATCGAGCCGGGTGTAGGTGTAAAGTGAGCGTGATCGCTCGGTGGATGAGCGCGGGGTACCAAGGGGGAGTGGTCACCGGTTGAAGCCTCGTGCTGACCTATTCCTTTCTGTGCCGCCGCAGTGCATTATGGCCGCTCTGCAAGGCTCTCGGCCACGGCTCCCTCGATCACCATAGACGGCGAATGTGTCCGCGGCCTATCGTCGCTTCGGTTTATCGGGTACCGTCTCTCTCGATGCGTTATCGGACTGTTCCGCGGCGAAACCTGTTCCGGTTGAATCAGGAACGTAGTACCCTGGGCCACGGTGTTTCCTGATGCCTTCGCCTGACCGGTCTTCGGCTCTGTGCGCCTCTGTGTAAGTGTGCTCTCTCACTCTCCGCTCTGCTCTGCTCTGCTCGGCAGTGTGTCAGCTCTTCGAGAACTGCTACCGTGGAACGGCGCGGGAGAAGTTCGCCGGAAGGCGGAGAGGGGACTTGTGTCGTTGCGGCACAATGGGACCACTACTGCAACGCTGTAAGTACCCTGAGGAGCTTACACGTTGATCTCTCTCCTTCCCCTCTATCACACTCTTTCTCTCTCTGTCTGCGTCCTCTTCCAGCTCTTCCAACCCGACGCTCGTTCGCCTACTCCCGCGCTTTCGTTCTTGCGACGCAACGAGCTTTTGCGGCCGGCTTTGGCTACCGGCTGCAAACTTCCAGGGTATTTCTGGGATTAAGAATCCTGCGGGTACTGGACCAGCTACCCGCTCTATCACCCACGAGGCTCGCGTAGAACCGAAACACGTTTCGACGCCAGTTTGCCTTGCGACGGATCGGAATCCACTTTGCTCTTAGTTGGAGCGTTCTCGCTGGCCGATTGGAAAATGTGTTTCAGCCGATTACTGTCCGATGTAATCGCTGATCATCTAGAGATCGCTGTTCTACTTGCTGCTTCGGTGTAAACACTTCTAGTATGAAACAATAGGATGTTTCTCTACGCTTCGCTCTCATCTTATCATTCATCGGAAATCCAATGGGGAACGTTCTTCACTGAGAACGTCGATTAGAGATAAACGTTGCTCAAAAGTATCTTCCTTTGTTCTGTTTATAGCAAAATGGTGATAATGGTAAAGTTTCTTTCGCTTACCAATTTCTCCGAGTCCGTCGCCAATAAAATTATAAAACAAATTACTAAGATAATAGCGAAGAAAAATGGAGTACTTGGCTCTTGTATCGACGTTTATATCTTTGATTATCTATCAATACTCTTTATTATAGACACGCTTCCGTGAAGAAACAATGGAACCTACGTATTCGACTGTAATATAAATAAGTTCAGCTGTCAGAACATGAAAGCCTTTTATTGCTATGCAGTTATAAGAACTCATCATTAAACTGCGGATTTTATGCATTTGCGACAAAAATTAACAGTTGTTATTGATATCGAAAATTTTTATTTTGCATAAAGATCTGCAGTCTATTCATCATACATGTACCTAACTGTGCTTGAAACGAAGCCACGTGCAATTCGAAATTACACAACTGACTGGACATAATCCTGTACTTTTATGAATTAAGCAAGATATTGAACATATCCAAACGTATGTACCTGACGACTATTACGAATCTCTATGCAAACTAAAAACTTTTTGCATTAATTATATGGCACAGAAATTCAGTAAAAATGTATTTCTTTGCTTAATAGTTTCAATACATTGAAAGCTAATGCTTTCTGCATTAATTACATGACCAGGAAATATAATAAAAATGTGTTTCTTCGCTTTATAGTTTCAATAAATTGAATATTCTCACATTCTTCTAATGTCTTTATTTTCATAAACATACCCTCAGTATAAATTCAAACTATTGTCATCGTTCAAGTGACATGAATTTTAATCATTTCCCATGGAATTTTCCTATACAATTTCTACGCTGCTGGCTTCTACTCATTATTAACACTGTAAAGGGGGAAGATTGAAGAATTTACGAAGGTTGAAGAAGTATTGACATGTTACTACTGTAGAGGAGGAAAAATTGGAGAAACGATGAAGAAGATTCAAGAAGGATTGACATTACATTGAACATTGATCGACCAACATTCGTTGATCGATGAAGAGTAGTCAGCGTGGAAACGGTTTCAGTATCCCGAGGGCCGTAAACAAAATTCCTGGCGGAATTAGCGATTTCTTTTTCGCCGGTTGACGAGCTCCGGGTTGGAACCCGGAGGATTGTGGAACGGCGACCGCGGTCAGTGAAACACGGTACCGTAACTAGCCGATCGAAGTTAGCCGGGGCGCTGGAACGCCGCGCGAGCTTAGGAGAATCTAGAGAGACAGACCAACCGGTTCGCGACTTTGGCGGCCGCCATCTTCCCCTCCCCGGTTGTCTCTTTCGCCTCGCGTGAGAACCTGCTCCCTATATAACCACCTTTCTACTCGAGAGGATACTCTGCCCCGAGAGTTCCGCTTCTTGCGGGATTCTTTCTGAAAACCGCCAGCGACCCCGGAAAATGATCCTCGGGCCTTGAGTGGAGTCATTCGGGCTGCTGGTAGGCTTCTGGATACTGTGGTTGCTGGAATTTTATAACAACTGTGTTGAACAGAGAGTCTATTCGTTAGGGTTCGTTGTAATCCGACGATAATTGTGTTGGATAGTTTCTGGGTTCGTTGCAACCCGAGTAATGAGTGCAAGAAATCATTTTCTGTAACGATTCTGAGTGTCATGGTGTTAGGAGATGTAATAGATTAAGGAAACTGTGATTGTCGCCAGGGTGTGAGAATTGTAGAATAATTTCGAGGAGGTTGTCTTGAAGAAGCTGCAGATATTATTTAAGTATAGGAACAATAGTAGTAGGAAATATAAGATCGTCTTCATAAAAGACTGCACACCAATCTTAATACATTATTTACCGGCGATTATTTCAAAATTTCCGAACGTCTATGCTCCATAGCTAAGAATTTTTTAAAGGATCTTTCAATAGCAACAATTTCAATTGTGAGCCAAGAAGTACCCTCAGTAACGTAATCTAATTATTTCGTTTGGAACTATTATGTAAAAGAAAATATTCAAGGTTTCTTTTAGTACAGCACAGATATTGAAAATCCGGTTATCAGGCTTCGTTATATAAGGAGAGTGTTAAATAAAGTGTTAGATAAAGTGTTAAATACATAAAATGTCAATAGCTTAAAAATCACGGTGTCTAGAGATTTGTTCAACAAAGCTCAACAAGCAGTTGTTCCTCCTACTTTTCCAGCGCAACAAGGACTCCTCCACTCATAGTGAGAGGCAAAAAGTAACAAGATCACCGAATGTACATAACAAATAGACTGCCTCCGAAGCCTCGAAGAACAGACAGTCTACGACCGTCATATTTCCTCTGCGACAAGGATCGGCATCGATACCAGAAAGATCTGATGCACAGATAGTAGGAGCAGTCTGTGACCCAGACTCGCGTTAAAACTACCGAGCCTGCTAATAGCAGCCGATAGATCCGCGGAGTCATAAAGCACGTCAACGGATCGAGCGAGGATTTATGAAATGTTTGACCGTCGCTCGAACTGAGGAGGAGGAAGGCCTCTCTCTCCTGTCTGGGATTAGCGGGCGATGCTCGTAGCCGCAGATGAATTATTGTCTGCTTAATTCAATTATACGAGCCGCGGCGTGTTTTAAGATGCGTGCGATTTTTACGCTCCGCGGCCCGTGATGGTACGCGCTTCTGTCTGGCCCCGGCCAGTTGTAATTCATCTCGGCCGTTGCATTAGCGTTTTACATTCCTTCGGGCGAGAAATTAATATTCATTCATCCACCGTTTACCGGCTTGCTAATTTCCTCTTTGTCGCGACCAAGGGAGGAAGAGATACAGAGGGAGAGAGAGAGTATAGAAAACCGACGATCTCAACGCAGAGCCGATACGATCGGTGAACGGTCCGGGATCCTGAATATAATCTCCAGACGAAGGTACTGTGCGGAGACCGCAAGTTGCCGGGCACCTACAAACTGTATTATTATTTTAAACAATCTATGAAATAATGAGTTCGCTCGCTGTCACTCTTCCCAGTAGCTTTATCCGAAGCTATAGTTTCCTTCGACTGTAATGTGTGGACAGCGGATTTTACGCATTTTTGGTAAAAATTCGTAACTGCAATTTGACATAGTGTTGTATGTCAATAGCATCAGTATATTACTTTCGACGCAGTAAAATGATCAAAAAAGGAAAACATGCTTAAGCGGCTCCTGCATCTTACAACTAGATAACGGATCTTTATGGGCAATAAATATCTTCTACCTGAATTGCAACAAACTGAAGTGAAATAGGAATTCTCGTAATGATTTACTGTTTCAAATTCTCCCTACTCATTTTTGTTATAAATGCATAAAATCCGCTGTCTATTTATAACTATTATATTTTTTTCAACCTACTAAACATAATAACAAGGAAAGTAAATTTCCATTTCATTCCAGTTTGTTGTAATTTAGGTAAACCAATTTTCATTTTGCATAGAGATCCAGATATAAAATGGAGGACAGCCTAATGTAGTGTACTGTTCAGTTTGTGTTAACCGTGGGTGTTAACCGGATTTTGTATTGTACAACAGTATGGTTGTTTTCATGTAGGTAAAACCACCTAGAACGATAAATGAGGGAATAGTATTAGATCCCCGGCAACTTGCGATCTCCGTATAGTATACAGGGTTCTCCTCGACTGGTCGAGAAGAAGGTCAACGATGAAGCCGAACACCGTTTTCAGCCGCGTCTACTCGATTATCGTTGCCCCCGTTACGCGATAACAACGCGAGCAGAACAACCAAAGTCTTCGCTGATTCCACTCCCGGGAATCGCAAGAAAACCTCGCTCTTTCGCCGAGCGGATTCCAGCGTGTGCCGCGCGTACGTGCCGGTCGTAATTAAAGGTGCGTAACGCGTGCGAGAGTTATTTCGAGCGGAACACGTGTCCTCGCGAACGACCATCCGTCAGAAGCAGAGCGAGACCAGCACGCGGATGAGAACCGCGAACGAGAGAGCCTGCCAATACTAATGCGAATCCTTACGCCGGTTCGCGTTTTTAAGGACTAATTAAGTCAAACAGGAACTGAACGGCTATCGAGCGCCAGTCTAATGAACTTTTTGCTTGGGAAGCGGAATACTGTGGTCAGGGGATTGATGGTATTTTTAGTTTAATGCTGGTCGATCGATTTTCTCGAAGATGTTTGGAGATTCTCAATTTACATATTGACCCTAGAATGAAGAGGCTTCGCGCACGCGCATGCGGATACTCGGATACATTCAACTTGTTTAATATTTTTGTTGATCGATAGAAAACTTGTTGTGAATTATTAAGTTCCTGGATGATCATATATTAATTTATATTTGAGGCATAAAAATATACGAAACCATAAAATGTTGTGAAATAATGAAATTATTGTAGATTTTTATGTTTATGACAATTACAGATTAATTTCTGCATGGGGCATAAATTTATGCATTAAAACCATAAAGTGCAACAGCATTGAATATCATTGAAAATTTTGGTTATTAACATGAGGGTTAATCAAGAGTTCTGAATGTTGTACCTAAATTATAATTTTCTAATAGCCAGTTCGAACCATTAGATGTTGGTGTAGAGGCCCAATAAAAGGATCAACATTGATATCAAAGAAGAAGCCAAAAGACTAGATATGGTTGTCATGAAATCGTCAAAAGCATTCGCTCTGAATGGATTAAATATTCAAATACTTTATTGTAACTTTTTGCATTTGGAGACTTTTCTCATTGTCTTCATTCTAATCTAATAGTTAAAGAGGATCAACTGAGCATCGTTTTTGAAGCATTAATATTTCGCATTAACTACAATTCCACTTGGTACTGTTGATTCATTTTCAATCTTTGACTAGTGAGCCACGACCTCTGAATCAGACCTTACTAAACTTTCTGAACGAATAATAACCTCTTTGGATTTAATATAAGTAGAATTTTTAGTGGCATCATTTCATGATATTTGTTATAAATAGATTCTTAGGCGTTTCTTTTTGGTAGAATAAACCTTGGCATCTCTGTCTAAAATAATTTAGGCATGATTCACGTCGAAAATCAGGTCAGTAATTGCGGATAAAAAAGATTGAAACGATAGAAATTGTAACTTGCTGATTAATATTAAATGTTCTTAAAAATTCAGAATACTTCCAGACATGCTATCAAATGATTCGTAGACTTGGTTGACATTGCTACCAGCTTCTCCCGGCTTCCAGTAGCCAGCACCTCTAGAATTTGATCTCTAACTAGCACCATCCTCATCTTGTTCAAGGTATATCGTATTGAAATGTACCTCGTTGATGTTGTCTAACCTCCGGATTCTATTCAAGACTATTGCCAACTCCTCCAAGGTTTATAACTCAAGATAACAGTCGCATTAACACAGTCATGTGACTCAAGGTCCTCACCCAATCAAGATATCCGCTAATCCCAAAATCCTAAAATCCCATAACCTTTATCCACATTGATCATAGAAGTTTCGCCGGAGAATCGAGTCAGTAGGTACGGAAAGATGAACTTTCGAACAAGCGATCTGTCGGCTGCGTCGATCGTAGACAAATGGAGTCGAGCAGGAACGAAAAAGTCGGATCGAACGTTAAATGTCAAGGATGCCGGGGCGCTCATCCTCTAACTGGGACTCCTTCCGCGTAATGGCGGTTGCATTCGATTTTCCCGTGATTTAACGCGGTCGCGTAGTATCCGGGACACGCGACGGTTGAATTCTCGTTGGTATCGGTTATTCTCGGCCGCTTCGGCGCAGGAACGTGGAACGTTGCGAGCGGTGCTGCGCGGCGAGGCAAAATCGAGGCGAGAGCGCGGCAAAAGCAATGCGAGCGGTAATCTGCCGACACATTGGCCTATCGCGGCCGTTCCATAGCCAATCGGGACACGGGGATCATGAGAATCCAGCCGGCATAAATCAGAATGGATGACGAAAGTCTCTCGCTCGCGCGCGGCCAGTTGTTCCAGCTAAAGGGATTTTCTAGGTCGCGAGAGTGGAGCGTTACAGGCGGACTGGCAGCGGCGTCTTGTCCGCTCGCGGATTTTCATCGCGGTGAAAACAGCCGAGAAAGTACCCGTTTCAAATCCTATAGGCGCGCGTGCCGCGTTTACGCGAGGATTACCCGCTCCCCTCCGCTTCTTTCCGCTTTTTACGCCGAGGCCACTCTCTGTGATTCATGACGCGTTTAATTCACGCAAGCCGCCGCGTTACCTTGCCGCCTCCGCCCGAGCACGCTGGAAGTCCGCGCAGGACCGGCTCCGCGGCTTCGATCATGATCGAGTCCCGGTTTTACCGTTTCCGCGACACCATGCCAGAACCATCTGGCACCGTTCCGTCCCAACACCTCGTCGCGCATCGTCTCGCTTCGAAATACGGAGATTAGAACTGCCATCGAGCGGTTTCGTCGTTGTCGTTGCGCAACTAACGACCACCTGAAGACTGCCGATGCTATGGCAGCGTTTCGAAAGCGTTTGTGCGTTGATCGAAACGATCCTGGAATGGGAAAGTTTGGGGACTCTCTGCTGGAGCCTTGTTCTTCGGAAAGGATAGTGAGCTCTGATGATTGTTGGAGTTGTACTAACGTAGGAGTGTTTGAGGACTGTCGGTAGGGAAAGTCTTGTTTTCCACTGCAAACATTTAACACTTTGCTATTCAACATGTTCCCTGTATTTTACTTTAGAACTTGCTATAAAATGATATAATTCAATGATATTTCCATTGGCAGCTCCATTAACTTGTTTATAAGAAAGAAGAAACATTAGGATTTTACTTATGTACCATGTAATTATGGCATAATTGATGAATGTAATGGGAATCGATAAAATGAAAAACTATTGGTGCAACAGTCAATGTCGATTCTGGCTCGACATAGGACCGCAAAGGGTTAAATATTGTAACTTCATGTTTAGACTGTGGATCATTATGCATTTACGGTCTTTGCACACTTTCAAAAAACAAGAAAATGTGAAGATTAATAATACTGATAACGGTTACAGTACGTACTGAAGTCTCGGTTCTATTACACGAATTTGAATACTGTACCCCAATGATAGTTACAGTGCCCATTCAAATAGGAGTGTCTGGTGACTATCCGCAGAAGAAGTCTTGTTTTCCACTGCAGAATGAATTTTGCACCCTGATGGATGCAGAGGGGAATCATTGCCATAAATAGATGTTTAATTGCGTATTCGTGTATCGAACGCATTATAGTATAATTATAATGCTAAGTACCCCGATGTTTGCTTAAGCTAAATGACTGAGACGACGATGGTGGTGTGTGAAGGTAGAATTAATTCTTACCTAATTTACTTTGAAGTGAAGACGACGATTTAATTTTCGAGTTCACTATCTCCTTTCAGAATATTTTCCATTCCGTTTTTAATTCAACAAATATCTTCATTGTACCATCTACGTGTACATGCAAAAAATCCGAGGTTTACTAATGTAGTCAACGATCGTTTCATCATGCAACGACAAATTGAATTTCAGGTTCCGCTTATTTCAAGGACGTTTTAAACAATTACTCTTTCTCTCTCTCTCTGTCTCTTCCGCAACTGAATGCGATTAACATTTGAATCTCCGTTAAATTCATTCAAAGTATGCGTGGAATTCGATATCAGTTCGCTGGGAGTACCTCATAAAGGCAGCTCAGCTCAATTACTCTGGCCTACAATTTCTCGATTGACTCCATATCCGACTCGCTACGAAAGTCTATCGAATAATATTATAGCCGGCTAATCGTATGTGCCTTTTCTTTGTAAACGTAATTGGTTTAATACATTGTGGTTGGGGCGATGAGCGCGCACACCTGGCTGTGGTCTTTTAATAAGTTTCCCCCTTTTTTATTACATCATACTGCGATCTCCATGAGTGAACGTGCCTTCCTTTACTTCGTCGGGCTTTGAAGTAGTTTCTGACAAGTTATGTGTTTAGTACCCATCTATGAATATATTTAATACATCCCCATTGCACTCTACTACAATTTGCATTTTTATTATCGACTTGTGCAAGGTGCAACGATTGTACTGACATATCTAGTACGCTACTAACAGTTTATTTAATCGTTAAGATCATCTAGAGTATCTTCAGCTGCAGTGATTGCGTAGTTCTAATAAGGTTCTAAACGCTTCAATCTTAGTTCATTTCTCTATACTATACTCATATAAACCGTGTTTAAATTATTTAACACCAAACCTGCCAAGCATTAAAAGTGACTGAAATGTTTTACTTAATAAAAATGACGAAGTTCTATTTATTTCGACCTTGTGCGATCGTTATTACAAAATTAATCATTAGAAAATCAAAAATCTGAAGCCGGTCAGTTGACCGGCGTTGGTGGGTTTAGGGTTAAGCAGTACTAACTTAGGGACAACATCAAGCTAGCCTGTATCGTAGCCTCTAGATTACAACTAAATAGCTTCAAGCATCCTCTCTTTAAAACATTCATCAACATCAGTCTTATCCTCCAACCCAAGCCACACCAAATCATCCTGTCCACAAACCGGTCTACCCTGTCCATCCATAACATATTAGCGCCTGAATCCTAGAGACACGTTACACCATCTATGAATCTTAACCAATCGGGCAACTAGTCACAAGGCTCACCCATCGCAACAACTTCTGCCAACACCCCTAACGCAAACAGCACACAACCAATTACTTCTAGACCATCCTCCGATAACCAATCCGCGAGTTAACCGAAGCTGATCAAAGCAAGGGTACAACAACTAGTCCAAGACCGTAGTCACCTGCCGGTATCCGATCCAGGGAACACGCGTAACACCCAGTCCAGAGTGGTATCGAACCAATTACAGGGTCGCTCGGAGATCATTCTTCCCTGGACATTCTAATAACCAGTCTGCGTACTCGTGTAACACTGTACATCGAAGCTGAAGGGGCAAGGTATATAGAGTGTGCTGTGCACACCTATCCGCGAGCGAGCGACGAATATCACTGGCAAGATTATTGGTACTAGGTTGGCATGCATGTGCCGTACAAAATCTGTGCAGGACTTCAACATTAATACCCTTGAATGACCTTGAATGTCCTTGGATGCCTTTCGAAGACTATCGTATTATTCATCAATCAATCAATTCGTCATGAAATAGGCCACACATCTATGCATGTAAATAAGAGCATACAGTTTCATACAAAAGAAGAACACAAAGGTCGACTTGAAATCTCTGAAGCACGCCCATCTAAATAAAGAAGGTGATCGCAATAATGGAATGGGCTACATACTTAACTAGATAAAAACATACAGTTTCAGATAATAGAAAAGAAAGATCAGTTTTTGATCCCTCTAAAGCACTTCCACCTAGAGAAGACTTGCAACCTAACCCAGATTATACCTACGCCTTTTCAGAAACAATAGAGGTTTCGTCTGAAACAATTTTGAAAGAAGCTATAGTTTGGAAAATATCTAGGTGCAAAATTTCAAAAGGGACATCCTATACGTGTGATAAACAATAAGACACACTTCCAGAAACAGCGTAGGTTCTACTTGAAACAATTTTTTATATAAGTTATAGTTTGGGCTGTGTCTGGGGGCTAATAAGGTGTAAAATTTGAGAAGGGGCACCCTATACGTACAATAGACCATAAGACATTCCTTCAGAAACAGTGGAGGTTTTACTTGAAAGAATTGTTGAAACGTGTTACAGTTTGGGTTGGGTCGAGGGATTAATAAAGTGCGTAATTCGAAAAGGGACACCCTGTACGTGCGATAGACGCAACGGGCAAAACGAGCGTAATTTTTCGCGTGTGTTCGAGATCGAATAAAAATGACGAGTGGCCTATCTTTTTGTTCCGGACTGTATGTTCACCTGCCCGGAGGATCGGCGCTGGGACCGGGCCCGTAACCGGCTCGGCAGCATGTCACCCTCATGCGCGGGTGACTCTATGCCTGGTTCCTTTTACTCCGCAGTCTTGTCACGCCTTCCCTTCCATGCCCACCGGAGGATACGACGGAGTGGCAAGAGAGCCCGGAGGAGAAGCGGGGCCCGAAGAACGAGGCCCGGGAGCGTTGGTCAGGGAGCCTGGGCCCCGAGGAACGTTTGCACACCGAGCACCGGCCACGGGTCGCTCCGGGGCATTTTTCGCGGCCGCACGAGAATCTCACGCAGGCTCTAAGGCCGCCGACTGATAAGGCAACATCCCGGATACGGTCCATCCGCGGACGATTTTTTCACGCAGATCCAGCGCGAGTAACTGAGCCTAACGGGACCGCTTTTAGAGGCGGCCGCGACCACGGTCGTTATAGTTATCTGGATGCTGGACGGACCAAGGCCTTTACGTACCGTGCCGATTGTGTTCAGACTGTTTTCCTGGAGCTGGATGGTAGTGTCTGGTTTAGGTTGTATCTAGGTGTCGATGGCAATGCTGTCTTTCTTGGATGCAATTGTTCTGCATCCACCATGCACATTTTTGGTACATTATAAAAGGGACAATATCTAAGTTGTATCTAATTTATAAATCATAGATAATTTAAATCATTAATTGTCCTGTATATTTCTTCTTCGTGTGGTTAAATCAGACTCAAAGCATTATTTATGATCAGATTACGAATTTGTATCCAAAATAAAAATTATCTGCTTTAATTATAAGGCAAAGAAGCTATATGGACATTTGCTTCTTTTCTGAATAATGTTATTGATTTAAAATCAATACGACAGGAATTCTAAACTCTTCAAACGGTTTTACTGTTTTGCATTTGATTTAGACCTTTCTTCATAAATCCATAAAATCCTCATTGTATTTATAATCAGTTGATATTGTTAATAACAATGCCAGGAATTTTCTTTCTCAAGGTAGCGATTCAGTGTACCTAGATGCTGCTGAGTTAGGCTACTATTCTGGGTGAGCGACTTATATCATCTGTGTGGTTTTTCATAGAATTAATTTTTTAAGGATAAAATTGATCAAATAGTATGGGGAAGATCATTTTAAAATTGTACAACGTATATGTATTTACATACGTTGAAAAAGTACACATGAATCGCACAATCAATTAAAATCAAGTTTATCGACATTTTTTTTCTCAAAAGTAATGTATATATCTTCAAGAAAATACTGAATTACACTTCGGTGTTAGTGTTTTCTGCAGTATACAATACCTAATTGCTTGCATAATGCTAGACGCACTAATGCCACGATAGCTGAGTATGGCAATGGGCGGGTCAAAGTGATGCATCATTAGGTGGGCGCGAGTTAAGAATCAAAATGGTGGCCGGTGCTATCTATAGCCGCTCAAAACGAACCTGTTATAGATGTCTCTCTTTGAATGAATCAATACAAGACAGCCCCTTTCGGTACACTATTTCTAACAATTTCAACTTACGAAAACAAAAAACTTACATTCTATACATTATAATCAAATATTCTTAACCAAAGGATATGGGTCCACTTTTACTGAAGGTTAAAAGATAGTCCCAAAAGAAATTATTGGATTACATTCTAGAGAGTGGCCTGTCAGTTCGTCACTCAAATCGCCATTGTTGTTAAATAATCTTTTAAAAAATTCTCAGCTGTAGATCATCCTCTAAAATCTAGTAATATTTGCTGATAAGGAAAGTCTTAACTGGACAGCGAATTTGATGCATTTAAAACAGAAATGTGTATTGTTTGAAACAGGAACAAATTTAAAGAATTTGAGTATACACACGATACAAATTGTTTACAGCTAAGTAAAATTGTAAAAGTGAAAAATAACTCCTGTATAGTTTATGTGTCTTGCAGTTAATGAAAACAATTTCTATTTGCCATAAAGATCAATTACATCAACACACAATATACATGAAGCGTATGACCACGATCCATCGTGGCGTATTTCTCCAAACAAAACCGGCCGCTCTTTGGCCCTTCTCGCTCTTATTACACTGGTTCGCGCGAGCCATAATTTTCGCGTGACACGAAGGGGATCAAAAAAGAGAGCAATCCCTCGTCGCGGAGCGATTGCTCACGATCTCTCGTCGCCGCGGCGGATGAGCCTCGCGTCTTCGCGTCTCGGTGCGAAGGTTATAATTATCCTTTATTTAATTGCGCCGTTGCTGCCCCGATGTCGCGTGAGAAACGTCGTATTTTTTCCTCGGCGGGCACGGGGGCAGGAAATATGGCGCGCTATTTATGACCGCGCGCCGCACCGTGCCGTGCCGTGGCCGCATCTTCCGCGCGGCCGGACGCGGACGGCCGGATGCTCTTGCGCGAAAACCGTCGGAGTTCGCGTTGCGAGAAACCGCTATACATCAGCGTGCAGCTCCTCCGAGGATTCGCGGAGACGAATATTGGCCGGTGAACCTACCCGGAGAAATATTACCGGCCGTGACGTCATACAAAACCCGCCCAGGGTCGTTGGACTCGGTCAAATAGAAAGTTTCGTCATTGATCCGATATTTACGAGCACGTTTGAGATTAAACGATTACGCGAAGGAAACTTTATTCTAATAGGATCAATAGGGTTTGCGTTGGAGGTTGACGCTGGGAAGAGGTTGAATTTATCACAGTGCTCTTTTACATTGTGTGACATTGAAAAGCAATTTTGGTGAAAGTATTTTGTTAGATAGATATGATTTGAGCGGTGGTTAGAGTGTTTGATTGCGAGAGGATGTTTGAGTAATGGAGTTAGGGTATGGAGACGGTGGAAATGGGATGGTAGAATTGGTCGGTGGACTAATAATAGTGGAGATGATGAAGACTTTGGAACTGTTAGGCTTCCGACAATTAGTGAGATTCAATGAGAGATAGCAAGATTTGGCAAGAATTGTGTTCTTCGTGTGTGACCGACATGTTAGATAACGCGAACTAACACCTGTTAAATGTGGACAGGCGGATACAGAGCCAACAGACTTCACAGAGACATACAGCAGAAATAGTGATAACTTTTTGGAGCTGTTAAAACTCAGCCTACTCTCTTTGCTTCGCTCGTTGCTTAATTCTTTGCTTAATTCTAGTTTGTTTTCTATTTGATAAGTTAGTGCTAAGTGGTGTCAGGTTCTTTAGATTATATAAGTTGAATATTTTAAGATTTAATAAAGTGGACATCTTGACGTAATATTTAACACTAAACTAACAATTCTAGTGCCGTTATTTCCAACTCTTTCCACGACCCTACTATTCCTTTACAGGTTCTTTAGTTAAATTCAATGGCATTCAAGAGGATTGGGAAAGAATTGTGTTCTTTGTGTATGACCAGTGTCGCCAGATCGCTGAAATCGAGGGAATACAATTTACCACCTCTCTGATGACCAGAGTAATATGTAACACGTTGCGCGGCACGTCACGTGACCAGTCTGGTCTTAGTGGGAGACGTTGGAGTGTGCGCAGGAGTGGAATGGGATAGTGGAAGGGGAAAAGGAGGAGAGTAAAATCAACCCAGTTTTGGGTTGATCTGGCGACACTGTGTATGACAGACAGTACAATTAAAGGGGTACGTAGAAAATGAACATCGAAATAACTTTGGTAAAAGACTACGAAGCCCATAGATCTTATAGAGGCATGCAGTATAAATGATTAAATTTATTGAACCTTTTAGCAAAGTTCAATGAGATCCATCCAGGGTTTAACAACGATTATGGTCTTCAGGTATGACAGACGTGACAACTAAACTCTTAAATATCAAAAGAATACTTCATTAACTACAATATAATAAAAGAATACAAAGCCAACAGATCGTACAGAGACGTATAGCAAAAGCAGGAAAAATCTTTGAAGCTGTTAGACTCTTCAGCAAAATTCAATGAGATCCAACGGGATTAGCGGGGGTTATGTTCCTCACGTATGTTAGACATGACAATTAAAGTGTTAAATAATAATAGTAGGAAGACAACAGATCTCATGGAGACATACAGCAGGAATGATAAATCTCATTGAAGCTATTCTACATTCTATCAACTCTCAATGAGATTCAACATGATTCCTCAACAATTTCGTCTTCCACGTGCGACAAAGGTTACAGGCAGAATGTTAAATAGCAAAGCAACGTCTTATTCGCACAGACCCGTTCTACGACGATAACAAATCTCCTGAAATCGCGGATTAGGACAACAAGTATCATCGCCGCTATCTTGTCAGGAAGATTCATTGTAGATATTCAGAGAGTTTAATTGATTTCGCGGAAAGACATGAATGGCCGCGCGATAAAATCGCACGAGAGCGTCCCATTCCGGCAGGATTGGTCAAATTGGTTTTTGCAGTAGTTTCGGCCAACGGCGTTGATCAACGGCTACGCATACATTGTGAATTAATCTAGCTTAATTGGAACGATTGGATAATATCTCGGCGCGCACGGCCTGTCGGTCTTTTCCCCATTTATGGGACAACGTATTTAGAAATTACGCACCAAAGCATTCACGTGGAGAGGATCGCGCTCGCTTCGGCTCGCTTATACCTACACATCGAGCTCCCCGAGCAAACACACGCGTACCGGTTCCATAACGAGGATTACTTCATCCTCCTTGTCCTTCGACGGCTAACCACCGTATCCGCCGCAAGAGAGTCCGCTCTCGCTGGCAACCTGCTGCCTATTGGAAAATAATCGAATGCCTCGGATTCGTTCGCGACGCGTCATCGATCAAGTTACTCGCTGTTTCTCTCTCCTCTCCTCTCTCTCTCTCTCTCTCTCTCTCTCTCTCTCTCTCTCTCTCTTTCTTCGTTTGAACATGGCAAACGAAATCGTGATACATTGACGAAAGAATGAAAGAAATAACGCCCCGGTTGATGAAGCGTCGTGTTTACCGGCTGTCTAATTTATACGCGTTCGAGCTTTCATCCCCTTAATCTTCACGCCCGTGTCGTACACGTCCGGCTACCAATCCAGACGATTTATTTAGCGGTACTTTGTCTTGCGAAGTATACTTTATACTATTAGCCCCGGCCTTCCATTGGCCGTAGGATCATCATCTGTCCGACTTCAAAGGCTACCGAAAAATTACCGATAATATCGACAAGACCATGCGGGCGTCGGAGACGTACAATATATTAGTACTAACTTCCGGAACCTAGAATTTGCGACTACATATAGTTTTATAGTTCGTAATGGTTCCTTTAATGTCAAGGTATTGAAGTGTGGAAATGGTGATGTCAAATAAAACATTTTAATTCATAAAGAAGTATTATACATTGAAGGGTGGTTCTGAAAGAAAAGATATTAAAGACATTTGATATTTTTATTATTCGTGGCTAGAATTGCTGTTTGGCCCACTCTGTGGGACGGCGCTATTACGCAAATAGTGACGTGGCGAACGTTCTCGGAAGCGTTTCCCAAAGACGCGTCGGTCGAAAATACGCAAAGTTTCTGTGAACCGAGCAGGCAAGGTGTCCAGGCCCATTTATCTCTCAAGCAGCCGAACCGACCCGTTCCGCGGCGGTACGTTCACCAGATCTTGCACACGCGTTCAATGGTCGTGACGAATAGTCCCCGAGGTTCCCGAATTCTTCCCGGTGGACCGTGGTTAGCAGTCGCACAGAAGCCAAAGGTTCTGAGAGGACGTAACTCATCGCCACGCCTCTGCTACGTAGCACGTTGCATGAGGCAGTGCTTCCTCCCGGGCCGACGTGCATACGTAACAAGAGACCGGCTTCTGCGACAGTTGAGCCATACTATTCGCGTGTGTCCGCCAGAAACTTTCTGTATCGACCGGACACCGTTCCGTGACCGAAACCCTACGACAAACGGATCGGACGAATTTTCTGTGTCCGCGCCTTGTAATTCCTGCAGCTCCCTCCTCCTCGGTATAGCCGAGAACATAATTCTGATAATGTTCCTATTGGACCAGTGTCTCTAATTTTTTTCGAACAGTGTAGAATCATTGATAGCGAGCCCCTAGAACTGTGAGCCCTTTGGCGATGTTGGAAGTAGCAGTTGGGATTTTTTTTAAAGGGTCCAATGATTGCTGGTTGCAGGTCTTTACGGGCGAGTCAAAAGTGAAAGTCTTTGGTCCTTGGGAATGATGGGATGAATTACTTTTTAGACGTCATAGTAGAGGGATCTTCATTTTACCGGTTGATATAGTTAGTGTGAGACGTGTGTTACACTATCATATTTATTTAATTGGTTTTTGTAAAGTCGTTAATTTACGCCACAGTTTTTGAATGTTGTATGTTTCACGTTGTGAACAATCATGACATACAGTCACCATTTTTGTTCGTGAATTTTTTTCTGACATACTAGTAGCGTGATCTTCATTTTGCCGATTGGTATAGTTAGTGTGAGATCTGTGCTATACTATCATATTTATTTCTTCGATTTTTATCAAGTCGTTAATTTACGCCACAGTTTTTGAATGTTGTATGTTTCACGTTGTGAACAATCATGACATACAGTCACCATTTTTGTTCGTGAATTTTTTTCTGACATACTAGTAGCGTGATCTTCATTTTGCCGATTGATATAGTTAGTGTGAGATCTGTGCTATACTATCATATTTATTTCTTCGATTTTTATCAAGTCGTTAATTTTCGCCACAGTATTTGAATGTTGTATGTTCCATATAGTTGGGGCGATTCCTTTAAATGAAATTAGACAGTCGCGATTTTTTTCTGACATACTAGTCTGACATACTTCATTTTACTGATTGGTATAGTTAGTGTGAGATGTGTGCTATACTATCATATTTATTTCACCGTTTTTTGTAATGTCGTTTGTTCATGCCAAGTTTTTGGAGATAGGCAGCCGCAATTTTTGTTCATGACTTTTTTTCGGACATATTGGTGGCGTGATCTTCATTCTGTCAATTGGTGTAGTTAATGTGTAAACGTTTTGTTACGCAATCTAATTTAATGGATTTTTGTAAAGTCGTTTGTATACGCCACACTTATAATGCCTTTAAAAGTTACAATCTATATTGATCAATAAAATTAGGATACAGCAATTTACGCAGATACTCAGTGTCCCCAGGTTTTCAAAGCGCCAAGATCGTTCGATAGTAACGTCTGAGCGCATTGAGCCCTCTGGGGTAGCAGGAAGTGACAGTTGGCTCTCGAAAGAGCGTCAATAATCGTTGATTTTAACCCCAGATAAGTGAAAGTGGAGTCAAAAATAAAATTTTACAATTTTTGTGAAAGTTCGAACGCACATTGATGAATAAAGCAAGATAGTACAGTAATGTTTCTACAACAGTAACTACTTTCTGCCTTTCAGGCATTGTGTTGCACAAATGGCGTTGGAAATACATCGCCATCATTGCGTAAATAGAATGATCTGGGTCCTGAATGATATAAGGCATTTTTTATCCTTTTCGCAAGATCCAGTCGTATTAATATTCCATTCGTATGTAATTGTGACTGATTCCATTTGTTATGCTGCAAAGCTTGCAATTCCAAGTAAAAGTCTCCCTCGGAAAATACTGCATAGTCGTCGCTGTAAAATTCCAGAATCCTCCTAAATTTCTCTAACTGAATTTCTACGCGATCTTCTAATTTCATACCACAGTTTCACTAAAAGAAACCGACAGTTTTCAATTACCTAGCCGCGGAAGACTTCCCGTCGTGATAATCTTTTCAGTTGGTGTCACTAAAACAAATCTGGAACGATCAAATATGGAGAACAGTGATTTTTTCTAATCAAAACCGCGTTTCACCACGAAATCGATCATTCGTTAGTGACAAATTCACACCTGGCAGATTATAAGAAGACTAATTTACGTCATTCATTGCGATTCCAAATAAGGAAGCCACAGTTTCCCTCCGAAAAATACTGTATAATAATCGCCGTAAAATTTCAGAATCTTGCTGTATCTTCATACAAAATATAAATTAACATCTCCACCTGAATTTCTACGTGATCTTCTAATTTTCATTAAAAGAACCCAGTTATCTCTAATTTCCTAGTGCTTTCCTCTCGTCAAAGTGTAATCTTCTACATTGATGTCACTAAAAGCAACCTAGAACGATCAATGTTGAACAACCGCGACTCCTTTGATCGAAACCGCGTTTCGCAAAGAAAACAAGCATTCGTTCGTGACAAATTCGCACCTGACCGATTACAAGAAGCTTCTCGGATCGTCTTGGATCGCCGACGATCACGTCGTCGCCGCAATTGTGCCGGAAAGATTCCGGAGCCGCGAGAGAAAAACGGCGGACTTTGCATGCGCGGGACCAATACATTCGCGTCATATTCATCGTCCGTTCGATATTCAGATCACGGCGGCGCGGCGGCTGTGTGCAGGAATATCCTCCTTTCTCTTCCATCTCTTCATTCGCCGGGGTGGATGGTGTGTTTCGCTTTTCGAACGCGGAGAGCTCCGGGGCCCGTCTCACTCCTCCGTCCGCTTCTCCGCTTCTTCTTTGCTGGGCTCCGAAGGACAACCGCTCCGGTAGAATAAAGCCTATCCATACTCTCAATCTGTCAACCGCCTCCCACCCGTGTACACGGCGCACATCGCGAATCAAGCGTTGTTATGTAAATATGGAAAAGGTTGTTGATTCATGCATGAGGAGGGCATGAATCTCGTTGTCTTGTCCGACGAGCCGTGAAACTGATGCATTTGTATCGCTAGGCCCCCGATCCTCTCGCGTATTGTGCCCCGTGATACGCGTGCGTTACGCTCACGGAACATGCGCCGCGATCCCACACGCTTATCCGGGCCGTTTGCAAATTTTCGCGGGCCTGCGAATAACCCGCTCCACACAACACTTGTTCAATCCTAGAATACGTAACTCAACGTTCATGCTCCAATACGTACTCTAGATCGTTTCTCTTTCTTGTTCATTTATTGCGTAATTTTTGACATTATCGTCAATTTTGCATAGGTGTATGAATAATTCGTGTGATATTGCTTTTATCAGTCTGTCAGAATGAACTCCTAATATTTAACTGTTTATTCTAGAAGAGTTAGTTCGTCGTTCACACACAAAAGCACACTCTAACACTCTTTCACTTGCTCGTTCATTTATGTCGGAATTTTTGTTTACATGTGGGTGAATTTATACGTAGTTTAATATTGTTTTTGCCAGACCGTCAGAATGAATACCTAACAACTGTTCATTCTAGAAGAGTTAACACGTTGTTCGCACTCGATTTACTCCATGATTGAAGCGATTCATAATTCTCCAATATGACGAATAGACTGCGGATTTACATGCAAAATAAAAATTGTCTCCATTCGTTACAAGAAAAAGCGGTTACATAAAAATTGATTCCGTCTCTTAATAATTGTGACAATTTGTAAATAATGCATCACTAATATCAAAATCATATTTCTTCTGTTTCGTGTTTCGTTTAATCATTTTTGTCACAAAATAAAAATTCTCTGCACCGGTTGCAAGAAATAAGGATCAAGAAGAATATACAGGGTGTTTCGTCTAAAGCAGGACACCTAAATATCTCCTCTACCTCTGAAAATACAAAATATGTTTCTAACGTAATCTAAATGGTTTTAAAAGACGAATCAGATGGAAGAATCTTTTTTTATAAATTGTAATTTTTTAATCGTTTTTTCAAGGTCACGTGTTTTTTTTACATATATACACACACATTTTTTGTTGTTGTATGTTATAGCAAACATTATTGTGTATTCATCCATGTTTAATAACGCGACCTTGCAATGACCGTGAACTCTAAGATTTGCTAATTAATGCAGAACTTACTTTCAGCGACATTTCAGATTTCAACGATAATAGAAATTCGACCATAAACTTGAACTTGTAAATAATCACATTTATTACTGCAATAAATGTTCGAAATGATGTCCTGTTGTGATACATTTCGTGAGGCGAAAAACGATTGTACAGCTCTTTCGAAAACCCCATTGAGAATGAACAGTGACCTTGAAAAAACGATTAAAAGATTACAATTTATAAAAAACGATTCTTCCATCTGATTCGTCTTTTGAAACCATTAGATTACGTTAGAAACATTTTTTGTATTTTCGGAGGTAGAAGAGATATTTAAGTGTCTTGTTTTAGACGAAACAACGGACGAAAAGAATCTGTAGACATTTTTAAATTCCTTTAATATTTCTGCCCTTTTAAATTTGACAACCAATTTTATCATAAATGTATAAAATTTACAGTCTACTAATGACAAATAAAATTGCTTAACTCACTCGATCAATTGATGAACGAATTTGTAGTAATTCACTGATAGCAACGACACGTTCGCCGATCGGATCACCAAAAACCGCGGAAGATTGAGCGATCCGGGACTCGTTCCCGAAAAAGGAAGAGGAACGTGAGCCAAAGATGTGATCCTAAGCGATTATCGGGAAGGAGGATTCGGCCGTAGGCGAATATGAAGCAAGCGTCGCGAACAGCCGTTTTCAAGGCACGAGGAACAGGCTAGGTTCATACATATTTGCAATGTGCGGCCAAGATGGACGATATGCAATTGTATGCACGAAGGCATATGCGAACGATATCGCGGGAGAGGATGAGGATAGATGTGCATACACAACGCGTGGGTAAATGCTTTATTGCGGGTCCGTGAATATCCTTGCACGGCCGTAGGAGCTCTCTCTCTCTCTCTGTCTGTGTCTATTGGTCGGGTGTAGTATCCAACACACACGGGCGACAGAAACGCCCGCTGATAGTGTATAATAGTGTACGGTAGTGTAGACTCTCGCACCGAAACGCGCGGCGACCGTAAATAAATGTGTACTCGAGGCGCGGAATTCTAGGTGTATACGTGCACACCGGAGACACCGGAGTTCCTTTCTTTCTGACGGAGTCAAGGAAGTTCGTTCCTCCAGTTAAAGACGACGCGATTCCACGAGGTTTCGAGACGATATCCTTCGAATCTCGATGGATCGAGGGGATACTATCATTCTTTTGCTCTTGGAGAACTATTTCCAATACTAGACGTTGCTATTGTCACTGTAATTTGTGAAGAAAATTGTAGTAGTGGGTGCCGGGATTGACATAAACATGCAACAAAAGTGGGAGGCTCTTCTGAAAAATGCAACGTTATCCTCTTTTCTTATTCTCTAGAATCTAAACCAGTGGTTCTTAAACTTTTTGAGGTCAGGGAACACTTTCGATTATTTGAAAAATTTACGGAACACCAAAAGTAATGATACAAAAAAAAAAACAACCAAAACTATCCTGCGTAGAAACAAATAGATTCTATATTATAAAAATCATTTTAAAAAAACATTCGGCATTCAAAATTTCGCGGAACACTTGCAAAAGCGGAACACCAGTGTACCGCGGAACAGAACCAGTGATCTAGAATCTAGACTGTGGATTCAAGCTCCAGGTTCATGATTTTAGAGTGTAAGAAGAATTTCTACTCCTTCTATTCCATCGTACTTTCTTTTTAGCAGCAGTACGAGCAGTTAATTAACACTAGGTTTACGGGGCACTAAAAGTAACTATTTACAATTCTTTACTAAAATAACAAGAATGTTTTTGTCCAAATTTTTAGCTATTTTTTATAATATACGCCCTAACAAATAAATTCGTTGAATAATTCTTCATGGGTGCATGTTTGCCATCTCAATAATTGTAAATTAAAATTTTTGTCAGGTCGCGTTAAAAACGACACCACAATTAAAACAGTGCGATGAAAGGACAAAAGTCGATGAACATTCGCAAAAGAGGACTTGAAGAGTACAAATAATTAAGGGTAGTAATGTTAGATAGAACATCCTGTACATCGTTGTTTTCCAATCTCAAAGAACCGAACAGCGAATAAGAAACAGTACTACTGTTGAAACAGCGCGACGATTGTAGAAATTCAATGAAAATTCGCACAAGGGGCCCCTTGAGGGTACAAACATGCAGATTGCAGGCTGCAACTTCCCAGTTTAAAAGATAAAAATAAAGAGAATCGCGAACGTCCAACAAAAATCCGCAGCACCATTAAAACAGCGTAACGAGAGATGTTCGATAAAAATTCGCAGAGGAGGACTATTGAGAGTTCTCCCACACACTTCACCCGTTGACACGAGGCCCGACAGTGGTAAAAATTCTTGCCGGCATGTCAGACAGTGGTCTTCCGGCTCTCGGTAGTAACCTCCGGCTCGCGGAATTTCACGATCGCTTCTGCCGAAGAGTTTCCGCGCTCGGTATCTGATCGGAACTCCGCGGCGGCGTATAATGGAAAAACGTAATATTTGTTCGGCTGATGAGCGTCGGTGAAATATGGCTGGCGCGAATAGGTAACCGGAGGCGTGGGTAAAAGAGAGGGTGGTGGTGCGCACGGTGGTTGGATGAGGAGAGGCAGCGTGAGCCTGCTCCGGGACGGAATGAGACCAACGCGGGCATAAATCAACATTACTCTGCATTAGAGTAGAGTTTCCGGCGTAGGTACCTACTAGAGTTTACCACCAAGGTAAACTCCGGCTAAAGGTGGGTACGCCGCATTACATGTACGTACAAGCGCGCGTTCACACGCTGAACAACGCCGCGCCGTCTCCCTCTTGAACACGCGCGCGGAACGCGCGTGTATCAGCCCCGCCAACCCCTCTTCTAACTTCCAAATTACTTACCTACTTGCCACTTAGAACCACCCAGACTACCGACAGTAATTCACTGTCAACCCTGCACCGCGGATTCGGACACGGATAACCCTGGACAACTTTGCGATTGCCAGGCTGACTAAACTTGAAGGCGATTCGATTGACCAGCGAAGTTTGCAAGGTCTGGATTAGATCCTCTTTGTCGGAAGATCTTGTAGATACTTTGGGAAATGTTAGGGTACTGATGGACCACAATTGCATTGGACGATTGGCGACGATTTTCTTGAATGCTGTGCCAAGTGTTTAGACATTCCCGTGAACTCTTCACATTCAGTTCTTTGACGATGCATCGTAGGTGGCTTTTTAAGAATGGTACTTTTAGTCACATCGCTTCTAACAACAGTGGTTATTAGACTGCGGATTTTTATGCAAAATAAAAATTGTCTTTATCGATTGTAAGAAACAGGAACCAAGTAGAAATTTCCTTCTATCTCTAGAGACTTCAATAAAATACGAATGATACATCCATATTTTTAAATTCTTTTTATCTTCCTATTCTTTGAAATTGCACCTACTTATTCTTGTCATATCTGCATAAAGTTACTGCAATCTACAGTCTAGTGATTATGATTATGACCTTTTTCAGTAGAGATGGCAGGTCGTCTTTGTTGTGTGGTCTGGTAGATCTCTTTACAAAGAATTGCATTATTGATAGTCTCCAATTACTTTTGAGTGGCTCATGACAATTTTCTTACGTCTTGGGCAAGTGTGTGGCCGGAAATTTGATGCACAACTTTCACCCGCAGGTTAATTCCTCCACCAATTATCTATAGTTGACATTTATCCTCTTCTTCTCAACTTGCTCATGGAAATTATCTTTCACGACAGTGATTATAGCCATAATTTATTTTCATAAAAGATATCACGTCTTACAAGATGTCTTGCTTGGATGGCTAAGATTTTAAGATGACCAGAAGTAGAATCTGTTTTAATCTTGATCGAGACAATAAAAATGAGAAATTGATTAAGTTAACAGATTCATAATCGAGTTTTTGATGTTCACTGGACAACGGTTTGCCATCGAGTTTTTGGTAACGCGGAAAATATGAATAGGTTTGAAAACGCGGGAAGCAGTGTATCGTGGACGAGGGATACGTTCGTCTTCCCCTGGCCATCTAATTTGCATCCACGGCGATTAACATAATCTGTATTCCGAATATTTATTTGGAATTAGCCGCGGCTTGCTCGTAACTCATGCAGGAATTAGTTGAGCTCAAGGATTTGGGGCTTACCAATCCCTCCCTCTTTCGCGTCGGTGCCTTCGCCTTCGGTACTCCCCCCGTTATCGCGAGAGATCCTCGTCCTTTCACCTACTGTTAACCCTTTCTGGCATACTAACAGCGGATTTCCTGATACGTCCGAGCCCTGCAAAAATCCACATCCCTTCAATCCTTCGAATCTTTGCAATCCTCTGCACTTTGAATTCTGAGAAGATTCTTTTTTCAATCGTTGCTGCAAAAAAGAAAATAGAAAATCGAGTTAATAGTAATGTAAAATCAAAATATGCTGTATATAGAATTTTGTGTCAGTTGTGGGGTAGAATTGATTATGGTTACTTTATTACAAATATTGTTAGAAATTGTGTATTAATCGGTACACAACTTACAATGATCGTTATGTGTGTTAATATCGCCCCTTAATAGAGTATCAATTTTCTAAGGCATGCAGTTCAAAGGGGTAGTTTATAAGAAGCTAAAAAACTGATGTTGGATCTTATCAATCAATGTATTTATCTAGACTTCATTAAATTCAAAAGGAAATACTCTACCCTTTTCGTTGGAAATGATAGTCTAGATTTAGATATACGCAGTATGCCCCACCTGCTGGATAGCCTACCACCATCAGTCCCAAAGCCTCTAGAACCTCCTCTCCTAATTATTAAAAGGAGCCCAACCTCCGGGGACTCACTTCGCCCCATCCAACAGGAATAATCGGAACGGTGGTCAAGAATGCCGGCTGTGTCTGATTGGATATGAAATTTCCATGTGACGAGGGGTCCCGGAATTCCGGTGGAGAAATGCGGTGCGGGGCCCGTTGACGGGGAGAGAAGTTTGCGAAACGCGGATGATGGATTCCCGTCAATTATGGAGGCAACATCGTATTGTTTTACCGGCGGACGGCAACATTGATTGATCGGTCCCGTAGCCGTGTAGCTACTTGCCTTGTTGCCTTTTTGCGCGGAGGAGCCTTGGGGCCCCGACACATCGCGAAGCGGGGGCCCCTCGGCTACCACCAGTGACCGGCGCGACGCTCCCCGCCGGACAGACCGAAGACCCCCGAACTTCTTGCCGAGCCCCCGGGCCCCCTACAAGCCCGACAAGCGCCACGACTCCAATCTCAGAGCCGCGTAAGACGCGCGAAAACGAATTGCCCCGGCCTCGGTTTCGAACGATTCGATACAAATCGGAACCCCCATAACTCACGCCGACAAATTTTTCCTCCTGGACCCCCGGTAGCTGGACCGCCGCCCCTGACGGCCCCTGTTTCATGCGTGCGCACCGTCTTTTAGCGAGCTGCGCAAAATTCGCGCTGCAAATTGCAAAAACTGTGATATTTTGGGGAGCATAAAAATTGTCTAAGTCATTTGGATAGAACAGAAATTATCAGTGCCTGGAATTTCCGTTTTTAATACTAATGGTACAGAGCACTAAGAGACGCTGTATTATACTTTATTTTATACAAAAATAGCAAGGATTATTTTAACGATTTTTATTACAGCATATATCAAATTAAAGAAATTTAATCTTTGCAATATAAAGAATCGATAATAAAACTACTTTGGAGCCGCCATTTTGACGGGCCCCATAAGAATCACCTAGTGTTAATCTTTTTAATAAATCGGGGATTGTAAGGTTACAACATTAGATTTTTAACGTTGCAGTATTATGTAAAATTAAGTTGTAACCGAGTGGAAAATTCCCGTTTTCTAATGTCACTTTCATCAGGTTTGAAAATGTCATAAATCATGTAGCTAAGTGATCTATGCTTCATACACCGGCATAAATATTTATGATTCATTCATAGTACACAGTAATTTAGTATTTAAAATAAGATCTAATCCGGACCACATGCCGCTCCCCTTGTCTTTGATTTATCACTTAATGGCGTTACTAATATGTGTCTAATTGGAAAATTGTAGTTGCGTCGTTAAACAGATAATTTCGAGTAGCTTTTCTGAATTATTCATATCATAAATTATCGGGTGCTTTGAATACACGTATATCATTGGTACGGGAATGTAGATTTTATCTGGTCAAAAAAATTGATATCCAAAAGGCATGGGTCAGAAACTTCAAAATTAAGATCGTTCAAAAATAATTACTGTCTTAATCAGTAATAACTATTTGCTTAAATAACTCTCTGCTCTGTTCTTGCAGTATTTCTAATATTGAAAAGTAAAATTGATTCTTTCACTCACCAAATCGATGCGAATCAATTTCAAATTTTGAAAAATTTAGATTTGAAAGATTGAGATGTTGTAGTCTCAACTCTTAACGTTTCGGTTATTTTTTAAACAAATGTTAGATGTCTCCCCGTAGCGGAGCCAATGGAGTGTTAAGAGTTTTAGACTTCGCTATGGAAATTTTCGTGAGATTAAAATCTTTATCTTCTGCTGCCACAATGGCGTGAACAGAAGATCCGACAGCTACAAGTAAAAGCATGTGACCGCATTACAGTTCCGTAGAGGAGCGTATGTTTGTTTCCCCTGTAAACGTCCAGAATTTCAGCAGCTCTCGTTTCCAAAATATTTAGATTTTTCCGAAAGCGTTCAAGAAAGAAGTTTAAAGACCGCTTTGAAGAGGAGGGGGAAAAGGGGTCCGGGCACCCCTCGAAAGAAAGGTTGCCGAGTCGACCGGCTCTATTTCTGTATGGTAGTCAGCAATGGGCCATTCATCAGTCGACTTGTTAAAGACAACCTCATGGTATTCAGACAGTCTGTACTTGAAGTAGCTGTCAAGGTGCCAGGCGTTAATAAATATACCGGCAACAGTGGTAAGAACAGATAGTCGGAATCACTGAGCCATTCCCTGTCGACGTCGAACGCGTTATCGTCCGCCATATTTAAAATTCCCACTAGCATTCTTTCCTGGCGAACATTCAGAATCCCCACGAAATTTTCTCTTTAATTTTTACAATTCCTAAACCCATTTCTCAAAATGACATTCCGCTGTTTTTGAAAGATAGGAAGAATAAATAATCACTAGGAAAATTGTCTGTTGACATCAAACACTTATATTATATTCGCCACACTTCAAATACCCGCCGCGCCGGTGACGTTGCTATCGTTAAACTTGGAAAATTCCTCGTCAACTTTTACATTTTCTAAATTCATGTTATAAATACATTTTCTCATTCTATCAGATAGCAAGAACAAATAGTTACAATCAGTGAAATCAATTGTCTGTGGACGTCGACCGCATTGGCGTCCGCCATATTCAAAATTCTCAATTGTTTTCTTATTAGAGACCATCGAAAATGTACACAAAAATTCCTCGTTGTCTTTAACATTTTTTAAATCAATGTTGTCATCCTTTACATTAACAACAATCTGCAGTATCCTCAAAAATATCTGCTTAACATTTACACTTTTTAACCCTCGAAAATTTTCTTTTTTTTCGTGGATGTCATAGCAGTCGTAGCTAGATCCATTCAACGATTCAATTCTTTGTGCATATTTTGGAACGTGCATTCTTGAAATTAGCATTAATTTCCTTGTTGAGCGTAATACAAACACAAAATTGCTAACAATTGGAACTGGCTATGAAAGAATTAGGATTTAGATACGAGGTTTGAAAATTTGTTATTCTTTCGGCGCACAGCATCGAACGTGTTCTTTCTCCGTTCGGTCATCAAATAGGGGCCAGGGGAAAGATGAATGAGGGAACAGTTTCGAGTCAGCTGCTCGATTGGCGCACGCAAACAAGACGCGACGCGTGCGCCGCTTTACAGCCGATACATTTTGGTCGAGCGCTAACCCGAAACGCGAGGCATTTCCGTCCGGCTTCGTTCTTATTGTTCCCCGTGTCCCGTTTCCATGCCAAGTCCGCCATTCTCTTCGGTCTTTGGCGAAGTAAACGCAAATTCGCCGTGTCGAGCAGCAATCCCCCACTTCGGTAAAGGGCATTCCCATCGCGATTAGAAATAGATCGAGTTCCTCGCGCACGGAAACCGCCGGTTTATTCTCGGGAACAAAAATTCTCGCCTTGGCGTTTCTGTCTCTCTACCTCGAGAAAAATGCCCGGGAGTCGCTTTTAGACGACGGTATTTCGTGCCCCGTTTCGAGCGTTTTATGGGCTCAGCCCAGGGACCGAAAGTTCCGACCGCTGCGGCCATTGTTTTCGAACCGCGGACCTTGAAATTCTTTTCCTGTTGTCCTGACGACGTCTCCCAAGTTTTCCTCGGTTCGAAGTTTTGACTGCCGGCGATGGCGCAGTTTGAGAATTTCTTCGATAGTCTGAGAATTCGAAGATAGACTCGTATGTTCTTTACGCTGTTTCTGGATCCTCATTTTTGTATGGTTTTACGGCTACAACGTATTTGATGATCTTTCGTTTGACATCTTTACGGAGACTCTTTTATTTGAAACTCCAGAAGCCTTCAGGAATCTTTTTAATTTATTCTCATGTGTAATTTTTTATAGATTTTATCTACCCTGAATATGCGATTGACATCTATGAGATGTGTTTATTGAGTGCTGTGTAAGAAGCAAACAGGAAGACAATGTTATCGAGTCTAGAATTAATCAATCCACTATTTTATTTTATAAATACATCGCCTGTTTTTTTATTAGAACTTCTTTTTAACCTTTTCTGTTTTAAGAATGGCGACGAGTGTCTGTAAAAAAGACTGAATATCGTTGAAGCAGCACAAGGTCACCATTTTCTCACAAATGGATTTTAATATTGATCAAAATTGATGTCTTACTTATACGTACATCGAGTAACTACACGCCAATATGAAAAAATAATTTATCAACCAGATGTGAAGACGATTTGAAAATTACGATCGTAAATAGACTGCAGACTTTATGCATTTCTGACACAGATGATGGTACCTGAAGAAGATGGTGCTATTGGAAACAGAAGAGAGATTAAAAGAATTCAATCATGTCGTATATTATTCTTAGCTTACTGAAATTATTAAACGAAGGAAGAAAGGCAGAAAGAAATTTCTATTCAGGTCCTGGCTTTTGCAATCGACGCAAAGCATTTTTCTTTTGCGCAAAGATGTGTACAAATCTAGTCACAAAACAAAGTCAAATGCATGCAAACAGGGGACGACTGATATCTTCGAACAAATCACGGATTTTAGTAGGTCCTTTTTTAAGAATGTTTACTGCTACGACGAAGGGAGTTTAACAGTTTAATATAACTGATTATAAACGAGAATATCGAGCAAAAAGGGTCCAAGTAGCAATTTCAGCACGATATAATTTCCTCGAGCGTTCCACTAACTCCGATCGAGAGGAACAGCCAACCCCTATCTGATCACTTCGAAGAAACCGCCTCCGGTGGCCAAGGGGGAGGATCGACTTCCGATGGAAATTCTCGTAATGGCTTAACAACGACACGATGCGTAGTTATACCCGCATTTCCATAACTTTGCATACGCGTTTTAATAATTCATCCCCGTCTCCGGCTGTGTTCTGCGGTAGCCGCGCCGCGCGGAGGGCACGTTTACTAATAAGCAGCGCTAGATAAACATCAACTACCGGTTAATGAAACAGTGAAAAGGATGTCCTGACCCAAAGATATCGGACGTGCTGCGATCTAAACGCGTACCGAGCGTACGCCTATTTTAATTCATAAACGAAACTCAAGCGTTTAGCGATTGCATCGACCCTCGCTTTCAACCTTTTGTAACATTCGCTTTAATACATTATTAATACGTGATCCATATCAACGCGAACAATTGAATATCCTGCACTGGAAAAACATAAATTAAACATTAAGTCTATCAGCAACAGTGAAATTACTGGTTTGACATTTTTTATTTTAAAATTGGTGAAATTATAAAGACCAAAACACTACTCTCAAGATTTACAGTGTTGATACTCAAACTTTCAGCAAGGTTTCATGAATTTACTATTATTATTTTATGCATACTTAAAATGGAAAGCTGTGGAGACACTAGACGAATTTAAAAATATATCCACACTATCTCCGACGTCTCAAAACAATTAAAATAAAACATATTTTTATATCATTCCCGCTCCCTGGAATCATCTTAGAAAATTTTTTTGTCTGAAGAATTCGCAGTCTTCTCGTAACAGAGACAAAACGGTGTGAAACGAATCAGAAATCGGCCAAGACGTCCATCGTCAGGCTAAATCATGTTCGCGGTAATTCCGAGCGTCCTCTCGTGCGGGCGTCACGTCCAAGCGGCACCGTCGCGTCGTCCATCAAATCGTTCTAATGACACGTTTTCGACGGAACCAGAGCACCTAAACGATCCGGTTGGCGCCTTCCCGTTTGATCGACATCAACGTCAGGAGACAATATGTTCCAGGATCCACGCATTGCTATGAAAAATGATTCGTGCGTTATCCGGGGGCGGACGGTCGGTCGCTTTATCGCTGCCAGATCTTAAGGAGATACCGAGAGGGCACGGTGTCATAAATGTCGGGAATAAAGCTCGTCCGCGACAACGCCGGTTGAAAAACTGGACGGGGTAAGGATATTAGACGCTGTTGGACGCCGGTATCGCGGCGTTCGCGTAATAATGCTCGTGATTTACGAGTTCCGAGCGTACTCTTGGCAGCGACTTCGCGGGGCCAGGAGCTGGGGCTATCGAACGGAAAGGGGTGGTCTTCGGGGATGAGGAGGAGGAGGCCGAACGGGGGTGGCGCTCTCGAACTCGATACTAAAGCAACCGGGGATGGGTTGTTGGCTGAACCGCCGCGGATTCGAAGCGAGAGAAAAGGACGATCCTACAGCGTTCCCTACAGAGACGCCTTTTCTCTCTGTCTCTTTCCGTTCCTCTCTCGTTCCTCTCCGTGTATCCGCGGCCGCCGAGCAAAGCAAATATTTGGAGCCCGGCCACTAAAAACTCGAGACGAGCCAACAGACGAGTTGATTTGTTTCCCTACATCCCATTTCTTCTCTTTACCTCGGAGACTCTGTGTTTCTCCGACCAGCTCTGCCTCCTTCAATTCATCCCCCTCGGCGACGCTTCCTCTCGACCACCCTCTTCTCTTCTCGTGTTCACTCCTCTCTTCTCTCTTCGCTTCTATCCTCTTTCCAGTGGCATCTTCGCGAGGGAACGGCCGAGTTCTATCCGAAAATGACTGTCATAAGTCAAGTTAAATGTACACGCGGCCCCGTTCCGCTGTTTATCGGCATACGTCTTTCGACGACCCCGGGAAGCTTCCGGTTCTGTCGACATCGATCCGACGACTCGATGCTCCACGCGACTCACGAAGACTGCTATGGTTGTCCTCGGAATGGCAGGGGTACTGAAGTGTCTATTAGTGACGATACCACTGGCTGGGGTTCTTGAGAAATTGTTAGTGGCCTCGCATTTCGGGAAATGCACGGGAGATTGTAATTAACCCCTTGCGCAGCGATTTATTTTACGGTTACGGTGAGAACTTCTTTGTCGATCATAATTTGTTGGAAGAAGAAGAAAATTGTTATCTATTATAGGCCTATTTATTCTCCAATGAGTACGCATCAACAACAGCAAAATAGAATGTTATTCCAGTTTAAATATTATAGTGTTTAGGTTAAGGGCGGTGATTATTTGACTCTGTTTTGCATCGTTCTTCTTTGGAGGTTTGATTCTATTGGCAGGAAACAATTACTTTGTTTCTTGAAATTGAGCGGAGTATGTGTAAAATGACAATCTTCCTTCGATATTATCAGAATTGAAGCTGAAACCAATCGAATTTTACTTAACCCTCCGGGGACGATGATTGACAGATTGCTTCTGTATTGTTCACGTTATATGATGTTACAATGATCTGTCGATGATTTTCAGACGTTTTGATATTTTCCTGAGCCATCTTCAAATTCTAGAAAGCGTACAATAATCCATGAAAACACATTGCATCTAATAATCTGACCATTTGTAATGATTAATATATTCCTCAGAGTCAGTATGGCGTACTGATTTCGGGCCTGAGGCACACAAAATCAGAACACCTTGTTTAATAATACACGAATATAAAAAACAAAGTTTATAATAAGAATAATTTTTTTAAGATTCTCACACTTAGTAGATCTAAATCAATTTTGATGTACTTAATAGATTGTACTGAATATTGGTTTTCAAGTTCAGGAAAAAAATTGAAATTGTACGAAAGTGTTAATTGGTACTTTCATATTATATTGTGGTATAGTATATTGTATTATATTGGGTAATATTATATTATGTTATGCAATGTTATTATTGTAGTATTAGTATTATTAGTAGTATTATATTGGGTTGTAGTATACTTAAATTTTGATTACGATTTTAGGTTGAATTGTGCCATGTATTTTGCTGTAGTGAGGTATATAAAAATGTATATGATCGAAGAGGGGAGTCCTCGCCAAAGCCGGGAGGCAAGGCGATAATAAAATTATTATTATTTTAATTGGCACCTGTAATAGTTGATCGTTAATTCACGTTCAGCTCCAGGAAGAAAAATAACTGAATATTTCTCTGAGATTTCATTCAATACTATTTTAAGGATGATTGATTTTCATAACATCTATATTAACGTGTTTGAAGCATTCATCTGCAATAAACGGGCTGATCAACCCTTGAAACTCTAAAGATGTCCTATGATCCCCTAGGTTTTTATTCGGCACTTTCGTGTAAACTAATGTAGCGATGAGCGCAAAAATGACTGCAACGTGAAAAATAGCGGAACCAGAGTGTGACGAGAAGTCATCGCGTCAGTAATTGCAGGAAGCGGGCCGGTGAAAACTCTGTACCGGCTTAGACACACGGATGTTCATATCGGCGATTTATGCGAACCCGTTGATAAACTGCGGCTTCTGTTGGACTAGACCATGGCCCGCGTGACGAACGAGCCCGGCCACTTGAATCGAAAGCCGAGACAATCATTTAAATTTAATTAAACCGGAACGAATTTACGCGCGCTACCGACGCGCTTTTAAATTCACTGAAACTGACCGCCTCCTCGCCGCGGTTATTTACGTTCTCTTCCTCGAACAAAACTCGAAATGGACCTCTTCTTGCCGTTTCCGCAACTTCGATTTCCTAAATTCCGTTTCCATTCCGTTCTACAAACGCTAGGACAATTCTAAAGCCCCATACAACCGTCTACTTAATTACATTGAACTCTGTCGTAGGCAATCGTCTCTTTGAAGAAAACCAGTATTTATTTTCCAGAAAACTCGGCAAGCTTTACTATCAGAAGTATAAATTTCCTCCCTACTTTATTCTACGGAAGGTAGAACAATTGTGATGACTAGATTGCGGATTTTAATGCAAAATAAAAACTGCCTGAATTAATTGCAAGATGCAGGGAGTATATAGACATTTTTCTTAATAATTTGAATGGAACTAATACAGCAGTATTTTTAAATGTCTTAAATATTTTCAATGTTTTATATTCGATCTACTCATTTTTATTATAAATGCATATTATTCACAGTCTAGTGATGACTCATAGAACCATTCATTTTTAGTTTTTTTTTTTAAAGCGTAACAGTAAGAAGTCCTCCTTTTGATAAAGACCAACATTTATTTTTTTAGAAATCCGTAGCAGAAATCTTTGCTACTTTTCTGGGCTTGATGTACCTGAATTCTGTATGTCGAAAAAGGAAAACCATTTTATCTACTTTCCCGTCTCGCAGATGATTACACAACATTCTAACCATGCCTCAGCCCCACAGATTAATAACAATAATTAGCCCGGACTCCAGAACGCAGCCTCGCAATACCACAAAGACTGTGTCCCCGGCAAGACACAATTAACCCCGTATCAACGATCCGTGTCGTCGTTATCCGGTCAGCTGTTCCAAGGGTTAAAGTTCTAATTAACCATTCCGCGGGAATTTTTGCCAGAAAGATAAATCTCCGCGTGCAATTGTCTTATTTAGGCAAACGTATCCGGTAATCCTGGACGCGTCATTTTCGTCGCGAAACGCGTAATCCTGAACTCGAGGTCATTAAATGGCGGCGTTGGTGCGACCGAGAGCAGTATCTTTCCGCGTTCGTATCCAGCGCGAAATTAATTAGTTAATTAAGCAACGCGCGATGGTGTCCATCCAATTAAATCCCGCCGGTGAATGCGCAGACTCGACAACCGGGAGAAGCAGATCGCTTTACAGGCAACTTTCTGGCCACCCTCTCTTCCCTCTCACAGAAAGAGAGAGAGAGAGAGAGAGATTCTCTCTGATCCTCCCCCCTTTGTCTCTTCATCTCTCTTTCTCTGTCTCTCTCAGCAGACAGCAACCGGCCATCTCTCTCGTCGGCTGTCTTCCGCTTTCATCTTCGCACTCCATATCCACGGGTTCGGGTCCCTCATGTGCCGTGCAGTCACGTGAGCCACGTGTCTGCCATACCTTTGCGTCTCCCTTCATCCCTTGACACTATACCACCGTAAAGCTTCCTCGATTTTGGCGTTGCTCGACTCTACGTGAAAATATCCACGCGATGCCCCGCTCTGACCCCGTAGCCGATCCGCCATCTTTCGTAGTATCATTTGCTTAATTAAGCGAATCCATCATTCTGTTAAAGTTTTGTAACCCTGGCGCACTGGTCACCAAATTGGGACATTTGTATCTTGAACCTAAATTGGAACTGTGCTGGCATTCTGTATTTTAGAGAAAATCTAGTTTTCACACTCGTGCACATGTAAATACCGATTAATGATAATAGATTAATGTATTGCTGCAAGAATAATTACTAGACTGGGGATCTTCATGCAAAATAAAAATTTTCTGTATCACTTACAAGAGATTGAAGCCAGATATACATTTACTTATCATTTACGTATAATTATTCGTCAATCCTTTTCATTATTCTACTGTTTCAAATTGTGCATACCCATTTTGTTTATGTAAATGCATGAAATCCATAGTATAATGATTAATGTAACCTGATTCATTTAACACTAAACCTACCAGCGCCGGTCAAATATCCGCTTTCAGATTTTATATTTTACAATTATTGAAGTTATCGTGATGCTTCCACTGGAAATGATTATGCAAACTTATTTATTTAAGTATATATTATAATAAAAATGGCACAAAATCTAAATGATTTTCTCGCATTGATGTGCCGTCTTTATAAGGGAGCACAAACTATTCACTTCTAATGGTCGGTAGCTTTAGTGTTAAATTTCTTTAGAATATCGGTAAGGTTTTAACGTTTTCATTATGCCATTTCCAACCGGATTATTAGCATTGTCGTCAAGTAGCAAATCACGGTTACGTTTCCACCCCATCTGACGACTCTCCTTAATGGAGAGCTCCCCGAGAGAGAGAGAGAGAGAGAGAGAGAGAGAGAGAGAGAGAGAGAGAGAGAGAGAGAGAGATCGCCGCAGAAGCATTCCAATTTCAGCGAGCGAGTCGTTTGATTAACACGCGTTAATTATTTCTTCCCGATGCGTTTTTACTGCGCGGTCGGCCGGCGGCGTGGCGCGCTCGTCACGCCTTCAGTATTGACGGAAGAGTTATTACTTCATACCATCCTGGCCACTTCGAGCACGCCGTTCCACGGGATCGCGACGCTCGCGCGGAATGATCGATCGATGATCCTTAATTATTCCTTCGGACGCGAGAGAAAAACGACCACCGTCGCGACGATGAGGTACCCCGCTGAAACATTCGACTGTGCGGTTAATAGTCTTCGGAGGTTCGAGAGACCAGCATGATCGGAGTCTTTCGACCCTTCCCATAGAGTTTGATGACCCATTCACCCATTCGAGTCGCTATTAATTAACAAGAAATTTCTGACAATTAAAAAAGATGGCTGCGAAACATTGCCGATATGACATTAAAATTATTACCGTTACTTAAAAACAGGAGACTCAGGTGTATAGATATTTTTTAATAGCTGCATGAAGGGTTCAAAATGTGTACTAAACGGGAACTTCTTTTAATCATTTAAAAATTTTGATGAATGATTACTGGCCTGTGGATTATACGGATTGTAATAGACTTTATTACTAAACGAGCACAGTGATGCCAGAAACACCCAAAACTGGGTGGATTTTCCTCTCCTCCTTTTCCCCTTCCACTATCCCATTCCACTACCTGAGCACACTTCAACGTCCCCTTCTAAGACCGTAGACTAGTCACGTGACGTGCCGCGCAACGTGTCACATATTACTCTGGTCATCAGAGAGGTGGTAAACTGTATTCCCCTCGATTTAGCCGATCTGCCATCACTGAACGAGCGTCTTGTACAAGCCCATTTTCTCGACAGTTGTTCCCCAGTGCCATACCAACCATCCATTGCCAATATCACACATTACACTAATCACTCGTTACAAACATCACACATGACATTAATACCAACCTAGCGACGATTACGCGACGATGACGCTTCGTGGACAGACGTCTACTATTTTACATTGATCGTAGCATTGAAGCGTACAGCAAGCAATATTTTAATAATAGAGTACGCGTCTTTGACACAACACCCCGTGGACGGAGGGCCTTACACTTCTTACAAGATCAAGTGCAATAAATAGCAGTGTCTTTCAAAGACTACGACGAATACAAAGAATAGTCACTAGATTGTGGATCGTTGTGCAAATATAAATGTTCTGGAGCAATCTGTAGAAATTGTAAGCAGAACAAAAATTTGTCACCTCTATTAGATTGTGTTCCAAAGTGCCGAACAAATTTTTTTGGTCTTTCTCAAATGTTTTAAACGTGTTAGAAATTAGATGAACCATTTCTGAACTAGTTTTTCCGAAGAATGTATCTAGTTAATGTTGCTTCAAGCAATTAAAATATTATTGAAGAATGACCAAGAGGGATCGACATTTCAATGTTTCGAACATAATACAATACTTAATAGAAGAAACAAGATGTCCATCTTCTTCAGAACACGATTAATCTAGAACACGATTAATTCTAGCTACTTTTTCCCGACGAATGTATAGTGTACTTGCTCACTATTTCTTCGAGCAACTACAAGACTATCGAAGAACGACTAAAAAATTGCGCAACTCCGATCTTTCCTTATAGAAAAAGAATCTTCCCAGCAAACCTGCAACCAAAATTAACTGCACGAGGTTCACAATCCTCAAAGACCTTAGTATGGGAGCGGCGTCCCTGAGGTTCGGTCTCTTTAAATAACAGAATATTGCACCGAGAGATTTAACAGGCGACAGAGACTGAAACAGAGTGTAGAGAACGAGAGACCGAGACAGAGAGAGAGGAAGACAGGGAGCGGTCGAACGAGCAGACAGGGAAAATGATGGGCCGAATGAAACTCGGTGTGAAACAGTGGGTAAATTTTAGCGCGAAGAAACAAAGCGTTTGTTGCCGGTGGACGAGAAGAGAATGAAGAGCAGCGGGGACAGTAGGTACGACCAGGGGAGGCAAAGAGAGAGAGAGAGAGAGAGAGAGAGAGAGAGAGAGAGAGAGAGAGAGAGAGAGAGGTACACGGGCGGAGAGGTGAATCGCCGGAGCGATTTGTCCCGTCTGTTAATTAGTGAAAAAACGGAGTATGAATCTCGAGCGATCGTATATTACCGCGGCCGTAATGGATGGGATTACAGCTGCTGTGTTAAATTAAACCGACCGGCGGCCGCGGCTACGCTACAGTACGTTATGTAGATATAGCTGCACGCTAACCCGTGGCGCAGGGGGGTTAGGTTCCCTTCCTCTATCTATGTATTACCCATGTACAGCAAGTACAGTTACCTATAGTATTTTCCCCCGTGCCTCAACCCTCTCCTCCCACCCTCTCTCTCTCTCTCTCTCTCTCTCTTTCTCTTTCCTATCTCACTTTCTCTTGTTCTCTTCGGTTGTCCAAAGACAGAGATAGAGTTATCCAACCTGGAGAGCGTTCTGGTCTCGACGACAACGACGACAACACCAACGTTCTCTCGGTATAATTCGCGGAAACCCGGGCCACGTTACGCGTAATTATTTCCGTCGACGTATCGGTCCCTCGAACTTCGGAAGACACCGAGATAGCAACCGTCAGCGGAGGAAATCCGGAAAGCGAGTCGGATTTCCAGCGGAATTGTACCGACAGAATGGGAGCCGGTCTCTGTTTAGGCGAACAGAGCCGGCCGCTCGGTTATAATTCAACGCGCTACCCTCCTCGCGGGCTTTTAGAGAGGTTGCGACAATGCGGAGGCTGTCCGCTGTCCCCTGAAGAAACGAAATGATGATCGGTCTGCGGAAATGCTGAAAAAATTATTGTTGTGTCGTGAAATTCTTCGCACAGGAGCTTCGATGAATCGCGACTTTCACGCGCAGAATTAACCTTACTTGAAGAGTTAAGATGAGTCGATTGTAGAAAGGTTTAAGAAAACTGCGTGGATCGATGGATTAATGTGTATATGTCTAAGTGTACTATATGATCGGACAGAGTGAAATCATGCTGCTTTTTTTAAGTGAAACTTCTTTAGGTGCGGTAGAAGTAAAACCGAAGAAACGATGAAACGACGAAACGATGAAACGATGAAACGATGATACAATGGAACGATGAAACGATGAAACGATTTAGTAAAACATCGACGCGGTAGGAGTAAAAACCTCGACACGATAGGAGTAAAAACCTCGACGCGGTAGGAGCAAAACCGATCTGGCGATGAAACGATGAAACGAAATTCTATTCTATTAGCATATATGGTTGAGGGTTCGGCATTGCTTAATAAAGATTATGATAAAATTCCAATGATACTAAGTGGAGATTTCAACGTGAACTTTGCATCGGAACAATCAAAATTATTAATAGAATTTTTTAGAAGTAAAGTAAGATTGGAAATAGTAAATAATCGTAATGAAGCGACAACAAGATCAGGAACAACTCTCGATGCAGTATTTTCAAGACATTTAGTCAAAATTGAATCAAGAATATTTATATCATATTTTAGCTATCACAAGCCAATTGTTTCAATAATAGAATCATAGAAAATTAAATGTCATACAGTGTTAATAAAAATTCGAAAAAAATTAAAGAAAGAAGTTTTACTTCAGCCATGTGGTCTAAGCAAACACCATTTCTTTTTATGAAGTTCGGTGAGTGGGTGGTCGTACCTAGGGGCAGAAAAAGCTCCTATACCGACTAGAAATGAAAATTAGATAAATATCGGTATGACCAGCTTGGGTTGTTTGGGAAAGATGTGAGGTTAGTATTTGAGAAAATTTTCAAAACCATAAGACATGAAAATACATAGGTATGGGCTTCATGCGGGTTTGTCTAGAGAACATGTGGTGAAGTGATGTAAGTAGAGCGGAGATTTGGTAGCTCAGTGGAGCATCAAGTAAGGGATGAGGTGCTCTGTCGGAAAGGCGGGGTCAAGGTGATGTTAGTGGATATTGTTTTGTAAGGGGTGAGTGCTCGCGCTAGCGGGAATCGCAATTTGAAGTGAAATCATGCTGTGCATAAAGATTTCTCGTTTAGCTACAAAAACTATTCTGTGGGAGGATTCGCGATTAGCCAATTGGCTTTAAGTTGAATTTGGGCAACGTCCTTTTGATCTACGAGTCACCGCCCACTACCCGGCTTGTGGGGGTAGAACATGGCTCGCTACGGACGGGCCCCAAGCGGGGGGAAAATGTCGGGGTTTTTCCAGAAACCTTAGGTGTCTCGTAAGCGGACACGACCAGGTACTACTGGTGGCTTGGAGTGCTATATGATTCGGTTTATGACTACGCTGGCTAGGGGTCCTGTAGGTGCACGTGCTTGCCAAGTGTGTGCAGCTTATAAAACACCTTCCAGGGTCCTGCCTGAAATAAATGTGTTTTGGCTTAACCGCTTAAGTAAATCTGTTTGTCATAAAATAATTATTCATTAATGTTTCGGAGCGAACAATTATCGTTCTCTGGCAATTTCTCGCTTGATCATCAGAAGCTCGTATTTTCACATCACATTGATTTCGTAGGTGTTATTTCATAGTATTGGGAAGCATACATTGATTTTTAGGGAATGTATGCCATGTCTTCAATTTTCTTCATGTTTTACGAAGATATATGAAGTTCGTAAAATGTCTCAATCTTGCGGATTGTCATTAAACATATGGGAGAACGGTAGGAAAATAATTATTTCTTAGTAGTTAAATACTTGTAACCATCAGGAGTCTGTTTCCCACCTGAAGAATGTCAAATTCATTTTGTACACGACGGTATTTAACATTGTAAAGCATCCATTGATTTTTAGGGATTGTATGACTCGTCTACCTTCAAATTTCTTCATATTTTCCGATGAAGATATGTTAAGCTTAATAAAATGTCTTGATGTCGAGGACTATAAAGACTGACATTAGACATGTGGTGATAACGAACGTCTTAGTACATTGTCAATTTTGCCCGCATTTCTGTCCAATCTCTTTACTGGATCACATGACTTAAATGTACATTCTGTTAGCGAATATTATCTAATATATCCAAGATTTTTGTTGTCAATATGCTTGTGATTGTGCATTTTATCCGTCACGTACATATGCATATAAGGAATCGTTCACCGAAGTATCAATTTTAACAAATTCCTTTGAACCCTGTGCTTTAATTCCTTTAAAACAGATTATCATAGTAATAACTTGCTTTTATTCATATACTTGCTGTCAGGCTAGGCTTATTCTTAAAAGAATTTTGGATTTTCTTAGTGGAATACAGTGTGTACTGTCTCAACTATTTTAAATGTTGCCAACTACATCGAAAACGAGTTCTTCTTAGCTCTGAAGAAATAAAACACTTCACAAGTCTCGGAAATCCCTTGAACATCTATAATTTACCCATCAGAATATTTTAAATACAAGTTTCCCAGTAAGAAGAATCATGATACATAAAACTATGAAACACCCAGAGCAAAATCGTACAGCAGGTCGTAATTAACGTTGAACCGGCGCGGCGTCGCTCGAAGATTCATGCAGCGTCCGGTCGTCGTCGGCTACCACGGCGACAGTTTTTCACGCGATAAACTAGTCATAGCGATCCAGTCGGTCGGTCAGTCGAGAGAGAGAGAGAGAGAGAGAGAGAGAGAGAGAGAGAGAGAGAGAGAGAGAGAGAGAAAGAGAGACTGGGTCCGTTGGAAATGAAAGCCGTCAAATATTTCTTCGTCACGTCGGCCGGTACTCGAATTACTTTATTGCAACAATAATGAACGCAGTGGCGGCGTGGCGCGTTTCGCGCGGATATCAGCCATGCATAACGGATGAGAATCCAGTAGCCGGGGTGTCCAGTATATGTATGTATACACACCACGAACAGAAGCGTACACCCGCCTCTCTAGGAAGCTTGATATATCCCGCGTAATTGCGTCGGCCGGCGTATCAGTCGTTAGTCGGCTCGCCGGCTGAAGGATGCGGATGGAAAATGGCAATAAAGCAGTCCCGGCTGAATGGTCCTGGCACTCTTCCGTGCAATTATTGCGCAATAAGGGGGTGAAGCACGTGTTGCGACCGGTCCCCGGCTGTTTTGACCCGTCCGTGATTTACATGGGCCCTCGGTCGAGAGCTATCCTCTCAATTAATTAACTAATCAACCGCTCGCCGAAAGAATTCGAATGGCCATCGGTCTTCCAGGACGATCGCCAGGATTTTTGTCGCGTCAACTGGACTCTTCATTCTTCGAGCGAACTTTATTAGTGTAGCTGTGTGTGCTGTTTTTTTTTTTAATATTAGCCCTTCAGCGACCTTATCTTTGGTGTGACAATGATTTTATTCTAGCTGGCCCTACGTGCGCTGTGATTGGATAAGCATTTTGTTCTGATAGTATCTACGTACAATGTGACACGATGAGAACTATATTCTGGAAGGTTCGAAGACTAAAGGAGCAAGGATTTTATTAGATTTAGATCCAGCAGCCAGTCTGTCTGAACAACAATTTTATTCTGTAATAGTAGACCTTATGTACAGTGTAGCTCTACAATGATTTTATTCTAGTAGGTCCTACATACAATATTACTGGAGAACAATTTTGTTCTATTATTGCCGTAGGTCCAAAGTTCGTTATTCTACTATAGTAGGTTCAATTACAAGGCTGCATGAACAACGACTTCATTCTATAATAATAGGTCTAATGGGCAGTCTGCCTGGACAATGATTTTATTTTACACTAGTAGATTTTGTATACAATGTGACTGGACAACGATTTTATCCTAATAGGTTCTATGTATAGTTTGACTCGATAAGGATTTTATGCCAGTAGGTCCAATTATTAGTGTGCCTGAACAACGATTTTATCCTATTATAGTAGGTCCAATGACCCGTCTGCTTGCACAACGATTTCATTCTATTACAGTACATCCAATGATCAGTCTGTCTGGACAACCATTTTATTCTATAATAGTAGGTCCAATGACCCGTCTGCCTGGACAACTATTTTACAGCACACTAATGATGATTTCACCAACGAATCTTTCTTCTTTACAGTGGCTCAACATTTTCATATGAAGAAAGTAGCACAATTCAAACTTGACGTTCTAACGCAGATCGGCTGGAGACCAAGATCCAAATCCTCGAAAATCGAACCAACCAGTATCGAAGCCAGTTCAGCGTTATTTTATGGCTGGGCATTGATTATTCAGAACCGTAAACTCCGCGACAAGTATGAGGATTTAGTGGCCGCCTGGGAGCAGGGAAGTCGCAGACTCTTCCGGAAGCCATCGAATCCTTTTTGGCGGGCGGATAAGGGATCGTCCGCTTATCTCGATAACACAATTAGGTGGCCGCGCCGGACCGGAAGGACAAATCTCTTTTATCTGTGCCGGGGGCAGATCGAGGAATTTTCTTCCTTGTTCCGGGGGTGTAGAGGTTAGAAACGTGTACCCTTTTATACGTGTGAGAGGTGAGCGCACACACATAGTGGCGAATAGTATAGCGGCGCGAGCGCGTTAGAAGAGGGGTGCTCGAGAGAGGGAACCTGGGAAAAGAAGAGAGAGGCCGCGGAGGCAAGGAGAGATAGATTACTCCGCCATTCTTGCAATTTCCCTGTCGTATCGAGGCTCGTAAATTCCCGGTGAAATATGCGAAGGGGCGCCTGCTGCGGGCATTACGTTGCTGCTCTGCTCTGCTCCCTTCTCTCTCTCTCTCTCTCTCCCACTCTCTCTCTCTCTTTCTCCCTTGCTTTCACTCTGTCTCTCTTTCTCTCTCTCTTTGCTCACCCGCGCCACCCGTCTACCTTCCGCCCTTTACTCGCCTGATAGGGGTCGCAAGGGGTACGTCTGCCCCGGCAGAGCCAAGGCCTCGACGTATCACTGGCCGGGGTGCGAAATATCCGGAATTAGCGTTATCTCACGGAATCGCCTTGGTGGATCCTGGATTTCGGGCCGACGCTTTTATCCGACCGACATCGCTGACTCGGCGCACGGAAAAACGGCTGTTGTACTGTTTAGTAGCGGGCCTACGCGCCCGAGACCGTTCTAGGTCATTAGGGTAACTTCTAATCGCGTGACTGCGGTTTTTGCACGTTCATAGACGTCGCACACCTTCGCGGAGAAGTTCGATGGCATTTGGCTTTACTTATGGTGCCTCCGATTTATCGAAACCGTTCACGCTTCTAATCGTTTCCTGCTACCTGTAATTAGTCATCCTCTTCATCTTCGCCTTGTTTCTTCTTCAGCTCTGCAATTCTTCAAGATATTCTGTGACATCTTCCGCATCATTATAAAATAGGATATAATAGGCAATTCACAGAGTTTAGCTTCTTTTATATCGTTCCTGGTACATTGAAACGACTAACACAGAAAATAAAATTCTAGGTCTACATTTATTTCTAGAGGTTCCAACAGTAGTTCATTAGGCACGTGTTTAAAAATCCTTGAATCGAAAGAAGTAGATTTTAATCATCCGAAAGATACTCCGGTGGTTTTAAGAAGATCCAAGGGGTAGTTTAGAAAAAGTTCATTGTGAAGTCATGATCACGAGGGCGACGTTGCACCCCTCAAACGAAACATCTTGACGATATAAAGTAAAACTCAATCAAAACACATTATAAGAATTTAGAAAAGATATTTCATTAAAAAACAGCCTCTTATCCATATTTTTCGATTTCAACTTCCATTTATCCAACAAGTGAAAAGATCGTATAAACATTCTACCACCCATTGCAATGCACTAACTGCTTGACCAAGACACCGGCAACAATCATTTAAAAAGACCAAAATAATGTATTCAATTTCGCAGTGACATTACTGCTTTCAAAATAATGTTCAATATTTCTTCTGTCATTCTGAATTTTATTCGATCAACTTCCCAAAGAAGTTCTTACTGCTTCACTGTGTGAAAGGCTTTGGTAGTCGCTCAAAATTGTCAGTTCCATCGGCAAATCGATCTCAGCCGAACAGCAAAAGGGTGGGCCCGAGTACCGCCGTCTCATCCAGTGTTATAGTATTTTTATTTCGCGATATTCCGAAAGTGACTTTTTCCCTCGGCCCAAGGTAAATCATTCCGATTGGTTGGATAGCGGATGTTGGATACCGGGCGGGCCAGTGTTATTGCTTATCTGAAGAGCGGCCTTTTTTGCGCGATAGCGGTTGCCTTCACCATAGGGCAAGGATCTAAATCGGAGGGTTGGCGAGCCGAGTGGCTTTCAGATACGAGGGGGAGGTGTTTGTCAAGACGACAGCAGAGAGGGTAAAGCCTGCGGTGGCAGATAAGGGCAGAAAGGAGCAACGAGAAAGAGAGAAAGTCGGAGAGAAAGACAGAGAACAATCGGAGGGAAGTCGGAACCACTTTTTCGTGGCGGGAAGAACGAAACCGAGCCTATATCACCACAGCCACCGCCGCCGCTGCAATTCGGCCCCTATATTTAATTTCGCTGGTTTGGGGATTGTGGATGGAATAGGTGGTAGAAACGGCCGGACGAGCAGGAATCGTCGTTTAATCTAACCGCGATCCTATCTTCGCTGGAATTTATCATTCGATAAATTGCCTGAAACCCACCCCGTAACTCCAACATCCCTCTGACGTTGTTTCATCGATTCCTCCAAGACGATTGCCCGTAGCAATCATTTTTATCAACCGTCTATGCTGTCTACGTAAGAACGACCATCTCTACTGAATTAAAAATTTTCATTTCCGTTCACTCCATTACAATTCCGATTTCATTTTCCAAATTTTCTATGGGATCCCCTAATCGCTAGTTTCAACCCTGCTGGGCCTTCAATTGATCTATCATTCAAAATATTCCAAAGAAAAATGAGTATTGCCCGTAGAATTCATATTTATCAATTTTCTATAATGTCTATGTAAGAAGAACCATCTCTAGTGAATTAAGAATTTTATCCCATCGTGAGATCGTCAAATTTCCTACTCTTTCTTCAATCGAGCTATCATTAAAAATATAGTTGAGAAAAATAAAGATTCGACTACAATCCCGTTTATAAGTCACTGGATACCAGCTGCTACGCTAAAAAATATCTTGATTATTATTACAATTCTCATAATTAGTGGGGGCGCCTACTGAAGCTTAATACTATACACTTCTCTTACAACAAAATAAAATATCTACTAGGTATTCTTCTGTGATCAATATACAAGTGTTAATGTATCTGTAATAAATATAAATTTATTATTAAAAAACAGATCATACAAAGGGGTTCGATAAAGTGATATATATCCGTACATAATAAAAAGTTAAATGAGTTCAAGTTGTTGATTAGAGATTTAAGAAAAATCTCTTAGTGCAAGTACTTAATGCAACAAGCTCGTTATCAAGGAAGCTGATTACACGCTGCTTTGGCCAAAAGTAAAGAAATTTTCTGATGTATCCAGGCAATTTCTCGTGGCGGGACGTCACAGAGATCGTCAGGAGCGTGTAAAAATAAATGAATAGGACGCCGCGGGCCCTATTCAGGGCATAATGGTTCCTCGAGCTCCCCGGGAGGTCCTAGAAGGGGTCAACGGGGTAATTGGTGGTTTATGAATCGTAGTGCGCCTCCTCTCCTCGCTGGTTTCGGTGCCGGGCTTCACGGCCACGACTATTTCCGTGTAATTCTCACACCCTGCTTTCCTCTTAACTTAATGTTGTTTCCCTCAGTCCATTAAAAGCTACGCCACTCGGCTCGTTTCACTTCCCACACTGCGGTTGCGGCCTTGTGGTCGCACTTGCTCTCCTGTCTCGGCCTCTCTCTCTCTTCTCTCCTCTATTCGCTGTTCTCTTTGCCGACTCTTTCGCGCAGAGAGCCGGCGCACGAGGAGCCCGTGTTCCATTACCCTTCTTTGCCAACCTGTTCTTACCTGTTCCTCTTCTTGCGAGCCGGGGCAACGAAAGTGTCCTGAACTTTTTGCCCTGAACCGCGCCACGCCGCGCGAACGCTTCTTACACACCGGCCTGTTACTTACGGAGAATAATAGTGTCGTATCACGGAAGCCGGTGCCCCGTTACGACGCCCGTTGGAATTTAATTAACACGATTTAATTAAAAAAATGATTCACCGCCCCGCTTTTGTATCTGATTGCCTCCCCGGATACCAAGATCATTCTGGGTCGCCATTGTCCACCGGACCTTTATTCGAAAGAAGTTATCGGGCTCTGCTCTTCCTGCAATACTCTCCATTATAGTCGCCCTTGGTAACACTTTACTCACCGACAGTCAGTTAACTGCATGAGGAGGGCTAGCCATCATTCAAACTTCGTCAATTTGATATATTCATTAAGTAGAAGATAATAGCCTGCTGTTAATAACAAACATGTGGAGACATTTATCTGAGATCAAATCGATGGAAGGCTAGAAGTACTTGAAGTGATTCATTCTTCAAATCCTTATCAATAGACCGTAGATCTTTATGCATCATAAAGATTGTCTGACTTCCTTTAATAATTTTGCTATCTAGATCGAAAGTAATACATTGGACATTTCAATTCTTTTAATCTCCCTGTACCAAATTACAGCTATTCATTTCTGTCACAACTGCATAAAGTCTGTAGTCTACTTACCAAAATTGCATAAATAGAGGTGATAGTATTCGCTGCGACTTTAATTGCAGTATGCGCACGTGTGAATGAATCATTAGAACGATATAACGTAACAATTTCACCAGATCCTTATCTGAAAGCAAATCTTCCATCAAACTTGTTCCAGATTAGGGCTCAGTCATGCAGAAGCTTATGAGCAAGTTCCCAAGTCGAAGCACTAAGCTACTCACATCTTCAAGAACCTCAAGTGTAAAAGCCATTGCCAACCATAAAAAGTCAACGTGGAATAGTAGTAGCATCACAAAATCCTCAAAGCCCTCAGCAAAATAAATCATCTAACCCTCCAGCAATAACCTGAGATCATAATCAAACGCAGAGTTTCCAAAATGAGTTCCTAGGATTAATTTCCGCGGAACACGAAGCATCTTGCATTCCAAGCGCGTCGCATTCCAGGTGCAGCGTCAAAGTAACCGTAAACATAATTACCGTGGGTCATCAATCTGAATTCGCGGGCCAGGTCGCTGGTTGATTGGCCAGGTCGGAATTATACCTTGCTGTCCTGGAGAGTCCGTAGGTTGTAATGTCGCCGAGACTAACGACGAGAAACCAGTATATTAACCGCGGCGCTGGTAGCGAAGCCTAGGCTGTCAGACGGGTGTTCTGTTAGAGGGTGACCGGGCGAACAGAAGAGGAAGAGAGTGTCGAAGGGCGGCAGAGAGGGTGACCAGAAGGGTAGAGAGTGGTAGCAGACGAGAAGAGGTCGTTCGAGTTGGTTCTCGGCTTGATATCCCAGCTACCTGGCGCGCGCACACACACACGGTAATATGCTAGGCAGTGCACTACGTAACAGTGAACTCGGTATTCAGGGTTAGGCGAGCACGTGTAGAACGGTAGCGCGCTTTCGGGGTTGGCTGGCGGCGCGACATCCGCTGCAAAGGGGGCGGTGGGTGCGAGGACTGGAAACTCGGACACGGCGGCACCGATGACAAACGGCATCACCGGTTGGCACGCCGCTACGATACCGAGATCCATAACTGTCATCACTTCGAAACTGGATCTGGGAGGATTCAGATTGCCCGTGCACACCTCGCCGACAGGTTGCGAAAATCGTGAAACGTGCTGAGTGATTGAAACGTACGCCCCTCACGATACCCCGAACGCCGTGATCTATTGTGGGTCAGTGGTAACGAGATGGACGGGCGAGACTCATGATCCAGAACGATTTGAGTACTCCGTCTTTCATTAAAAATATGGCGGACCATTTAAGTGGTGCACTGTTTTCTATGTTCTTACAAAGAAAATATTTTACTTGTGCTTATTTAGGTTGAACTTATGTTAGATGATATTGGCGACATCAGGTCCTTGCATTGTATTCTTAAATGTATTATATTAATCAGAACCATGTGTATTTAATCCTTGAATGTATTATACTGATCAGGTTCATGTGTATTTCATTCTTGAATGCATTACAGTCATCAGGATGCATTACAGACCATGTATTTAATTCTATGAACTTGCAGACGAACAATTTAATTATCGTAGTAACGAAAGATCAACATACATATTTATATTTTCTCAGATCTAGCGACTTCGATATAAGTTCTAGCTTCCCGAAGAAAACATTTAAAATATTTTGAAAATCCTCGTCCACAGAGATTTAAGTTGAGATTCTACACTGTAGACCATCGTATACTTAAACAAGACAAAATATTAAACGGAAAGTGGCAAAAGTAATTTTTATTACTGAAGCAGTTAAATGTACTGGTAAAGCCTGTCACATTGTTACAACCGACCCAAAATTGAATCTCACGAATTCTGGCGCCATTTTGCAGAAGCATGGCACAATGTCCATAGTAAATTGCACACGGCAAAAGAATAGAGACGATAATTGCCAGGTTGAGATCTTACTATTCAAACGCGATTTGCATCGGTTAGCGCGGAGCTACCCCTCTTTCGAGTAAAGCGATCGTGAGAAACAAGAGAATGCGCCGGCTTCGACGTCTTCATCTTACAACTTTTTATCGAAGATGATGATCGGTTGCGCTTAACTGCCCGCTATCAGTGCAACGGCATCGATTTGAAAATTACAGGATTTAAGGGTCAACATCAGACGTGGGAAAGCATCAAAGTGCACGGATTTTGCATTTACGGACACGCGAACGATCGCGATATTATCCTAAAAGCCTGGAGCTAGCTCGACGAAGTCGGAAATTTCGTTTGAACAGGATTAATTATTTTTTCGGTTAATTAAAATCGTCGGACAGCTTCGTTTCGGTAGAGTCGCCATCGGCGTTCGTTGGGAAACTGCGAGATCAGTTTTAAATAAAATCCTAATAAAATGGGGGAACGATGCTGCTCACGACGAAACTTCGGCTGACAGTGAGTGACGAATGGCTTGCTCGCTGCGCCGACTATGATTGCTTAATTCGCATGCCGATGGTCGAAACCGGCTAGTCAGTCCGTTCTTATCGAGATCTTGCTTGGCGGAATAATAATTAACCGCGGTAGCGCGGCGTATACCGGCTCTCCGATCGACGTTCTTATCGGGTTCTAATAATTTCGGCATCGGGGACGCGCGTTGATTTTAATCGGAAAATAAAAATGGCCACCCGGACGTCGTCGTCGAGCCATCGACGTCCACCGAGGAGATCCTTCATGCGCAGAAAAATCCTCAACATCGAAAGGCATGTACTTGTCTTTTATTTCTCGCATGTTGCGCCGATAAACAAGATTGATTCGCGTCTCGCATGATCTTCCCGCGAGGTTTTGCCAGATGGCGCGTCGATCGCCCATTCGATCAATTCAATAAATCTCAGAATCCTTTGCTATTTAAGCATTCGTACAAAAAGAGATCAATTCTCTCCATTTGGTAGATTAAAGCGAACTGAAATGTAACTGATTTGCGGCCGTAAATTCGCAGAATACTTCACCGATAAAAGCAAAGTGACAGTAAAGCCTTCCGCCATCTTTGTTCGCATCAGTATCGCAGTGTCTGGATAAAAAGAGGTCGATTTCATTCGAATTGTTATATTCACTCAACTCCAATAAATCTCGGAATAATATTTAGGCATTCGTACAAAAAGAAATCGATTCTCTCCATTTATTCGCGAGGTGAAACGTAACTGATTTGCGACTATAAATTCGCAGAATACTTCACCGATAAACGCAAGGTGGTACTAAAGCCTTTCGCGATCTTTGTTCGTGTGAACATCACAGTTTTTGAATAAAAAGAGGTCGATCCTCTGTTTACGTCGCAAAATTCTCGATCGATTACCTCTCCATTGTGACGTTTAAATTAATGTTCTACGCTTGGCAAGGGTTTAAAAAATGGAAAAAGCCCTCGAAGAATGACGTTGGCGCATATGCTCATATCTCTCCGCTATAGGGGGAACAAAAAGGTGGCAGAGGAATATAAATGCTATTAATTTAGGCAAAGGAATCCATCGGCCCGTGAAAAGACTGTGCGTGCGGCGGAATAGGAAAAAAGAAAATTACACTGGCGCTCTTTCCGCTCGCATACCTACGACTGCTCATAGGGTTGCACCCTGGGGGCTATTGTCGCCGGATTCCATGGACCTAGGCACCGGCCATGCAACCATAATCTATTCAGGGGTAGGGCTCTGACGAGGCGTACACGCAGCGGCCCTAAACTCCGCCCTAATACTTTGGAAAATTGTGAAAAGTACGCGCTGGGGAGGCGATAAATTTCGTTTCATTAAATATTCTAATACGCGGGCCCCCCTCAGTGTCCACGACGACAATATTAACTCCGGAGGATCTTCGTAATTCGGTCGACGCCGACGAAATTACAAATTGAAATGAAAGACGTTTGATGGAGAGGCATATTCGACTCCGGAACTTTTCCACCGCCATTATAGTCGTCATTGACGAAAGGAAAAATTGAATTCGAAGTCGTAAATCTTCATCCTCGCTCCGGAGTCTACTAGGAAATGATTCCGGGTAGATCTTCCCTCATGGGTGGGGGTACGAACGTGATTAAGAGGCACGAAGGCTTTTCGTCGCTATTGCAGTCTCTTGGAAGAAAAATGGATTTTGTAAAATAGTCGGAACACTACTTGAGTCTGATTGCATATTCTTAAGAAATGACTTTTCAAAATTGTGTGATTGCTTCTAATTTAAAGAACAAACTTCGTCACAAATTAATTTAATGCAATTACTTTGATATTCAGTTGTTCGTCAGAATAGATACAAAGATTAATTTATTTCAACTTTCCTGTTTACATACTGGAGTAATCTGTTCATATAAAATTTCCTGTACCTATATTTATCAATCTTTGTTACTGTACTGCAAGATAATTGGAAACATAAAGTTTCTTTACCTTTTTTCAAACATTAGAGTATATTGACTTAAAATTCACAACGTAGAAATATTTTAATAAATTTCTACAGAATTTTTAGCAAAATCCCAAGTCAACACTTCGTAGTTTGTGGAATCAGGGTATTGCTGTAGGGTTAATTGTGGCACATAAATTTCGATTGGCTACGTTAAGAGGATTTTAAGAACGTTCCCATCAGGCTGCAAGCACAAAGAACATTTCGCTCGTATTGTCCGGTTGACTTGATTAAGCAGTATAAATTATATACACCATTTATAACCCGGTAAAAAGACCAGGCAGCTCTAATGGGCTGCCTTCGAGTCTCCGATTTTGCTGTTCTAGACGAGGGCGAACAGTTCTAGGTAAGAGACAGAAGGAAAAAAAGCCTGCGCGATGCGTCGGATAACGTAATGCAGGAATGTCGCGCTTCTGGTTTTTTTTCGTCGCTGCTAAGTAAGAATGAAAGCGCGCTGCCAACGTGTAACTATGCGAAGGAAATGTGGGATAAAGATTTGCGCTTGCCATCACATACGCGGGACAGAATGAACGAAGAGCAACGTCGCTCATTTACCTGCGCATACCGTAGAAATCTCGCTATAACAAAAGACAAAAGTATTCGTAGCTTGCACTCCAGACTGCATATCTTCCTCACTGGATTAAATCGTCATGTGATAATTAAAAAATTTAAACCATCGTTGAGACTGTTGTGGCAATTTAAATTTCAAACACAACTATACTTGAAACTATTTGTTGATATAATCATTCGTAAAAAGACTGAACGGATAACCATTTTTGGAGCAGGTTTTAGAACAGATTTTTCGATTCAGACATTTTTTGTGAACCCTGTGTAAATGAACATAAAAAGAAGCAGTCCAGGACTTTGAATCACTGAAAATTTTGTTTTCCTTTTTTTCCCGCAAACAGGATAAGTTTGGTAAATAATGATATTTCCGGGTTTTTTTCTTGTCAGAAAGTTAGTGGGAATTTTTCAAGGAAATGTCTAGAAATGCTACACGGTTCTAGAAAGGAATTTTATTAGGTTGATCGAAAAGTATTTCAACCCCTTGCCATTCAACGTCGAGTCAGACAAAAAATTGTGCCAAGAAGGTTGTGCCACGGAGAAACAAGGTATGGACAACGTGATAGTAGAATAAGAAAAATAGAAAAAATAAAAAAACAACGAATAGCGTTCTTATCAAAAATCCCACACAGCACAAAATTTTACAAATCCATTCGGGGGTTGAGTTGATTGTAAAAAAATTGAGAGGCTTGGCGAAAACTTGTGTGGGATGTAGAAACAAGAGATGAACAAGGCGATAGTAAAAGAATAAAAAAAGAGGCAGAGTAAGAAGATAATGGACGTGGTTCTTACAACAGGAGCTGCAGTGACGCGTGAAAGACACGAGCGTCGAATTCGCCCCGGGACACTTCTCGTAAGCCCCACCCCGTCAACCCCTACCCTCTATTCTAACCAGTCCCCCTTTTACCCCCGTCAGAAAATCCCATCATAGCAGGCTGGGGTTCGAGCGGGTCCATGGCACGTTGGGTCCACCATAGTAAATCAGGCAGTCGCAGGCGGTCCTTCTGATCCAGCCGAGCGGGCTGCCGTAAGACGCGTCAACTTAGCCCGTCCCACTCGCGCCCGTGTGCCCGGTTCCGCCACGGAAAGTAGTGAAATAACTCGTCTAAGTAACTCTATCTACCCCGTGGAATCGCTTATGGCTCATAAACGCCTCGTAACTTAGCCCGGTGGCACGCGCCCTTGAGAAATACTGCCGTACACACAGGCCTGAAGCCCACGAGCTTCGCAACCGCCGAAACCCGGGCTCGTCCACGGACCAATGCGGGGGCCAAAGTGTATTTTTGCTGTGCTAACCAGTGACCGATATTTTCGCGAAACTGCCAACGCGTGCCGAAACACCGCGAGCAACCCCGTGTCTTGATTGTTGACGATGGGGCGCGTCGATGCAAGGTAATTCGTCCACAATACGATTTTTTTATGTCTTCGAAACGATTTACTAGAAAATTGTATGATCTACTGTATAATTTTTGGTGTAAATTTTATTTTGGATTTTTAAATAGATAGACAACCCTTCATTTAATTCCTCAAACTAAGCAGGCTCAATTGATAAAGAATAATAGGCTGTGCATTTTTATGCATTTATAAGGTCTGCAAACTGATAACGTACAAGAAGATATGTGTAATAACTAGACTGCGAGTCTTCATACAAAATGAAAATTGTCTGCTACAGTTGCAAAAAATGAGAGCTGAATAAGCAATTGTTTCTTTCCGTAATGATTGTGTGAAGTTGGAAGCTATATTGATATTCTTAAATTTCTCATTGTTTTACTTTTTTCATAAATGCATAAAATCCGCAGTCTAGTAATAACTAACATTAATATTGATTCTATTATTCTTAGTATAAGATACATTATAGTTAACGCGATGGATTTTTATCTTGTTCAGATGTTCACAAAACAAGCTATGAACATTGCAATTTGCTTGAAGATCATCACTCTACTCATTGATTTATTTAACCCTTGTAAACTCCTCAAATATCCGAATCGTATAAGATTCGAATGGGTAGTCCACCTATTTTTGCTTCCCATCATAATTCAGTGAGCTGTGTACCATTCAAATGCTCATATTTTTACAATAGCTTCTATGATTGTACACAAATTTTCAGTAAAATATATTAAAATACTGTACTGCGGTATGTAAAAAGAGAAAGTATAATGATTGAATTCAGAATCAAATTCTTCTAACAATCGCACGAAAAGAATTCTAAATACACACTCACGAACATCAGAAAATAGAAATTAAAAATTTTACAATATGCAGTAGTAGAAAGAGGCGAATTTTCGTCCGAAGAGAGTATAGAAGCTAAACCGAAGATCAAATCGTTTTGAAAATGAAACGAAAGGACGTCTAACATTTAAAATTCCAGAGTGTTTATATCCACATACATACGCATAAATTATACAAATACTGGAATAAATATCAAATTTATATGCAAAGACTGGCTCGCTCCGTTCGCTAAGCAGCGATTAAAGTTATCAGCAGAACTTTTAGCCCAAAGCAGCGAACAAAGGCAAAGTACACAGCACCGTGCATAGCAATACGGTATCGAACGTTTAGCGTAGGTGGTTTTAATTTTTACCGGGCGCATGCACGAGTCATTAAAAACCCATTTGCAATTGCTTCGCGTCGTCATACGTCGCGTCGGCGCGTTTGAAGAACCGTTTCTGTCCTCGTTTCTTCATTGCTAGCGCGGGAGATAGTTCTTTAAGTCTTCACGTTGCACAATGTTGTTCCGCGTTAATTTGCAACGTAGTCCTGCTGCGATTCGTCAAGATAACGACCACGTATTTTTTATCACCGCGAAAACGCTCTGCAACCGTGTTGCCCTAATTCACAGGATGCTGGCAAAAAGAACACAGGTTGAAAACTATGCGTCCTATCGGATGTTTCGACGACGAGCGTTCTCTTTCTGTTTCTCTCGCGAATCTGTCTCGTGTAAATCGAGTTTTTCGGTAAGCGGGGCACGCGCGGCCGTTGCTTCACGGATTCCAGCCGTAATTCATGAAAGTTCATTTACAATAGATTCGTTAAAAACACGGATAATACCCCGGCGCGGCCGAGATTAATCATCGCCGCGCGGCGAACAAACCCGGCTATAGAAATTAATTAAAATTAATGAAGCGTAAACGGAAGTAACGATAACGTGACGGATCGGCGCATTTACAAGCAAACAGCCCCCTGGAATATCCTCCCCCCCCCCCTCTCACTCTCTCTCGCTCGCTCGCACGCTCGCTCGAAAAAGCCCCCCTCTCAGCTGTAATGCAGCCGGTGCGGCGCCGAATTTCACGAGATAGTTAAATCTCTATTGACAAAACATCATCGCCGCCCGGTCCACCCGCTAAACAAACAACCAATTCGTCGCTGGCATCAGCCGCCGCCGGTTCCAAGTAAACGAAAATTCATTATTCAAACGGCCATCGGTCCGGCTACACGAAAACAGTAGAATTTCTGGCCGATGGATTGCGTCACGCACGAAAATATTTTGTTGCGTTCACTAGTTGCCATTATTGATGAGTTCTTCGATTTACTGATTGAATAACGCTAATTCTTTAATTCTTTAATCTTTAAATAGTTATAATACGATCATTTGTATTTCATTTCACACTTTTCTTTGAGTTACATTTGATAAAGAATTGGGTAATTATACTATAGAAAAGGTCTGCGTACTCCGATTTTTATGAAATTTTAATATGTTATGGAGCAACACATTCTGAACAACTTTTTCCTTTTCCAATATAGGGCGGTCGCTATTAGTTTTCGAGATATTTGCAAAAAACTATCGGTAATGTTAATTTCATAACGTAAACCTCCTTTTTAGAAACACTGGGTGGGTGTGTGTGGTATTGTCGCTTCTCATCTCCACAACGTGTTTACAAACAAAAAATAAACAGATGCGGCCCGAAAATCCAGGAAATGGAATAACAGAAGAAACAAGCAGAATTAACTTCTGTAGATAACTCTGATCATACATAGATAGGCTGAGCTTTCAATTTTCAAAGACATTTCCTGGATTTTCGGGCCGCATCTGTTTATTTTTTGTTTGTAAACACGTTGTGGAGATGAGAAGCGACAATACCACACACACCCACCCAGTATTTCACACGCACCCAGTGTTTCTAAAAAGAAGGTTTCCGTTATGAAATTAACATTACTGATATTTTTTGCAAATATCTCGAAAACTACAAGCGACCGCCCTATATTGGAAAAGGAAAAAGTTGTTCAAAATGTCGAAATCGATAATATATTAAAATTTCTTGAGATAGAATGTTATGTTCTGTTCACTGATGGTACCACAACGGGTTGAAAACCAAATAATTAACAGAATTAAAAATTGATATTTTCAGAGCTCAATCAATGCCTACGAAAATGTACTAAGCTAAACAGAAACGTGCCAGACATGATAAAAGTTATTCAACCTCCATTTCAGCATGGGAAGCATATTAACTCTACAAATCTATGTTGGGGCTTGCTAACCTTCAAAGCATCAAACAGCAAAAATATAATAATTTTAATTTCACTTCTGTAATTTCTGGTCCGTAGTAGCGTCCTCAAGGGTTGAAAACGAACATAATGAACAGAAATGAAAATTAATATTTTCAGACCTGCTTCAGAATATAACCAACGCCTATAAAAGTGTGCAGAGTTAGAAAAAAAATGTGCCACCACTGACAATAGTATATGTAACAACGATCCTGTGTATTATCGGGGTTGATAACTCGTGGTGCATCCAACAACCAAAACACAATAATTCAAACTCTCCTCCATATTTTTCCTTGAACATAATATACTGAAAATTGCTATAGGACTTCTATAGTCCGAATACAATTTCCTGTTCCCCAATTTCCATCGACTTTGTTTCCAGGGGTTGAAAACGAAGATAATGAACAGGAGGCTTAGAGTAGACCGTAGTTGCTTAAATTCATGTGCAATAAATTCAAAAAAAAATCTTAACGAAGTAGGGACGGCGAAAAAGCATAGTGTGCCAGTTTTCCGGCGTCCTTCATTCTCGTTCGACCATCATCAAAGTTTTGGTCGCCGCCACCGCCGCCTATGGGGGTGGTTCGCGCGTGTGCGCGGAGGCGCACAAGCGGCCGTGTTTCCGCGTATATAAACGCGATACGTGTCCTGCGTTTACACCGTTGATGTATGTTCTCGGCAGCGATCGATCTCTCTCACACGAACTGCTAATTGTGCGGCATCATAACTCTCCGCGGCTCTCGCCCCCATCCCCTCGACACCGTTCTGTCTCTCGCCTCTCCTGCCGCCGCATCCCCATGGAACACACGCACCGACACACCACTTTCCGACTCTTCTCCTGCTTTACGCGCGAACCTGTGTATTATTTCTACACTTCCGCGCGCGCGTGCGAGCGAGCAAGTGGGCGAGTAAGCGAATAATGACTGAGCGAATTACATGGGTCGTAGTTGCTCCATAATGCTCGTATAGAATGAGAAAGCTGGATCTTAGCCGGCTACTTAGCTGGAACTGCCAGTTTTGTCCCGTCAGCCGGAACGCGACGAAAATTTGGCTTGTTAGAGCTCCGGGGCTGTTAGGCTACTCCGTACGTCTTCGAGTAATATTCCGAGCCAAGCTCGGTTGCGGTTTAATACGTTTTTAGCGAGTGATTATGAAGAACTTTATTGTATAGCGTTGTGTATGGACTGGGGAGGTCTGCTTCGTCCATAGATGTGATAGAATTGTATATTTAATATTTAATAAGGGAAGACTAAAATGTATCATACATTGTAGAGTATTTTTTCTAATAATTTTGACTGATCTGAATATTTTATCATTTTCGTATACATTATTTTAGTCTGAACGAGAAGTATACCAATGTATAACGTACTTGATGCTGTGAATAGAAAACATATACTTTAGTCATGAAGAGGTGGTGTAACAATAAAACATTACAATCTTAATCTATTTTCAAGTTCCGTAACTTCTCTAAACAATTTATAATCATGCGTTAATGTCTTGAAGAATATCAGTCAAAATTAGTGCGTTAAAAACTAGTCTCTCCCTCTCTTTCTCTTTAAAAATTATTTAAACATGTGTTAGTCTTTACAATATTGTATAAAAAAATTATATCGTTGTATTTAAGAGAGTCTACGGAATCGTTATGGGTAAGACCCATTCCCACAGCTTTTATAGTTAAACGAGAAAAAATTCTTAAAATAAAAGATGTGACGTTTTCTTGAAAATTAAGTTCCCCAAAAGGACATTGAAGAAAAATGGCTTTCGGGCTTGTATTTAATGTATTAGAATATATGTATAAGAATTCCGCACCGATTGTCGAAAAGGAAAGAAAAGTAAAAATTTGTTGAACAGTGTCGTCAGTAACACGAACGCTGTTTTCGGTTCGACGAGAGCGAGTTTAGATATGGCGGAGCCCGAACCGCAATTCGAGGCTCAATTTTCCGTATCAATTTGCCGGTGCGCGATCCCGGGGGTGCCTGGCAACTTCGAGAACGCGTTTCCTCCCTTTCTACCGTTCTTTCTCCCGGGAAAAAGTTTCGGCCGCGCCTATGAGCACCGAGCAGATAGGAGAAAGAGGGTTGGGTGACAGGGCGCTGGGAGATGGCGGTACGCGAATAATAAAAATCGCCCCCATAACTCAACCGGAGGGTCCTGGCGTGGGATAAGAAAGCGAAGGGGGGGGGGGGGTGCGGGGGCGTCTGCCTGAGCTTCTTATCTCACCGCGAGGGTGACATTAGCGCTACCACGGTAATTCTCTCTGTCTATATATCGCTTAACACGCTCGGTGCCGAATATCAACCCCCTGAAATTCTCTGAAAATCAAAATAACACAATCAATCTTCCCAAGAAAATGTCTATGCACTGGCTCTGACGAATATTTCAAAATTTATCAAACCTTGTCAGTTTGTTAGATACAGAGTTTCATCCATTATCACCAAATTTCTAGAATTCCAAGGTAGCTGTGAAAAATATTGAAGACATCTCTAGACTAAATCATCTAGAGTCACTTCAACCCCTCCCGAACTGACTTCTTTTGAGATCGAAATAAAATGTCTCCTTTTGCCTAGCAATATTATCCCATTACGCACCATGATTCCCATTTGGGAGCATGCACATGGATTGCACTAAGAAGTGGCATACAAAGAAGTAAGTACATTCCAAGCAATCGTCATCCCCAACTGAGGATATCTTTCCAACCGATCATGTCAATAATTAATTTTTCAAATTTAATTTCACTTTTAGCATAAATCATCTGAATCATATATATAAATACATATTTAAGAATAAAAATTGGGTACTTAATTGATTGAAGCAGTGAAATAGCTGTAGCTATACGCTAAATGTAGATTTTCCTTTTCCGTTGAAAAATGATTAACAACAATGAAGTTTTAATCTTTGCAGTCGTGAAGAAGATAACGCGGCAAGGAGTTAAGATTGTCGAAGCTGCAAAAATAAAAGTTGATCACGCTCGATCATATGGCCGCTTGAACTTGAATTTTTAAACCCGATCAGAGATTACCGTCACCTATACATGATTGGTGCAGCAGTTAACGTGTTAAAGACGCGCTGGCTCACGCTCGCGACTCCATCTTCGTCCTGCGACTTATATAATTCATGTAATTCGGCCGATGATAGGGTGTCCCGAGCTAACAATCGAGCTGGCGTTCATTAACGGCGATTCGCAACGGCAAAAATTACAGGGACACAGCCCCGGCAACCCTCTGTTTATATTCTAATTTACGATCTTTACACCTCCGTCTCCTAGATTGTATATTAATTCCTCGGCGAATTACACGAGCAATCTTCCCGGTGATCGTTGTCCGCGCGCGGCGTGGCATAGCGCGGCATGGCGTGGCACCGGCAATCGCCCCGGCGCGCAAGATAATCGGTAATTATTCCCCCGAACACTATACTTCCCTCGTTAAGGCTTCCTGCGGTAAAATTTCAGCGATTTTCTCGCTACCGTTACACGCGCCGCGACGACGATGCAACAGAGAACCCGGCTCCCGCTCAATCGCCTCGCTTACGTCTTCTTCGCTGGTGCGGCTCTATTGTATTCATAGCAGCGCCGCTTCTGAAATGAGTACAATGGATAGCAATTGCACAATCGCGCTGTTTATCGATCCGCGGGTTCCACGAAGCGATCGAGCGACGCCGGGAAACGACGGACCGGCGTGCAACGCGCGTAATTTGTCCATTTTTCACGAACCCTGCACGTCCAACTTTAAACTTACCATCAAATCGCTCTTCGTTCGACAATTATTGGAACTGTAACATACGTGGAAGTTGGACAGAACATTTCTTGTTCAAACATTTATTATCATAAAAATTTTAGGAGTCTAAGCAGTAATTGTTTAGAAGGTATAAGCTGCCATCTTTCTGAGGCAACGTTTGCCAGTTGTTTCTAGCGTTCTTGTTCAGTCACTTAGGGATTTCAAGTTACAGAAAGTCAGAACTTTTTGGGAGTGATACTTTATGTAACAAAGTACCCAGCAACTATTTGCAACGCTCTACGTATAAACGTATACAACAAAGATCCAAAAACCCTTCCCTACATCGTTTAAATAATTCTCATGGTATTCTTTCTCTACTGTTTTCTTCCTCAGAATCACCATGTATAGATTGCGGGTTTTAATTAGGGCAAAAACGATCTGATTCAATTTAAAAACAATAAAGAAATTAAAACAGTCTAAGGACGTCGACATTTATTATTCTCAATTTATTGAGGTCGTTAAAGAAAGAAAGAAATTTTAATCTGTCTTCTGCATCTCGCGATTCGAACCATTTTTACTTTATATAAAGAACCGCAGTCTAATTATGAATATGCCTTGTGCTTGAACGTACATACATGTGCTATGTGCTTGCATACATTTACACAGATGTGCTCTATGTTTGAAATGAATATACTTTATAAATTCGTAAAAAATAAAAGCACAAATTTTTAACCATTTGTAGAAGATAGATACGGATGCTACAAAATGTACAATCTATCTAGATTTACAAAATGTTCAATGGAAACTAATTTAGACGTTAGCTGGTTAAACCTTCGAACTTCTTGCTAATACAATCTTTTAGTACATACTTGGCCATCGACGGAGCCCACGAACACGCCTCACTTCCTGAAACTGTTCGCGACAACTGTGCAAAACTTCTATAATTGGTGAAATAGGGGATGAAGTCGCTTCCCGCGGTATAGCCATGGAAGTTGGGTGTAAGCCGGCTCCGAGTCGAACGTAACAGGTCCGCTCGGTCGGACAATTAAGGGGGTAATCGTTAAATAGCCGGCCGATCATTTGCGTCGACTTCTCGCCAGCGTATTTTCAACAAAGAGTTTTAAGCAGCGCGGTTGACTTGAAAGAGGCCAAGTGACGTAACGGCCGGCGGAGCAGTAAATTCTCCGGTGTATTTGTCGCCGGTTCTGGGTAGAGAGGAGAGAAGCAAGAGAGGATACAGAGAGCAGCGAGCAACAGCAACAGCAGCAGCAACATCGTCTCTCTTGCTCTCTGGCCGTGGTCAGAGTATCGATGGGCGACCAATGGGCACCCACGAAGTGAGTTCGTGCATCCTCGTAGCCCGACGGACCGCATTCTTACCCGTGACTTTGGGCATTGTTCCTGCTAAAGTTCCCTCCGTTTCCCTTTACCTTCTCTCTCTCTATCTCTCTCTCTCTCCTTCTCTTCCTTTTCCTCTCGGCGGTCTCGGTTCCTCTTGTGGACGGGGGAGAGTCCCCTTTAAGGCCCCACCTCACCCCACGGGGCCTGATCGGCGTCCGGCTAACCGGAGGACCGCTTATAACAAGCCGGACAGAGAAGCGGACCGAGTTTTTGCCCCGACGCCTCCCTTTTTTCGCCGGGGTCCCTTTTTGCCCTTTTTGTCCGGCTAGCACAGCCGAAAAACGCCAACCGTTGATTTACAGCCGCCACGATGACCGACTGTTGTCCTCATTCGCTTATGACTACGGCCACGGGGCCGACCTTGGAGGAGGACCAGCTACATACCCCGCAAACGCGCCACGCTCTCGAGATTTGATTATCTACCATCGCGATAAGTTTACCTGACCCGGCACAGCGAAATAATTGTCCTCGGGATTTATCCCCGCATCTTATCGCCACCAGGACCCAGTTCTCCCTCTGATTACCCCGGCGTGATTTATTTCGACGAAACTGACGCCTACGAGCGTCAATTGCTTCGTTAGCACTGGCTGGGATCGAGAGCGACTACTGGTCTAGCGTTTACTAGCTTGGCCACTTTGTTGGTTCTATAAGATGGAGTCCAACTTGGATTTTTTACTGTTAATCCTCTATTACAGTGCAGTAATTTTATTTGTCGATTTAAAGGTTATGAAAAACCATCCCTGAAGCATTTAGAGTAGCATCTCTATCTTTTGTAGTCAACATTTCTCAGCTATTGTAATATTGGTTGCCTTTATATTTTCTTGGGTTAACTTCCGTTCCATTCGACTGCCCCATTCACTACACAACACTCTAAATTTTGGAGTCTAAAACACTTCGCAAGAAATCCTACAAACTGCTTCCAAACCTGAAACCACAAACAAATCTATGTTTCATTCACAAGTCCGACCGCTTCACGTGTTTCCCAATGTCTAACTTAGTTTTATAGTGTCCAGTCTCTTTTAAACTGAGACCGCAATCAAATTCATGCTCCATTCACAAGTCCCATGTCTTCAAGAACACAACATCGTCTTAATAATCAATGGACCCGCAAGATATGAATGCGTGTTTCCCAATTTAGTTTTATACAGTCCAGTCTCCTCAGGCCTTTTTTGCCACCGACCTGCTTCTTGCGACTACCTTGTTGAACCGGACAAAAATGTCGAGACGCAGGATTTATGGTTTTACAGCGTGCTTTGCGGTTCATCCTTGCGACTTTTGCGCCCGACCTTCGGAGGCTCGGTCAACGAGAGAGGATTTCGAGGGTGGCCCTTTTTAGACCGTCGCTTATCTGCCCGTCGGTATACTACAGGCAGTACGGAGACGTACACTCCTCGTCCTTGCGCTAGCCTGGCCGATCCACGGGAGATTTTTTACTGGCGTGTCCTTTGGCACTTTTTGCGCGTTTACCTGCCGGGCAATAAAGCGAGACTTCCTCCTTGACTCCTAACGGAGCCTCGAGCTCTTTTATTCAGCCGGGCTAAAAACCTCGGCGACTACGGCCCAAAATGGTTACTGCCCGCTGCAGTGGGCCTCTGCGAAATTTATTGTGCTACGGGTACCGAATTTGCAACGGCCGGATTGCCGCAATTCGTCACCATCTACGACCGTGATTAAAATACTATTACCGAAGCTCCTATTTTGCTCTCCGAAGACTACGTACCCTCGTCATTTCTAAAATGAGACCTCGGTTAACATTAGGTTTATGGAGCGCTAGGAGTAACCATTTTACATTACTCTGTAAAAACAACAAGAATGTGTGTATCCAAATATTTTAGCCATTCTTTTGATAATCTACACCAAAAGAAATACATTTGTTGAATAATTCCTAATGGATGCATTGTTACAATCTCGATAGCTGTAATTTAAACATATTAGAACAAGTCATATTGACGCGTTCCGTAAACCTGATGTTAAGTTCGGTTTGGATGTTAATCTTTGTTTTAGTTACGTGTTTGTACTAACAACATTCACTTCGTTTCTTATTCTTTTTTTTTTCTTTGACCATTTTTTGTACAAGGAAATTTTGTTCGATTATATTGGATACTTGTGCACGTTTTATTTGCAAATTACGGGTTTATTGCGGTCTGGTTTAGACGCAATTCTTGCTGTTACGCCATTTTTGTACTAATAATGAAGATTTACTTCACTTCTTATACTGCATTCTTTAGATTGACCTTTATGGGAATGGCAAGGTCATGTACGATAATATTGGATCATTGTGCACTTGTTATTTGAAAATTATGACTTTATTGGGGTCTGGTTTGGACGCCGTTCAGGTTTATACGCCATTTTTTGTAGTGGTCATAAAGACTTACTTTATTCCTTATCCCCCATGCTTTAAATTAACCTTTTTTGGGATAATAAGATCGTGTTCGATAATATTTTATCATTATACCCTTGTTATTTGCCAATTACGGGTTTATTGTGGTTTGCTTTGGACATAGTTTTTAGGTAGACACAATGTTTTATAGTAACAATGAAGTATTTCTTCATTTCTTGATCTTCGTGCTTTATATTATCCATTCTTGACACAACAAAGACACTGTGGATCGTTTTTGATGCATTGAATGCATTGTATCATTGTACTCTTATTGTTTGTCGGTTGCGATTTTATTAAAGTTTGCTCTTGAACACAATATTTAACATCTATTTTATTGCATTAACTATATACTATATAAATTTACTTCAACGATTTTTCTCTTGAATTAGTTGCTATTCACTGAACTACAAACATATTTATTTCGTTGTATGTTTTTACAAACGGCGGTCAATTTGGTGCAACAGAGTCTCAACAACTTCTTCCCAAAACTATTTTAAAGGACTTGTCCATCGTATAAATACAAGGTAGTTTTCTACAAGTCGTTTACTTGTCAAATCGATTAAACCCACAAAATAAAAAGTAGAAAAAATCGATGTAACAGTATACATTCATTTTTGAAATCCTTCCAATTTCACTATTCAGTAGCCAAGTGTTTCAGCAGTCGAATGTAAAGAACCTCGGAAAGTGTTTACTCGTTTCAGCCAGCAAACGTTTCATCATTTCAAAAGGTAATTTCCTCTCTAACAAAGTTAAAGGTTTGTTAAAAAAAATACAGTACAATTCCAACTTACCTTAATCGCTTCGAAATAACAAACGCAGCACTTTAAATCAACCTACACTCGGTACGACGGAGTTCCACAACTTTTAAAGCGTTTTGCACCCAATAATCACCGTGCGATATCCTCTAACGGCGGTTCTTATCAAAACTCGCGGTAGAACATGAAAGGTCGGCTATCGAGCGGGATAAAGATCGTAAAGTCTCCTCGAAGCGAGGTATTGCCCCTCGGTGCCGAATCATTAGCGTCGCAGTGGCCCATGAATATACATTACTCTCGCGTCTACGCGCTCGCACGAGTTTCAGCCTCGGCTTGGTGCTCGCTTGGCCGCGCGTTGCGGCGCGACTCGATGCGGCGGCCGCGTGCTACCTAGAGCCGCTGACAATTAGTCGCAAAAGTTCGTGCCTCGCCTAATAATGGATTTCCTCACGAAGAACAAATTGGTGGAACGATATATCTTTCTGGCGCCCCGGCGGAATGTCTGTATTCTTACACGCGAGCCCTCGGATATTTAATTTGCGTGCATACGAACGCTCGCGCGCACGAACGCTGGCTCGCGCGCGACCAAGCGAGCGCCTGTGGGATGTGCTGTTTCGCGAACACACGGGGGGAGAAAAACGACATTCGCGAGCCCACGACGTTGCATTTAATTACCCCGTTAGCGGCGCGACCGATGCCCGACGGAATCCACAGAATTTTTAATCCGCGATAAATTTGTACGATCCACGAGCCAGCCGGTTGTAACCGCGTGTCGCGGCGACTCAATTTGGATCGTTACGCGCAGCCCCGATCGGGATCAACGATCTCGATCGGACGTCGTATTCCTTTTTGGGTTTATTGATGTCTCTTTATCGGCGCTGACGGCCAGTTCGCTCCTGCTCCGGCCCGAGCCCGCCATTTCGCTGCGCTCCGCTTCGAATCGATCCAGTTTTTCTCAACTTTTTCGATTTCAAACAGCAGTCGATCTCCTCTTCTCCGTGCTCTACTAAATTGCTCAACAATTTTTACAATCTTTCTAATACAATATTTGGCTCAATCCGATGGCAATGTTTAGCGTATTGCGTTGTTGCAAGAAAAGTTCAGATTTACCGAATGATTGTAAAGGTTCGTGTCTCATTTTCAGAGACCCCAAAACCTACGAAACAATTGTAGAGAATTTAATATTAAGAACGTGTTGACACAAGCGAGTTTTAAACAGTATGTTAAGCATGCAATTACAGATTGCATCCAGTGTAACTGTTTCCCAAGTTTGAAGCTCGCAGTTCTTACGGAAGAGGAATCACCCAGCTTTTAAAGCGTTGGAAAACAATTGTAGAAAAAATATTAAGAACGCATTGAAACAAGCGAGTTGCAAACAGTATGTAATGCATACAATTGAAAATTGGATCGTGTGTAACTGCATCTGAAGTTGCAGCGTTTGAAGCTATGTGGAGGGCGATTAACCATAAGTCCTCATGCCGTCGGATCACATGGTCGGGGCTCTCGCCATTTTCGGGTCTTCAGAGTCAAGATTCCAACTGTGATATTTCTTTTGGCGACGATTGTTATTAAAAGCTCGAGCCGAGAGGCAAGAGCAGTGACCTGTGGATGTTTGCGTTGAACAAGAAATTCTTAACTCGGCACATCCTGTCCCGATGAAGCATGCGTTACAACCGCGTCGTTCATCATAAACGCGTGTCCGATTTATGTAGGTACACAGCTACATCGGAATGAAAAGTTACGGTTGCGGGGATTGAATCTTTTATGCTTCGCGCGATTCCCGCGTTTCCTTCACTTTCACGCAACTTCGCCTTATAAACATATCCATCACGTTATTTTGGGAGGCTGACGTACTTCCTGCACCATCTAGTCTGCGCCTGCCCTATTCTATACTGTTTGAGACTGTTCCTAGTATGAACTGGCATTGTTCGTTCCCTTGAAGTCTTCGACATATCAGAGATGAAGCAAAATGCTTCAAATTTGGTACTACAATGTTCGACACACTGTCATACTAGGCCGCGTTAAGTCTGCTATCGTGTTCTTCATGTTTACGTGTAATTTTTGTTTTCCTAATTAAATTCCGTATTAATTTATAGGAGATCAAACAAACGCTCTTGTCTTTGTACAAAGCTAGAAAACATCAGATTGAGATTATTCGTTTGCATCAAGCTCAATTATCGTAACTCAATGGATAATAATGTACATATAGGAGGTTGAAAGTCAGGGACTAATTGTAACAAAAATTTATAGTCGCGAAATCAATCCTTGCTCCAAAAAGAGGGCGCAATGGGACAGAACGGGAAGTGTTTGAACTGGTTTGAAAATCCCAAATCATGTCAAACCCGCACTCATACTTTACAAAATCCAAATTACCTCACCACACGTTGCACAGTCCAACAAACTCAAAATTCATCCAAAACAAACAAAACCACGACTACAATCTGCTTCCAAAATATCAACTCACTAAATATACCGTCGCAAAGGGTTAAACGAACTCGTAGCAGGAAGTCTGCGCGCCCGGCGTCTGATCGGTCAGTTTATTAATCAGAAGCTTAAATTAATAGTCCGAAAGGAAGCCCCAGCCAGCGGAGATCAAACGGCGGCGTGGCCAGGGCGGTGTAGTAGTGTCGATGAAATTTTCACGGGTCGGTTTTCGTTAGTGTCCGCCGCAAATAGACGGCGGGTCCTCTGGTCGGGAAAATCAACGACAGCGAGCTACCAAGAGGATGGAAGGAAAGGAAGAAAGAAAGAAAGAAAGAAAGAAAGAAACGGCTCAAGGGAGAGATAGAGAAGAGAGATAAGGATAGAAGGAGAGGAACAGAGAGAGAGAGGGAGACGGAGAAGAAGATAGAAACGCGGCGCAAAGGGAGCAGAGGAACGTCCAGCGGAAAGAAGCGCGAGGAGCGTACACGCGCCCGCGGATTAAAGAGTTATTTGAGTCTCAGAGGCGGCCATAACTCTCCAGGGCTATTCCCGTCCCGCGCTCGCTTCCCCACCAGAATATTTTAACATCGGGGGTGGGTGGCTGGCGGGTCTCTTTCGGCTCTATGTATCTGTGTGTATGTGTGTGTACGTGTGTATGTTCCAGTGCTCGAAACACAGGGGACCATGTGTACCCGACACGCACACCAACTACCCGAAGTAACGGGGAAAGGAGGGTTGTTGGGTGAGACGACAGGGTCCGCAACTCCACGCAGCTGACAGCTGTTTCCTCGGTGGGCCGACCGGTCGGTGGGGAGGATTCAGCCTAGTCGCGCCCCTTCTATAATGGCTCCCTTTTCTTCCTTCCCCTACCTACGCCAGCATGGCTGGCCACGGGTTTCTCTCTCTCCTAGGCGCGCAGTTGTGTTGCGTCACCGAACCGACCGCGTCCCTCTCTATAGAGCCCAGTGACGTCAGGCCTCCGCGTACCCGTCGACCGGTGACGTAGCGACCGCCGCGTCATCGCCGATAGACACGACACCCGGCACTCGATCGAACGCAGACCGCCAGGGGCGCGACCGTCGCCGCGCGAAACTGTTACGCCGATCTTGATCCTCGATAGCGTCCCGCTTTCTGCACACGCCGCTGCACCCGCAACGTGGAATGCTACCGCGCGATGCAGTGACGAGATGATCCTGGTTTCGGTCATGTTTGGAAGCGAGATCTTATGGGCGGTTGAAGAATATGATTTTTTTGTAAATCGGCTCTTGGGTCTTTGGGTCTTTGAGTCCTTCGGTCTTTAAGTCCTTGAGTCTTTGAGTCCTTCGGTCTTTGAGTCCTGTGATCAGTGGGTCCTTGGGCCCCTCAGTCTATGAGTCCTTGAGTCCTTAAATGTTTCAAGGCTTCTGAGTTCTTGATTCTTTGAGTCCTTGGATCCTCGAGTCCTTAAGTTATTGAGTTTTTGTGTTCTGGAGTCCCTGGAGACCTTGAATCCTTGAGTCCGTGAGTCCTTGTGTATGTGTCCTTCGGTCGTTGGGTCCTTGGGTCCCGTTGCTTTCTGGCGCTAATTTTTGTCAGTTAACCCACTTACAGTCATTGTTTTTACTCCGTTCTTAAATGATTTTTGTGAAAAATGTCTGTGAGTCTAAATGAGAGCCATTCACGTCCATATGACTATGGGCGGGTAATTGGGGGCGAGATCTTATGGGTCGGACGGAGACTTTGATGTTTGTAGGACGGTCTTTGGGTTCAGTTGGTTTGATACGCTAATTTTTATCAAAGATAAACAAGGTCTGCGATTTTTGTAATTCAAGTTTCTCAGAAATTTACGTAAGTATAGCCTAGCGCAATTACCTACTGCCACGCCTGTGTGGAAGACATTAGGCTCTTTCCGATTGGTTGAACATAACTCAGTTCCGCGCCATTCTAGCGTCAACTCTTTGGCATCGCCCACTAAAATTCAAATTATTTGTTGCGAAGACAGAAGTGAAATTAGATTTAGAAATAAATATAAGTATGCCACTTTGTGTTCGAATAAAGGTTATTTTTGCAAGGGAACATTTTATATGAATAATTTAAAATATATCATAATAGTTTTAAAAAAATATAATTGTTGAAGTTTATAGTACTCTATCCCCTAATAATTGCAATGGGTGTCACATTCGATTGGAAAATTTGATATCGGCTAGAAAGATGACATCGATGTTATTGAAAAATGTGTATAAATAACATTTTTACATGATTGTTCTCACTATTGTTTTTTTTTCCTGTGTACATATAAATATGATATATTGAATAAGCATACAATGTAAAAATAGTCTGCATTAATTTCAAGATGCGGTAGCCGCATACACGTGTATTTATTTTCTTAACAGTTTTAACCAATTAAAGACAATACGTTGTATTTAGATTCTTCGAATATTTCCGCTGTTTTTCCAATTTATTCGCAGATTTTTGTTCTAATCGTATCAAATTCGCAGTCTGATGATTACTCATCTGCGAGGTTGTTTGCATTATTTAGTTGAACTGGCGCGCATAGCGCGGCGAAACTGGCAATCAAGAAAGAGGTGCGAACAGGTTTACGGAAAGCGATAGTATGGGGGCAGTGATATGGATGGCGGCGTAAGTACTTCTGGCCGCACGGTGGCGGTATCATCAGCGATAGGCAGCAATCGTAAAACGCTTGTTTTACGATGGCCTATCGTGGTGGGAGAAACAGGCGCGCCGGTAGAGAGAGAAACCGACCCGGAGAGAGCGTCGAGTGGGGCTTTCACGGTTTACGAGCGCATAACAGACGCGTTTATGGCCGTGATCACGTGGCCCCCGCATACCTATGGCTATAACCGGGTCCTATAACCCACTGCGGAGTAAACAAATCGTAAAGCTCGGTTTCGGATTTACTGACCTGGCACAATATACGGAAAGCAATACGGAAAGCCCAGCCATCAAACGGCAATGATAACCGGCAGTAGTGTTGTCCCCCCTTCTACCCTGGCCTGTCGACACACTGTTCAGGGACACTATCGTGATGTCCCGTGCAATAGAGACGTCGTTCGAACCGTGCCAGGAGAGGGTTATGGCTTCCGTAACTGTGACACGTGCCCCGACTACTCCCATGCGGTCGCGCACGGCTTATTAAAACGCGAGGTCCTGTGCACCAGGGTCTTTTACGAAATCTTTACATGATTTTCAGCATCCATTTCAGGATATTGTTCGAACATCGTGTTACAATCTAACATAGCTGAATTGTCCGGGTCCTTTTTGACACATTCGATTTTTTTATCTTGTTATCCCCATGCCATTCGATTTATTTCAAAGCTACTTGTTTGTATGGTTAACTCAAATAATTGTTCCCGTAGCCATTTATTTAAGGTCACTAGTCAGCTATCTTGAGCGTTGTTATTATTAATATAATATTTTCTCAATGTTTTATAATATTGAACTATTCGTTTTTCTTATTAATGTACAAACTCTACAGTCTGACAGTCACAAGTACTAAGCTACTTAATAACATTAACTAGTTTAAATACTACTGTTACTTTAATTACTGCAATTACTTAAAAATTGGTTACCTTAACCGGTGATGCACCATTAGTAACACTATTTCACTTGCAAGTTTTGTAATAATTTCTATTGCTTTTGACAAATTTGCCTCTATGAAAACATCAATAAAAAATAAATTAATATTCAAATTTATATGGTAATAAATTTCCAGAAGATTCGTTACCTTATTCTTTTCCTACAAGCTTATAAGGAAAAGGGTCGGTACTGATTTATGTTCACAATTTGGCCGCTAGAGTACGGTTACGTCGACCCTCCCCCTCTCATAACAGCGCGCTTCTTTAATTGCATCTCATTGCAAGCTAGTGCTGACTGTAGTTATGAACAAGTGCATCTAAATACTTGAATGTGTTTTTTTTTTATCACTATGCTTTTCATTCATAAGTGGTACTAACAAAGTAGTGTCTAATTATGTTAAAAAGTATGTCTTCGAATAGTGTTATATTCATTGAGTGTGCGCGCCATGTTGGGTTAAGGGTTAACCGAAGGAATAAGACAAATGCATATTCAAACCACCATTATTTGAACCGAGATGCTCTTAATTTCAGAAGAAGGTTAGTCAGTACCAATTTAACTCATATATTTAATATTAATACCATGTATATGCTATAGTATATAACCTTGGATAACCAGACTTAATTGGAAAACCAAATAATCAATTTAACATGAAATCTAACTTTCTAATTTAATTTGTATTGCTTCTTTATGAGCTAGTTCAGTTACCTAAGGTTGAGGAATCGTTAGAGGATTGCTCTAGTTATTCCTAGCTCGAATAGCCATTTTGGATACTACATCAAGAAAGTCTACATGTCCTTAACCTTTCATAACGGCCAATTATTCGTTATCGTTTAGAGTGCTTACCTAGATCGCCCTCTTTCTTCATTAGCCGTGTGGCGGGGGTGAACAACGCCGGGAGCATCATAAAGTCGTTGTTGCAAATCGGGAAAAATTAGTCTCCAGGCCGTATCTCCTCGCGGTGGCAATATCTCTCGATCAATGGACCATGATGCGCCCGCGCACACAATACTTCGTCTTCGGGGGCCGCGTTGTTTCGTTTGTTCTCACGGATGCCGGCAGATGCCGGCACCGGTTTACGACTCCCAGCAGCCGAACAGTTAACGGCTTCGATCGTTTTATCTTCCATTTACTCTTCGCCTTTTGCGATCGGCCTGACATAATATCCCCAGCCTATTTGCCTGGCCAGAGAGAGGAAGAGAGAGAGAGAGAGAGAGAGAGAGAGAGAGAGAGAGAGAGGGAGAGAGAGAGAAAGAGAGAGCGAGAGAGAGTGAGCGCACCGGTTGAAACACGCGAGATTTCATTGGCCCATAAATAAAGAGTATTATTTAGCATTACGTTGTTGTTGTTGTTTTTAGCGCGGACGTTTACCAAGGCAATTGCCGTGTCCTCGAAACTGCTAAATAAATAGCGCCGGGACCCCGGTGTTTAGCCTTAGATTACACGCGCTATTGTTTCGAAAAATTAATAACCGCTACGATAAATCAAGATAAATGAGCGGCGAACCGATGCGGGCAACAATTCATTTGTTGCTAACCCGCGGATTCTTGCCGACCCCCGCCCCACGAATAAAATAAAATTAAAACGGGCGCTCGTTAATGGAGGCACGCCGTGACAAACTTCCCTCTTGTTTAAATATTTTAATATTTTTCTCTCGCGTGATATACGGCGAGATCAATTTAACAGATCCGAACAATTGATGCGCGTCAGGATTTCGGGGTTGAAACTTAATTAGCGCTTCGATTGGAAATAAAATATTCCTAGTCGGGACAAGTAGAATAGATCATTTTGCATCATCCATATTTCTGTTAAGTTTAATCCATAATACAATTGGTCAATTTTGAAAAATAGGGGACCGGAAACATTGAACCAATAAAAGAGGGGATGAGACAAACTCTTTGCCGGAACTCACAATGTCTAACTTGTTTGGCCTCCAGACGTTCCTCAGTTTGTTTCCCTAGAAACAGTAAAATGTTCAATTGCTTTCTGTTTATGTTAGGTTGTGGGATTCTTGAAGGTGTGATATTATAAATGGTACAAAATTTGTTGTAGAGCAAAAATGGATAAAGTATTATATTATCCTAGGATCTTTTGTGTAGCCATTTCTGAGGAACGTATGAATGTATATCAGTTTTATTGGTTAAATGCAGTGCCAGTCTTCAATTTCTGGCACCCGCAACCAATTCTGAAAAAGACTATGGCGGGAAAATTGAACCTCAATGAAGTATGGCTTGGTCCATGGCTTACAATTAGACCCAAGGATGTCTCGCGCGTTTGAATGATCCAGTATTTTTTTCTCGCGCGGTAAACCAGGATATTATTTTTACCGGTCAAATATGAAAAAATTGACGCGGGTTGAGGTTAATAATGATGGTAGTTCTGGTCACGGGGTGGAAATTAGCAGTAGGAGCGGGGGTGGCGCAGCATCGTCAAAGAAATTTGAACTCTTTCGAGCGAGGAGACGAGCAACTCTCTGCGTAGCGGTGCCGAGCCACCGTGGTGATTTATTCGAGTTAATTCCAATTCCATTGGAGCCGCGAGGGCAGTCGGAGGGGGTGGGTTGGGCAAGAGACCGGGTGGGGTAGAGGGTGGATATTCTTATGCAATTTGCCAGAAAGGTTCAAGAACCTGGGAGATCCCGCAATTTATCTTGCCTTATGTTACGCCGAGCCAAGGCAACGGAAGATAGATGGCGTCACTGCTTCCAACCCCTCCTCTCTCCTTTTGCCGTATCTCCCTCTCGGTCTCTCTTTCTCGCCCAGCGAGTTTCTCTCGCTTTCTCTCCCTCTCTCTCTTTCTGTCTCGGTTTCCTCGCCTCTCTCGGGTCACCCAAACCCCGTACAGACCCCTGCGACCACCCCTTCCCCCAGCCAATGAGGGACGACCGCGGTGGCCATCTTGGATGGAGAGTTATTGAACGAAAAAGATGAGTAAGAAACTTGTTATGGGGGTGCGTTCTCTCTGCGCCGCTGGGAGCCGGTAGAGAGGGGCGGGCGCGGGCAGACGACGGGGACTGGAAGCTGAAGAAGGGTGGCTATGAGGGGTTGTTGGCGCTATATTGATCAATTGCTTTGCCGTGCTTTGCACTACTTTCGTACTATAATGTACAATGCTCCGGCCTGCTTGTCTGCCGGTGGTGGTAACGGTGCCCACGCCGCCCGCGGTACCCACTGCGTGGTCGAGTGAGACTAATTATATAACGATCGTGTTCTTGGGAATTTCAGTACTTTCGAGCATTCAATCTTCCAACGCCGGCCGTCCGGCTCGCGCTAGATTAATTTCATTCGCGCCAACACCTTTTTTCCGACCGCGTTTTATCGTCGAATCGCTGTGCCTCCAAATTTTCATTCAACTACCAATGCTTATTGATGTAGGAAAGGGGTAGCAATTTCTTTATTCCTTGTATTCAAACACGAGTTATCCATCTTTATACTACTGTAATTAATTTTAAGAGCGTTTGATATTAACATCAACTTTGAACGGAAACACGATATTGTTGGTGTTCATTGTCCCCTAACCACCAAGGGGTTATCAGGAGCACTACATCAATTATATTCTCGGACTCTAGGTGTCTAGCTTCTAGGTACATCTCTGCACTTTCTGTGCATCCGCTGACTATGATTATATCACACAATCCAATTTTCGACTGGAGGATCTCTCGTATTTGTCAGTACAATAAACACAATCTTTTCTGTTTTTTATCTTCCTCGTTTCTTGTGTACCGTCTTTTGCTTCTTTAGTACTTTTGTCGTAATAAATACAATAAAAATTGACAGATGCAATTAACAATTTCAATTTTAAACAGAAAAGAAATTGGCGGCAGTTCTTAGTCCACCAATAAAATATTCTTGCAAGGATAGTACGTGAAGTAAAGTATGATGGTCAAATCAGAACGAGGAATAAACGAGGAGAACTGTAATCGTTACCTTGACCATTGAACTTGCGCAGCCTAAAAACGGAATGGAAATTGGTGCCAGTCCCCGGGCCGCCAATTAGGCAACGCTGTATCGAGCGAATCATCGGATACGATATTGTAAGCACAGTTCGGCCGAGAATTTTTATTGCGGCTCGTGATCAGGGGCTTTGCAGGTTGAAAGACACGTATTGACCGGTGCGTGGAAGTATCATCGGCTCACGGGTGGTCCTCCGATCGCGTTTCACGAATGCCTCGCGCGTCCCTGGTTTATGGACGCGTGTGCGCGAGCTGTCGCCTAACTAAATTTCGCCTTGAGGATTTTCGAAGTCTCCTGGCCAAGTTCTGAGGCACGCAGGAGCCGGGACTTCGTTACACGCCACGCATGCACGGGGCCGCCGATCGTGAGTCGCTTAACAATGCCGCAATTAGGTTGACGAATTCTGACAGGCATTCGCAAATAATGAACACCGGGCTCAGGCCAGATATCGGCCGGTGGTCCGGCAAACACGATTGTACCTACACCACACGATTCTATATACACTGTACGATTCTCTATACATATACACCATACAATGTTACCCGACCGAAACCACGCGAAAACGTTAGATGGCCTGAAGGAAACCGAAAATTTCAATTTGTATGCAAATAGATCTGTTCGGTGGATTGTGCCGGCCCGCGGAAAATGCACTGGGACTCAACCGTTTGCGCGGCAGCTACAACTGAAATTTTAACAACCTCGGAAATTTGCTCCCGCGCAATTACTTATGCACTTTTCAGACTAATCGCCGTGTATAGAACACCCTCACCGACGGGTCAACCTCGTTCAACCCGCCCCGGAGCATTTCCAACCAAATTCTTTATGACTTTCCATTTTTTTCGGGACACGATCCTTTCAATATTTCCACGCGAGATTTGATTCTGACTCTGTGAACGCGTTATGCATACCTAAGGCGATTTTTTGTTTAGAAGTGTGTATTGCGTGTTCTAATAAAATATACTTTATGCAAAATTGAACACTGTTCAATACGTAGAACATAGAAACAATTCATGACTATTTGCAAAAATAAGTAAATCAAAGAAATAATGTTTTTCTCGGTTGACTCTTCGTTTTCGAGAAAGTCGAGTTTGAAGATTCGACGGTTACGTGACGATAGCGTTTGCGAGAAGTAGAATTGGTTGGTCGTGGTCAGACGCGTCAGATGATTCCTATTCCACAGTACACGTAGCAGCCGAATTCTCAATTTTCTCGGATACGCAACATCTACCGAAAAATGCTGTTCGTTTGTTTACAAATAAAATCACCCCATACCTACGTGTACCACTTTTCCCGAGACACGATGTTGATCATTTTGAAAATATAGAGTAAGAAACTGAAGTTGCTTTTTCCCCTTTTCAAACTGTACAAATTTGAACGAGTCTGCGGAGTTTAACAAATTTTTTTCCTCAATGGTTCCAATGTGATTATATATAGGGAAGTCTCCCCTTTACAATGACCCCACAAAAGTTGACCTACGATTTTGTTTTCACGATCTTATTGCACTTCTATTTAATAGCAGTTCTCCAGGTTGAGCAACCTGACAAACAGGTAGTTCTGCAGTTCCCGAGGGTTCCCTTGGTCAGGTGAGCGTACCATTTTTTGGAGACAGTGTTCAAGGTTCCCTTCGGAGATGGCGTTGTGGTGGCATAGGTTCGCTTCGCCATCTATGGCGTTTCGAGGGAAGCTTGTCGGCGAGCACCACGTGCGCGCGCCCCACCAGACGGCGCGGCGTGAGAGCGGGGACTCCCCGTTTGATGGTGTGGCTGCTTCGGAGTTCGATGGTGGGGGCCGCGGACACCCATGGCATGCCTGCAACGGCGCAGAATCCCATCGATCATTCGTGCCGTTTCCCCGTGTTTCACGCCGCCGTGTGTTGCACCGTGTAGAGAGAGGAGTCGGCCACCGCCGCCCTCCCTCTTCAGCCTCCACTTCTGCCCCTGACACGTCCACCCATCCAACCCCACCCCCGCGCGCGAATTCCCCCTACCCGGAGGACGTGCTGAGTCCGTGACGGTTCGGCGGGCAATGCCGACCAACCATCACGAGGCCTTACCTTCCCTATTATATTTATGTGGCGGCTCGCGGTCGGGAAGGTTTATGCGGTGTCTCCAGTCTGTCTCGCGCCACTCTTTTTTTCTCTCTTCCCTTGTCCTCTTCCTTTTCCCTCTTCCAACACGTGTGTTCGTCCACTCGATGCGCGCGTTATCATCACCAACCCCTGTCGGTCGGACCGTTACCATCCCTGGTCCCATTCGTCCTCTTTAAACCCCACGGTGCACCATTTTTCTTCTTCTATCGTTTCGATCATTTCCAGTGATTGTTTTCCGAGGCCCTAACAGGACTGGATAGTCCGGATAGGTTCGCTGGTGTGTTTAAATTCTTGTGTGATCATCGGCTCTGTTCGTTCTGTTTGGGCAGTTGAGGGTGCTGGTTCGGTTTGTCGAGGGTGATCGTCTTCTGTACGCGTTCAGTGTGTGAGATCGCATCCGGTAGCATGCTCGCCAGTTCGAAGCCTGCACCACGTGCACAGTGGACCCAGTAAGTGCGAGCGGGTGCCGAACATTGTCCAATGGGAGTGTAAGGATGCTGAGCCGCGCTCCGGATACCGACGACGTTCACTCGCCCGAAACGTGACCTTACCTTGCGCGCATTTTGGCGGATTCTGCTCCATTCAGCCGGTAACTGTCTCCCCGAATGCTTCTACGACTTGGTCGTTTGCTCCTGCTCGGCGTGTGCGCACCGTTCTCCTTTGATTCTCTTTGCTCTTTTTTCCGTCTACATTGTGGCGGCTCGTCGAGTGGAAAAAATGGAACTAGAAAGTTTGTAGAGAAAGTTGTGAACTGTTTTCGGGGAGGGTAGAAAGTGTCCGGGAAAATTCATGCTTGTCGAAATTCGTGCGGGTACGATAAGAGACCGATTCCGTTTGCCTCGTTATCTCTGAAAAGTGCAGTACCAAATAATATAGTCAAATCAGATAAAAACATTATGAAGGTTGTGTGCGATTCTTGTAAAAATTCGCAGCTTTTCATATTTAATGCGATGGTTGTCGTATCCTATAAAACTACTGCAAGTAAAGCAAAAACGTATTGAGGAATTCCAAGACAAATTAAAGAGTTAAATGTAAAATTGAAAAGTTTTGGAGATTGTTTGGTGATAGTTATGCAAGAAAAAAATAATATACTCGTGCGTAATGCACCCGATTAGTAGACAACAGCAACTAACTCGTGGTTAACTATCTTTTGCGAATCTTATATATTCATATATTCATTTAGCAAAACTATGTTTGTATGTACCTAATCGCATGGAAATGTCCGTAGTGATATAAAAGAAGTCAAGTATAGTCCAGCATATTCACTCTAATTTGCGAATATAATCACTTGGCTCTACTTGCGAAAATCATATTTTAAGAAAATTACTCACGTAACAGGTTAATTATTTATTCAAATTACAGTCCTGCGCACAGTAAAATCCCTCATTTCGTGCTTAACCTCCTCCAGGCAACATGCGTGCACATTTAATTTCGCTTTGGTATTCAAACTTGATGGTTATAAGTGAATATAATTTTTCAACCACGTTACTGATTGTTAGCCAGCCTCATGTACTTGCAATTTATGAAGTAGGATTTATCATTGACAGGAGTCATTCTTTCGAAAACGTTGCAAATGGAAACAGGAAACATGTCGTCGTTAATTCTGTGACTGCAAGGCAAAACGCTGCATATCACAATTTCAAAAAATTTGAGTTTATATAAATCTGGCTAGGATTTGCAAATTGCAAGGCTGAAAGAGTACCACATATCATACATTTTAACTTATCAATTTTCATTTCATTCTATAAACTTTAAGGTAAACGTGCCTCATTATGTCTCCTATGTTGTAATCAGCCTTTATAAAAATAAATTGCTTAGAAATATCTATTAACAAATCCCTATAAATTTTAATGAACAAAACATTCGGCCTAATCCTCACTTCCCATGTACAGCTTCATGTTTTCATATAAAAAATTTAAAAAATACATTAATAATAACATTTCTGAACAATTGAGAATTTCTTAATGAACTGTCCTGAAGCCATAGCAATTTCGTTCATAATCTAGCAAAGTATGGGTATACGTAGTGTAACAACTTCTGAAATTATTATTTAACAGATAATTATCGAGCTTCATGTAGATAGACTGAAAAGTCTATCAACACATTATCTACCGACTATTATTTCATAATTTTCGGACGTCTATGGTTCATAGCTAAAGATTTTTTAACCTTTAGTTTTAGTCAACCTCATTAACGTAATTTAATTATTTAGTTTGGGATTATTATGTAAAAGAAGATTTTTAAGGTTTCTTTTAGTACAGCACAACTATTGAAAAGCCGATTAACACTAACCGTACCATGGCCACTCAAATGCTAGGTTTTACATTTTTGATTTTGTGATTACCAAGGATGCTTAAATTAAAAGAATGCTCCCATTAGAAATTATTAAATAAACTTCTTCACTTCAACACATACTGTTATAAAAATTGCGAGAAATCTAAATCAATTTAGTCTTGTAATTTTTATAACACAACGTTACATATATCATTAACATTTTTTGCTCGGTACGGTTAGTGTTAATTGGCTTTCGGTAGATAAAGTGTTAAAATGGCTGACTACTGGAACAAATAGCCTGCTTTGATTCTACAAAATTTTCGAGACTGCTTGCTCCACAAAGTATCGTGTGATCATCAATAAAGTGTTATCGAGAAACTGTAACCGATTCCAAGAAAATCAACGTTGGAGCCCTACAAAATCAGAAAAAACGGCTAGGTAGACTTGATCAATGCGGAACTAAAAAAAAATGGCAAATGAAAACAGAACAACCGTCATTGGCGGTGAACGCATTCACCGTCGTTCTCCCATCGTAGTGCTTTCGTAGACATGGTTGTACAGGTGCTCCGTTGCACGGGAGTGCTTGTAAGCACATGTACGCGCACACGTAACGCGGAGGAGCTCGTAAATCAGTCAGTTACCTATATATGCGCATATTATACGTACGCAACGTAACGGTATGTAATTTATTGTTTCAGGTAAGTGACATCGCACCGCCCCAGGCCTCTCGGAGAGAGCACATGCGTGCGCGTCTTCCTTTCCCGGCGTAATGTAAGCAGCCCAATGTTGTATACCTATTACGAGCAATGTCAACCGGTGACTCCGGGAAACGATAAACGAAATAGGATCATGCCGCAGAATCGAACTACTTCCTGGCCATTTTTAATGAAAAATTTCAGCCAGTCCATGGCGGTTCTATTGTCCACGAGGCACAATGAGCATAGATTTTATCGGTGAACACCATACACGCGACAACGACGGCGATCGGCGCCGGGACGCGTCCTTTTTAAGCCTTTTGGTAGATGCGGACAGTTTTTTTGCGAAGGACGCGATGCTTTATTGATTACGCGATGACTATGGTCACCATAAATCGCGCCTCCACGCTACGATCTGCAATCGTGAACTGGAAATTTCTGGTTGTCGAGGTTGCCGTTCGGTTGATTGGCATTCCGAATCCAGGAATATACGATGATGTAGCTCTAATTAGTATAAACTTGATAGGGGAAAAAATAGTCGTGTAATTGGATCGTTCTTGTAATAAGAAATCATCGATTATGTACACTAGTTTTGACTTTTGGTTCGAATCGGTACAGAAAAGCTGTGTGTTAATTGCTTTTTGTAAAACACTGTTCCTGGCAGGTGTTAAAATTTTTCTTTTGCTTTCCCTTAGTTTTCTTGATGCCTCAATTGCTGCAATGCTCGCTTTGATGTGTTGCTCTGTTTAGGATTAGTTGAGTATCGAGGAGATTGAAGAATATCGAGATAGTTACTACTTTATCTGGTTATGGTAAAATTAATAGCACCCTAAGATTTGTTTAGGAAAGTTAAACACAGTTCTCTTCTTATGAAGTCGATATTGCGTTTCACTTGAATTTAATTCTGACTCTGTAAACGTGTTGGTAGTATGGAATAGCCAAGGAAATTTTTATCAGAGTTTAGTACTTCTTTCAACACGCCACACTTTATATTATACTTTCCCAAATTGAATATTCACCTCATACGAATGCTGCTTTAACGATCATCTACAATGTCGAGAAGATGAGAGTATAATTTCAATGAAATGGGGTGTATAGGAAGCGGTAAAAATTTATAAAAATTGTCACCTTGACAATTGAAATCTGAAAACGGTAACATAAAGCAGTGACAGTGGCGGTGATTGAAGAGTTGATTGAAATGACACGAAAGCGATTTTGTAGATACGAATTGAGTGACAAAAATGGAGTTGTATTATGTGGAGGATATATTTTTGGTGTTTTCTTTGACAATGGGTGGCGGTGAATTATGCAGGAAACAGATTGGTTGGTTTGCGGACAGTGTTTCCGGGCAGTTAGTCAGCTCGGGCGCTAGTAGGAGGACCTAAAGAGGTGTCAGCTTCCTAATTTCGCAAGCATGTATTCGATCGTCGTCGTTGGTCCGGCCAACACAGCTGTCGATACTAAAATCCGGTTTCATAGCGATTTCGATTACACCACTGGCCCGATACTCCCGCGGCGATAAGGCCGGGGAACCATAAACCCGAGCACCTGTAATACAATAAATTACCGTAATGGTGCGTGCCCGGCCCGGAGTAAGATAAAGGACACTGGACTACGGCCGTACAGGTGTAAACGGGCCTAAACGAGGTGCGGTTATTAGCGGACGCTGCGGGAGGGTGGGAGAACAAGAAAATAATAACCTAAAGATGGATGAAAGTGAAAGGACCTCTTGGGGGGGGGGTGATGGGAACGGAAGAGAGGGGAAGAGAGAGGATATGAAGGGAGAGAGAAAAAGAGAGAGCGAGGTTTCACGGGGGAGTGCTGCGAAATCCTCGTCAACGACGAAGATGAGATAGGCCACACACCGGCGGCTTGTAAAACACGCGGCGAGATTAAATGCTTCATTAATGTGATTAAAGTAAAAAGCTGCTTGAGTAATGAACCGAGCTGAATCATCCGGCAGTCCTTCGCCAGTCTACCCTTGGCACTCCTGTCTTTCCGGTTGGACAACGTGCGATACTGGCCACCGCCGGTTATGTTCAAAAATCTCTTTGCATCTCCGAATTTCGTTTAATCCATTTTTGTTGGAATTAATTTCCGACTAGAATTTCTTTTATTTCAATTATCTCGATCTCCTTTAAATAGTTTTATACTGACATCGCGGGAGGTGTACTTAAAATACCAAACATTTGACAAGGAATAACATGGTGTTCATAAAAATTAGCAATATTCCTTTCAGACTGCAAATCTAATTTAAATTTGTGTAGTATTTTGATCGTTAAATAGTTACTTGCTTCGAGCATGCATAGAAACACGATTATTACTGCACGGTGACTACAAAATTTCTTGCAGTTTTACAAGCAAAGAAAGTTGTAACGTCAGCACGACCATTCATAAGCAAATTAATTCATGAATTTTTAAATGAAAGAACGAAGAATAAATAGTATCTCGAGTTTTTTAGACATTAGTTATTCGACCTTTTTTAGACAATAATGTAAAACAGTATGGGAAAAATAAGAATCTACAATATATAAACCAAGAAATGCACTTCTTTTGGCCTCTTCCGTATTGTAGTCCTTGATCGACTTTCCAGAAGAGATATAAATCTACTCCAGAGCCAAATGCAACAGACAGAACAAAGAAAAAGAAGTAGAAATTTCGACGAGGAACGACAATAAGCACACAGACACTCGCTAAAACATAGTGATCTACTAAAACCTTCTCCCCGGTTTCAATTACAAACCAAATTACCCAAAAAGTTCATTTTAAAAACTGCTTTCGACTACTTGACAACATAACATCTCTCAACAGCTTTCACAAAATCTCCAAAAAAATCTGTACAAATTGCCCACAAAAATTCACAAAATTTGAACAACAATTTTGACCAGCTTCTCACAGTATTAGAAATTAAATCACCATCGTTAAAAAATTTTCCTGCGAACCTAATGCGTTACGTTGTCTCTCGCGCAGTGGTGCTCGAGCGGTGCGGACAGATTTCGTAAATACTCGTCCGTTAATCCAGCATGGTCAAATCGATTTCACATGGCGGCTCGGCTGAAGGTTCCTGGACCGCTTAGAGTGGCGAAGAGAGTCGAGGGCGAAGAAGATCGGATACCATGAGAGTTTTTTTTAAGCCCCCATAGCGGTAGAGAGCAGCGGCTATCTGCCGTTCGGAGAGAGAGAGAATAAAAGTCGCGCGGCGTTCACAATTGGTAATGCCGATAGAGCTGCCATCGTCTTGCCATACAAACGTCCTCTCGGCTGGCTACGTGTGCCGAAGCCTTTCTTCGCTAAACACAACGACCGTTGTGCATTTCTTCGGCACGCGCATCAGAAACGTCCAGCGACTGGGCCGCATGCGATACTTTGTTTCGAACGGGCGCGTTCGCCACTGAAAACCGCCACGGGGCCCCATGATTCCTCTTTCGGCCTGCCTCCATTGTTCCCCGGATTTTTCCTGGGGGCGTGCGTCGAAGTGCTCGGCCGGTAAATTGAGTAATATAATTGAACAAACAAGAACAGCCGATCAAGGCTGAAGCTTCCAGCGGACGATTTGTGGATCTTCGCTCTCGGACGTCTCTGTAGATCTTTGAAGGCTCCACGGTAGCAAGAGATCACTCCTCGGACATGTATCAAGTGGATAGTATAGTAGGGCACGCTTAAGCGTCCGCATTTAGTCCCGACAGCGGACGCTTAAAAAGGGATTCTCGTGTAATGCAGGAAAGTCGACAAATATTTTCACATTTTTTTCTAGAAAACTATTAGCTATAGTAGTCTGTTATTCTATAGCTACAATGATATATCTGAAAACTAGAAAAATAAATTTTGTATTCATCTCGTTAGGATCAGTACATCAAACTGCATACAATTGTTGTTGTTCTCTTCGGCAATGCAACCAGTATTGGACGAGTGCAGTGCAGCATTTGCTTGTGCTGGTATTATCCCAAAAATCTGACAAACACTACGGGAATTATTTTGAAAATTACATTGAAAAAGTATAATGAATGAAAAATGAAATGTCTGTGGTATCATCCTAAAGTCAATTGGTTATTGAGTTATCCTTCACGCCAATTTAACCTCTTGTCCTACAACAATTAGTGAGACTCGTGGTAAGAGATTTGGGACAAAAACAATAAGGACGAGCCTGACTCGTGGTATTTCGTTCGGACCAAACGTAAACAACACGAGCCTGGCTCGTTGTAAATACTTCGTTCGGACCAAACGTAAACAACGCGAGCCTGGCTCGTGGTACTTCGTTCGTGACAAACGTAAACAACACTAACACGAAGATTACTAATTTTCTACGAGTTTTCTCAAAGCATTATTAATTTAAATTAAGTATTGATTTACAAATTGTTACTGATATATTATCCACTTTCAAATTATAAATCATTTTTGTTCACCGATAAATTGATCATAATCTCTTTAAATTCCAGACATCTTAAAAGTATTAGTTGTGCCCAAACGTGTTTATTATTTCACAATTCCTTTCGTTGCGCCGAAATGTACATATCATAAGACGCATACATTTTGCGCAAGTTCAAGCACGCTACTAAACAGCTGAATGGCTCGACACGTGACCGACCTTCTTGTTTATTATGGCCCGTGCAATCGGGAGTTAGCGGGTAGGACAAGGGGTTAAAAAATATAGCTTCGAAATAAACGCGTTTAAAGTTCTGTACTGACACTGCTACTTCGTAGCAATGTTCTCCTACAATCTTCATAACTTTGTCATTTTAATTAATTTCAGTGTACAATTTTGGGAAAATATTCTTAAGGTTCTACACATTTAAAAAATACAATTTAAAAAAATCTTTTTATTTGGACCAGTTACACGAGAATCTCCTTTAAGTGACATCAACTAAAGGAAGGAGGGGGGATGCATCAAGTTACAAATGGTCCGAGGTCTCATTCTGTTTTAAATTGGTGGGGATAATGGCAGACACTTAAGTGTGCACTACTGTAGCACCTCCAAAATGAATTCCGACGTCACTACCAATCGCTATTTTGCAGAAAATTCGCCCCGTGTCAGTTGCTACGCGCTCCGATGCGGGTAGTATTTAAACGCTTGTCTCTGTGACGTGTTGCGTCGAAACACGCCAGTTAACGTCCTATTTCCAAACAGTTACCATACTTCACCGGGAACGTCGCCGCACGTTTATCAACCGGGCAAAAATTTCATTCTAAGCGCTCCTGTCAAGTTTAATTAGGGAACCAAGAAATCCACCGCGCCGAACAGAAACGCTAAACGAGACGCTACATGTTTTAACGTTATCGACGAACTTTATTGTGGAATTATACAACCCGAGTTTACGGTGAAAACGAAATGGATGCGACCGTTAAATTACACTAAATAGTTAGTTATGTTTTCTGTGGCTGTGATATTGTGGCAATCATTGGAGGATGCTACGTGAAACTATGCTCTTACTTCGCGAAGGTGAAATTACGCTGCCTTCTACTTTGCCAAGTTTCATTGTCTGCCAGGGGAAGATCGAAGACTTATTGCTTCGGAATAATAAGAGGGGGCAAGAACATGATTTGTGTTCGAGGAGTATTCGATTTTTTTTTATTATGGGGCAATTGGAAAATTTCTTCTTGTGTCAGAAGAAGGTTCGATGTAATACAAATGTTTCTGTGGTTGCAATCTTCTCGAGAAGAAAGACCATTTTCTGCTGTGGTCAAGGTGCAAATTATTCCTGAACTTCACTCTTGTTATTTATTCTTGGGCTTGTCCTTATTATTATTTGATTGCTTTTCAACAATTTTCTCCGGTGATAAATTCCTGAAGGATCAGAGCATTCTAAAATTAATATTGAAGTATTCAGCGCTCCAAATTATTCCTAAACTTTACTGTTGCCACACATCTACGACTGGGTTTCTCGAAACCCAATATGAAAACATAGCAATCATTCACCACCTAAGACAGAGTTACCTAAGACCCTAGAATCCAGGAACCCATCATAGAACCCCCCAAAAAATACGAAGATTAATAAACATCGTAGAACCCAACCAAATACAAAAATTAATAAACATCGTAGAACCGAACCAAATACAAAAATTACTAATCAATGAACACCTAGAGCAGAGTTAGCGAAACTCCTACAGGAAGTACAAGCTGAAGACCCTTGAGTTGCACACAGTGGATCGCAGAAGATATATGCTTCCATAGAGAATCCAGGAACCCATCATAGAACTCCAAAAAAATACGAAGATTAATAAACATCGTAGAACCCAACCAAATACAAAAATTAATAAACATCGTAGAACCGAACCAAATACAAAAATTACTAATCAATGAACACCTAGAGCAGAGTTAGCGAAACTCCTAAAGGAAGTACAAGTTGAAGACGGTAAATTGGAGAGAGTCGATCCTTTCAAAGCGGATCCAGGAAGAGGATCGCTCGCTCGCAGCACGCGTCAAGTATCCGGGAGAGGGGGCGGGGGCAGAAGAAGGAACTCACCGTCCAATCGGCATTTCATAAGCCATCAATTGGCGTTGTTAAAGGCGTCAGGTGAAACGGCAGGCGTGACGCCTCATCGGCGTACCCGTCGTCCAGTGGGTACACAGCGAACGTCAGGTCGTTACAGCGCCAGATACGAGGATCTCTGACGGGGCGGTCGGTCCGGCGGACGTACAAGGTGCTGTGGCTTGACGCAAAGTGCAAGGAGATGCGATCGACGATTATGCACTTACGGTGTTACCGTATATAAACGGGGCCCGTATAAGCCTCGCCGGGGTATGCACACGGTCCGGCGTACATATAACGCGGACCGAGCCACGAGAGCAATGTATCTTCCCCGTGACATTGGGGCCCGCACTAATCGCGCGACAATCTTCGCCAAGCGGCGCGGCAAGGAGAAGGAGGACTGAACCGGCGAACGACCACGTTCAACACGTTGGAACAGGACGGAGAAACTCGCTGCGGGTGCGCGCGTAACTTCCTCTCGCCCCGAAGACACCAGCAGAGGCGGATAGATTCGCGGCAATGGGAGAAATTGGGATCCGAGGAGCCACGGAGTAAGGGTTGACACCTTGCATCGTTTGTGTCGGGTGGTTCTTTATTCGTGGATCGCTTTCAATGCTTAAATAACTGGGAGGAAGCTTCTTGTACTCATGAGATGGAAGATGTTGGAAAACCGTTAGTTCACTTGTTTAGGAAAATTATTTATTCTCGCGTGTGCCTTCGAGATTGAAATTGGGATCTGAATCGCTGCAGAGAGTGGGTTGACATCTTGTTCAGTGTATGCGGGGAGGTTCTTCATTTATTACATCGCTTTCAATTCTACAAGGACTGAGAAGGAAGCTCTTGGAACCCATCGGATGGAAAATATTGCAGAAACATTCTTGTTCTTATTTAATGAAATTATTTATTGTCGCGTCTGCCTTCAAGATTAAAATTGGAATTCGCGGGGCCAAGGAGAAGGGGTTGACACCTTGCTTCGTTTGTGTGGGGTGGTTTCTCGTTTGTGAATCGCTTACAATGCTTAAATGACTGGGAGGAAGCTTCTTGTATTCATGAGATGAAAGATGTTGAAGAAACGTTATTTTACTCGTTTAGGAGAATTATTTATTTCACTGAGAAGGGGTTAATACTTTGCTTCATGTATATGTATATGCGGTAGTTCTTCGTTTGTTGGGACGCTTTTAATCCTAAATTGACTAGGAGGAATCTTAACCCATTGCACTCGAGTGGTGAGTCTCAGGCACCACTAAAAATTGCTATACCATTATTCAAAATATTGTTTACATTATTAAATTAATATTCAATAAATTAGTTACCAAACATTTAAGTATTCTATGAGGTATTATATCAGTTTCATTTCTTCAAAATGAAAAAAATCATATAGAATGGAAATATCCTTGATCGAAAAAAAAAGTTTGGTTATGGAGTCAAAATACTTCTGAACGCAAAGGGTTAATTGATTTGTTAGATTTGTTTATTCAAGCATATGTTCTTAAGAAAAATCACACAAAATCTATATTAATTCAATTTTGTTATTTTTATAACACAATACATACTACCAACATTTTAATGCGCGGTCGGTTTAGTGTTAATATATTCCCCCCGATAACCGAACCACTAACTCAGCACAACATCGACGTTTAAATTCACCACAGTTTTCCCATTCTGACAGCGCATTTGTCAATTGGATTTTTCCATGTCCGGCTGTCTACTTATCGATTGATCTATACTCTGGCCATTTCGCTCGCAGGCGAATTTATCGCAACGAATGAGATCCTTTCTTTCCTGGATCGAAAAATATCCGCAGCGCAGTAATAACAGGTTCGCAGTGCACGCATCACAATTAACAACGCAAACATCTCTTCGATGCATCCCACTCGTGGCGGAACAACGATCTAATTGTTTGCGGGAGAACAATGTCCAGCGCGGAAAGCCGTCTACGATACGCGCGACCTCTTTGTTCTCCGATCCGCACTGTTCTCCATTGCGGAGGCTCCTTTTTTTTCTTCCGCAGCGTGTTAGAAGCTTCGTGAATACGTTTAGCTCTGAAGTTTGCGGGTCGATCGGTATCGTGGCGTAGAAAAATTACAGCGAATGCAATCTAACGGGCTGCGAAATGTTTGCGAGTGGCCGGTGAGCTTGCACGCAACGTGAATATTCAATTTCGCGGCGATCCACGGTGTTTCCGATCTGCACAATATCCGAAACGGCCGACTTTATTACATCCATTAATTAATATACTTACAGTTCAATCGAACGTCAATGCGAAATTCATCGTGACTTCCACTTTACAAATGTCGGTGAACACCCAAAACAACGAGAAAGTTAGAAGCACCTTTTACTTTTAATGATGGAATTTTTGGATCAATCTTCTTTATAGCAACAGGTCTTCATGTTATATTAGGAATTATCGTTTATGATAGAGTATTGTTTGAAACGTTGAAATGTAGTTAGTTTTCTCTAAATTGTCATGTACAAAAAGATATAAAGGACCAAAGTTGAATACAGTTTTCGGAAAACGAGCGCGATCGTTGTAAGACATAGGACTATTCGACTGCGGATTTTATACATTTATGATAATATTAATTAGCTAAAATTTAAGGCAGTAACACATGTTCATCCTTCTACCCTAAACAACAGTGTGTACAAAATCGATTCAACTAGTTTCAAGTGAACTATGAAATCGTAGACATCGTATATGTGTGACGGTGGTAGTGAACGTGTTAAAAAATATTTAGAAAGGTTAATACATGTATTAACTTCAATCTATTAAGATTAATAAAGAAGGAGAGAACTTTCTATTTGCATTCTGTCTCCAGCAATTGATGCAGAAAATTTTTATTTTGCATAAAGATCTGCAGTATACATATTCTACATTTATCTCCTATATTCAGAAGTGTCTCAACATATTCTGTATAATACATGGTAATATATCTTTATGCCAAAATATACCTAGTCTGAACGTTTAGGAATGTGTTTTGACGATTTCGGATCACTGTGCGACGTTACGGCTGGAAAATCGACGATCAATGGACGGTGGCCTGCCGCCGTTGCAAAAACCGACTGTAGCATCCGACTTTTGCGGAACCGGTACGCGTTGCATGCCGGTCACGTTGCCCCGCAGCCGAAAAGCCTTATTTTTAGGCTGTTCCGCGCTGAAAGGCTGAAAGCGACGCCAGCATCCGGGTGATCCCGTTCGTCGACCAGCTCTCGGGCATTCCGGCCCGCATTCCAGCATCGATTACCGGACACACACCAATTCCTGGACGATAGCCGCTCGCAATCATGCTCCTCCATGACCAAGGACCTGCTCCCTAGGTGCCGGCAATGTGTCGTCCCCGCTGATATTGTGTAGCGTCCGCCAGGACACCTAATTATACGATTGTCGCGGGACCTCGCGCACTCGAACGATATCGCGTCCCCGCAGCCTCCTGTCTTCTGCTTCTTCTTCTTCTTCTTCCTCTTCTTCTTCTTCTTCTTCGGTGCTCCTCGGTCTCTGGTTCCCTCCGGTGTCTCCGTTCTCCGGTTTACAAGCCCTCGCTGCTCTTTTCGATTCGCACAACTGGTTATCTTCGTACTCGACGCTACCCGGGCCCCCTTTCCCACCTCGTTCCTCTGCTAGCCTCTCCTTCCCACTATGGTACCTTGGTTTAAGTAACACTCGGTCGCTTTTGCTTCCTCTCGTAATATTTACCGGTCGGAAGCGGCCTGAGAAGCGTTACGCTTCCTCCGGAAGAGTAAGCGATTCCATTTCTGTGAGCTTCTTTCGACCCAGCTGATTTATCTCGTTGATTCGGGGACTGCGACGTGATTCATGGGATATTTAGGCTGTCGTGGGTCGTCATTTAGTGTAGTGATCTTCTACTATGGTATTTGTTGACACATCATCGGCGTGGTGATTATTCTATAATTTTTAGCGGATCCTTCAATAATAATAATAATTTTAATTGTGAATCAACGAGTTACTTCATCTAAGAATTTCGTTTCAGGTTATAATTTAAAAGAAAATTTCAAATCCCGGTCGGTAAATTGTTAATAGAAATCTTTTTAGGCGCTTAGGATGTGTCGGAGATCCTGGCAGTCACTTTTAAGTCCCAGAGTAAAGAAGAAGATTAATACTACAGCTACCACACACATAAAAATAACGGATCTCAGATTTTTACAATTATTAAGATTGCGACGATGTTTCTGTGGACACTGGATGCATTGATTTAGTCAGACGTATTTTGTATTAACAGTCGTGCAATATGTCGATTAATAAATGCGGTATTGCTAAAATTAATGAACGGTACAAAATAGTGACTTTTAGTGCTCGGTAATTCTACTATTATAATTAGACGGATTTTATGCATTTATAACAAAAATAAGTAAATGTAATTTAAAATAGCAGATAGATTGAAGTAAAATAAAAATATTGATATATTATCGCCAAATTCTTAAAATTGTTAGAAGAAGAGGAAAATATCTCTTGAAGGAAATATTAATACACAAAGATCCGCAGTCTAGTTGTAATTCACAGAAATCGTTCATTTTTCCATGACATTAATTTTCTGTCATCGCATGTCGATTTGACACGAGACAAATGAAGTTGGAAAAATGGGGGACGATTGAGAAATAAAAGTTTTATAAGTTCATTTTGAAAGTTCGACGGTACCGAGGCCTTGTGCGGGAGAGTGAGAGCGTTTTACCGCGACAGAAATTAATCCCGCGACGTCGTAAAGTAATTAGCATCGCGCAAAATGTATTTATACTCGGCGGAGTGAAACTCGAGCGTGCCGTGGCCCACGACCGTATTAATGCCGATAAAAAATTGCGGAAGCCAGCAGCTGCGGTGGCGCTCTCTATCGAACAGAATGCTCTGATACGGATCTATCGAACGCGCCTATGCCGCTATGTGGACTGCACGCAGCAAGCAAACCCGTAATTTATTTCCCGGCGGCCGCCTACCTTCCAACTCCAATATAATCATTATAATTATTGTCTCCCCTTCAAGTCGACCTCGATAATCATCGTCTGTATTTGTTACACGGCTCGCATTAACTTCGCACATTCGTATGGCCGCTGTCTAGTCCTCCCAGCCACGACACCATCATTCTACTCGCCGATTCCATTGTCTGGAATTATTCCTGCTGGCCAATTTCTTCTCCTTCTGTTCAGCGATATTTTTTAATTTGGTTCATTGATACGCTACTTCTACTTCAAATATCGAGATTATAAATTTTAAATTGTGAAATTTTAAACAGGCGCCACAGTTTGTTTGAAAAATTCAAATTTTCACGCCCATGTTCATATTTCAAAATTCATGGCTACGCTCAAATTTCAAAACCTAGCGTTCACATTTTAAATATTGAAACGCCAAATTTCAGTCTCTCAGACTTTAAATTTCGATCGCCATATTGTGTTTGAGAATTCCAAACTTTAACAACCACGTTGAATTCCCAAATCGTAATGGCTACGTTGAAATTTCAAGTTCCAAAAGTTACGTTCACAATTTCAGAACTTGAGGGTCACATTTAAATATTGAAATCACGTTTCACGAAATTATCACGTTCTGTTAAAAAATGTCGAACTTCAATAGTCAGGTTCAAGTTTAAACTTTCAGGGGAACGATCAAAAATCAAAATTTAACGGACGACTTAAAAATTCATCGACCATCATCAAATTTAGGACTGTAACAGTCGAGTTCGTTGTCCGCCATTTTTCGATCGCGATAACCAGCATGTTCGCCCCACGGTATAGCGTTTGGCCAGGGAGTAGCCGCGACATTATAAATTGCGACGATCCATTCGCCGTGTTAATTTGTCCGCTCTTCAATTAGCGGCCGAGCGAGTTCGGCGGCGTCGAATAAATCGAGCGTCGGCTCGCGAGTGCCCGTTCGTGACTTTCTAAATCCGCCACGTGTGTGAGCGCCCCCTGTGTAAGGAACGTTTGTGGTCCCCATCTAACTGTTCACCGGTTGCCGTTCGACTCGGTGTTTTCGCCGACAGGTGGATCGAAGAAGAAGCTCTCTCTGGCGCCCTTTGGATTCCTTCCAAAATCTCTTTCTAGCGGTATCCCTGGTGCCTGGAGCACCGCTCCATTGCGGCACAGGGTGAAGGAGAAAGTTCCGATGCCACGATTTGTCGAAACTCCTTTACGTCAAACTTGCGAACGCTATACTGTCTCGATCGATGGGAAATGCTCGTGCGACCACGTTGCAGGGGATGTTTTCCGCGGCCCTGTTGACTTGTTCCCCGTCACGCCACAACTTTCACACGCTTCCAGACACTGTTTGTATAATTCCTTCGAGTGGTGGTGCCCGAGGATATTGTGGGAGTGCTGGAACAATAACCAGAGCCATTGGTAGCTGAAGTGTTCAAGGTTTGAGAGTCCAAGCGAAGAAATTGAGAAAAACCTTCAGTAGGTTGAGATTTAACCTGTTCACTGTTTTACTTCATTCTAAGAACGTGTACTTGTGCGCTTAGTTATTTTTAAACTAATATTATTTTTGTGCTCTTTTCATGCTACACTTTGCACACTCTTAAACTTTATTTAATAGTAAATGCAATTTTGTTCGTTATGTTACGAGTATACTCGTCTTTAAACCAAGGAAATGGCATCTCTTCATGAGAAGTGTACTCAACATAAACAGTTCTATGAATCGACCTGTTGTAAAGAATCGTCTCGAATTTAAACCAAACAAAGTTCAACGATTTAAACCTACACGTAACCGTTCATTAACACATTATCTACCGGCGATTGTTTCATAATTTTTTAGTCTACATACCACGACCGAGGTTTTTTTTAACAACGTTAATAGCAATTTTAGTCCCGAACCAACAAATCATCGCCAGTACAGTAATTTAAAATTTTCGTTTGAAATCTATTACATAAAACAATAATTTTTAAGTTTTCTTTTGGTATCGAACAAATATTGAAGATCCTGTTCATCTATTTCTGAGTAAGCTAAAGTATCTTCCTTGTTAAATAAAAAGAGTTCAACCATAAGGCTAAAGAGTTCTCTGGGCAACTAGAATGGTACGATACAAGGAAAAAATTCCATAAATCAACTCGGAGTTGATCACAGAAGGAAATATTGAAATTGCTAGCTAAAGACCTTGCGAGACATCGCTTGCAATCGTTGAAATCATCATCGATCGTCATTTACGATCACGCAGCGAAGACTCGATGAAGCGTTTCGAGGAGCGCAGGGGTCAGGCTATCGTGATGGGATTTGATGAATTCGCGGTATTGACATACGTGACAGTAATTTCCATGGAAAAGCCTGCGGTACGGTCGGACGTAATATTCCGTCATTCAAAAATGTAGCGCGCCACGAAGGGAACTTCGTGCCGGCCACCTGCAGGTAACCTGGGAGCGTCACGACGCCGCCGTCGCCGCGAGTTACGGCCACAAATCACGCAATTCGTAATTGCTGCTGCCAACTACGCGATTTCGTGTGAGGGACCCAGGGGATGGGGTTTCGGGGCCGGTGGGGTAGGAGGGGGACACGTGCACGTGTGGATGGAAATCCATAAACATCGATTGGCTTCTGGCTTGCCAGACCAAAACGTCGAACACCGGCGAAGGCTAAATATTTCCGTGTCGTGATCCGCCACTATGAAATCCGCGGAAAAGTTGCTCGAATTTGCTCGCGCGATGTCCGCATGGACGATCCGTCGGGTATAGTATCCGTTCCCAGAATGCCTCGCTCCCTCCCTCCTCGGGTGAAACTGTTTGCGGCTTTGAAATCGTAGATGACACGAACATCCTTCCTTCGAATACTATCGGCCGCGACAAAAGCGTTCAGCACTCGAGCATTGATACAGCCATTTTGCGACCGTTCGGAACCCTTTCGCGGAAACACTTATATCATAATGCCGCGACAATTGCGCATTTCGTTGCGTTCTTCGTTTTGCTCGAAGACGATTTTGTTGGTGGATTTGCATCATTAGCAATTTCTTTTTTTTTTTAAATAAAACAAATTTCTGGTGATGAGAAACAATTTTCCACTTTTCTGTATGATGCAAATGGGTTAACTGACATGTTTGAAACTTTGAACTTCAGCGATTGCGTTCGTTATCTCAAACTGTGACACGATAAGATTTTACATATCTTTGTTTAACTTACATATTACAAGTTTCGCTGATTGTCAAACTCTGCCCGCCTGGGAGACTCGAAGACATGGCGTGACATGTCACGTGAAGAGCGATAAGGGTGTTCTCCAAAGATCTGGCCACGGAGTGGGGAAGGTGACGAACCTTCCGGCAAAAGGACCATGATGAATCGCATGGCACTTACCCCAGTACCGTCAAGGGACACGTTGAGGTTCGATCTAGCTCTTGGTTTGCAAGGAACGACAATTTCCGAGCGTCATACGTCCGCCGGTCATTCTTTACAACCGGCTGTAAAAGTAGCAGCCAAGATCGGTAGAAAATCGGCAGTGGTGGCGACTCGGTTCCACTCTTGCTCGACCCGGAGAATATTCTATATAGGTATATTCCACGCCAAGAGCAAAGCGGGGCCGGGTTTCTAGTTTACAAGATCGCGCCGTTTGTTACACGCGACCCCGGATGGCGTGGGGTGTGATAGTGCAACATTGTACCAACACACTGCAATTTCCGTAGCGATATATTACCGCTCGCGATCCAAGTATGTATTATGTACTTGGGCCCTCCGTCGAATGTCGGCGACGGCCCCTGAGTCCTTACTCTCGGTGCACTGAGAGCGAGCAAGTGAGCAAGCAAATGGCGAGTTTGATTTGTCGGCAGGGAGGCAAGAACAAGATCCGCTCGCTGTCTTTTGTGCCCCGGCCGTGTGGCAGAAATCACTGCCAATAATAAGCAGCCTCGCGACGCACCTTTGCTTTACACGTAATGGATTATTTCGTGTTCGGGGTCTAATACGCTGTAATCAGTAGCTCCTTCGCGAAGGCGTCGCTGAATTTACATTCGACCCATTCGGCTCGAACCTCTCTCAAGCGGAAACGGATTCGAGGTACAGAGCACTGTACGGTAATGAGTAGCAATTTTCTGAAACAAGCTCCTCATTGCTATGATGCGTTCTATTAAATTAGAGGCGAGCCTAAGTGCCCGGGAAACTTACATATTTATTATTGAGTTATCGTCCGCGGCTGGTTCGTTTCGTTTGGTTTTTGTTAATCATAAAATTACTGTTTACTAAACTTCCCTGTTCCAATATCTATATTTCATGTCTAAATCTTAGCGGTCATATTTGAAATTTGAAATCCTAGCGATCATATTTTGAACTTCAAATCCGAGCCATCATATTCAAAGTTTCAAATTTTCAACGACCATATTCAAAGTTTTAAATCTAAACGGTCACATTTAAAATTTCAAATCCTAGCGATCATATTTGGAACTTGAAAGCCAAGCGATCATATTCAAAGTTTCAAATTTTTAACGGTCATACTCAAAGTGTCACATCTTAAAGGTCACATTTAAAATTTAAAATCCGAGCGATCATATTCAAAGTATCAAATTTTCAACGACCATATTCAAATTTGTAAATCTAAACGGTCACATTTAAAATTTCAAATCCGAGCGATCATATTCAAAGTTTCAAATTTTCAACGACCATAATCAAAGTTATAAATCCAAAGTCACATTTAATATTTCAAATCCGAGCGATCATATCTAGAACTTCAAAGCCAAGCGATCATATTCAAAGTTTCAAATTTTTAACAGTCATACTCAAAGTTTCAAATCTTAAAGGTCACATTTAAAATTTAAAATCCGAGCGATCATATTCAAAGTTTCAAATTTTCAACGACCATAATCAAAGTTGTAAATCCAAAGTCACATTTAATATTTCAAATCTGAGCGATCATATCTAGAACTTCAAAGCCAAGCGAACATATTCAAAGTATCAAATTTTCAACGACCATATTCAAAGTTGTCAATCTAAACGGTCACATTTAAAATTTCAAATCCAAGCGATCATATTCAAGGTTTCAAATTTTCAACGGTCATATTGAAAGTGTCAAATCTTAAGGGTCACATTTAAAATTTCAAATCCTAAAGGCTATATTTAAAATTTAAAATTTTTGACGGTCATATTCAGTTTCAGATCTCCACGGTCATGTTTAAAGTAGCAGATCTCAGCGGTCGTATTTAAAATTTAAAATTGTTAACGGTCATATTTAAGATGTTTAAATTATAATGTTCATATTCAAGATTTGAAACTATAAGTCGCATATTAAAGAACACAGAAAATAAATTTCTGGACAGGCCCATTTGTTTTAAACTACAGTCTGACTACAACAAAAATGGTTCTGCGACTTTCAGGTCATGTTCGTAACTGAACAGACCTCTCTTGGAGAATCTCGCGAAAATTTCACGGAAAATTCGACTGTAATCTCGCGGTAGGGTCGACGCACACGACGTCCAGCCCTGGACGTCACGACGCACTATATCAAGCACCGCGTCGGAACGTGTTACAATGGTAACACGCTCGTACCCGGGGCAATACATTATGTTACGTCCGCGTCCCCAAGTATTAGCCGTGGCTCCTTCAACGCGAGCAGTGGCACACACCGTAGCTTTCGGCGCCGTCTTCGGATCTCGGCTGAAAGCTTTCTTCTCTCCGGCAATTACGAATACAACCGTGGCCACTTTGGTCCCGAAATCGAGAAATGGTGAGCATCGATCAGGCCGACCGACAAACAATAATAGCTGTCGGCGTCGATCCTCCTGGGTGCTATGCGTTCCAGTCAATAGAGTGAAATGATAGAGTAGACATAGGATCAAAAGTGGAATCATTTCTACCTTTTGTCTTCGTTTTTTCAACGATTCCTCTACGCCTGTTGGTCGAACTGTGTTGATCTACAGTGTCCATCTGGTATCAACGGTTTAAGAGCTTTACTAACTTGTCCTGAATTCTTCTTGGCTCCCTATTGCAATTCTGTAAACGGTTTTCTAGGTAAATGAGTCAATAATGAAACAAGTTAAACAAATTTACAGTAGCTAGTCGTCAATAGAGTTTAACAATTGGAAAACCTAGAAACGTCACAGACTTTCTCGGTTACTCGATAATTGAAATTAATTATCCTCACAGATACAATTCATTTGCACTTCTTCAGTAACTTGCCTATCGGTAGATCAACGGTATCCCGTATCCCGCTCAGAGGCTCCAGACCTGCACCTTGTGATTCTAATTAGTCTCCAAACAAATGCGTATTAAAGTATTAATTTCTCGCGACCAATTAATGGCACAGCTTCGCCAGGCTCGTTAGCATACGGTAGCGTCGATAAGACTGACCAACCGAGCCCGAAGAACCCTCTATTCTTCGTGCATGGAAAAGCAGACGGTTCCATCGATTCCGCTTCTCGGCACGTGTGTGCTTTATATAGGGGTACCAGTATGACTTTGTAATTACGAAGTCCTTTACCCTTTTATCCGCAATACTCGAAAACAAGGTGTGCGCGTTCGCTGGCGATTCAACGCCGGTATAGGTGTGTCCGTGCGTTTTCTCGGCATACGGCGACCGGTGTGGGTGCGTTCCTTCCTCCTTCACCGGCGCTGCCTGCCATCGTATCAACATCGCACTTCATAATCCTGGCAGTGTTTCTGCGCGTCTCGATCCGTTACCTCAGCTCGATCGGCTGGTTCTCTAGTCCCCAGTTCTCACTCTCAGTACCCTAACAAGTCTCCAATCAGTGCCAGTCTTTCGATTGAACACCTTGACTGAACATTCAGTGACTTCATCAGTTTGCTCATTTGCAGTGCTAATTTAGACTTCAATGCTTGATGTGGTTCACGAGACTGTAACGACGTCAAGATTCTCAGTCTTCACAAGTTTTGCAATGGAACAAAGTCAATGGTGCTGATGGATACTTTGAAGTTTGACATAGTTCATGGGATTCTAACGATGAGTGAGAGCTGTTTCTTGTGTCCTAGATACATAGTGATTAAATCCTCAATCTTTAGAAGTTTTTAATGCAGTAAGTTGAGACACCTTGGCCTCGGTGAGATAACCAATGCAACTCATCATCAGCACTAGCCGAGACTTCGAACTCTGATCTACTTCATGTGACTCTAACGATGATGAAGATCTGTTACTCTAGTATCTCAGATTCTTAATAAATCTCCCAATGCTAATCAAACCTTTAATATCTGATGTGGTATTTACATGCGACTCTAACAGTGAAACAGATCTGCTAGCTTCAGATTTATATAACAAAGGTGTTTAATTTGTAGTGTTCTCACAAAATGACGAGTATCATTGCAGCAAATTCAGACACCTTGGTCTAAAAGTGAATTAACCAATATTACTCATCATCAGCACTGACCAAGACTTTGAACTTTGATCTGGTTCATGTGACTCAAACGATGATGAAGATCATCCTCGGTACCTCAGATTCCTAAGATACCTCCAATCATCATCAGTGCTAATCGAACCTTCAACATGTGGTTCGTGCGACTCTAACCGTGATCAAGACCTTCTAGCTTCAGTTTTACGTAACCAATGTGTTTGGTTCAAAGTGGCCTCACAAAATGACGAGTTTAAAGTTGAAACTAGTGGTGGTGTATCCCCCAGAGCCTAGCAGAGCTTAGCAGAGCCTAGCTCAGCCTATCAGCGTCTCCAGGATGGCAGGTACGAGTGATCGCCGCGTTTTCGTGAGTTTTTCGAGTCCCCCAGTAGCAAGGAGGGTTTCGCCGGCAAAAAAGTTCGTTACAATTTGCTCGGTTGATAGGATCGTGACTTCGAGAAATGGAGCAAAGGGACACACACAAGCTCTTAAAGACGTTCCGACTGGGGGGCCCCGGAGCGGTTCCGTGGCTCGCCGAACATCCAGAATGCTTATCTCGAAATAGATCGCGAGAATTCGGTGGACGAAGAGCCGGAGGCGAGCCATGGAAGGTACGCGGGAGCCGAGGAATGCGCGGCCGACGGTTTTTCCTAGTTAAATCCATTCCCGACGGTTTCTCCGTGGCCGCCACTATATCAAGCAATACGCATTTCTGTCGTGCCAAAGTGAAGCGCCATTTCTATCCGTCAGGCATCGAGCCAGCCGTACCCGGGTGAACTCCTGTGCACTTCTTGACCCTGATTTTTTAGTATCATGCGCTGCGCGTTCGGACGGTTTTCTAGGCTCGTAATGGCCGGCCGTAAATCACCGGGAGCCTCTGAATCCACTCATTTTAGTAAACCGTCGCTTCTGCTACAGATTTCTTCGGAAACGCCGTGCCAAGACACAGGACGGACCTTCGGGAACTATACATGTAACACTTTCGAAGGTCCTAACCGAGATACGCGAGCTTGTAGACTGACGTTTGTAAAACTTGACAGTCTCGTCTTCTTTATTTTGTTGGGGCAATGGTTTGATGGACGTTGACGTTGATTGGATTACATTGATGTTCATTCAATCTTCGAGTAATGGAGTCAGATGTCTCTGGCACTTCGTAAATCTTTCTAAGACTGATGCACTGCTTGAATCAATGGCATTTAATAATAGACGACTTGTTTAAGTTTCATCGTTTGCAGTGAGAATGTGCTAGGTTCATCAATAAACCTTGTCTTATATTTCAAGATTCAAAGACAACTTGTACTTCGTTCAATCAAGCCTCATACAGCATGATTATGCGGTTGATTAGATAATATTCTATCAGTAGACTCCGGATTTTATGCATTTATGGCAAAAATGGGTGTGTGTAATTTCGAATAATAAACAGATTACAAGAAAAGAGAGGAATAAATGCATATCCAGTTCCTATGTCTTGCAATTAATGCAAACGATTTCTATTCTCCATAAAAATCCGCAGTCTATCTATCACTTTCAATGGAACTGTTTAAATATAATATACTTAATAACAGTCATATCTACGGCATTCGATCACATTGCACTTCATAGTACCCGTTTGTCAAGAAGAACGTCCAAGAATCGTTAAAAATAAATTAGAAATAAGTATCCGGGTATCTAAACAATGACATGAGGATATCATTTAGATCCTCATAGCAAAGTTTAAATTGAACAATCCAAGAACAAAGGGTTAATATATTTAATGTAAAATCCAAAATCCTTTGTTCTGTAGCCATCCTCGAAACTTCGCCATCCAAAAGAGAAGCGTTAGACTGTTTCTAATCCGGGCAATCCTGTGAGGGTTAGACCAGTCCGAGGAGCAGGTTGGATTCGCTTCTAGCGTAAAAAAATGTACGAGCATTTGGCAAGAGGTCAGCTCTCAGCCGCAATCTTTCACTGTAGGCAGTCTAGCGACAGGATGGGAGTTCGAGAGGAGGTTTAGGAAGGTGGGGTTGGTGGGAGGCTAGACGTAATTTGCCCTGGGGGCCCCGTGGGTGGTTGCTTGATTCTTGGTTGTGCTGTGCAGGATTGGTCGGTCGTCTGACAGTTGACGGATGACGAGGCGGCCTCTGAAGCTCTCCCCTTTTACGCCCTCGACGGAGAGGTTCGCCTCGGCCTCTCGGCTCGGGATCGGGCTTCGAGGCAGCGTCCATTATCCGCCGCGAGGCAAGGCTGAGCCGGGCGTAACGGGATTATTAACTGAAATAGGCGTATAAGTCATGCGTCTTCGTCTCCCGTGCCCCTGCCCCCGAAACTGGCCCCCCTTAACCATAGAACTGTTCAGCCTCGGGCCGTTACGCGGAGGACCGGCTTGCCGGACCCACCCGATGGAAAATGTCGAAGAAACGTTACTCCTTGCTAATAAATAAAATTATTTATCGCTTGCGCCGTCGAGATTTCCACTAAATTACCGCGTTCGACGAACATATTCAAAATGTGGAACCGAGTAAGTAGACATAGCGTGTCTGGTTTACCTAGAAACATTCAAACGTCTCGAGAAGCTTGAACGATGTGGAAAAATTTACTTTAGACAAGATTTATAGGTACAATGTCGAAGAAAACGCGTCACGATTTCATTTGACCTTGCAATAACCTTGGAATGTTCTGCTAACATACGTATACATATACCTTATCTACATGATAGCTTTAAAATTTTCTAAAATTCTTTTGAGTAAGAGAAATGTGATTTTTGTCCTCGAATCTAGGTTTCGTGCTAGGAATATTTTCGTCGGTGTAGTGAGAATTAGTGGAAACTTGTTCTTTAACTGACTTTAAAAAGGAGGAGGTCAGGAGGAGTCAGTAGACTTTATGCAAAATAAAAATTATTTGCCACAGTTTCAACAGATAGGAGCAAAATAAAAATGTCTTTCTTCTTTTAAGAATTTTAATAGACTTAATGTAATGTTCTGACTTTTGTCGTAAATGCATAAAATTCGCAGTCTAATCAGTATGATAAAAAAAAAATTAATGTTTGAATTCAGTCTTGTCAATTTTTTTTGTCTAATTGTCTCTGAAGCGACGGGATCACATGACCGATTAAGGGTCAACCTCGCCGGTGTGTGGTGAGGCACGGGGTCCTTGGAAATTAGAGAAATTCCGTGTCCCTTAGCCGCGAGAATTCTCAGCGATGGTCGCCGGATAAGCCGCGGCACGCAGCGGAGATGCGAATCTCCGCAACCGGCGAGTGGAAACATTAAAAATAATTTCTACTTCTCGGTGGGTTTATTCACTCGACGCGGGCTCGGCCGTGACTCATCCGACTTATCGCTCCTTGATCCTGATTGCCTTCGTACACGCGTAAACGCTTTTCAGAAGTGAGAGAAGAAAATGGCTCCTGGAGATCGCGGCTTTCAAGTTTGGCACCTGCCAGCGACCTGTGAAGTCCCACCAGGCGGATTATGCGAACTAAAGCTGGCCTTCCAGATTGTAGAGTTGGCGATCTTGAACTCTACTAGGACCTAGATTTCAGAGAGACATCAACGATTAGAATAGTCGTTTGTCTTGACATTATGAGTGAAATTTTGCAATTTAGCCTCTGTAGGCATTTATGTTGAAAGAGACAATCGTGATGAGTAGACTGCGGATTTTATGCATCTTTAGCAAAAATGAACAGATGGAATGCGAAACAGTAAAACCATTTGAAGAATTTATCGTTATTATTATTTATCATTAAGAAACCACATTAATGTCTATGTGCCACTTTTACCTTGAATTGAAGGCAGACAATTTTTAGTTTACATAAAAATCCGCAGTCTAGTGATGACTTGTGGCTAACAAGTTTGATGATCATAGAGATCATGCATATAATTTTTTCATAAATGGACCAATCGACTTCAGTTTTTCTGCCAAGCTAGATGGATTAGTTTACTAGATGATACGTCGTGAAAATTTTTTGAAAAATTGTGTTTAGTCTGAATTTCGAAAAGAATAGTAAAAGTTTGTTTTTACAACTTTTTTATTTGAGCTCGTAACGAAAATTGTAAATAATATTGTTTTGAAGATTAATGTCAGTTATATGCATGCTGAAAATTTCATTGAAATTGATTATCTGGTTTACGAGTTATAAACGATTAAAATTGGTGACCTTATGAATAGCCTACGGATTTTTATTGGAAATAAAAATTGTCCAAGTCAATTTTAGAAAACAGCGTTTAAATGAAAATGCATTTTTATCATTTAATAATTTGGATAAGTCGAAAAGAATGACGAATATGAAAGAAGAATGTGAAAAGAATTCGATTCTTCGAATATCTTTACAGTTTTATATACAGGGTGTCCCACGTAACAGTTTTCACGATTTTTTAAGTACGTGTGATAATCTGACAAAAAATATTTTCAACAAAAGTAGGTCAGTTTTCGATTGGCTATATATTGCAATAAAAAAAGTTAATAAATAACATTTTTTTTATAGTATTGTCAAGGTTACCTTCATTCTTTTAAACGGCATTTTGTATTTTTGACTTAACAGTATTATAGCCCGTGTCAAGACGAATTCAACGACCTAGTATACCATGACCTTGGGATGACCTCGAAGGCGAAGAAATGAAAATGTCAACAAAACATGAGAATCTGCGTGGATGGGTGATAATAACTTGTGTTTATTATTAAGACTCGAAATTACATTCAATTCAGAAACCTTGACTAAATAGTACAATGGCAAGAGCAGCATACGTGGATAGAGCAGTCCAAATACAATGATAGGTACAAATACATAAGAGTGGCAGAATTACCGGAATATTTAAGTAAAGAGGGTAGAGGGGACAGTCATAAACTCATAGCACGGGCAAGATGCGGAAATACAGAAAACTGGAACAAATATTGGCTGGGGGGCGAGGCAAGAGGATGCGACCTATGTGGGGACAAGTATGGAAGCCTAGAACATTTGACAAGAGAATGCAGGGTAATGGGAGAAATGATCAGGATTGAGGATGTAGTGAGTGGGAGGAAAGATAGAAATGTCGTAGAGTGGTTGGAGAAGTTGAGGAGAAAGAGAGAAAAGAGAGTATCAATAGACCAAAGAATATGCCAAACTAATGAACAAATGTTAGGGAATGGGGAAGGGTGAAATGATTGGGTTAGCAGTAATTAGGAGACTACCAGGGTAGGTCAGTGTAGGAAGGAGGGAGAGAAAGAAAAAGTGTGAGAGAAGGTATGGACGAATGTGTGAAATAAGATAGATTTGTACAGTAGGTTAATGTAAACCAAGTCACATTTCTTGGCTGTAAGGCTGAAATAAACCAAATACATACATACACACATACCTTGACTAAATAAACGCAAATGATTTCGTAAACAAGTCACATCAAATGTTCGAATTTAAATCCTTTTTGTTGTAAGCACAATTCCGTTCTTCGTAGTAAATTTGCATTGGTAGCATGCGAAGAACTTCGTTACGACAGTATCCTAAGAGCAACCAATGCAAATTTACTACGAAGAACGGAATTGTGCCTACAACAAAACGGATTTCAATTCGAACATTTGATGTGACTTTTTTACGAAATCGTTTGTGTTCATTTAGTCAAGGTTTCTGCATTGAATGTAATTTCGAGTCTTAATAATAAACACAAGTTATTATCACGCATCCACGCAGATTCCCATGTTTTGTTGACATTTTCGTTTCTTCGCCTTCGAGGTCATCCCAAGGTCATGGTATACTAGGTCGTTGAATTCGTCTTGACACGGGCTATAATACTGTTAAGTCAAAAATATAAAATGCCGTTTAAAAGAATGAAGGTAACCTTGACAATACTATAAAAAAAATGTTTTTCGAACTTTTTTATTGCAATATATAGCCAATCGAAAACTGATCAACTTTTGTTGAAAATAGTTTTTGTCAGATTATCGCACGTACTTAAAAAATCGTGAAAACTGTTACTTGGGTCACCCCGTATAACTTGTCGATTATAATTTAAATATTGTTTCATTTGGAAACTTGAAGAATTGCTTTTCGTGCAAAGATGGATCCTTTAATTTTGGGTTATACAGAGGAATAGTAAATCTAGAGAAAAAGGATAGAAAAAGGATAAAGTATCTAAAAAGAATTCCATCAAGTGCGCGATCTCCGTTTGTCTCCAAAATAACATCAGCTAAATTCCAAAGAATTAGTCATCGTATTAATTTTCTTTTGGTCAATGCATCGCGCATTCCGATGCGGAAACGCATCATCCCCGGATGTCACTGGTCGCAAAGAGCGCGAGGGCAGGGATTTTTCAATAACTGGTATAAGATCGGTGCAAGGCGGCGTCCGATAAGCTGGTTGTCGGATTGCGATTTTTCGATGCCGCGGCCATGATAAAACACCTCTGGCGCGGCAATGATGCGGATCTGGAGGCGATGCGCGAAATGTTCAGCAACAGAATTCGCGCTTCGTGGCCGAGCGTTAAAGCCGCGCGCAACAGCTACAACGCTGGTGTCACGTTTATCTGACTGGCGATCGCTGGAGCAGCGCAGCGCAACGCGATTGCAAGGACCACTGCGTTGGACCACGGCTCTCGAACCTAGAAGAGAGAGGATACCGAACCGCGTGTTCAACCGGCAAACCGGTTGAACTCCTCGCCGGGTTTCCTGCCCGATCCCGTCCCTGGAAAACCGAACAGTTTCCTGCGCCTGAAATTCGATTTCTTGCCCAGCATTCCTCAGCGAATTATACTTTCAGCGTGTACGTGACCTCTTTGCACCGTGATTGGCAATTATAGATCTCATAGAATTTTTGTTTCATGCCTCGAGAAGTGTTAGTAGAGATAGAAGTAATTAGAAACGATTTTTGTAGAGTTCAATTGGTTTGTAATTATAGAATCCTGAAAGGTAATCGAACACAGTGTTGGTTAGTGTTTATTCATTATAGTGTCATATTGCAAAAATGTGTATATGTATAATACGGGCTTCGTGACTAACATTCCTCACCTGCTCATACTAGTCACCGGATAATATAAGACGATGCTCACATCACGGAACTTGAACACCAATTTCGTAGCAAACTTTCAGTTAATCATTGAAAGTCTAGAGTTGTAGATCAAATACACAAATGAAAAGACATTAGAAAAAATTGAAACTATTAAAGATAATACAAAGAGAGAATGTACTTTCATTATACTTCGCTTTTTACAATTGACTTGGACAATTTTTATTTTGCATAAAGAATCGCAGTCCACGAATAATAAATCTTGAAGGTCTTAAAACACAGAATAAGTGAATTTTCATTCCACAAGCACACGAAGGTAGCTAACTGTAGATTTTGCATAAAGAGCCGCAGTCTACAAATAATAAATCTTGAAGGTCTTAAAACACAGAATAAGTGAATTTTCATCTCACAAGCACACGAAGGTAGCTAACTGTAGGTGCTGCGAATCGAACGAAACTTTAAGTGCGACGAAGATTCTGGATTCTGAAGTTACACTAGTTTGAAGTGCAGAGGGTTAATTGAGTTATTGCGTCTTCGAAGTCCGCTTAGAAGTCCTTCTGGGCTAAGCATCCAGCGATTGTCTAAAGAACCTAGGCAGGATGTTGGTTTTTGTCTTCGCTTGTGAACAGTTAGCGAATTGTTTCCAGCGACTACATTCCTTAAACAGCGTCCCCAGGCGTCCACGGATGGCTCGGAAGCGAGCGGGAAAATATTCATAAATAATTGTTCGCGGGAGATGCGAGATAGCCGGGCACTTAAGCAATGAATATCTGACGATTTCCGTTCGAATTTCCGCAAATCTGTTCCTCGCAGCGTGTCCGTTTTTTTTCGTGCGACGGGCCGGTGCAAAAACGAGGGAAATTAGCGTCTCCACCACCTACCACGCGAATTACAAACGGCTGCGTGTAAAGCGGTTTGTTTCTTCTTGCGATTTGCCCTGGACTCTTCTCCTTCACTCTCTCCCTTCCTTTGTGGATGTGGACGTGGAAACTATGAACACGCTAAACACGTTCCGTGAACCCTAGAATGTAAACAGGAACAACGTATACCCGCGCTGGAGGGAAGGGCATTAAAATCCGAGTGCACAGTGATCGGCGTGCAGTTCTTTCTACGAGGGATGGCCTAACTCGGCGCGAACCACTAATTAAGGTTATTCTTACGGTTTATTGCGGTGGCCGGGGCGAGCACGGCTCGCCTCTCATTGTGCAGTTTCTGTGGAAGTTCGTGATGCGTGAGAAAACGGACACGAACCGACATCCCGGTTCGTGGCGTGATTAAATCTTTACCTTTTCCACGTTACGTGTATCGCGTAGCGCTTGTAAAAACGGTTATGTGGGCTAATTGGTCGTCACTGATACATACTTCTTTTTCTTTTCCTCTCCACTCTTTCCCTTTCTTCGAGCTTCTCTTACGACTTCTTCCTTCCTTCTCCTTCTTCTTCTTCTTCTTCTTCTCTCTCTCTCTCTCTCTCTCTCTCTCTCTCTCTCTGTTTCCTTCATCTCCTTAATCGTGGTCTTCGAGTCTCCTTCATCGTGTTCTCCGACTCTCCTTGCAGCCCGGTCTTTTTGCTCTCGCTCGGTTTTACGCTCGGTTCCTGCAATCCTTTTTCGTCGTCACGTCACAATTTCCTCCTCGGTCCTGGCTCTCATGAGTTACCGCATCCATGAGGAGTATTACTACCTGTCGAACCCGACTCGTACACTCTACCCCGGCCTATCATTTATCATCTCATTTTATAGTCAACCGATCGCCGGACCCCGCCGTAGCCGATAGCGTTTACACTAGTCAACGACCGTAATCTGCTGCTACGTTGAACACCCTGTGGAGCCAGACGAACCTGGAAACGGAAAAATGAACACTGCGTCGCTTGATATTTTAACACAGTCGGAACCTACCTTGTTTTTCATTGATATTGTCGATTTGTTAAGGCATGACATCGCATTTTAACACTGGAACTACAGTAGTCGTTGAAACCGCGAGTTCCAGATCTTTTAACCCTACAGAACTAAATTATCTTGCATGGATATGACGACGCTATTCAGAAACGTGAATAAAATTATACACTTTTCATTGAACACGTTAAACGCGGAGCAAGTTTCTCTCGCTTTACATTTAATTTTTTGTTTCAGTTTAAATACAAATTGCGACTGTGCGTAAGCAAAAGACTTGCAGACGAGAGTAGGGCTGTTACTTTCCTTGGAAGGTCGAAGATTTTGAATTTTGAAGCTTCGATTTCAGAAACTTCGAAGGTGTTGAGAATCGAAGTTTCGAATTTTCGAAGCTTCGATTCGTTCCCAGTTAACGAATAAGAAGCGAAAAAAGTTGAATCCACGCGAATGAAGACGCTCATTTTCTAAAATGCGTTACAACGTAAGACCGCCACGGGAAGCCTTCACAGAATTTAATAAATCTCATTGAAATTTTGTTTTCAAAGTATTATTTTTCAAGTACATTCGTGATATGATCCCGAAATTTATTAATAGAATGCAATTTTGTAAATTTAATTTAATAACGAACAGTCCAAACGGAAAGATTAGACTCAGTCACCGGTGACTGACATGGCGCTTAACGTTTTAATATTTTTATTTATCAAAAATCGTGAGATGCTATAAAACTCATAAGTTACAACTTCATACGTTTCGAAGTCTTTAAAATTTCGTGCACTTCCAAGACTTCGAAGCATCGAAATTTCGAAACTTGGAACTTCGATGCTTCGAATACTTCGAAGTTCTCTTCGTTCCTTCGAATCCTTCGGAGCTTCGGAAAAGTAACAGCCCTATACGGGAGATTAGTTAGTCAGGGTTAATATATGATCAGACAGCGGATTTTATGCATTTATGATAAAAATGAGTAGGTGCGATTTAAAACAGCAAACAGATTAAAAGAATTTAGGAGCTCTAATGTATTAGTTTCAGCTTATTGAAATCGTTAAAGTAAGAAAGAAATTTCTGTTTGGCTCTTGTTCATCATAATCAATGGAGACAATTTTTATTTTGCATGAAGATCCGCTTCTGATTGCATGTTGTCGAAGCACTGCAGATTTTGGATTTCTTTACATTATATAGACTGTAGATTTTTCTGTAAAATAAATGTTTCTAAGCTTTGCTTATGAAGACAAACGACAATGTACGTTCTCTATCAATCATTTGTTTGTTCAAATTTGTGAGACTGTTTATATTGTGTATGTAGAAAACTCTGCAGTCTAAATGGGCACGTTAAGTGTATTGTATAGTGATGGATTACCTGTTAGAATATCTAATTATTATTGTCATATAAGCATTTTCAAAATGACGAGTATTTTATACTCGAACTGTATGAATCATCTGGACTGCATTTAAGTATATGCAATATTAACATATGATTTGATAATAGCGTAGAAGGTTAGTAAAGCACCAAGTTAAAGGAGATAATAATTCTACAAACAAAATTGTATTTATCAACTATTTATCATCCTAATGTCTCATTATACTCGAGCTACCTGTTAAGTGGCAACCTAACTTTTCAAGCAACAACGAATATAATTGATGAATTGTCAACGTTCGCTAATAAATAAAAATGATTTATTACTATAAAACGGACTATGTATCTACAACTCGACTGAATATAACATTTACATTAGATAAACATATAAGAAGGAGTATGTTGAATATATTCAAACGGGAACGACATTTACATAATTACACGATGGATTCAAACTGGTTGAAACCAATAAAATGTTACCAGGGTCAAAAAAAATTTAATACAGTTTACACCAACCCTAAATTGTACAATGTTCTATGAAACTAAAAAAATTATCAATCGAATCAGCAAGAGAAGAAACAGGTTTTAAAACACTTTTCTTTAAGAACAAAATAAAATGGTGATACCTAGACTGCGGATTTTTATCCGCAAAACATTTTCGAAATCAATTGTAGGAAACAGGAACTAAATGATAACGGACTTTCTCTCTTAACCCCTTGCACTATAATGACGAGTCAGACTCGTGATAAGAATTTTGAATAACATCTACTAAACATGTAATTTATTAATTTCCTTTGAAGCGAAATAAAATTTTATTTTGTTGCTGTCGATATATAGCCATTGGGGAATATACAAGCATATAATAAATTTAGATTTTCTTTTTGTTCTAAGAAATAATGGACGACAATTAAGTTCTAATCACTGTAACCGTAAAATAAATCAAAGTGCAAGGGGTTAATAGTTTCAACAATTCAACAACAGCGCAATAGTTCTTCTAAATTTGTCTATCTTCATATTTTACCGATTTAGTTTTGTCATAAATGCATAAACTCCGCAGTCTAGCGACACCAAATTCGATCCTCAAGTTGGTTCGTCATACAAAAGACACGAGTGCATAGAATAAAATGACGGTTGAACCAAATCCTCTGCATCGAATAAAAATATGGTGGTATGACGTTGTTCCTGAGTCCAGTGTTGAAAACAAGTTGGCAAGTCAGACGAGAGTAATATGCCGATCAGAAATTGGTCACCGCTTAAATCCGTCGTTTCGATGCGGGACAAGGCGGCACAATGCGCGATGGATCATCTAATCGTTATTCATCGAGCACCGGCCATTCCGTGCAACGATGGATCAGCAAGAAAGGTTAGAGAGGCGCCTTGACGCGAAAACCGGCGTGCCATCACGTGCACGTGCTCTATTCGCCCCGATCTCTAATAATATACTTTAACACCTCGCTGGTCTCGTCTGGCAGACCACCCAAATGATACCGTCGAGCGATTTGGCCACGCGAATGGTGGGCCTGATTGGTATTGCGGGAACAGCGAATGCGCAAACAAACAGTAGGTCGACTGTCGTGATTGATAAGCACAGCCACGCGCCGTTCCTGGACAAATACGATCGTCCAGAAGGCGACAGGACCGCCCGCGGTTCGACTCGATCCCGCTGCCATAATTCCCTGTACTTCGTCCAAGTCGAGTCGCTAAAGGTAAACGAATGTGCGCAGTAAGTTACTCTACGGTGCTGAAAAGAAGACTGGCGGGCACAAGGGAAAGAAAAATCTGATTGGTTATTAATAGACGGATCTTTATGCAAAATAAACATTTCTTTCATCAATTACAAGGTACTCGAACCAAACAAAATTTCGTTTCTTCCTTTAATACTGTTAACAGGACAAAAGTCTTAATGTTTCTGCTGTTTAAAATTGCAAATACCCATTTTTCTTATAAATGCATAAAATCCGCGGTATAGGTATTACGTATACATAGCTTTCCTATTGGTCGAAGTGGCAATATCAGCTAATCAAATTATGAAAATGTAGAACCTCCTCTTGCCCATATGCCGTCCCTATAGTCTTCCTTTCGGCAATTCACATGTCAGGGACCGTAATCTGTTGGCGATTTAGACTCATTGATATTCCTCACAGGTATGTTCAAGATCTGTAAAGGAAATGATGAAATAAGAAAGTGTATCGTGTCTAATAAAAATTGTCTGCATCTATAAGTTGCCGTTGAAAATAATACATAGGTGTGTTTAAATCATTTTAACCCTTTGCACTCGAGTGGCGAGTCTGAGACTCCACTAAACATTGCTATACCATAATTCAAAATATTGTTTACATTATTAAATTTGTATTTAATAACTTAGGTACTAAACATTTGAATATTATACGAGGTATTATATCAGTTTCATATCTTCAAAATGAAAAAAGTCATATAGAATGGAAATATTGTTGGTCGGAAAAAATGTTTAGTCTTGTAGTTAAAATAGCTCCGAGTGCAAAGGGTTAATTTATCCACCGTTTTAAAATGCGCCTACTCATTCGTGCTATAAATCCATATAGTCTACGGTCTACTAGTAATTTGACCACACGTAATTAATTCTTAAATATTAGTCAGTGTCACTATGGTATGTCGTCCCTGAAGGATTAAATTTACATCATTTTGGTTTCACCGAGCTTAAGACACTGTGGAAGAAGAGTAGCGCTGAGTCGTGTAAATTTAAGCGTGCACTACTGTAGTTAGCAAAGGTTGCACGTTGACTCGCTATACTCACTCGTCTGGTTGGATCGAGTAGAAAGCTCCAAGTGACTCTGGAAAAAAGCACCCTACCGATTGCACCGTCGGAAAAACGTGCCGGTTACAATGTTGATAACGGCCACGCAATTATGCTCGCGAGGGAAAAAGGAATACGCGAGCCGGATCGAAGCGGATCGCACGAGTACTATGTATAAGACCGCCCGCGGAGCTCTGCACCACGCATAATGCACGCGACCGGCAAGAAAGCTCGCAATTTTCGCATTCTGTTTCTCGTTGAGAACTCCACACACGCGTTCCAGCAGTGAAAACCCCGCGATCGTTGATTTATCGCTGTCAAGAGAATTTCAGAAATGCATTGAGACGTCTTTTTGCGGAGGTCGAGCTGACTCGATGCGTTCTTCTTCGTTTGGTGGAGTTTTGACTGTTTTTGTCTTCTCGTTGTTTGGTTCATCGAGATATTAACAAAATTATCGAAGAGATTAACTATAAGGTTTGTTTGAATTTTGTACAATTTTTATTATAATCTGGACGAAAGAGAACGTTTTTCTAATTTCAACACAAAACAAAAATTGTGGATGGAAAATTCAGAAGGAAGGCTTTGTGAACCGCCCCGGTAGTTCTACTGTTAACACATTCGCTGCCGCTGACGTAAATTCCACGTCATTTCAAATCGTATTTCTGGTTTCCGACGATGTAAATTTACGTCATTTCAAATTCTGTTCCGGGTTGCCGCTGACATGAATTGACCCATTGTACGATTTGGTTTACGGAGAGTTTTTTACTTGAAAAACAACTTTTTTGCACTCTGATATTTCAAAACGAATTTTGTAACTTTTATCTCTGGATTAATGACAGAATACTGTCGCAAAAAGTATTACAGTAATGGACAAGCTACTGTCCTGTACTGCCGAATACTAGCGTAGAACTGACGTAAATTAGTTTACTTAAGACAGCTAAGCTATCATGTGTGAAAATCAAGATCACTTTTCATTTACCAGCAAGAATATTTTATCTTCAATAAAGCAATACGTGAAATAAAAAATGTTTCAAAAGATTATGTTGAATTTACCAATTGAAACCTTTGGCAATGTTCCTACGGTCATCTTTCCAAAAAGTTATTTTTCTAGAGTTAAATAAGGTGAAATTTTCTAAACGTTGAATGTGGAAAAGATGTTGAACTATGTATTGGAACGGGCAGTAATTTAATCGCTGTATTAATTACGGATTGGCTGAGCAACTCGTTCGGATCAGGACCTGGAAAGTTCCGTCGGTCGGATTTCGAAATCGCCTCGGCAGAGTTCGTGAAACTTTTACGTGCTCGTCGTGCGAGGTCCCCTTTCGTCGAGGCATAACCTTAATTAGCATTTCCGTACTAAACGTATGCACAATTTGTCCGATATTCGATGTAAATAACGAACGCCCGGCTACTGGCGCGGGGCGACAAGGCGAGCGGTTATTTGCATACATGAATATTGAGACGACGATATCGGATTAAGTGACAAGTATCTCAGATAATTGCCTAAAAAACTCGGAGCAGTGACGCGGTGTTCATTTATAGCTACTATTCAGCAAAGAGAACCGGTTATCGCCGATTATCATGTTAGATTCACAATTTTTTCCGCCTTAATCAGGATTTCGTCGTTGACCGTGCCCATTATGCAAATCAAATGTGGTTCCTCCGGCTTTTTGACGCCGAGGATTCAAACGAACCGCGTCGATAGTGGTTGGCAAGCTCGATGGTGTCACGTGGAGTGTCAATTTCCGCGGATTTCCTAGATTTCCCGCCGAATGAGGCCACGGCCACCTATCGAATCCGGAAGGAACCCGGAGGAAGCGGATGTTCCGGAAAAGTACGAGAGATGGCGTGCGGAGTGATTCGAGGTCGTGGAGCAGAGGCCATCGAGTGTTCCAGTGCTGCCATCATCTGGCGGTTCCCTGTAAATTCAAGGCGGTACTGACCTGCGCGTGTCTTGCACCATCATAACACACAGACTGAACGCCATGCTGTCAGAAGATTTATGGGCCGTATCATGGCGCGGCATCTAAACGATTATTTGCTGTTAAACGTAAACGGCTTATAAAAACGAGCCTGCATAATAGAGTAAATATAGGCTCGATGTTCTCGGACCCCGGTAAAATTTATAGACCCACTTAAGACGATCTTGTATCGATGCTTGAGCTGACCGGTAACCCTTAAACCCTGACCAGGAACTGATCGTTTCTCAGGCAACGGGGCGATCCCACATCGCCAATTAATTGCAAATTTTTCAAGCTTTAATTTTAACGCTTTTCTATTTTAATCATTTCATCGTGGGCTATTGTGTTGGAGGAAATGTTGGTGGGGTGCTAGACGCTCGTCATATTGATTCTGTGATACTGCAACACAATTTCATGTTTGTAAGAATTTATTGAAAATTCAAAAGTATTAATTCTTGTCTTGTGCTGAGAAGAATATTAGAAATTTAGTTCTAAGTAATAAATCTAAAAGAAATTGTTAGATTATGTTACCAGAAGTTAAAATATTTAGGCTGTTTGACGTTGCAGACATCGGCCGTGTTGGCTCTTTGCTGTTTTAACATGATTCTATCTTTGCCATAATCTATTAACACTGTAAGATGTTCAAAGATTTTATTATGATAACAAATACATTAAAAACGTATATTTTAATAGTTATTATTAGAAAACAAAGAGTTCATTAGAAAGCTGGTTAAGAATTGGTATTTTATAAAAATGTTTTAAGAAATCCTTCTCCGTGAAGCATAGACTTTTAAACACTAATATGTAAGCATATTAGCAATTTAATTACTGTGGTACATTCAAAAAGGTTGAATAACTTTCGTTTAAATAAAAATCCCTAATGAAACGCTTAAAATATGTTCCTCGACAAATTTCGATAGCTTACGAATGAAAATTGTGTCCTGTCTATTACAAAAATTTATTAAGGGAACCTCCAATTATCAATTTCTGTTTTATAATATGTAGAAGCCCAAGTCGCTGCCACTATTAACGCTGTTTTATCCGATAATCGACTGCATCGAATTTTCTGATTTAAGGATGCTTCATCTTCACGATTCCGTGGATTCCGTTCTCCGGATCCTAATTGGCAGCCAAGACTCTCGAACCGCGAAAGTATTAATTACTGAAAATTACAGCTCGCGTATAATTTATGTGCCTCGGCTAATAATCAGCTTATTCTTCGGAAGATAATCCTGTTGCGGATATCAGTGAAACGATGGTCAAATACGAAAGTCGAACGCGGAGCCGCGACAAATGGCGCCCCGAGCACGGCGCAAGATAATAATCGCTGTAAACATCGATTATTGCTGTTAGGCTTTTGACGTTGGGTCAATAGTTGAGAAGCACGGAGCAAACAGCTCGGACGGCTCGATTAAACATTCAGACGTCCCGATCGTCTAGCTCGTATATTAGGCACGTGCTTAGAAACGGAATCGAGCTGCTCCTATGAAGAACAATAATTTATTAAACGGATACGTCATCGCCCTGTTGCGATAGTCGCGCGTTTCCCTCATTGAGAATCAGAGGAGTGAATCGGGCCATTTGAATAACAAACGGTATGCAAATTCATTTGCCCTGCAGTCGTTTAGTCCTCGTAGGAATTTATCTCCCGCGGCATCCGAAAATACACCGTGGCCGTTTTCGAACGGCACCAAGCAGCACCTCCGCAAACATAACTGCAGTATGGCAACAACCTCGATTTTATATAACCGTGCGTTCCATCGCAATTCGCAAAAATTCACAAACTAGAGCATTGTGCAATGGTAGGCATTGTACACATAATAGATACACCGGTAGATCGAGTGCATCTTTAACACTAGAACTACCGGACAAGTCATAATGACTGGTTTCTAAATTTTTCTTTTACAAATATTGAAATTATAAAAATGTTTTCCGGAGTAATGTTTTAGTCAACTTCTCTATTAGAGTACATATTTAAACAAAAGTTGTACGGAAGTTGAATAAATGCATTCTTGTCGTTATTAGAAGGCAATATACACCAGTCGCGTTTAGCGCTCGGTAGTTCTATTGTTAATCAAGATTTACGAAACGGAAGAGAATTAATCTCATAAGACCATTTTTAAATTCTTCTTCCTACGGATTTTATAAAAACGACGCGTCTTAAGGGATGAGCTAACACTTTATCAACACATTGTACTATAATATCTAGTAAGGGTCGAAACAAAATCCTATTTCTTTGCTGTCGATTGTCAGCCATTAAAATCAATGTGAATTATTTGATTTTTTTTGTAGGTGTTCGTCAACGTGAAAAATAATTTTATTCACCATAGCTGTAAAGAAAATAGCAAAACAATGGGTTAAATTCTTTGCTATGATTTTATTTGATTTGATTGGCGTAAAAAATTCGGCAGAAAGGATCCTAAAAGCGACAGCGAATTATTTCGATTGCAATAGGGTCCGAGCAATCGTAAATCATGGCGGTATAATTCTATGGAAGTTTGATTAACGGGTGTCCAAGGCGGTTTCCCGAAAACTCTGAGACGGAAACGCGGAGATTTATCGGAAATTCGCTGGACTCATTGGTAGCAGTGTCGGCGTAACAACAATACGGAATAAATTACCATATAAATAGGTTCGCCGTTACAGTGTGTTTCCTTGTAGGAACCTGGCCGCTCTACTCTGTTCGTTAATCCGGCCCCGGACTCTACTCAGAAATACCATCGGCAGGGAAACCTCTTAATGTTCTATTCTTACATCTCGCAGCGAGACCCGAGACTCGTGATAGCCGACTGCCTCCAAGAAGATTTTAATTAAGCCCGCCCTTCCAATGTTTCGTTTGATTGGATGAGCTAATCCCGTTCCGTTCGTAGAAAATTTAGGGTTTCCCTTCCGCCAGAGGACAACCCCGACCGTCTCGGACGCCCGTTAACATTTTTTCGCGGCCTACTAAGAAAATTATCATGATTTATATAGGGCCGATAAATAAACCTATCCACCCTGCGGGGCAACGTGGCGTTTCGTCTTCGTGGTTCATCTTCTTCGGTATTTTTAACGGACCCGTCAGGTTGTTACGATCTTCTTTTCTTGCTCAACTATCTTCCCAGGGAGGATGAAATATTTTATAAGATTTCTAAGGACGTCTCAGGATATGATAGAATTGTGAAAATTGTTATTGTATTTTTAATTTTCGTCGAACATAAAACATTAAAAGGAGCAGACATACTCTGCAGAATCTCGAATATTGGTATACCTATGTATAAAATTTCTACGGAGTTTCACCAAGTTTGTTTTACATTTTTTACAATATTTCTTTATCGGAGACCTCGTATTAGACCATAAGCGAATTTTCAAAATAATTAATCAATTAATATTAATTTTGTATCGAATTGGTGAATAGAAATCCATTTTGCTTCGCAACATCAAAAATGCAATAATCTTCAAATATTAAATAATTGTCAATGTGATTATAAATGGAGCTGTGAAGGGCTCAATAGTTTATTTAAAGTTTTTAAACTCTTACAGTTCAATAACAATTCAATGCGAAAAAGAAATTATTCGTCTTTCATCTCATTTATCTTGTTTTGACTTGACCGTTTACTTTCCATTTCGAACACCCCTGTAAAAATGGCTCAATTTCCAACATTTTATTTAATAAGCTACTATTATTGCTGTAATGAGGGAGTATTTGAGGGTTTAGGATTTTTTGTGACCACGCCAGGAAACTACTTTATTTGGAGAAATCACCTGAAACAGCTTCATCGTTAAGGGAGTTCAGTCAAGAAACAAATGTTCTAGCCGCCTAAAACACCCTCGGTAACAGCTCGTTTCCTGATGAGTTTTCCAGAAGCGCAGTCGGCATTTTTGTCCATCATCATGGAAGAGCATTTGGGTCTGTGGGGGGGGGGAGGGTGGAAAAGTTGTCGGTCCAGGGGTGGGGACTAAAGGGAAAGCAGCACGTCAGGGGATGACATCTAAATCTCCCTTTTCGTTTCACGCTGACTGCCCGCCCTTTCGCTGGCTGCGCTCGCCGACCGGCCCTCCCTTTCTCCTTGCTAGCTGTCTTCAGAGGGGTGGGTTCTTTGGGTACACTCGCTCCCAAAACCTTTAACCTGCCCTTGGATCTGCTAAGGCGGATTAATTGAAACGATCCAGATCGAATCAATTATTTCTTGAATGAACCCACCGCGGCAATTGAATAATACACTCCACAAAAATAAATGCTCCTATCCTCCTGTCATTAATCTGTCCGTGGCTTCAAAAATTCTGTGTACTGTGTATTGAGCTCTTACGGACAATTATAGACGAACTGTGTCTCTGTTCATTTATTATCTTACTGAAAAATATTTTTTAGAGTTCGAATTAAACAGCAACTTCTGTTAACCTTTCAAGGACGATGTCAGACTGTCGGTTTCATTCTGTATACAGGGTGCCCCAAAAATAATGAAAATCGAAATTGAAATGGGTGGTTCCCGAAATTATTTAAAGTAACTCTTTTCTTTGCAAAAATGGCATTTTCATAATGGCATATAATAAATATATTATTTAACACGTTCATCGCCCACTCAACACTCACAAAAATTACACAAAATCAAAGCAATATATTTAACAAAACAAAAACTAAGAAGTTTAGTTTTGTGATATTAATTACTGATTCAAACCTCTTCTATTCCTCAGATCGTAAGGAAATTTTGCACACTCAATCCACCAATGTAAAAATTAATTTTCAATTCTGTATAAATAATTCCGTTACCCAGATATAGGTGACACGGCGATCAAAGTGTTAAAAGAATTTAGGAGCTCCAATGTATTAGTTTCAGCTTATTGAAATCTTTAAAGTAAGAAAGAAATTTCTGTTTGGCTCTTGTTCATCATAATCAATGGAAACAATTTTTATTTTGCATAAAGATCCGCTTCTGATTGCATATTGTTGAATTTCATTTACCAAAATAAAAACTGGGAAGTTTAGTTTTCTAATATTAATTACTGTTTCAAACTTCTTCCATTTCGCAGAGCGTAAGCAATTTTGGTACGCACAATCTACCAACGTGAAAATAAATTTTCAAATCTGTATAAATAATTCCGTCACCCAGATATGGGCAACGTGGCGATCAAAGTGTTAAGTGATTTTGATTCTTTGATATTCTTCATAGAGGTCCTTCTATTGTAGAAAGCAAGCAATAAGGAAGGAAAATGTATCGTATCCAATAATCTGTCCACGTGTAAGCAATTTTGAAGCATTCGTCTGACGGTAAATACAAATTCGTTCGTATAAATGAGATGCAAATAACTAAAGTTCTACTATAGTAGTTTCGAAAACATTTTAAAGTGGCTGCATCTTGAATCGGCAAGACCTAGCAGGCATTCTTCCCAATATAAAAGTTTTAATCGTTGGGGGACGACATCGATACACCATACTGACTTGGGCAAATATTTAAAAATTGCCCACACGAGGTGACAACATTCCTAACATAATACAATATCCATTATGCAGAAAGAAACCGAATATCGACCGTCGTCCTCGGAGGATTAAGCAACCGAGGAAACAATTTGAACTATCAAATTCAAGGATACGTTGTCAAGGAGTTGCATTTGAGTACATTTTCGTTGAAATAAGCAAGGGAAAGAGATTTCGGGACTCAGTTTTCACTTGCGGTGTACCATGAAGCATCAAGGGGCAGCGTTCCAGCGGTCCGTCGGGCGACGAAAGTAAAATTCTTCGCAGTTTCCACGAGGGACGCGGTAACGAGTCACGCCGGCGAGCAAACAAGGGCAGGGGATTCGCATGGAAAGCGCGAAGTTCATTGTTGTAGGTATTCCAGAGCGGGTCCCGGGTTCCTCGGTACAGTTTCACGCAACCGGGTCTTTTATATTTTTATGGCGGTGAAAGTCGCCGGGGCCGATGGGGTCGCGGCCGTGAAGGTATTCCACGTCCCTAAGTTTCGCCCGGTGCCCGGAAAAACGAGGACAATACTACGGGAGAGGCGAGTTTCACTTTTGCCCCACCAGCAGATACTATGACCCCCAGGAAAAACCTTTAGAAAGAACGAACTGAACGTTTCGAGAAACCTAAAGGATCTAACGGCGCATCATCCCCTGGCGAGATCAGTTTGGCAGGATCTGCCGGCGAGATCTTGCGACTGGAACACTAAAGGACGTCACGGTGGAAGTAAAAATTGCGATGGTGCGATACCATCGGCGGTTCAAAGTGTAACGACATTTTCTGTGGATCTGACAGGACTTTTACCTTAAGGAATTTTATTATAGAACTTGTTGGTATTCGTTGCTCATCGTTGATTTTGTGTTTCATTTTTCCATGTTTCATCGAGTTTGGAATATAATGGAAAGAAGGTTAGGATATTGGCGGTTTCAGAGGAAAAAGTTAAATCAAGATTAAGTGCTTCGAAATTAATTACAAACTTGCGATTTTGCAAAGAGAGTTACATTTTGTTCTTTATGCTATAGATGGCAGGAAGAACTGTGATTTTATGTACTGAAAAATTATGTTTGGAAGTAATCAATGATTGGAAAGTGTATCAAGAAATTGTATAAGATAAAATGTCCTTGTATGACACCTAAAAAGATAAAGAAAATCATGGATGTCATAGCGGGACTTAGAAATCAATAAGGAAGTAATCAACTATTTTTAGAATCAGTAAAGAAGAAGTAAAATGTATCAGAAAATTGTTCATTATAGAATAATGTTGAGTGACACATAAATTTGGAAGTAATCAAAAAATGTAAATTATCTACATTATGAAATTATGCGAGACAAAATGTCATTAAGAGATTGTCAAGAAACATGAAGAAAATCTTGGACGGAGTTAACAATCAATGAGGCATTATGTCGAAGGTTAATGCAAATTTGATCTACAGGGTGCGATAGAGGCAATAGCTGTTTGGATACAGAAAATGTTGATGCATTCTGATAGGAACTCGCGGGATCGATTGTGTACCGTTTCGCGGACCTGCTTTTGCCGCAGAATCGAAAGCGAGAAGGTGAAGAATTGCCGGGGATACTTTCGCCGACGTTGTTCATAAATTTCTGTCTACGCGTAGTAATCCCCGCTTCTGGAGTTTACCGTAAACAGATCATCTTGAATCTTCTGGTTGCCTCTAGACATAGCTGCGTTCCGACGTCGTCGTCCTGATCTTGTTACACAATATTAACCACGATCTTGATAAACAACCACTCTTGTCTTTTGGCTAAAAGTGCAGCTAGTTAAATTGTTAAAACATCAAGAGTATTTATTACACCGTCCGGATTAATTCATATTCATTTCTTGCTGAACATTTTGGATTAAGGCTTCTTCGAAGCTTTGATGTTTTTATTAGGTCTGAATTTTAAGTTAACATTATTGGTAATATTTTTAATGCGTTGAAGAAGCAAGATTCAACATTGAAGCAGTTGTCCCTTTATTCAAAGTTTATTAAATAATACGACGCATTAGTTTCAATAACGAATGAATCTCCATAAAGTTGAATAACAGATACTCTGAACGATGTTGAGGAATTTTTACAAAATCCTAGTGAATTTGGAAGTCACTGCTTTTGTTCTCCATTGTAAAAATTAAAGAACGACGTCCATCAACCCAACAAACTCTAAAAAGCATCAATCTCACTCATCGCAGAGCGCAACATCCATCTTCTATCAATCGAAGACGTCCATCGGCCCCGGGACGTCTCCATCGACGTCCAAAAAATGATTCGCCGAGGAAAAAGTGACAGTGGCGGGGTTTAAATTCGCAAAAACACGGGGCCCACGAGTTTCCACGTAACGCGCCGGCCATTCTACGAAAACGTGCACGTGTGCAACGCCGGATTCAGCTGCCTCGTTCGGTTCACGAATGAATTATCGCCCGTTCGGGGTTGGGCTCTTTCATTTCCAGTCCACGCGGTAGCTCCGTCCTTTCCTCCCTTCTTTCGCTCTCTCGTTTTCTCTCTCTCCTCCTCTCTTTCTCCCATATATCGGTCGAGCCTGCCGTCAGCAACGCTTTTTCCCATCCCTACGCGATTACGCTCTACACCGCCATTCTCCCCCTTTCTTTTTCCAATTCCAGCGGAAAGATACCGCGCAACCCTCCCCGCGGATTATTTTTATAGACTCACGTGTGCTCGCTAAACACCCTGGCCGCTTAGACCCGCGATTTCCACCCCCGCGGTGTTTGTTCGCCGACTTAAACCTGTGTCTGCGATATTTTATTCCCTACCCGACGACGGAATAATAGAAAACGTGTCCGAGATGTTTGTTATCACTTTAAGATAAATATTTGAGTATAATTTCTTCTATTATATTCGTTGGATTAAATTTGTAGTATTTTATTCCGGGGCTGAATTGATAATGATGGAAAACGTGTCTGAGAATATTTGTAATTAATTCATGGTCAGTAGACATGGAATTTGATGTATGTATTTGTCTGCGCCATTTTATTGCCTGGGTGATGATGAAGTGATAAAAAAATGTGCTTCAGGATTTTTGCAATTATTTGATGAAAGACGGAATAAAGACATCAAACCTATTTTATTATTCAATTCCTTTCTTCGGGTATTGAATGATGAATACATGAAGCGGAATTTATTTACAAACTATTCAAAGTTACAAGCTTATAAATAATTTTTAACGACAGAATAGAGGAGTTAAACTTGTCTTAAATTGAGAATTTCTGATGTATACACTACGTAATGATTTCCTGATGATTTTCTTTTTAATTTTCTTCTCTCAACATTAAATAAGAAGTACACAACGCAATGTTGGCTCTTAAACCATTGCCTTATATACCAATAAAAATAGAAGGATTGTTCAGAACCGATTATGTGCTCCACAAAGCACGGATTCTACACATTGTTCAGTGCCAAAGAACTGGACAGCGATATTTTTAGTTTCACACCCCATAAAACGTTGATTCCATACTTGTAGAAGTGACTCGGACAAGGGTGAGGAAAGTTGATTTTATTCATGGTTGCCGCGTCGCAGGCTTCAGCCATTCAATTAGGAATCCTTTTGAAACCAGTTTAACAGTCAATTATTTAAAGAAAAGGTGGCGAGACGAGTCCGATATTATATGGGTGCTTCAATACGAGCGCGTGGAATCATCTGCCACATTGAGTTATGCGTTTCGGCATAACCAGGTGTGGTGGAGGGCAAGAATGAGGCTCTGGGTTCTTAAGTAACTTGGTTCACGGTGAACGTTGGGTCAAAATCCGGTCGGAGTCAGTTAAAGTCCAGTTAAAGTCAGCTTGACTTCCCTGAAGTGATCTTTTGTGACCCCAAGTAGCCATCTTGGTGAAAAGTAGAACCCAAAGAATCTCAGAATGTCCTCATCAAGGCGCTATCTCCATTTTGCTTTCTATTTTTGTGTTCCTCAAATTATAACGTTCAATGAGATTATTTTTAACATGTTTTCTGGCGCCCATCTTCATGCAGTCTCCATTCTAATGTTTCTACATCGCACACGACACCTGTCGCTGTATAATATAATTATTAGCATTTCTTTTCAGCTAGTCTCAATTTTTGCGTTTGTTTTTTATTCCTTATTTTAAATATCATGAGTGCACTACTATTTCTATTATTGCATTTCGTCGTGATCTTTGAATAAAACGTTCGATACAATTATTTTTAATAAATCCTCTAGTACCTATTCTTTATCTAGATTCAATTTTAACGTTTTCACATTGCTCAGAATAGTTTGAAGAGTGTTTTGAATTTTTCTGTTGTTCAAAGCAACCAAAAGAAATATTAAAGAACTGTCAATCAAAAATTGAAGAAGAAGAAGAATATTTAGAGATTCTACTTGACCCTGTATTTTTACTATACTTTTTTAACTGGGGAAAGTAGGTGGCACGTCGTCGCATAATTTCCGAGCGTTTCCGCGGTTTTGACGAATTTGTTTACGACATGATAATTTCCAAGTTTGAGAAATGGTGTCTGGAAGTTTCGTACGGATGTTCGTTCCTCGTAGGAGGGGCAGCACGGTCTTGGAACCTCTTTCGGGAGGGCAAGCACCCGTCACAACAGCTGCTATCCTCTCCAAGAGCTGCGCGTTTCCAAACTCTCTCCTCGCCTTAATAAAATCGATATTAACTCTGGTTCCTTTTTATCAGGAACTTCAACGATAACCGAGCATTTTCACTCGTCTATTTTCTTCCGAATAACTTGTTTTGTATTTCGTACAGACTCTCGACTAAATTACTTTTTTATTATCGGAGATTTTGTCGTTTTACTTTTACGAAACAGAGCGCGCCGTTGCAAGAAGTTCTCTTGTTACGTTACTGGTTACCGGGCAGAAGCGGTTTCCCCCGTCTCGGAGGGTCAGAAACGCGTGGGAAGGAATCAAAGGGAGAAACGCAATCAATCGAGTGTTTTCCTTCTGAACAATGGCTCGCAAAGGGAAAAGGGACCGCCAGGGTAAATTGAAATTCCGTGACACGGAAGGAACACTGATTGGGAGAGAGACAGCAGGGAAAATGGCGGGTGATTGCTTTTTGCCTTCCATTCGTCGTTGTTTTTGTCTGTGGTTAACGAAATAAATAAATTTAGAGACAATGAGTCTTTGAATATATTGTTCCAGTTACTATATTACTCTGTCAGAAACGCATGGAAATAATATAACAATGTACATTACGTATTTCATTAGTAAACTACAGATTTTATGCATTTAGGTATATCAAAAATGAATTCGGCTTATTGAAATGATTAGAAGACGAAATATACTTATATTTAACTTCTGTTTCGTATAATTGACTTGGACAGTTTATATTTTGCATGAAGATTCGCAGTCTATTAATTGAACATTTGTCTCTAGATTGCAGATTTTATACATTTTTTACATTTATAAACTTGTAAGACCCTTTATAAAAATTACTATACAATTTTATATTCTTTTTACAATATAATATATCCATTAACAAGATAAAGTAACACGAGGCAGTAAAATGGTAACAGGTATCATTATTTCATTGTGGTACATTGCAAATTTTAAGCAGTTTTAGTATCTTCGAACTTTTGAAACTTTTTAAAGAGGCAGAGTACAATGTTTTGATCCTATTCAGAATACAATACGAACCCTAATAGGAGAAAGAAATTTTTTTTAGAATTCTTTTCCATCATCTACATCCACAGTCTACATCTAATAAAATTAGATTAAGCCAACGCAACGTCCCGATATATTCTTCAATTCCAAACGAACTTGGAACAACCTTTCTCTCTCAAAAAAAAACGACGGCGTGTCGCGAGCAAGGAGGATAGTGCGAAACAGAACGATGTGCTAAAGAAAGAAAGAAAGAAATAAACAAATTGTCGATCGAAGTAACGAGCGCGACACCCTGGACCGTTGGAGGGGGTTGAAGTTTAATCGAGTAGGAGAGGAAGAATAATGGCGGGAAGGAGCCGAGGACGCCATCAATTGAATGTTTTCGTTTTGAAGCGTGCGCCGGGTCCGATCGGTGGCGTTGCTGGAGGATCGAGGGGATCGGTGAGAAGGATCGGTAGGAGAAGAAGAGGGTGTAGATCCCCCGAAGAGGGTAAATTGGAATTCCGCGACGCGAAGAGTGCCTCGGTTAGCTGCACGGGGCCAAACAGGGGGTCAGTGGGGTGAAGGCGAGACCAGGAAACCGGAGAAAAGCGGCGTAGGAGGAGAGAGAGAAAGAAAGAACGAGAGAGTAAGAGAGAGGGAGGGAGAGTGTGTGTGAGAGAGAGAGGAGAACGAGTGGAGAGAGCACCGACACCCAAGGAATATTTACTGCCATCTTCTCTACCACTTACCCACAGATTCCCTGCCCGAAGTTGTAAACACCTCTTAACTGTATAGAGATAGTATCTCGGTTTCCCTTCTCGTGTATCCTAAGCAGTTACGTGGCCGTTATAACTAAAGGATTATTAATTAGATCGCCAAACGATCACATCGCGATATTTTGCATCCCCTTTTTTTCTTCCCAGTTTATCTCGCTTTTCCCCCCTACTCTGCCGTTCCCTTTTTTCCCAGCGATTACACACGAGCTTCTCTCTCTCTCTCTCTCTCTCTCTCTCTCTCTTTCGCTCTCTGGTGATCGCGAGTGCTGCAGCAGCGTTACCGTTCTCTGTCGCGTTCGTTCCGCTGCCGAGAGGTTTAATTGATTCGAACTGCCGCGACTATCGGATTATTAATTGCGCTGTTAATCGGGGACGACGGTAATTAAGCTGTCGACGATTCAGTTTTATGATGCACCGCGCCCTGTCCGCTATACTTCTGTCCTTTGTGCACGGGATACCGGTGTTTAGCGGAACTCGCGCCGACGAACAGCGTTGCGTGAATTCTCGCATCCGGTGAGCTTTGTTCCGGCGCGATGAAGCTTCTTTGCAGTTGCTTTTTTTGTTGGAGAAGCTCGTCCATTTGATTGGATCCGAAATTATTCTTCTGACGCTAGCTTGTCGCAGCGATGCAATATTATTATATGTTAACGTTTAAACTTCTCACGGTCCAAACACTTGATTTTTATTTGACAATTCTTGATTTTATGAGGATCTTTCTGTGGGAAATTATTCAGGGAATTTCATTGTCCAAGTACACATTGTAACAATGCAAAATAAAAATTGTCTGCGTTAACTGCAAGATACGGGAGGTACATAGACATTCATCTACTTCATTAACAACTTTATTTTAATTGAAAACCATACAGTAATATGTTTAATGTCTCTGCTGTTTTAAATGTAATATATTCATTTTTGTCACGAATGCATAAAACCTGCAGTCTAATAATAAAAATCGTACAAGATCTAAATAAATTCAATCATGTCATTTTTAGAAAGCGACGCGTGGATCAGATACTTTGTGTATTTAGTATTGTATTTTTTCGCAGCTATAATGATTGAAAACTTTTCATGCTCGATCAGTGTCACCAGATCAACCCAAAACTGGGTTGATTTTCCTCTCCTTCTTTTCCCCTTCCACTATTTCATTTCACTACATAAGCACACTCCAATGTCCCCCACTAAGACCGTAGACTGGTCACGTGACGTGCCGCGCAACGTGTTACATATTACTCTTGTCATCAGAGAGGTGGTAAACTGTATTCCCTCCGATTTAACCGATCTGGCGACAGTGTGCTCGATAATTAAAAAGAAAATTTTAATTCACTGTACGTCTCCATTTACTTTACTGTTTAAATATTGATCACAGAAGAATGGCATTTTATTTCAACATAAAAGAAATTAATACCATTAGTAATATTCACATGTTTGCGACGATTCTGCGTCAATATTCAATTCCCAGAGATCAGCGCCAATTTTAATCATATTTTTGCTTTCGAGCAAATCGCTCGAATTAAAACACCATTTTTAAAATCTTCGATCTTTCCTCATCACCGATCACGCCCAATGCGTTGTAAATTAACGCCAGAAGCGCACAGGCATCGTGTCAGTTGGCAGACGGACAGATGTCTCGAAAGTTCTCAGTTCTCGCCGTTTACCAGCTCAGAAAACACGACCGATAAGGTTCGACGAAATTATCTAGATAGCGAGTTAGCGAGTTAACGAGCAACGAGATCGGCGAAATAATCATCCTAACCTAAGCGTTGGCGTCGCAAATGCACGAACCGCTAGAGCACGCGAAAGCTATTGTGGAATTTGTAAGAAATAAAGGGAGGACACGTATCTGGTCCGATAATTGTTCGAATTCGACGAGGATCGGTATTCGAACGAAGCTGTCGTCGCCGTCGATTTGCATACTTCGCGTTGTCGTCGTTTTCTACTGGCTCGCGAATCGCCTGTCGATCGACGACACTTTTTTTCCTCTCCCCTGCCAGTCCACCTGTACAAACCTAACTCTTGTTTGACAATGACTGAAGCAATATTTGCATCCTGCAAAGAAGTTTCATGCTAGACGACCTTCGACTCTGGAAAGCTCGCTACTAAACCCCTTGTTATCGATCTTTTATTTGCTGACATGTTTTAATTATTGATTGATTGGTTTTTGACAATTATAATCGCCTCAGAATTTTTATTTTCAGTAGCGATGCATGTAGACCTGCCGATAACGGCATTTTTGCGGCGAAGAGGTTGTAGATACTCGCCAGACTTCGTTTAATAATAATAATCGATTTTTGTTGCCGTTCATAAGGTCAGTAGGCTTCGGGGAATGCAATTTCTACAATATTTTAATAAATATTTATACAATGTACACATCGTAACATAAATTATTTTTGTCTTTGTACCTTCTTGTTGTAAATCTGTTGGACATTAGCAGTTCCTTTTTGTCATTCCTTTCCCCCAACTTCATTTGCTATGGACATAGATTAAGATACCTAACAGGTACAAATAAAACCTACGAAATTGTATGAAATAATTAACGAGCCATTCTATAATACAATAAATAATGTACTTGAAAGTGCATTTAAATTGATTCCAATAATTTGAGATAACGTTTTCAGAGCTGAATGAATGCAATTTGTAGACTTGAATGATTGAAATTTGCAGACCTGAAGAAATGAAATTTGCAGCCCAGAACGAAACGAATGAGTTTAAAGGCACGGTGTAAAGCTGGAAGGTTTTCAGGCCTAAAGCTCTCCGGAAAGCAGACGTAAGCACGCCTCACGATCGGAGAATAACTCGATCGTCATGGCGACGTCAACACGGAAATCCGCGGCTTCTATTTTATTCAAGGAGAGAGTCAAAGCGAAGAACGTTGTTCGGCTACGTGTGCTGAAAGCGGAAACGCCGAGGATCCGAGACGAAGATCCGCGGAGACGCTCGTGCAGATGCTCGACGCCTCGAGAGTATTTTATTGCTCGTTCGCCGGTTCGTTCTCGCTCGCTTCTGAAAAATGTCCCCGAATGGATTATTCGCGATTAACGCTCTGTGGACTAAAACTGCCGCTTCATGCCACCTACAAACAATAAACAATCTGACGATTTACAAAACAAACAGAACTGAATCGTTTCCAATCATCTCCATATGTAAATAATTGAGGCTTCATTCCATGATTACATGCAATGGATTCTTGCAATGTAAGGAGATGAACAATTGTGAAGCACTAACTCTAATACACTTACTTAATACACTGTGGATCGTATGCATTTATAACAGAAACAAGTAAGATGAATAATGAATAAAGAAATAGCAAGAACGTCAAAAGCTTCTTTAAGAATATATTGTTACCTTAAAATTAACTCCCTATATTTTTTAAAACAATGAATAAATTTTCTCCTGTCTCTTACAATTGATACAGCCAAGTATTTATAAAATTATGGACAAAATTAAATTCACTCGAGAAAACTGCTGAAAATTCCGCATTTTAAGACAACAGTCCCTTCAACCACAATAGTTCCTCTACTCTTCCATTTTCTAACAAATCATAATTTTACCAATACGCAATCACGAATCAAATATAAGATGAACCTTTGAAACTTTCATAAATCTGCATTCGTGATTTAACGAAGGACAAATAAATTTTCCAAAGGCCTCGAGAAATATTCTTCGAGCATCGCCCATCAAAATCTATGCCCGCAGGGATCTCTGTTTCTACGGTGTCCTGTATAGCCAGTCTAGAGATAGTTGTACCACCATAGAAAAAGAAAGGACTGGTCGCGAACGAGTTGGAGCAGCGTGGCACCGGAAAAGCCAAGAAATCGAAGCCCTGAAACAACGAGCGGACGAGCCGATGCGCCCTCGCAGCCGGAGACGCGGCGGAGATGTAGAACGAGAGAGACAAATAGAAGGAGACGGTGAAACCCACTAAATCAATACTCTGCCATCGCTCCAACTCCGGCTGATCCCCTCGCGCACCCCCTTAGCCACCGTTTTCCTCGCGCTCTCCGCTTCCCGGCTCGGCTCCGCTCTGCCTCTGCCTCCGCTCTGCCTCTGCTGTGCGTCCTCCTTCAGCGTCCTCCTCGGCTCGTGGCCTGCCACCCTTCGTTCCACCCCCGTCACGCTCTCCGGGGCGAAACTTCTCTCTTCTCTACTCCCGCAGAGACTTCGCCTCTGTCGGGGTTGGATGTTCCCCTTTCGCGTCCGAGGCAGGCTCGCGAGACGTCGACGATCACGATGGAACCGCCGCCGCATGCGGGATCCTAAACGCTTAGGCTCTTGCGAGCCTTCGTCCCTTCTCCAGGCTTCGAGGGAGTCGACGGACCGTGTCCGACCTTGTTCTTCGCGGTAGGTTCCCTTCTGATGTCTCGGACCTAGAACATGCTCGGATTCCGACTTTGATGTCCGCTTGGTTCGTGTCTGCTTCTACCTGGAAGCTGGACAACTACTTTGGGGATGTTCCTGCAAGATCAGAAAAGAGCTTGATGATTTTTAACATTGTCGCAGTGGAGGTTTTATTGTCCTGGTTGCAGAAATTCGATTTAATGAGACATTAAGGTTGGGTAGTCTTAATCTCTGATTCTGAATTTTGCTTAGTGGTGTCTTCAATTGTATTTCTGCTTGGAAGCTGCTGGACTACTTTGAGAATGTTCCTGCCAGATTAGAGAAGAGCTTGTTAATTTATAGGATTGTCATGATGAATTTTTAGAGTTGATGAATTATTGTCTTGGTTGTAGAAATTCGATTCAATGAGGTGTTGAGATTGGGCTCCTTTTTTATAGTCTTAGTTGGACTGATTTCTTTGGAAATATTCCTGCAACACGAGGAGGGCTTGTAGATATTTAGGATTCTAAATATGTAAAAAACAATTGATGCTTAAAAATTGTTGCCTTGCTAGTGTTAATTATTATTAGACTGCGGATCTATGTGCAAGATAAAAATTGTCTGCGTTAATTGCAAGAGACTAGAGCCAGTTAGAAATCTCATTCTTATTTTACTAACTTTAACAAACTGGAAATAACAGATTGGCATTCTCAAATGATTTTAGCTTCCCTACTGTTTTAAATTGCACGTACTCATTTTTGCCATAAATGCATAGAATACGCAGTCTAATTATTGTATCATAAACCTCGTCAGTGTACTCTCGATCAACGAGTAGAAGATCGATCGAAGTCCGCATTAAAAAAAGAAAATCGAAAAAATGGACAGACCCAATATCCAGTAACTAAACGATGATAAAGCCTGACGATTCCTTCGCGGTCGAAGAGTAGAGGATGAAGGAGATCAAGGGATCCGAAGAGGCCACGCTAATATCACGCGGCTGATCAACGAACTGGGTCACGTAGCCTGTGCGGCACAAGCTTACGCAGCCGACGACCATCTGCGGACCACTACCGAACGTACATAATATATCTACGATCGTGAGATTCGAACGGCCTCCGAAGAAGTAGGAGGAAGATGTCACTGATTGCCAGAGGGGCCCTGCTCCCTCTCTGCGAACGCGGTAACCACTAACCCGACGAATAAACGGTCAGCTGCCGTTTTGACGGTCACCTACCGACGCCATTTGCCTTCGCCTTGCAATAATCGCCCTTCTGTACAATGTCGGCAGCGTGCGGGACTCTGCACCGCGACAAATCGATTCGTCGCCGCTTTGTAACCCCTTTCGATCCTCCAAAAACAAATTAAAACAAACAATCTTAATAAAGCAATCCTATGAACAAGTACTTACCTTTCAGCCTTTCACGAATTTCCTGTGCAAATAATTTCCTGTGAAGAATTAAAAGCTTCATCAATTATTATCAATTACCATCAATTCAATAACAGATCGACTTCCGAACATTTTTTAATCACGCATTTGCCAATATTTTGGTGATATTTTTCTGATTGAGACGAGTCAATACATGATACAATTTGGAGTATATATTTGCTTGTTCAATTCACAATTCAGTAGATCCTCGATTATCCGAACCGATGATACCCAAATTATGCATTGTAAATGAATACGTGTTTCATGTGTAAACGAGTGAATCTAATGTGATGCATATATAGCACGATTCGTTGTACAAACCAGTGAAGATTTCATCTAGCACTGTATCTAGGTTCTATTGAACGTTGTGAGTGCTGATGTTCTTCTTCTTCGTTCGGATATCAGAGATTCTAGTATATCGTGAATTAAACGGGTACATACAATATAAATTGTGTCGCGTTTGGTATCGTGTTCTACTCCTTCGTTCGGATATCAGAGATTCTACTAAGGTGGAGTGGGGTAAGTGCACCCCAGTTTTTATTAAGTTTTACTTTCGACCCATATATCTTTAATTTGTTTTATAATACTTTAACATTTATTGAAATTAACGAATACTTCAGTTAATGCACTTTAATTAATATTGACAATAACGCCAATTTAGTTGTATATTTTATTTTTTTAAGAAAATTGTAAAAAATCCAACTGTGCACTTGCCCCTTGTCTCAATATTTACGAGGTAAGAGCACACTATTGTTTCTCTCAATAAATTTCAATAATTTAACGGAAATTATTTATTTAAAGTGAAATATAAACAATATTTTTTATTTGTTATCAAAAATAATAACACAGAACATGCAATTTCCTTAAAAACTACAGCATATTTATGATAACCTCAAAGTAGACGTGCTCTTTACATGTGGTGCTTTCGAACCAGCATAAATCGGAGATTTCCCTTATTAATTGGGCGACATCTACGTGGATAGGATGGTATTAACTTTGAGTAGATTACTACATATTAGATATTGCAATTTTTCTCATATTATATTAATAAGAGCCCGTTTATGCACTTACCCCACTCCACCTTATATCGTGAATTAAACGCGTACAAACAATCCAAATTGTGTCGTGTTTGGTACCGTTTCAATCAGAAAAATGTCCCATAAACAATTCCATAAAAAGAACAATTGTAAACAAAGGAGTTTCATCATAGAATTAATATAGTCTGGCCGATACGCTGCTATTGATGTTTTGGTTTAAGAATAATAGATTCAGGAATAATGCCGGTACACGATATAAGCAACACTTGGATCCCGTAATTCCCCATCTAACAAGACATAACAGTACCTAAAAATCGTGTGTCTACGAAGGCTCGTCCTCAGGGTTCTTCCAGAAGAATGCGAGGCATTCGGTAACGCGACGGGTCACGGAGCAGCGGCGTCCGCAGGCGAGACCGATTAAAAGTCAGGATTAGCAAGTAAAAAGGAATGGATCCTGGTCCGGTGGGTTCTTGAAGGGAGCATCGAGAGTCCCGGCGAGTCCAATTACACGGGCACCGGGTTCTGCTTTGTTTCACGGCCGCTGCCCGTAGCCTGACGCCTCTTCCAGCAGCTCTCACTCTCTTTTCTCTCTCACTCTCTGCTTTTGCCGTGCGTACTCGCGAGCAACTTCCGGCGATGGAAATGCTACGATTCCGCTCGGGACGAACGAACGAGCGAGCAACGCGCGTTCTCCGGCCCCGGACACGCTCCTGCGGCCTCGGCGTCCCGTTAATTTCTCGCGATCCGCGCCGCGATTACGCGTCGCACCCGCCCGAAAATTTAGCGCTTTTCGGCCACCCTTTAAATCTCCGCCTGCCCCGCCGCCGGAAATAGCGTGGCCAACGCCGCCGCCACCTAATACGCCACACAGCGGTCCTTTATTTATTAGGCGTATCAACCGCCGCGCGTCGTCTCGTTGAAACGCAACAGTTAATTAAATGCGGACCGCGCTACTACTTTGTGCCATCGCGCACGTTCAGAATATAGCCTTGCAATTGAGCTTCTTCTGCGGGCCATCCCAGTGTGTTCTTGGATGACGGGCTCTTGGAACATGGCGTCCGTAGTGTGGCTCGTCAAAATACTATATGTTTCATAGTTATGTTACAGTGAAGTCTTTTCATCGAGTTTTATTGTAAACGTGAATAGTCAGAAATTTTTCTGATGGCTTCATAGTTGGACAATTCTGGGTATTCTTGTAATAAGGTTAGTAGACGATTGTACACTGAATTTTGATGGTAGAAGTCAACGAAAAAATTTTACATGTTGAACTAAATTCAACTACACGTTCCCCATGTATGATCCACAAAAATCTTCTTACACAATAATCATCTTACATGATTCATTCAATTCAATTTTACCGACTCTCCGATGAACTCCGCGCAGGTCGAGTAAACCGTTTCGCAATTAAAACATCAAAGATAAATAATCTTGCATCGAAGCGCTAGAATAAATCACTTTGTATTGTAATCGTTAAAATTAATCATCTTGCATGAAACCGATAAAATAAATCATCTCGGATTAAAACGTTAGAGCACATCATCTCGCATGGAAACGTTCTCAAAGTACCAATCAAGTGAAATCAGATAAACCTGCCGCTCGTACACGAACACTTTCACGTTCCACTGTGCATACGGTAGGTACGCAGTATCGCGATCACGAAATAAAATCGACCCACCCCGAATTGTTGTTTAAGTATCTAGTGTAGTGTCGACCAGAGAAACAAAGGAGAATCCTACTGTTCCGTGGACCGCGCCATGAGCAGATAAGGATTTAGTTTTCCAAACAAGCAATTAGAGCCGTGATAACGCGACGCAACGCTCGCGTACGCTAATAAGCGGACGCTGAATCTCGCCAAAGCGGAATCCCCACTGCAGAATTAATATTTATAACGCAACGCACTCTTTAGTGGGCTAGCGCGTGTTCTCCGACGCTTATATCTGCGATATCTCGCAATTAATTTCCTCGCTGCGCGCTTCGCGGCTCGACGCACCGTTTCGCGTTAATTAATGAAATTCTTTTAACTGTTGCAGGTAAGAGCACTTTGATGTTTCTGGTACGCCTACGCCGTTGATAGTCATGCCGGTAAGTGTTAAACTCCAGCTGCCCCCGCGACAAGCTTACATCTTGTAAATCGTAATTGGGAGACGCTTCGGACCGCGGCGGACTTTATGAGCCAATTCGATGGGGGCAATTTGTCGCTGGGAGCTGCTCCGTGCTGGGAAAAACGGTCGTTGATTCTACCAATTTGTTACTACCTACCCGGCAACCATTCGGACGCTCTTTGTAGCTTTGGCGTTGCCTAAATTTGTTCCGTGCGTGAGTTAAAAATGCAAGTTGGGGAAACCAAGACGAGATAAAGACGAAGATTGTGATTGTTAATTCTGTAGCCATCCTGCGACTACCGTCACTTAATATAATTTTTACAATTCCGTTTTAATAATTACGAATATTTGAATACTACGCTGATGTTCCTAAAGGTGTTCAAGTTTTGTATAAAAAGTTGAATAGGAAAATAGTGATTTTTCTGTGTGATGTTTATAGTTTTAAGCTCTTTGGCTTCGAATATATGATAATTGTTAAACATGCGACTGCTGCAAGTTGAATTAAATATTTAAGTACAGTTGATTGACAAGATTGTTGTAAAATATAACGTCGCATATTCCGTGCTAATTTGATTCTTTGAACATACACTTTTTTTGGATTTAGCTTGGAAGTTTCTTTTTAATCCTGACTTGGAGTGGGTACGTGTACCGATGTTCATCAGCGACTGCGTGTTTTCTAGAGATTCTGGTTAGCGTCTTTCAAAGATAGGGCCCATGTACGCCAATGGGAGTGTCGAGGCTTTTGTCTATTCCTCCAGATGTTGAGCTCCTTTTTCCGGACACACGTTACACCATGAAAAGTAGTGCTCTCAGCCATCGCTTCTGGAAATTTGAGGGGTAGAATATTCGAAGATAGACGACTTTTTCTTGAACAATCTTTTCTTGAATAGTTTTTGAATAAATCGATGCTCTGCAATGAACTTCAAGAGCCTCTTAGTCGAATAAATTTAATTATTCTTCTAAAACTTTTATATCAATTGCAAATATTGAACAAAGTGAAGTAGAAAGATGATGAGGCCAAAATTGGAGCAGAAATTTTTAGTTCTGAAAAACAGGAACAGAGGAATGATTAGAAAAATCTCATGAGATTCGTAAATTAGACTGTATCAAAAATAGATCCCTCCCATCCCATAAAATATTCCAAAAAAATAATTTACCCTCACCAATGTCTCCGAGGCCGCCAATGAAGAATAATTAAATGCAATATCGAAAACACAATGTCTCAACAAGGTGTAGAAATTAAATGGTTACCGGGTCAGCTTGTTCAGGACAAAGGAACAACGACTCACAGGTGAATTACACTGGTTTCTGGATCGACACGCGCACGTCTTCGACGTGTTCGCCTATTTAAAGCACTTCCTGCCTAGCCTCGCGTTAGAGATAGATATATCAGGCTCTATTCGCGGCGAGGGCGCACGAAAGTATCCGTCCACCTCTATCCCGGGTTTGCAAAGCCGATGTAGCCGGTCGTTCTCGCGGTTTGTTGAAAGATTGACGGCCGAATCCGTCGGCGAGAGCGCGCGCGGGATTTTCTGCAATTTTCCGCGCGGTCCGCAAGCTCGTAGGCCGTGCACGTCTCGCCGAGGTTCGAGAGCTTCGCATTCAATTCGATTCGCGTACGCGTACGTTTCGTTCGTGGCTTGAACTGCAGGCACGTGGCCTGTGATGATCGTCGCGAGCACTCGTCTTCTCCCGCTGATTTTATCCTCTAGATCCTGCATCGATCCTCTTTGATCCATTGCGAAATGATAGCTGTTAATTATTCCATGTTTTTAAACTTTTTCTTATGTACATTCCTCAGCAGAGGAACAGCGCGATACTTATTCATACTTTATACATATAAAGGTCTATACGGTTACCGTATCTTGCAATTCCTACCAACAATTTTTATTTTGCATAAAGATCCGCGGTCTAGCTATTACCAAATTCACATTATGGATACTGTATGTGCTATACACATTTTATTTGAAAAACTTATTCATACTTTATATTATGTTCTTCAATTAAAATGTGAATAGTACAGTATCCATAATATGGATTTGGTAATAGTTAGACCGCGGATCTTTATGCAAAATAAAAATTGTTGGCGGGAATTGCAAGATACGGTAACCGGTATAGACCTTTCCTTTTTTCTTTCACAATCTTAACAGGTTGAACAAGAATATACTGCCGTCCTTAAATTCTTTCAATGTTTCTACTGTTTCGAATTGCACCAACTTGTTTTTGTAACAAATGCATAAAATCCACAATCTAGTAATAGCTGGAAAATATCTGAAGTAATCCTGCGCTTTAGAGGATCAAGATGGCGAGTTTTGTTTTTATGGTCAACAAAGTTCCGTGGCTGAGCATCCTAACGTGAGTAATGCCGCTTAATATACTTCAATTATTGTGGATAAAATGAGTGAAGGCTACCGCGAGGTATTGGCAGCGAATTGAAATAAATCGATCCATTAACCCACGCTTGCAACGAGAACTGAGTTAGTTTAAACGTTCTGCACGATGAGCAAACTAAAATTTTGGTCTCGACTTTATCCCACGTGTTTTACTAAAACATTAATTCAGATATCCCTTTGGATATCATAATAAATTCAGATACAGAGGTCCTCGATTATCCAAACTTCCCTTATTTGAAAACTCTGCTATCAACATCCACAACTGCGTATATAAACGTTTCAGTCTGATACGATCTACATATGTGACGGAAATTAAATTCTACAATTTCTGAAACACATTATTTACTGACGATTATTTCATAATTGTCGTACGTCTATTGTTCAAGGCTGAGGATCTTTCAACAGCAATAGCAATTTCAATCGTGAACCAATAAGACACCCTCAGTAACGTAATGAAACTATTCCGTTGGAGATTATTACGTAAAAGAAGATTTTTTAAGGTTCCCTTTAACACAGCACAACTATCGAAAATCCGGTTAACACTTTCATCGCCATGTCACCCATATCTGGGTGACGGAATTATTTATACAGAATTGAAAATTAATTTTTGCGTTGGTAGATTGAGTGTACAAAATTTCCTTACGATCTGAGGAATAGAAAAGGTTTGAAACAGTAATTATTATCACAAAACTAAACTTCTTAGTTTTTGTTTTGTTAAATATATTGCTTTGATTTTGTGTAATTTTTATGATTGTCGAGTGGGCGATGAACGTGTTAATAGGCTTCCGGTAGGTAAATTGTTAAAATTAACCTAAGTTAATGTACGGTTCAGACCAAGTAACTCTACCTTCACATGCCTGCAATAAACAGTTCCGCAAAAACATTATGACGTCACTATAATATCCACGCTCCACTTTGAACCCCAGAAACAACCCAAGGCAACCAAACATCCTCGCGCGTTCCGTTTCCAAAAACTTCAGCACCCCTATGCCCGTTCAATAAATCGGTAGCCTGGTCGCAAGGAAGACTCGGATCAGTTCGAAAATTCAGCACCCCCATAAACAGTCCGTCTCCTTGCGTTTCTAAGCGGGTCGGCGCGCGTAGTTTCGTCGTCCGAGGACGATTTATTTTCCGGTTCTAACGGAGCAGCGTCCAATACGGGCGCAACGAGAGGGATCCAATACGGGCAATCAAACGCTGTCGAGCGTACGCCTCCCTTTGTTGACGCAGAAAGAAGCAGCGTGACAGCCTCCTCGACCGGCCCCTGGTCCAAGGGGTGGCAAAACCAACGGGAGAAAGACGGAGACAGAAAGAGAGATAGAGAAACGCAGAGATAGAGGGAAAGGCAGCAGGAGAAAGTGGGAGTGATCGAGAAAGCGAAGAAAAGAGAAAAAAAGAGATAGAGAAAACGAGAAAGAGAGATAAGCGAAAAAGTGGGATAGAGAAATTGAGGAACAGAGAAAAAGAGAGATAGAGGAAATGAGGAACGGAGAAAAGGAGATGGAGGATATGAATGATAGAGAAAGCGAGGAGCAGAGAAGAAGAGAGATGGAGAAAGCGAATTACAAAGAAAAAGAGAGATAGAGAAAGTGAGAAACAGAGAAAAAGAGGGATGGAGGGAAAGCGAGAGAACGTGGTAAGAGAGAAGCATCCAGGCGACGAGAGAAAGCGGCTAGATAAAGCCGTGGAAAAAGACGGGAAGATCGCGCGCAAAGTAGAAGCATGAGACACGTTGGAGGAAAAAAGACAATGTGGCGGGCGGGGGAATACGCAACCACCATCGTACTGGATCACGGGGGCGTAAAAGAGAGAATAGAGAGGAGAGGAGCGAAGGAGAGAGAGAGAGTGATTGAAGATGGCGAGGGGCAACGGGGGTGCACAAGAGGGGTGTCGGGGGAGGGGGCGCAGTTTAACGCATGTGCACAGGGCGCCTCGCGTCGCGGCGCTCTGGTCCCGCCGGCTCTCGGAGGCTGCGAAACCGAGCGGCCGGAATTCGCGGATCAGAGTGGTCGCATCTCCCGCTTCAGATCTACGGCTCGGCGCGAGAACAGAGGTGCGAGGAAGCCCGCGGTTTTCCATGAGAATCGAGCGACTCGGAGCCTTCCGTTCAACGCTGGCCCCCGGTACGGTGCAAGACGGTTGTCTCGATCAGGTGGACCAGTTGCGACAGGATGAGGGTTCCGTGGCGGTCGTTGGCTGGCCATCGGTGACAACCAGCACCGGTCCGCAGAGCAACCGATCTTGTCACGAGCGCGGAGTGCACGTGCGACGCAGACATGACCGCCTCGAGACGCAGCCGATCAGCCTTAACCGAAAGCTTCTTCGTCTAGCTTCGTGGAGACCCGGGACTGATAGTTAACAGAGCGGAGGAGACGGTCGGAGCCAGTGGCCCTGAGGGAGAAAGAGAGAGGATCAAGCAGAGACCTAGACAATCGCAAGACCCGCGCGACGGGTGTATGACTCGCTAAGGCAATCGCTCGCTTATTTTTTATTGTTCTTCATCCGCAGACGACATAGCCTGGATTTAGAGTGCTCGCCAAAACCGTGAATTCGAGTTCTAACACTTGGTGGATCGCGGTTCAGTGACACACACACAGAGAGTTAGTTCAAAGGATAGTTCTCTCCGGTCCATCGCGGAACGTTGCGAAAAGGTGATGGTGATTGGACTCGAATACCCCCGTGGTTCACTGCCGAGTAAGCTACCGCGAAGGACACATGTTCCGCGAAGGGTGTCGTCGGTTTGCTGTTGTTGGTCCCGCTACACGAGGTGTCTGGCTGGCCCGGTGACTCGACGCGATCTACAACGGACCCAGAATAGCAGCGAGGAGGAGCTGTTGGCGCTTGGTGGGAAGAACCAGCCACGACGGGGCCCGGCGCCGGGGCACGAACAAGGCCCCCGGTGCAGGGAAGAAGCCAGGCGGAGGGGGAACCGGGGCCCGGCGTAGCAGCAACGGCCCTGAAACTACAGGGGAACCTAGCTACCCCCTTGCACAGGGGGGAGACCAGGAGGAGACCTCGCCGACGACGGCGACGGAAAAAGAAGCGACGGAGGTGAGCCTGACCGTTGCATTTTTCAGCCCTTAGGATTACCGATTTATACCCCGAGTTCCACTGCGATTTCCACCCCGAATCAAAGAATCAGTCGTCGATGATCGTCGACAATCAGACCCTTTGTTTTGGTTAGGCTTCCTCTATGTGTATAAGCGAGGCAGCATCGCTGATGCATGTTCGAGGGAAGTGACGCTTCCGATGCGATGGTGAGGATCAGTGCTTGGGGGATACAGTGATGATGGTACAGTGTTCTGGGAAAGGATGCTAGGCGACCCCGTTTCTGTCAATGGCCTAGCTTATTTTGGTTGTGCAAGTGTGCCGCTTGCGTTAAAGATTCATCGCACCGTTTTTCGGGTTTAGTGTGAATTTTGCATGGGGATCGGGATCGGGGGGATTATTGGTTGAGGATTGTTGAGAATGTTTATCCTTTGTTCTGTTTAGTGTTTTTAGATTTTTATTTGTATATTTTTCTCAATTAGGTTTCGAATGCACTATTTTACTCATCTATTGTGTAGAGATGAGAACAATTGGAGGGAAATGTATTGTTTAGTCTACTTTGAAATAACAGCACTTCATGCATAATACAATGGTAACCTGCATTGGCAAGATTAACAATGACGTGTGAAGATCGGCACTTTGCTATTATTATTATTTTAATGGGAACAGACACCGAGTCGGTTCATTCATAATTTTAGAATGCTATTTACTTGACGATTTTTTTAACACATTACTTCTCTTCCCGTCAAATGACACTTTATCTACCGGGAACGTATTAATGGGATTTCCGATAATAATTGTGCTGGAAGGAAATTTATAAATCTTCTTTTATATAATAATACCACTCAAAATTGTCAGATTAAGTCACTGGAGGTGACTCGCTGTTTTGTGATTGAAGTTGCTATCACTATTGAGGGTTCTATTAAAAAGTCTTCAGAAATATTTTTCTACATTTAGAACTTATTCGATGTACTTCTCCCATTTATTTTTGACACTCCATATGAATTCTTTTGCACTTCTTTCCACTCGAGGGTTAAAAGGCTTTCTCTCGAAGAATCCAGTGTCCAGTTCATGTTCTTGTTCGATTCAAAGAAGAATATCCGGATGTTCGTGGGTTCAGGTCGACGGAAAATGAAGTCCAGTCACGTGTACGCGAAAAATTCGGTACGCGGTGTGTTTCGCCGACCAGTTCTTGCAGTGCAGAAGGAACACCGAGCGCGAGACGAGTAATGCGATGATGAATAACGAGCAGTCGAATTGCCGCAATAACACGTATTTCGGCCAATAAGAACGTAAGATCCGATCGCTAGAGGGGTCCTGTTCAATATTCGTGGAACGTGGATGGTGTACGTTTCGCTGCGACAAAAACGCGAAAAAAATCCTCGCTGCTGGCCGTCGGACGAATTTAAACAATGAGGAATTCGTTTTCGGTTACGGAACCAGCATGAGATCTTTAAAATCTGTTTTCTTTGATCTTGGAACCGTGGAGGATCGCTGCAAGGGAATTCGGGGCTCGTGACAGGGCTGTGACGAATGTTCTGATAGTGTGCTATTAATTAGGTTCGGTGGATGTTGCGCGATGCTCGTAGGTGTAATTTGAAACTTGATTCCATGTTAAGGTTAGATTAGTTTTATGCTCAGCTCCTCATTGATAATTGCTAGCAATTTTCTTGATGGAAAACAAAATTTGCGTTGTTTAGGATTGTGGCCTATAATTATGGCAATGGAAACTTTGGTGTGAATATTTTCGAGTGCTAGAGATATTTTAAAATGTTCTGTATGGACCAAATAACCTGTTGAGAATGATTTACAGTGATTAAGTTGGGAGTTCTGAATTCTCCAATTGAGAATAACCACGTTATGTTTGATGCGATTAAACAATTGGTAAACCATTGATTTCGAGTAGGAACATTGCTTTCCGGCATTTCCAACCGACTAAATAATCAATTCAAAATGATAAAATTGAAAATAGGAATGTTATAATCTATAGTAACCATGTAAAATTTTCTAGGTTTGCAAAAATAATAATCTTTAAAAGAGGAGTACGTCTATGTATTGTTTCTATGGATTGAACAATCGTTCCTGAATATTTCCCAGCAATAAAAATGTAGACAAGAATTTTTAAGAACTGAGTAAAACTTTCCAGGCTTCAATACATTTTTATTCCCGAAAATTATTTTTGAATGATTGACAAGTCGATACGAAATATGACTGTGTGTCTGATCCTGGTCTGAACATCGTGAATTAATTCTCAGTAATAACTTTAGAGAGCAGAATTTGAACATTTTTATTCAGCACGCAATATTTGTGTGCATTAAAAAATCGCGACTGCCTAAAATAGAAATCTGATTCACGGAAGAGAGTGTTCGTTAATCCGAGAATAGTTAATCAGCGTAGGAGATGTGTGACTCGAGAAGGGGAGGCGCAACGAGGTCGCGGAGGCGAGTGCCGCGCGTGCAACATAAATCGAAGGGAAACCGAAACCAGACAGCCGCGTCGTCTACGTACAACAGGTCACTCGTTGAATAATTTACCATCGGGAAATGTTTGAATAGAAACGGGGGCCTCTGTGAGCGTCGCCAAGGACCGACACGAATTTCGCGTGAAACCGTGGCCCCGAATCGCGACGCTTCGCGGTCGCAGCTTTGCATCCATTTCTCACGAGACGCTCGGCGTCTGGTACCTCGTTCTTGAAACGGCAAATTTCCCGGCCACCATTGCAAGACAGAAATTTCATAATCGTTCCCTTTTCAATCGGTACAAACTGCCATAAACTACTACAATTTCATTATATTCGTGAACTAAATTAATTCAATTATTTTATGGTTCACTTTTTATATCGTTGGTTTTTGTATCTTGTGATACAAAATAGAAATACAAAGATGACGAAGAGTCTGCGCGTAGAAGTTGTGACTGAATGAGTGAACTACCAATGAGTCGCTGACTGACTTATGAACCGGAAGCGTTCTAAATCGCTCGTTACATGCTACATGACAACTCAATTTCAGCTAACCAAGTATTGAGTTGCCTGAGAAGTTTCTTCGATTTTTGTTATGTAAAATGACTTTAAGGAAGACGAACGAATTTTTTGGCGAATCTAATGCTTTTTGAGAAGAATTAGCAATTACTCACGTCTATGAAATAGCTCCTCACTAGTCTGGCTTAGGTATTAGATGATTTTTAATATAATAGATAACCAGCTAAATCAAATTTGATGCACCTCATTCTTGTTCAACATTGAGAATCAACAAATACAACTAGTTTCTTGTTTTTTACAACTTCTAAAACACTCTATAATAATTCAAGGTCATTGCATCAACTCCATTTTATCATTCGACAGTAAAAAATTCAGCCGTAAAAAATTATTTATAATTATTAGAAGAATTCTAGAATTATTTCAGCGGTCTTTTTGCCTTGTGCCCCAACTAATGGCAGGTTTCCATTGCGAGGTAATGAACAATTTACGAAAAACGCGCGAACGCTGGTCGGAACACGGTCGCGCGACACCGAACGGCTCTCGTGAAAGGGCTCTTATGATAAAACGCGGAACGTGCGGGAGATAACGTGACGTTTAAATTAACGCCGGGCCCGCAACACACGACACGCTTCGAATGTCACATTACGATACCTCCGTAACGGTTGATCAACGCTCCCGCCAAAATTCGTTACCAGGTTCCCGCTTATTCATCAAAACTCCCGCGCCGGTGTATCGACGAAACGCGTTCGACCGCCGACGAAGTTATCTGATTCTCCAATTTTTTCCCAGTTTTTTCCACTCTTGTTCGCTCATTCGTTCAGCCCCCCCCCCCCCTCTCTCTCTCTCTCTCTCTCTTTTATATCCACTCTTGTCTCGCTTTTCCCCCGTTCCATTCTCCCGGAGGCTTCTTCCGCTGGTCGCCCCCCGATGAAATCGAAAGCTACGCCCGCAAAAATAAATGATCTAGATCCCGTCGAGAGAGAGTCGCGCCACTGAAAAATTGCCAGTTGAAAAGTTAACCGACGATGTATCTTGCCGGTCCCGAACTGTTGAAAACCGGTGTTTTGCGGTATCTCATCGTTTGCCGAGACTGACGCACTCCGCTGCCTGCATGTAGGCTTCCTTTTGCCACGCTTTCGGTTGTTGTTCTTCACCAGATTGCAATGCTGATTTTTAAAACTTGAATCTTTTTACAAAATATAAATTTTCTATATTAACCGTTCGCGCTTGAAACTATTTTTCCTCCAGAATTCGGACATTTTATCCGTGTAGAATATTATTGTTACATGTGGACTGTTTCGTTTTATCCATACGAAATAATGTATATTTACTCGTATCACAATTGAGCGTTTAGCAATTTATTGAACACAAACACGTTTAGCAATGTAGAAATTGTTTCGAATTATAGTATAGTAATTTTTAGTGGTGCCTTTGGGGAGACAGTCGAGTGCAAAGAGTTGATATTTACGAAGCACTCGGAAGCGATCAGTTTACATTACCTCATCAAAATAACAAGAATATTTTTATTAAGCTATTGAGCAATAGTTATCAGAATATATGCGGAATGAAAGAAATTTATAAAACACGATATCAGTAATCACAAATTATATTTAAAATCCGTCAAAATAACGGGCACCGTCAATCTGGTGTTAATTGCTGAGCTTAGGAGTCACAGAAATAGACAGTTTAATATGTATTTCTACAATAATTGTGGGGAGAGTACGATTTCCGTGGCCCCTCGTTTTGAGGTTATATTTGTGCTCTTGGGGTTATTTCAAGAAAAAAATGTATATATAACATGGTGTCAAATTGGCCTGGTTTAGCCGGTAAAGTAGATTTCCTGTTTTTTTATAAATTTGCAAATATCACGGTAACTATGCGAAATATGGCAAAATATCAAGAGACCTTTTTTGTAGAAAATGAAATTTTATTCGCATAATCTTCGCATTGTAGCTGTCATCCAGAATTTGAACTAGTAATGGAAAAATCATGTGAATAGAATGAGTTGTGGTTAGGTCGTGGAAGGGCGGATCAAAACGAGAGGCCACGGAAATCGTACTCGTGCCATAATTGTAACAAGCTGAAAATAGTATCGATATTCTTCAATTACTTGAATTTTTCAAAAAGCAAGATACAAATCAATTTAAAACAACGCCGAAGGAAGACCAGCCGACTATTCAATCTCGAAAGCAACTCTCGTAGATTCAAATACACGGAGCACAAAAATGGAGCACCGAAAAGAACCCATACAAAAAGGCCACCATGCAATCGCAGAGATGTCGTCCCTGAAGAGTTAATAGATATCCGCTAAATCAAGTTCCACTGTACAGTCACAATAAAGCAACGATTTAATTGATTCATTGCATACTCACAGCAACACAAACTTTCCAACTCCACCAGTAAGCAATTTTCAGGTCAATTTAAAACAACGCCGAACCAAAACCATCCGACTGTTCAATCTCGCAAGCAACTCTCGCTGATTCAAACAGACAGTGCACAAAAATCGAGTACCAGAAAGAACCCATAGAAAAAGACTACCGTGCAGCCATCCGTCTCCACTTACTCCGAGTCGGTCAATTTGTAAGGACGCTTTCCCAGGTTCGCGTACCGCGCGGAATTGCAGGTTCGAAGAAAATGGTGGTCTCCCGATACGCGCGTGCCTGGGCCATTCGGTAATTCGCTAACCGCTCTTAATTGTAATTGTTCCGCGCGGCGGATTCCAGGCCGTACGTCCAGTGGGGCCCTCCCGCAAAAACATGGATTCCAGTGTTAACCAGCATGCAGCTCGGACCCCTTCTTCTTCTCCGTGGATACCCGGTCGGCGTTACAATCCCGTTTTTCTTCGGGCGCGTCAACAAATTTCATCGACGTGCCGATCAGATGCCGGCCCTAAAACCCGACCACCGCGAGCGGGATTCGACCGATGCGGAGAGGAGCGGAGAGGAGCCGAGCGGAGAGATGGTTACACGCGCGCGAGCGCGAGGAACGCTTCCCGGGAAGCATTCCTACGGCTCGTTTGTCCGGCCCGCCTAGATCGCTTACCTAGATACTTTAATGGCCGGTCGTTTTGATTAAATGCCGATAATTGCCCAGCCTCAGGAAGAAATTCGCCTCGACGGCGAGGGACGCGTGCGGCTTCGCGCCGAGAACCGTAATCGGTCCTGTCCGAGATCGAATCGATGGCGTGCTAAGCTGCGAACGATCTTGCGGAGAAACCGCCGCTGCTGCACAACGGAATACTGCACCTTTTACGGCCGCATTTTTTCGCGGAGCCGGAAAACGGAGAACGATTACGTTGAAACGGCGCGCACGGAGTTTGCTGCGAGGTTGACTGCGTCCTAGTCCGGCTGGATGACTTAGAATCTACTGGATGACTGCAATCCAATTGTTAGATCGGTCAGAAACTGTTCTTTCTACTTATTTAACGCTTCGAGTGCCGCGTCTTCTAAGAATGGGAGACGGAAATATTTGTCTCGATATTAATATTAACCTTCAATCATTATCAACCTTATTTTTAGCAAATGGTTAGGGTCTACAAAATGCAAGAAGGTTGATCGAGTACTTTGAGTATGATTCATTTAAGCTTTTCGACATTTACTTCGCTAATTAAATTATTTTGATTCTATAGAATTTTTGAAGCTACTGGTTGGACATTCGAAGTGTTAATCGCCAAAGTCGGGCAAATTGCACTATGTTCTTTTATACATTTATTGTGAAAGATAATGAATACGGGGCGATGATAATTCTTTATTGGATGATGTAAACGATTTTTCAAATGAAGGATTGACGATTATTCTTTATCCAACAATCTGAATGATATTCTGCATTGAGTAGTCTGAACGATGTTGTTCTGTGTGGAACAATCTAAACGATGCATGTGCATTTGTCTTGTATATTTTAATTTTCGTAAAATTAGATACAGTCATTGATAGCCTGAGGATTTTATGCATTTATGAAAAAAGTGGCCAGATTCAATACAAAACTGTGAACACGTATGAAGGAACTACAAATCTAAGTGGATTATTTGCAGCTCTTTAAAATGAATGGAACAGGATATCCACGTCTATGTAGCTCCCGTGTCTTGCATTTAATGCAGACAATTTTTATATCGCATAAAAATCCGCAGTCTAGTCATTAATGAGGAACAAGTACAATTTTAAATGCTGATAGAAGAAAAACTTCATCGTTTGTATTGAACAAGTTCAATTCCAAGAGTGCCAGTTGCATCATCGAATTGCTCAAAAACGTCATAAAATTAGTGCCGCAGAACATCAATTCATTAACACTAGGATTAACTAGACTATAGTATAAGGTTCATTCGTTCGCATGAACAGAGCTAATGGCACACGCGTGAAGCGCATAAAATTCGCGTGGCAGTGAACGTGTTAATATACGCAATTGGAATTTAGTTCGTGGATGTTCGTACGTACTTACCTTGGACTCTAGTTGGGTTCTGTTAGCGTGGCTTGCAGGCGACCATCTGCACCGGCAGGAAGCTTTTTCGAAAAACGCCATGCTGGTGTTTTTTTCCGGTGAAAAGCGAGACAAGCCCTGGGCGCGGCTCGTGCAGAATTCTTAGGCTGAAAGGCCTAAGCGATGCTGGTTGGCTGAGGTTCCCCTCGTTCGCATTACGTCCCTTCCGTTCGTGATAGACCGGGCACGGGGGGTGGGGTTATGGGGGAGGGTATTGCGATGGCAGGAAATGAAGGGAACGATGGTGGAGGAGGAGGTGGGGGCAGGGTGATAGGAAAATTTGATGTAGGGTGGCTCTCCGGGTGCGGGGAACTCGCGGAGCGAAAGCGGAGAGAAAGAGACGGAGACGTTAAGCGCGGAGAGCAACGGAGACAGAGAGTAGAAAGTAGTGAGCAGTGGGAGCGGGACAGATAGACAGTGAGCAGTGGCAGTGAGAGAGAGTAGGGCGGAAAGAGTACGAGAGAGAGAGAGAGAGAGAGAGAGAGAGAGAGAGAGAGAGAGAGAGAGAGAGAGAGAGAGAGAGAGAGGGTGAGAGAGCCGATCAAGGGGAAACAGGAGGAACGGAGGGCTATCAATGACGCGTTAGAGCACGTCACGTCGTGCAACACATCTGCCGCCATGCGCCGTCATATATATTATCTTGACGATACGTCAATTCGGCCACTGATCATTATACTGATTACCTTGGCACGCAACTACCCCGCGTGCGCAGTCGTTCTCATGACTCGGTTATTAATAAGCGCGGCTAGCTCGCCGGGATTTCGACGGGACCACGATCTCAGAGAGGACAAGAGGATCGTCTAAATCCTTGTGATCCTACAATATTGATTCCTTGAATTTGGTTCCTTCAGTCTACAATCTGGATTTTAAGGAGCTTTTTAAAGGATCTTTTTAGTATAAGGATCTTCTAGACCCTGCTCATCTTGTAGTATCTTATAACTAGACTACGCATTTTATGCTTGTATGATAAAAATAAGTAGATGAAATAAGATACAGTAGACAAATAAACGGAATTTAAGAGTATCGATATTTTATCGCAAACTTATTAAAATTATTAATGGAAGAATTCAATTTTTATTTGCTTCCAGTACCTGGTAAATAATCCAGAAAATTTTTATTTTCCATGTAGATTCGCTGTCTACTTGTATCATATTATCATGGTGTTTTTGTTTCATTCAATGAACTGAATATCGTCTTGTAATATCATTAACCCTTAACGGACGGGGATTATTTTTAGCATACTTTTTTGATGGATCGAATAAATTTTCTTTGTGAATCAAAATTGTTTGCTGAGGAGTTTGGTGTATGAATTAAATGAAGGGAAACGTGTTGTGTTCAGGAAATATTTGTTTCATATTTTTCAAAAATTATTCACAGTCGCAGAACAGTAAAATTGTTTGGGCGCTAATCAACAGACACGCGTCCGCACAGGATTAACCCTGTACACTCGAGGCTGTTTTAACTCCAAAATTACAGGTTTCCGATCTACATGATTTCTTTCGCTGTATACATATGAAATTGACCTGATTCAATTGACAAATCATACGACTCATACAATATTTAAATGTTTAGTAATTGATTAGATACAAAAAGATGTAGTAATGTTACTAATAGTTTCAATAATGTTATAGCAAGTTTTAGCTGCACCTCAGAGTCATTCGGGTGCAAACGGTTGAAGAACGAATTTGGAGCAGTTTAAAATATAAAAGAGACGATTCCAAAAACATTATTACATACATGAATTCCTGAGCGAACGTTTATTGAGTGAAATTAGTGAATACCCGATGCTTCAGAACAATGAGGAGAAACAGGAATAGAATCGTTAGTTTCAAAAGTGAAATACACAGATGCACGAAGCTTTAATCAGATCGACCTGCATAAATTGATGATTCTTTTATTTATGTAAACGTGACATTCACTGCAGTTTGGTACACTGTCCCGCTACATTTTCAAGATTTATAAAGAATCTGATTCACTGACCTACATATAAAAATAATACATTGACTTTAATACTTTCCCTACTGAATTTATTTAATGCGCTTTTCAAACTCAAAGATGGCCACCTAAAAAGCAGTTGATGAATTCCCTAATCCCAACAATAAATTACAATCCAGCACGATAGAGATTTGTTACTGAACTACAGATAAGTATATACGTACAATATGCTTAAATAAAATATCCAAGGTCGAAATCTTGGAAAGCGGACGTCCAAAAGGCAATGTGCTCCGAAATCCATAAAAGCTGGTCCAGAAAAAATAGCACCTGGACGAAGACACTGTCTCGAATCCCCTAAAGTGTGAAAAGTGCGACGAGGAATAGACAACGCAAGAGGAGGGAAAAGAAGCATCGAGGAAACAGGCAGAAGGTGCCGAAGAGTAGAAGCTCGGGCCGCCTGTGCCTAACGCAAGGCCCCGGAGCGGCCTGTGCCATAAATTTTGATATTATACACGAGGCCTCTCGCCGGTTCGGGGCGAAAGAAGAGAAAACTGGCTGCTCTCGGCGAGGGTTGGAGGAATAGTCCGCCGGTGACGCAACCAACAATGCTCTCACGAGGTTTTAACTTTCTTTTTTCGCTCCCCCGGCCCACAATGGCCCAGGCACGCTCTTGCGCAAACTTTCCCCGATTTCCCCCGGACTTGCCGCGGACCGTTCCACTACAAAAGGACACGACCACGGCCCCGGAGGATCCTCCGTGATCCCCGGTGTCCCCGGTCCTTTTTTTTCCTCTCGTCCCCCGTCATTTCCGCTCACGAAGGAATCGTATTCAAGGTCGGGACGTATGAAAACGTGACGACCGTACTCTCGGGATGCAGCACGATCCCGAATTTGTTCCTCGCCTTCGTCCGGATCGTGTCCCGCTCCTCGTTCTCGGGTCTGATCAAGTAGAGGGGACGTGTATTAACCCTGGGACCGCTGACTTGGCTGCGAACATGATCGTTTGTATCGTTTATTAGCGTGTTTTCCAACCGAGAAGCGAATTCTTTCGATTTTCGAACCTGCAAAATGGGATCGCTTCAAATGGCTATATCTCCGGCAAAAATGGTCCTTTTGAGAAATTTAAGCAACCGTTTGAAACTGTGGAATCTGTACTTGCAGATGGTTCTTCGCGATTTTAGCTACGATGCTTCTCCGGAAAGTTATAACAACTTAAAAGAGAATTTGGAAACGTTTTCTCAAACTTTATTCGAGCTTGTATGAACAAATTGCGAGAACGGGGCTAAATTTTGTGGACAAATTGCGTTTATGTTAGTCGAAAATGCATCTCTTCCTGTGTAAAATCAGCGTTGCGTCGTTGCTGTGCGATTCTTTTGCACCGAGTTATTGAACTTCAATGCGCCGAGTGCTCTCTCAGACGTCGCACATTACACCAACGCAATTCGAATAACTTATTCAGACATTGTTGTAAATTTAGAGGGCCCATCACTATATACTGACGTGGAAAGTCTGCCAGGAGCTTCGCTCGAGGCGCACGTATTGTAACCAGATGATGAAGCCATTAGGAGGTTCATTGAGCAAATGAGAGACGCCTCCGTTCATATTCAGATGAGTAAACAGTTCGTGTCTGACTCGTTTGATTTACACATTAATGAGCGGACGTTTCTGAAACTGCTTCGAGCAGATTCTTGCATAGCAGATGACTGAGTTTTTTATCTTCTTTTCTTAGTATCTCACGGGAATACACTTTTAATCCTGTAAGGTGTGCAGTGACTTGTAAACATATTTAATCATCTGGTAAAGAGAATTCAAGCTCGAAGTTGTTCTATAATACTTATAAAAAAATATAAATTAGTTGTAAAAAACGAAATAAAAATTACAAATAGATAGCCTACTATTGGAGGAATATTTTTGTTCATTTAATTTTGTGTGCAATAATTCATACATATTTCATTATCAACCTAAATGCCTAAATTTTCTTTCAATATTCATGGAACTAAAATATTGCAAATTATTGCACAGAAAATTGCAAACCGACGACAAAGGTTCTCACGATTGAATAAAAATGTGTCTCACGTCCTCCAAACAGTAAATATTGTAAGAGCTGAACGATTTTTGTCGGACAGCGCGCAAACAGCGTCAGAGGAGCGAAGACTATGGCCGGCGCTCAGTATGCGCGTCGTCTCGTCAATTATCCCGTTGGCGTCGGGTAAAAATCGTCACTGGGTGCCGGTTTCCCCGGTGGCCGATAAACAGAAGAATTCTTTTAGCCAAAAATCGGGAAAAACGGCTCGTTAAAGCGCCCCGTCGTAAATCAAAGACTATTTGTCCCGCGTCGAGGCGTCGGGACTCGTGCGCGATCTTCGGGAGTGGATTTTTATTTTGGGAATGAGCGGTGGCATGCAACGTTGGTGCCCCTGTTGGATATCCCTCTTGTTATTTCTCGTACTTTCCATTGCGATAAATCACGAGCGCCGACGGAAGGGCTGAGGAAGTAAGACCGACAGAAAGGGGCAACGCTTGTTGCCAGACGAAAAACCGAAACCGCTTCTTCGCCTCTGGAAGTCGTCGTCGTCGTCGTCGTCGTGCGCACCGATAGAATTTATCGACGCTGCGGAAAATTATAGAGACCGCGCGCGCGCGCGCTTTTTTCGTCGGTGATTTTCACCGTTCGAGGTTTTTAAACGGGCATAAATTTTCTTCGGCTCTCGGCCGCAGGCCACCCCCGATAAATACTCGGCGCACAATGGCCCCCGAAATTGACCGCTTTTACACGCTCGAAATGTGTCTTTAATAGGTTAACGGGACGCATCGATATCTATTGTCAGCGACACGGCACCGGCGCCGATGTGTTTCGCCGTTGTTTCCCATCGCGACTGGAACAAGGCGGAAAAATCGATGGAACACCCGAACCGTGACTTCTCGATTTCTATTGTCCGCCTATCCGCGTTAATCTCTTCCTGTCCCCTGGAAATTCCGCGGCACCTACGGAACAACGCCTATTCCGGCGAATTTACCGTCGCTGTTTTGCCAACCATCGAATTATCCGTTACATCTCGTTGCTTACACTAAATACTTCATGCGATTTTAATCACGAAACATATTCCTTCCTAGCCAGAATATTTTCATTCTACGTGATTGTTTTCATATGCAGAAGAAATTTAGTATATTTACTTAAATTTCTAGTCGTTTATTCATAACGATCAAAAGGAATGTATAATGTATAATCATTAGACTGCAGATGTTATACACTTATAATAAAAATGGGCAGGTGCGATTTAAAACAGTAAGAACATTAAAATGATTTAAGAGTGACGGTCTATTATTCTCAGCTTGTCAACAATTTTAACTTTAAATTTATTAACGAAAAAATGAAATGTCTCTCTAGCTGCTACCTTGCACAGCCGATGCAGACAATTTTTATTTTGCTTAAAGATCCGCAGTGTAATCATCATTGTGGTATGATCATTTTTAGTCGCCATTCGACTCAAAAATCGGAAGATTAAGTTTATCACCGTTCAATGAAATTTGAAGATGAATTAGATTCATTCAGACAAAATCTCTGACAGTTTTGCTGCTTCGTATTTCGTCTACCATCCTAGCTATTTCTTTAAATCATACTTTACAAGAACAGAAGCAAATGGAGAATTATTCACGAACAAATTAGCAAAATGTTTCAATTCAACTTTCTACATTATCTTCACTGAGCTACTTAGCAGTAAGGATAATTTACGATTCACCTCGAGTTGTCTTAAATCTGCACATAAAACTTAGAACGTTGATGCTGCAACATTGAAACGAAATCATTGAAACGAAACCATTGAAGCTAGAATATTGAAGCCAAAACTTTTAAGCTAGAACATTGTAGCCAAAACTTTTAAGCTGGACCTTCCACTGTCTCGTGACTGAAGAAGCACTGGTCGATCGATAATCCTGAGAACCACGGAAACCTCCACCGTGAATCATCGAAGGGAGTCGATGCATTAGGAATTGTTTCCCAATCAAAAAAAAGTAATTCGAGAGTACCCCTGGCTTCGTGGGCGGGTAGATCCAAGAGGGGACCGGCCCTAACTCGATTTCCCCTAAAAGTTGCCGGTGGAAAGGAACGCGAAACGGTAGTCGTTAATTTCCTGGAGAACGATAGAGCTGTTACGCAATCGGCGAAAACCCGCCCCGTATTGTTTTCGAGCGTGAGCTTCTTAAATTCGAGTTATTTTCGTCTAGCGCTGGCCAAGATGGATGGCGCGTGGGGGTTCTGGCAACATCGTTGCTCTTCGCGATGGCAACTGCTACGCAGCAGTGGAAGAAGAGGTGACGGTGATGAGCGAAGAGGAGAGAGGAACAAGAACGGAGACAGAGAAATACAGAAAGAGAGACAGAGAGATAGAGAAAGAGGGAGGAGTGGAGAAAGAGAGAGGGAGGGAGATGGCTCTCTGTTGGAAGTTGTTCCCGAGGAACGTCGCGTAGTTGGCGAACGAAACGCCAACCGCCCCCGTACGTCGACGACGTCTCTTCTTCTGCCCTCAGCCGTTGTCCTCCTCATCCTTTCGTCTCCTCGTACGAGAGGAACACCGTGTGACGCCTTCGGGGCGCCGTGTCTCGTTATCCGCGTGATTTATGCCGCGCTAATTGCACCGCGGCGAACAATAACCGCCGCGGTCCGCACCGATTGTCAAGGCTGATCCTCCGCGACAACTTCTTACTTCTTTTCCCATTCTTACGGCTTCAGACGCACTTCGTTCTTTCTCAATCTCGTCTCTCATACATCATTGATTCATCCACTAACGTCATTTCTCGTCTCAAACAATGTTAGAACTGATTTTTCCCAGAGACTCGAAACTGGGTTGAAGAAACAATTGCTAAGATGTGGATTTTTGGGCATTTATGATGTGACTCTGATTCCACTGTACCTACATTCTTTCTAAATCTAACATCACATAGATTATTGATTCACTAATGTAATCCACTAATCGTTACCTCCACTAATTTTAGCATTGATTTTTCCGAGTGTGTTGGAACAGGGTTCAAAAAACAAATTGCTAGAATGACGATCTTCTTGCATTCTAACTCATGGGGGTTATTATCTAATCATGAGGGTTAACTTATGTTTCTTGTATAGTTGATGTAGAATGTACAAAATGTGTGTCCACTTTAAAACGACAAATATTATATTCAAACCTTGTTTCAACTAATATAATTGTTATTATCAGCAGTCCTTTGACTCTAGATAACTAAAGTATAAATTATAAAGAAATATGATATATGAAAAGATTACAGGTACTGAATGTATAAATTGAAACATTTCTGAGACATCTGACCTTTCGCTCGTCATTTTTACAAAACGTCTGAGTTAAGCCAGTTATCTACAATTAATCCAATTTCCCCAAAGGCCACTTACAACTATACTAGACCATGAAGAATCCTAGTCCATCCTAATCCAACCCAGTCTCTACATTCGATCGAAACCCTCGAACTCCATCGTTCCACATTCATCAATCGCCATTTCCAAATAGAAGAAAACATCCCCAAAAATATCGCCTTAGAAAAGCCGTCGGAAAGAAAGGAAATTATGGTGCGATAACAGTCCTGGTTGTGCCACGTGGTCCGCAGGTATCCACCTGGCCGTTTCCCATGGATCTTCCACCATTCCTTGTTCGCGAGGCGCTTGTTCCTTGTTACACGTGTACCGAACGTTTTACTCGCTGCTTCTGTGTGCTCCGACACGCCGGTTATGCAAATACCGTCCACGAACATATACACACACGCCTATATACAATATATTCGCGAGTCACACAATCGTGGTGCGTCGGCGCGAGAGCAGCCTGCCACACAATGGCCTGCCGATTTATTATTGTAAAAGCTGAAAAGCGTGACGTAACGCCACGTTAAACAGTCCGCCCCGAATGTCTCAATAGCGTTTCCAGAGGAAGAAGGAAGGAAGATCATGGTTCCCCGACCAGGGTCGCGATCTTAATTCCGCCGCGAGAAACGCAAATCACCGGCGGCGGTTCTTTTTCTTCTTTTTGTTCAAGCGAGCTGTAATTTATGGCTGCCGGGGGATGTTTGTTTCGTCTGTTAGCGCTCGAGCGTTCACAAGCGAGATATTTCACCGGTTGTAACGAGTGTAACGAGGTCTCTGGAGTCCAGACTCTCGATGTTACATCATCGGTGGTTTGCGACGAGGTCCCGGCGAAGGACGTCGGCTCCGTCTCTCGAATTTTTGACAATTTATTACGTACACAACGTGGAATCCTGTTTTTTGAAAGCCTGACGATTCGGTGACGCTTCAAAGGAGCTGACTCGTGGAATTGCTGGCTGATGGAACATGTAAAGTCATTCTGGTCTGACTGGAATGACGAGACAACTGGTATTCAAATCTAGAAAACCATGTTTGGAGAATTAATCTTTCTTTTTTTTTAAATCGTTGTTTTCGAAGAATATTTCTCATTCGAATTTTTCTGAGGCAGTTAATATCTAATTGTGATTGAGGAGTTATTTAAAAAAGCCTTGGTAATAAATTTGAAAAGATATTAACCCTTTGCGGACGGGAATTATGTTTAGCGTACTTATCGACGGTTCGAATGTATAATTTTCCTTGGGAAATGAAATGGTGTACTGAAAGCTACGCATAAGAATTAAATGAAGGAGCAAGTGTTGTGTTTGGTAAAAATTTGTTTGATGTTTTTTGAGAGTAATAATTTTTTAAAAAGTGAGTTTTAGTCACTGAGTAGCAATTTTACTTGGGCGACTGTCTGCAGACACGCGTCCGCAAAGAGTTAAATCGGAACTTTAAAACAAATCGTACTATCACTGTTCAAATGACAAGTTTTATATATTTTATCATACATTTATAGAAACAACGGTCTCTCTATGGGAAATGATCGATTACATTTTTTAAAATTCAAATAAATTCTATACTCTAGTCATTTTTATACGGCAACGCTTGCTTCAGTCTTTATGCAAAATCAAAATTGTATACCTGTATTACAACAAACTGGAGTGAAATAGAAATTTATTTTCTTTCTTAATCTGTTCAATAGATTGAAAATAATGCAGCAGTATTTTTAAATCCTTCTGATGTTTTTACTGTTCTAAACTACACCCACTCATTTTTGTCATAAATGTATAAAATCCTCTGTCTAGTCATCATACTAAAGTAAAAAGGTGTTTAAAAATCTTCTTCCAACAGTTCGACTGTCAAACTAACAATCTCAAAGGTTCTATAAAATCAAAAAATTTAAATGTATGATACTGAATTGAATGTATTAATTTTCTTGCATTTTCTAAATCCTATTAAAATTCATTGAATATATTACCACAAAAATTCCGTTTTAAATGTGGACGTTACTAATATGGGCGATAGTCAACCAACAAATCTTAAAGTAGGAAGTAAGAAGAATGGGAGTACGTGCTGAGATCGGTAGAAGGGCTTTGTAATCATCGGTAATAAGGTGAACGGTCTCCCGTAGTTTTTTCGAAGCACGCGACAGTCTGTCATTAGTCTAGACGATTTGATACGAGCGCGATCGTTAGAGAAATACTTAGATGATTGTGGCTTGCAAGGGAATCAGCGTAATAAGTGGTCCTCAGGGAGTGGTAAAGAAACTACCGAGAGCCCTTGCTACGATATTTACGAGCGCCATTGTCGGACAGCCAGGAGGAGGGATTTTCGCGGTGGTACGTACGAATACTTACGAGGGTCCGGAGATTTCCTTTTCTTCCTCGATCCTGCGACTATCCTCAAATTGTTTTTCTATCTGTTACATCGTTTTCGGCCGCTCGTTTCAACTCGAGCACGCTATCTTTTCGATCCAATCATTTCCCGTTTCCCCCCCTTGATTCTATAAATGTACAGTATTTTTACACAATTTTTTTGATCGAGTTTATCGCACATTTACTGCCACATAAAACACATACGGATCCTAAATTGAATAAAATCAATACTTCTAAAACTGTCCTTCATTCCACCAAGTAAATAAAACACTTAAATTATTTACTAATGACAAATAAATTTTGTCGAGATTCAGTTCATTCCCTAGTGAGCAAAAATAAACTGTGTTTAATCAACTTCGCCGCGCAAATTCAATCTGAAACAGAAAGAAATTAAACTCGGCATCTTTTAACATTGCCCACTCCTTTTCAAAAAATGCTATACTAATAATGTACCTCTAATTTGTCACACAACGTGTCATCATCTTTTCCGTAATGGTTGCTGTTCCACAAAGCAATCAAAATCGCATGAATAAAAAGGAATAAACTAGAAACGAACTGTGTCCTCGGAAAATACTCGCGAACGTCGTCCCGCAAATCCTCGAATCACAGCGTGATAAAATCGCCGGAGCCTTGTGATTAAAAGTCGCATGCGTGTACCGTTAGAATAACAGAAACCTAATAACAGCGTTCCACCCTCGCATAACGCGGCAAACTTTTTATCCGAGCGAGGGAGAGGGCGTCCATTTGGGAGCCGCAGAAAATCAAGATGGTCGTCCCTAATCGTCACCAGATGGTGGGCAAGTCTCGGGCCATAATTCCTCGTAATTTTTCTCCTGTAACGCGTGCGCTGCCTGCATGCATGCTCTCCTCTCTCTCTTTCTTGGAGAATAATCGAACCGTATCAAAAGCGATCGAGGCAATCAAGAGGAACGGTTCATCCGAGCGGAGAGCTGAGCCGAGCCGAGCGGAGCCGACTGTCTGTTGTTCGCTGGTCAGCAGGCAGGCAGGATATCATCTACCGATTCTCTCTCGTTCCTTCCTCGCGGAGGAGGGGACCGGCTATAGGGCAGCATATAATTATCAAGACCGTAATGGCAGTCATAAATCATAGGCGCTTCTCTCCCCTGGTTCAGCTCGTTTCTTTCTTCCACGGACGGGGCCGGGACCGCGGCTCTGCCCACGGCTAGACGATGAATACGCATGAGAAATCGGCCCAGCCGATTGGATAGAGTCATCACTCCGACGACGCAGACACGGGCCAACTCCATTTTCTTCGGAAACCCTGCCACAACCTATGCGATTCCTCAAAGAGCACTCTTTCGGTCACCTTTTGCCTTCGAAGTTTCCAAACTTCATGAAGATGCCACCAAAGGTTTTGGTCTCTAGCTGATGTTACATCTTTTCCTACCATATGATCGTCATGGATACGATCTCTGTGGATGTAAAAGATGGAGATAGATGGAGACAAAGTTTCTTGATCAAATGTCCTCGATGTTCGTTCAGATTGAAAGGATGTAAGATCCAAGTTCTGAAGACAGCTTGATCATCCCGTATTGATCGAAATAAAAGGAAGATGAGTCAGATAATTTCCACTGAATATGAAGGATAAAGGTATAAAAAAACTGTGTCGTCATTTCCGAATTTTATGAATTCTTTACAAAATGGGTAACTGTAATTTGAAACAACAGAAAGATTACAAGAGTTAAAATTTATCAATACATTCATTCCGACTCAATCAAATTATTACTTCTATTATATATATTCCTACGAACAGATGAAGACAATGTCTATTTTGCATGCAGATTCACAGTCTACTTATGTAACGTTCTCAATGTTCATTCAAAGTGAAAGCATGTGAATATTTTATTCGAGTTCCGAAGATACTTTGACCATCACTCGAATTAATTGTAATAATAAGAGCATGGTGCAGATAATTTTCTAGTGAGTATGATGGATGATGACCGTCTTTTTTATGAGCCATCCTCTACAAGTTCATTCAAAATGAAACGATGTAAATGTGATTGAAGACCTGAAGATACTTTGACCATCGTATAAATTAACCCAAGCAAAAGAAATATTAGGTTGAAGTTAATAATAATATCTTGTAGACTTTGATGTCTTGATGGTCCTAATTGGAGAAGTTCTTGAAATTCATCGTTCTCTTTAGAAAAATATTTATTCTTATGTTTTGCTAAAGTCATCATAAGAGTTAGCTTCATCATACGATCATCCGACAAACAGCCTCAGTCAGGCGTATTTAACTAAAAATATAAATAAATGTTAACGGGTTACAATAATAAAGAGGGACCCGTTCTAAAGACGTTAATTATTGAAGCTATCGGTTGTCAATACTTTAATTCATAAAATAAGGGAGCAAAGGAAATAACAATAAATATAATAACCAAGACGGTAAATAAAGGTCCGTCATCTTAAACGAAGAACCTATAGCCACTTCATAATGGACAAATAATAAATCCAAAGGACATAACAGTGAAATAGAGTACTGTCATCTAAAATAAAGAACCTATGGTCTAGATCAACAGCTTGAAGATTTTCATTTTAGCACACACCTCGCAAAAGTTCGAGCGCCATACGCTGGTGATCTTACTCCAAAGGAGAAAGTTCCCGTCGTCCACCCACGTCTCAATTACAGCAAATAGCGACCGATCGCGCGAACGAAGAGAACGGGCGATAAGAGCGGAATAAACGTCGCAATAAAGTCGTAGCCTCGTCATCCCGGTAACGGATCGAGGGGAAACAAAGGCCGTGACGGGTGTAATATTTGCAGAATCGATTCTGGCGGCGCAGAGAGGCGAGTACACAGGCGAATTTCTCTGGACAAAGAAAAGCTCTCGGTTCTCCCTTCGTCCCGCAATGACAAAGGGATCTGTTTCGCCAGTAATCAGGACCCTACGGTTCTCTCGCCTCCCCAAAGGTCAGCCTCCGGTTGTTCCGCCAATGGCGGACCGTTCGAGCATCTCTCCAGGGACACGTTCCTCCGGATTCTCGTTCCGTACACTCGCATATACTCGTTCCCAGAGACGAGCGACCATAAGTCCTCGGGAGCTCGAAGCCAACCCTCCGGACTGACATTTTCTGACGACGGGGTGGGCCTTGGTCACGGTCCGATGGTGGGAGCGAACAGGAAGCCGGGGGGAAAACGGAACAGGAAATGGAACTTCGAACAATAAGCGCGGGTAGGATACTATAGTACCCCGAGGGTTGGAGGAGCCATAAACGGGGGCGCAATTATTTCTGCCCCTCGGCGAAAGCGAAAGCAGAAAACTTGGAGAAACATCATTTATTTTTGTTGATTGAGTATCGACGACTTAAATTGTTCGATGCGATAGCGACGTGTAAGAGACACAAGGTGTTTTAACCTTTTGATAGATGTAAAAAGGATTATGCGTGCGAAGTAACCGGTTCGCCTTGGGACTAGGTCTGTCTACAAGCGTGAGTCACAATTAGATTCGTTTTATTGAACCATACGTACACACACCAATACAAGTGTAAGAGCTTGAATCCACTAAAATGAACGTCGATCTTGTAGAAACACCCTTACGAATATAAAGAATAAAATTGAAAAAATATAATAGAATATTGACACGTGATTGACAGGATTTACCAATGTTTGGCACAAAATCGTCAAAAGCATTACGTTAAATAAAATATATTGGCCCCAGCTATGGCAGCCACAAAATCGTTCATATTAGATTAACTAAAACTAAACTGTCAACGTTGATCTTGCAGAAATACTATTACAAATATAAAGAAAAATAGCTGAAAATATAAAAGAAGATTGCAACGCAAGGATTTCATCAAGTTTACGAATGCGTGGCACAAAATCATCAAAAGTGTCGTACCGCGTTAAAAAAATATGTCAAACCTCTGGACCATCATTTCCAATGCCACCGTTCTTGTCTCCCGAGCGTCGCCGCCTTCGTTATCAACGCGCGCCGTTGTCCACGTGATAAAGACTAATGAAACGAACGAGGGAAAACGAGGAACAGGCCGAACAAAAGGGAAACGCGACACGAAAAAGGGGGAGCGCGGGCAAGCGAACTGGGGAGGGGGAGGGTTGGTTGAACGTAGGAAGGAATATGTAGACGCGCGGCTGCCGGAAAACCTGTGTGCGTTTTCGTCCCTTCGCGTTTCGCGCCGACGTAGATGGATCATAATTCTTGCTTACCTCGCGGTTGAAAACCGTCTCCTCCGCCCTTTTGCTTCGGTTTCGACTTTCGGCCGGGTCTGTCCTCCCTCGCCGTGGCATCGGACCGTGACCAGAACCCACCCCATAATCATGATAAAATGTCAGCCGACTGACAGGGAGAGTCGCGACGGCGGTGTGCACGCGCGATGGACGCGCTCTGGCCCCGGTAATTGTCCGAAATGCAGTAAATCACACCGGCGAACGGAGACGGAAATCTCTCTAGCGTGGGGATCCTCGTTATCCGCTAAGTGGACCCAACCCGCGCATGACTTTTTCATTTTTCCGAGCAAGAAACGAGTGACGGTCTAATGGAAATTTTGATGCCGACAGCAACGGCGAAATTCGCGAGCCACCGCTGTTCTAGGAACTAGAAATTATTAATACGGAGTGCAAATAACATCTGCTTAGTCTGTAACAACCACCCTCACTGTCTCCACAGTAAAAATTACAGAGAACGCGTTCACAGACCATTCCCCCGAAACTCAGCGCCTCGAAAACCACCCCAAACTTCGTTTACAATCAATTCTCTATACTCTAACATTTCTATAAAAATTAACCTCAAAATGCTTGCACTCTAACAGTCTCCACAACAAAGTGATCCACAGCAAACTGATTCCTTAAAACGACATGCACCCATCAGCTCGAACAACTACCCCCAACTTCTGTTACAATAAATTCCATATTCTCTGTACAGTACCATTTCTACAAAAATCAGTCCCGAAACGCTTTCACCCCCACAGTGTCTGCTGCACAAACTTACAAATCATCTATCCACCCTCACCCCCAGAAAAACTACTGTACCTCAAACTCCCTTTAACTTCCACCGAGCCAACAGTGTCAAATTCCCCGAAAATTTACAGAAACCCAGATCCCACCCCCTATAGTCATCCTAAACAAGATGCCTCAGACTTTCTCGGAGGCGTCAAACCCTCAGGAAACGGTTCGAATAATATACACGTCACCCTAACGCAGAAGAAGCTGAAAGAGAGAGCCAGAGGGCGAGTGAGGAAAAAAAAGAGAATTCCCAGCGCGTTGGTTGTCTCTCGCATCCCGTTTCCCGTTTCATTCGGTTTTCTTCGATGTCGTGCTCGCCTGGGGGTGCGGAGGGGGTTGCAAGGGGCGTCGAAAGAGAGACGACGGGAGAGAGGAAGAGAGAGAGAGAGAATCGGATGGTTGCGAGAAGGTAGGGGTAACCGAGGGAAAGCTCGGGAGGGAGGTGGCTCGTCACGGTAGGAGGGGTTGGTTTCCGAGGGGGGATTTCGGGGAGGGGTGCGCTGACAGCTCGACGCTCTCGTCCGCTCCACGCTCGACAGGAGGATACGCTTGCCTGCACACATTCACCAGTCCGCATAGACGCACACACTTTAGCGGAGACACGCGCACACGTACATACACAGTCGCGCGTCTACACGCGCGCGACACGACGTCCTTTTTTTCCCTACGGCTCGTCTTCGTCTCCTACACGCTCGTGCACACACGAACACACGCTCGCTACCAGTCACTGAGAGCCGCCTCTCTCTTTCTCACTATGATTCTGTCTCGTTCTGGTTCAGTCACTGTCGGCCAGCCGTGTGCGCGCGTTAGCCGTCACATTGCGTAGTTTCGTTTCTGTCTGTAGATACTTCTGCCGAGTCAGAAGCTCCGACACGGAGTCGCGCTGGCTGCGTCGCTCTTATGGACACGCGGACCTCTTCTTCGTCTTCTTCCTCTTCTTCTTCCTCCGCCTCCTATCGCCGTCCTCCTTGTTCGATGACAGTCGCCGGGGGAATCAGTCTGCCGCCGCGATCATGATCGACCCGAGCCGCGCCGCAATCGCGAACCGCCTGCATCCTGGTGAACCGCGGACACGTGACGCCGAACGTGACGTTCGCCGGATCCCACGTGTCGCACAGTGAACCAAAGCTAACCGAGCCGACCGGTTCCATCGAAGAACGGTTGCGTACGGATCGGCTGAATTCTGTGGGAAATCGACCCGTGTCACTTGCTGCCCGAGTGACATACTCCGGTTGATTTGATTTGGTTTACAAGATCAGACATCGCGGGGAAATTGCGTATCGATTTGTGTCCAACGGCGTCGAGAAACTTCGTTCGCTTCGGTTAAAAACAAATAATAAACATTGTATGGTAACGCGTTGGTTGGTGACGAACTGTGAGTGAGGCTATTTATTTCGTTCGGTTTCATTTGCAAGATCTGATCTGAACAGATTTGTATAATCGGTTTAACATTGTGGAGAATGGAACAGTCGTTGTTCAAGTGACTTCCAGGTAACCTGTATCGATTCGGTTTGGTTTAGTTTGCGAAAGCGATCAAACTTTGTGTGGAATTATTCCGTGTCTATTTGTGGTGAAGTGTCATCGAGAAACTCCATTTGTTTCAACTGGAAGATCGCAGAGACATTGTGCAAAAACGTGTTGAACTGTGGACGAGATTGTTTGTTTGATATGGTTTGTGAGACCAATTAGACATAGTAGGAAATTGTTTCATATTAATTGACATTCCAGTGACATCCTCTATTTAATTCAGTTTGATTTGCGAAATCCGTCGAACATTATGAGGAATTTCTCCGCACATGTTGATGAAATGAAGTGACGTCTAAGTGTACTGTGATTTGACTTGGATTGAAAGATCGAATGACAACACAGCGTAAAATTGTTCCATATTGTTCGAACTTCGAACGAGAGGCAATTTGAATGAGTTTGCGAGACTGTTTGGACACAGTGAGAAGTTGTTACGCATTATCAGTTACTGTTGAAATACCATCAAAGTATACTCCGTTTAATTCGGTTTGGAAGATGGAGTGAACATTGTGCAAAAATTGTACCATATTGTTTGAACTGAAAATAAGAGGTGATTTGTTTAATTTCACGTGCAAGATTGTTTGAGCATTGTCAGAAATAGTTCCACAGTATCGGTTAGTGCTGTGGTGCCATCGAAGTTTAACCAGTTTAACTTGAATGATCGGTTGAACATTGTCTCGAGTTGACATTGAAAATGTTGTGAAAACGATCCTCGTTAACTTTGTGTCGTCCTGCAAACAAGATAATTTAACTTAGTTTGCAAGGTTGGTCAGTGTGTACAGTTGGCCACCGTTGAGTAGCGAGCCTCGTTTGTCGCGGTTTGCCCGTGCGACTCTATAGAGTCAAGGCTCGATCGTTTGGAGCGGGGTTGAACCTCAAGGATAAATTGATCGGGTTATCGAGCGATAACGCTCCCACGTTGATGATCGACGGTTCGATTGTGTCGAATATTCCCGGCATTCCGCAGCAATGAGTGTCGAGCGTCATCCTCGGACTAACTTGTCGATCGCTGATCGCCGCTCGGAATATTTTGTCGGCGATGTTGATCCACGTGGATAACACCGGAGAACACCAGGTACGCATCGGAATATTCTGTGCGTTTCAGTTCGCGACACGTAAGTGAACCAGACGTGTATTTTTTTTCACGCCGGTTAACAAAAGTGGGGGAGCCCAACGGTGAAATTCTGAGCTGGTTAGAAAGCATTCGGGAGGCAATTTATTCTTGAAAAAATCGAATGCGGACCTGTTCGACGCTTTCGCTTTTTTTCTTCAAACGGCATTCGAAACGTTCAGGTAGATTTGTTAGGCATCTGTACGTTGATATTTACAAGTGGCATTTACAGTAAAATATCAAATTTATTCTTTAGGGGTATATGAAAATAATAATAAATCGTAAGGTGTCTGGGTTACTGATAATATTTAAGACTTTCTAAAACTAGTTTACTTCGAGTACGTTTTTACAGACCACCAGCTGGATATCTGTTTAACATTTTGCATTATTTCTGCAAAATATTGATCTCAGGCCTAGTGGACAAATCCTAGTGGTACAATCTGCACAGCTTTCTTTCTGAAATAGAATGAAAAATCAAACTAAAATTTGATACAATCACCAGAAAGTGAAATCTGCTCCAATAAATCAATCAGACTGCCAGTACAATATTTTAAACTCTACATAGAACCACCTTTTAATCTTCACACTAAGAGTCAAGACGATTTTTATAAATCATCAGAGAGATCAGTATACGATTTTGCCACTGACTCCAAACACCTCAACCATTTTTTCTCACGATATCAAAAAGGATTCCTCCAGCTACTGACGCCTTCGAAAAATATCAAAAAATACCAAAAAATTCCAACCACGTTCGACACAATTCCAGGCAATTTTTAAACGATTCTAAAACCAGTTTGCAAACTCCATTTTGTACACGACCAGCGATAAAGTCGCTGCGAATGTCGCGTTCGGCGAGCACGCGAGCAGTTATATGTATATCGTGGTCAGGCGTGCTCGCGGATCGCGAAAATTCTGTTCCGCTATCGCAGAGAGGTTCCTTGGCTTCGAAGTGCGCCGGGGAAAGCGTTGTTCGTTACGTTGTCTTTGAACGTGCGTCGATGGAAGCGTGTATGCGTAATTGGCAGCGTGTTTGTACAGTCTGGCCGTTGCAGTAGCGCGTCACCGGTGTTCGCGGTTGACAACGCGACGCGATAAAGACGCACGAGTCTTTCCAGCAGAATTTTCTCTCTTCCTTTTTTTTCGTCTCTATCTCTTTAATCAGAGCCAGGTGCTAATCAGTCGATAGCGATGAAAATCGCGTTTCTCGCGCAGGCGATCGTTACCTTGCGATCGCGTTGCTATTTCTCGGAAGTTTTTGCTCGGAGATTTTTACTCGGAGATTACTTGTAGATCCTTGATACCAACGAATCGTCTCTTCAAGGACGCTTCGTGGCGAGACAGGTACGTGCGATGACATGACGATAGTGTATGATGATTTCGATAGAGCACGATGAATACGATGCTGTGGCCGAAATAAGAAATTTTCTCAATGAAAATTTCAATGAAGTTGAAAAGAAAATTCTGTGTTAATGAGGGACGGTTTAGTTATACATTTGCAGTTAATTCTGATTGTTTGAGAATGTTCGTATAAAGAATACGTAGTATACATTCAGCTTTTTAACGAATATAACTGCGAGACTTAATGCCGTTGTTATTTGTAAGAATCTTCTAGCTTAATTTTAACGAACACGAATAAAATATAAATTTATTTCCTCTCTGAATGGGTTTGTGATAGTGTTTGATGAAGTGTAATAGTGTTTTAATACAGACCCATTTTTCACTGTTTTGTATTCTACCTACTCGTTTCAATTATCAATGCATGAAATACACGGTTGCTTTATGAAGATTTCCAACGGTCTGCAGCCAGATTCACAATGTTTCAGAGTTTGATATAAACAGTGGCCTTATAATACTTTAATAACAGGGAGCCTGTTATTAGGATTTCAATAATTGTGCTGTACCAAAAGGAAGCTTAAAAATCTTCTTTTACATTACAATCCCAATCGTAATTATTAGATGACGTTGCTAACGGTGACTCGTTGGATTACAATTGAAATTGGTGTTGAAGAATTCATTGAAAAATCTTTAGCCATGGACTACACACAAAGCTTTAAAAAATATGATATAACAGTAGGTGGGTGCTGTGGTAACACTAAACCTACCGACCATTAAATGTGACTAGTATATATGTGCTCCCTTACAAAAATGGCACAATTGAATTTATTTACATTGTGTGCCATTTTTACTGTAATGTATACTGGAATAAAAAAGTATGCATAATCATTTCCAGTGGAAGCATTTTTGGAAGTTCAATAATTGTAAAATAAAAAATTTGAAAACGGTTGTTTGACAGCGGTGGTAGGTTTAGTGTTAAGAAGTCTTTATTCCTGATGAAAAATTGAAGTCCAGCTTAAGGACTGTTCCGAATTAGCCTACTTTCCTCAAGATCTCGATGTCTCTCTAGCCCCAAAGAAATTTCATTAATCTCGCGCAGGATCAGGTGCGTGTCCGCCGCAGAAGCGCTGCATCCGAAGAAGCCCGAACTCGTCACGCTTTCCCAGATGCTGAAGGAGAGTCACCGAAACAATTATGTCGCCGGTATCGTAATACTAAGTGTCGTCGTGTGGGATCTCTGGCATCGGTCTTAGCGGAGAACGGTTATCTCGACGAGACCCGGTCGGAACGCGAAGACAAATGTCCGGAGCGCGGCGGCACCCCCGCATTATCTCGGATTAAAATCTGAAATGCAGGTCAAACGGTACGTCGGACTGTTCGGCGTTGTTTGGTTCTTAGCTGCCACGTGGCACGGAACGAGCTCTCGGGCTCGTTAACGCACGGTAGCGAAAGGACACGCACCCCGGGGCCTCGCTAGCTAAGCGAGCCTTATTTTACCTGCGACAGATAAGAGACGCGTCTTGCATAATCTCCTGGAACCGGCATCCTTGCCCGACTGTTTTGAATCCCCGCCAGCACGCGACCGTCCTGGAGCACGACAATGGAACACACGGTAGCTGGACGACCTCGGTAGTTGATCGGAAACGGGCTGCTACAGTGCACGCGAGCTGCTTGACCCTGCAATCAATCAGATTTTTCACTTCCAATTGCCCAGAAAAATTAGGAACTTCATTTTTCAATTGTTCGAGGTGCTGACGATCGTGTTTGAGGCATACAACATTTTCATGGTAGGTTAATATAATTTTCTTTTTGGCAACGGCTTAGGCATAAGAAAGAACACGAAACTGAAAAATAAGAGCGCCAGTAAAATTTAGAACTTAACTACCGAGGGTTGATGTAGACGTTGAAAGGGGTGGGTAGATGGAATACAAAAGCCTATTTTATTAAACCCTAATCTTTTTTTGTTAGATCAATCTTCCATCTTGGACCTGGGTCGTTTATGTCCGGAACCGAATTGCCATTATTGAATCTCTTTCTTTCCAATATTTACTTTTTTCCATGAATGCTCCAAACAATTGACGTTTCAACGATTATATATTAAAACCTAGAACAGTAAAAAAATTAGACGCGAACATAAACAACACAATATGCAAACGGCGACGTTGAAAATAAGTTTGCAAGTTGCGGACAATATATCGTTTTTTATTTTTGAGACTTAATGTTGAAAAAGAGCGCACGACTTACTAAAAAGGACGATAGGATTATTTAGAGAGACAATTTAGTCGCTCACGGTAGATGAGAAGGTCGTAGGGTGTGTGTAAATAAAATACAAGTTCTGATGCCTCAATTATCCTAATTTTAACAAAGTCCGTGCTTCTTCTTTTCTATTATTGTTTCTTTTAAGTATCTCTTTAATCATTTCTAGAATATGTCAATGGAAAACATAGAAAAGCTTTGTTTGTTAAATTCGGTCAGGGGTTGTTTTCTAATGATCGTATCGCAGGATTTTTTGCAAGTTAGAAGACGGAGAAAAGTTTGGAGCACGATCAGGGATTGTTCTTGTTTCGATATAAAGGGGTGGCGGGTAGAGGTGGAACCGTTTCGATATGGTATCGCGACCCCATAAATATTTAATGAAGCTAACCTGAACCCTTCGATCTGACGAGGGTCACGGATTTAATCCTCGAGGGGATAATCGCGGGAATCGGCGTGTTAAGGAACGCGTTTACAGCCGATTAAGCGCGACTACGTTTTCGCGTGCGCGATAATCGCCGCGAAATTAATAGCGATCGTTTCGAAGAAAAATGTTTGGCCCGCGGTCCCATTAATTCGGAGTCACCTGTGCGCTTCACTTCATCCGTAACAACAATACAAATAAAAAGCCGTGCTTTCCAAAAGAAATACAAACATTTTCTTAATCTTTCCGATTCGAGAAAAATTAGAATTGGGGTTAGATTTAAATAAAAATGGTTTTACATGGAATCTGTGTGAAATTTGCAATCTTTTGTATAAATTACACTTCGTAAATGTTCAGAATGTTCCTTTAACACTTTGATCGCCATGTCGCCCATATTTGGGTGACAGGATTATTTATACAGAATTGAAAATTAATTTATACGTTGGTAGATTGTGTGCACCAAAATTGCTTACGATCTACGAGATGGAAGAGTTTTGAAATAATAAATAATATAAAAAAACTGAACTTTAAAGCTTTTGCTTTGGTAAATAAAATGCTTTGATTTTGTGTCATTTTTGTAATTGTTGAGTGGACGATGAACGTGTTAATTTCATGACGTATATTTATTTTTACACAATTCGCTTCAAGAATCACAGGATGATGAAAAATATTGTTGTCCAAAAATGGTGAAATAAAAAAATTAGTTGAACACATTTTTCACATGTAAATATATAATAAACGATATGTATAAATGAATAAATATTTTTGCTGGCTATTTTTGCACAGTTTAATCTGATTATCCAGTTTCTTTTTCCCAAGGGTTTCTTTTTACTATCAACACAACGATGCCAATGAACAAGTATCAAGATTGAGATGATTCAAGAACTTTTCGAACAGGTAGTTCACTTCCGCAGAGGACGCCGTCGAATTTCTCTCTAAATTTAGTTCGACTTGCATAATACAATTTTTCAACGCGTTCCCGACACCATCCAAAAATAATTCAAGATCAATCTTAACCTCCAAAGGTTCTTTGATCTCGGACACAAACGTTACCTCTTCGACACGAAAATGATGTAAACGATCTTCTGCTACAAATGGTGGTTCCTGCAGGAAGCATCAATCTCCTTCCGCCACCGTTTCGCCAGCACCGTTGACAGAGGAATGAAAAACACCGTGTTCCGAATGTTGCTTTTAGCTTCAGCCGAGATAAATTCGACGTCCCGGCAATCTATCCTGAACCGCTTTCTAATAAATTAACGCGGGAGCCTCGCAAAAATGTAGACCCCACGATTCTTCTCTTACAATCGCTCCTTTCAACGCGGTTGAAAATCCTCGTAAATTTTCTCGGCGAACGCCGAAAGCATTTCGCGGTTATTTTTCGACGAGTTCGGTAAAAAAAATTCCAGCACTGCGAGGCACTGCGAGGCGCGGCAAGCGAAAGTAAAAATCGGGGAAAAATGTTGATGACACCGCAACAGGTTGGTAGCAAATTACGAGTCGAGTGGAACGCGCGTGAGCGAGAACCTGAGCTTTCCGGCGAAAACACGGGAAAAGGTTGAATTTATTCGCGGCCGATGAATGTTGTTAATTATAGATTTGTTCAGAGGAAAAGAATGCGGGCCTGCAACATTGTCGCGAGCGAGGAACACGTTTTCAAGCGGCGCAGAGCTCGCGCAAATATGCCGTTCCACTGTGTGCCGTTTCCAATGTGCAAACAACGACGGTTAATCGACCGGCTCGACAGTCTGACACATAATGCTGCCATTTAAAGTCAATGCGTCGCCTTCGTTAACTACCTCCCTTCGTTAGTCTTTTCCCGACGTCATCGCTGCCGCGAAATTTGTATCTGTTGTGCTCGCGCGTAAGTGCTGTGACGAGTTTCTTGCAAATCGTTCCGTGTGTTGCCAAAATTCATCTACAGGTTCTTGACTCGTTAATTATTAATGAGGAGTTTATCAATTTGTGACGTAAATGGGTGCGTGACGTAGAAAGTGTGAAAACATTGAAAGAATTTAAGAACATCATGATATTTTTTTCTATTTGTTAAAATTATCCAGAGACAAAGTGCGAAGTTTATGTGTTTGCGACATAAATGGGTGGGTGTCATAGGAAACAGTAGAAACATTAGAAAAATTTAGGGGCATCTTGATGATCGATTCAACGCATTAAAATTATTCAGAGCCATGATACACCATGATATCCTTTCTCAATTTATTAAAGAAACTTAATTCTTTTCTAAACTATGTGTCAATAGGACGCCATTTTTATTCAATGGACGAATGAAAACGGTTCTCTTTGAGACCAACTTGGTATTTTCTAACAAAATAATTAATTGAATTATGGATCGTATACAACTGTTAACATTTCTCATTATTCACATTAACACCCTTTGGTGCAGCATATCAAGAATATTTTGACGCGACTATTTAAATTTGTACGTTCTTCACTCACAATATTACGACTGTTTCTCAAGAAACTCAATTCTTTATGAACGATTTAAACCGAAGCATAAATGTACAAACATTTTTTAAACAGATCGAAGCAGTGCACGAAATCTTTCATTTCAGTGACGCTTTGGGACAGGAAGTGGAATTTTCTTTCTTTCGGTAATCGATGGAAGTATGTGGCTCACCTAACGGGTTAAGGAGGTAATTCGAAGGTAGAGCTTCAGACACGGGGATTAATCACTATAGCAGAGCCGCCCACGACCAGACGCAGCAACGCTGACCTTTCGCGAGTTCCCACTTTGTAGACAGCGTCGACCAGAGTTTGAACTTTGCCTCACCTTCAGGTGGCAACTACTGCGAAACCCGAATTCGAGGGTGATCCGAGACTATTCCGGGGTGAAGACGCTTCGCTGCGCTTCTGATTTAGTAGATTCGTAGCCGCGAGGTCGGTGTTGGGGTGTCTAGTAGCTTAGAGAAGCTTACAACGGGGGATGAGGAACGACCAGAGAGCGCAAATGTCTCGGCCCCCCGCATAAATTAACGATTATTCATTCGGACTGCCATCGAGTGTTACTTTCTGCGAAAACTTGGATCCTTATTCGAATTAAAAATTCTCCTTCCACACCCTCGCATTTGACTGAACCACAAAGTCCACGAAGCCCATCAGAACTTGATGAAAAATCAACTGTCTTCTTCTATTTACATTCTTTCATTCCTCCGTTATTCCTTGAAAACTTTGTTCTAAAATATTAAAGTTCCTCTTGTGTTCGCTTTCGTGTCTCAATATTTAATACCGGTATTAACAGACTGAAAATGTAAAATCGCAAAGCTAATGTAGATTGTCTAACTTTACTGCAGGTTTTCCCAGCAATTAACACCTGTGGGAAGCGATTAGTGGAAATGTTTACCACGGAAAATTTTCTCATGACGATAAACAGGTTCTTTTCCTTTCGACTTTGGTCGAACGTGTTATTTCGGAAACTTCATCGGAATAGAAAGTCTAGTTTCGAGTAGGAAAAATTTAAAATAGGTTACGATTTAATAAATCACGCTGCATAGAATTTTTTTGAGCTGTTCGTGTTTCTTTTTACAATTTAGTCGCGCGTTTTATACAGCAGCTGGCTCCTCCACCGATGCACCGCCATTTAAGCATCAATAGATTTAGATTCTGTGGATCTTGGTTTCAAAACTGGTTATTAAACCACTCGATCGTGGTTTAATAACACAGCAATCCACCGTGGCTGATTCTCGGAACACCTCGAATAGCAAAAGTTCAGCTAATTCCAAGTCAGGAGAGCGTTCTTCCGTAGATTTCTGTTAATTTCAGGGCTGCCGAGGAGAAAATGATCCGAACCCTCTAATCAGCTGCAGGATTCGCGTAAAAGTGACCTCCGACTGGTTTCGAAACGCTTAGGCTTACCACATAAATCAGTGACCCAAAAATGCGAGTATCTTCAGCTGTTTCCTTCAGCATTTTTTAAATTCCCAAACTGTTATTGATCAAATAATTAAATTTCTGGCAGCAGAAAATTTCTTTGATCAGTGCCATAGATTGAAATGTATCACATTGTAATCGGTAATAGATTCATTGCTCGGTTCTCACTTTTACTCGTTTCAAAAGGGGTACAAATGTTTCCTCAACCATAGCGCGTGATGCTGTCGTTCACACGCTTTCGAAACAAGTAGCGTAAACATTCTTGTCTCACGTATAATCAATCATCTTCACTATTCATACTGTTAGCACCTCTCATACTTATTTCGACATCAAATATGCCATTTTCGTTGGGCGAAACCTGTCTGGCAGTGTAAAAGGATAAATTAATGTTTTCTTCGCACACACACAGATTTTTTCCTTTAACACTTTGATCGCCATGTCGCCCATATCTGGGTGACGGAATTATTTATACAGAATTGAAAATTCACTTTTACGTTGGTAGATTGTGTGCGCAAAAATTGCTTACGATCTGCGAAATGGAAGAGGTTTGGAACAGTAATTAATATCAGAAAACTAAACTGCCCAGTTTTTATTTTGGTAAATAAAATTCTTTGATTTTGTGTAATTTTTGTGATTGTTGAGTGGACGATGAACGTGTTAATGCATGTGTGCCATGTTCATGGTTGTGCAGCATTTTTTGTTCGAGGCTAGATCTCGTTTTATTAAACCTTAATTTGGTAGATGGTTGACGATGTAGTTCAATATTCTTGTTTAGATGGCAACGTGGACAAATTGTTTTAATACGTTTGGTGGCACAAGTAAAGCAATGGAAATATAGTTCATACCGTCTTAATATGTTTGATGAAACAAGTAGAACAAACGAAGTTAATTTCCTACTGTTTCAATATGTTTGAAGCAACAAGTAAAGCAATTGAATTTTAATACGTTTGAAGCAACAAGTAAAGAAACAAAAATTTAAATCATATTATTTTAATATGTTTGAAGTTCATGTAAGAAATAATTTAACATTTCAGAAGGACGTAAGAAAATGATTAATTCAAGTACACGTCTCGACCAAGGATCGCAGCACTGTCAAACCTTAAAAAACGCTTCGAAAACGTAAGAAGCAATTTTTTAAAAACACAGTCGGTTCCCAGGATAATTCCTGCATCAAAGAGCACCGGCATCGTCGACCAACGACTTCGAAAAGCTCATCAGCCACGCGAATGCCGGCCGAGAGAAAAGGAACGTGCTCGAAAAGGCAAAAAGAAGGAAAGAACGAAAAGAACGAGTGAGGAAGGGAAAAAAGGGGAATAATGCGAGCCGTGGCCGTGAACAACTCGAATGATTTTCCACAATGGCATACCGCGGCCGGCCGATACCCGTTCGAAAGGCAATAAATATTTCAGCTAACCACCGCGTGTGTAAGGCGTGCTCCGCAAAAGCGTTCCATTCATACCGCGGCATAACTCCGCTACGATGTATACCGACTCTTTCCGCGTTCCCCTGCCCCCGGTGGCCCCGGCAGCTCGCGTGGCCGCATTGATACATGTACAACCGGACCCCCTCACGGTTTACGAGCTGCTAGCATGATTTATCGCGATCGAGAACCGCCGCGAGGATCATTAGAAGCATCGCATCGCATCGGTACCGCGGAACCCGTCCGTGCGAACGACGATCGACGTTTGTGACTCCCATTGATCCACGTCGTTCGACACGGTCTCGATCCCGATCACCAGGACCCCGTTGGAGCCATGAATGGATCGAGGGGTGGTCTAATGACGAATACCAAATCGTCGATGCGATTCGATCGGGTGAATCGGCCGAAGATTTGTGACTTTCAAAGCCTGATCGTGTTTAGAATTCGATTATGGACAGGATTAGCAATTGTGAAGCGTGAATTTTGGTTTCGTTTTGTTCGATTGGTGGTTGCATAGCTCGGGCGTTTATCTTGTTGGTAAACTAAAGGGTTTTTAATGTTGTTAAAATTCTTTTTTAATATGAAGAGGTGAATCGAGTATTAAATCGTCGATCTGATGAATCGGAATAGATTTATGATTTTAAAAGGATGGTTTGGTTCAGAATTCTATTATGAAGTGGGAATTCTAGTTTCTTTTTGTATGATTGAGGATTGGATACATCGGGGTCCATATTGTTGGTGAATTGTACGGGGTTTAATGTTGTTAAAGTCCTTTTTTCATAGGAAGAGGAGAATCGCGTATTAAATCGCCGATGAGATGAATCGGTGTAGATTTATGACTTTAAAAGAGTTCTTTTGCTTAGAATTCGGTTATGAGGCAAGAATTTTGACTAATTTATATATTGGGGGTGGGGCTTGGTAGTCCGTTTTGTTGATAGATTAAAGAAAGGTATCGATGTTGCTTCAGTTCTTTATAAGTTCCTTCATATAATGACTATAAAAGGATGATAGTGTTTATGATTTAATTCAGACTACATTAATACTAAACCTACCAACCACAAAACATATAAAGATAAAACGCCTTACAGAATTGAGAAGATCGAATTTATTTATGTGCTTAAATAAAGAAGTCAATTCAGTCATTTTCTATGAAATCGTTTTTCTAATTTCAATAATTGTAAAATAGAAAACCGGTCATTTTGACCGAGGTAGGTTTAGTGTTAAATTATCTGAGCGATCGAACCGCCATCTACAACGCACAAAATGAAAAAGAACAACTCGGAGTAACATGCCAGTAATCATCACCTTTCCACGCGAGAGGTTTCCAGACCTCCTGTGTTTTCCAGATGGCAGAGTGGTGGGAGGATAGTCTCTCGCATGCGTCTGCGTGTCGTGGGGATAGTCCGGGAGGCCGGTTATCTCTCACGGTCTTCCGATTTAATTAAGCACCGTTTCTGCCTGCGCCAGGAACTTTCGATATTAGGCCCGGCCCCGTATCTATCGGGTCGAGCAAGCAAACTCGCCTCGGAACTCCCTCGCCCTCTTCTGCTACCTCCCCGTACGGGTATACATATAGTATACATATACAAACGCACAGTCACACGGTGAGTATGGGTGATCTCGTTTCGAAAGTCCGAGAGAGCCGGAGTGTTCAGCAACGGGGTTGAAGCCAGCCGGTGGCCTTTGTTCACGGCGTCGGATCTGCCGGGCTTTCATCCCCCTACCACCCTATCCTAACCCTCCGTCGGACGCTGAGCGTCGCGACGCCTCTCCTCTCCATCTCTTCTCCCTTTCTCTCTTTCTCTCTCTCTCTTTCTTTGTCTCTGTCTCATTCACTCGTCCTCTACACGGGTTCTCTTTCTCTCTTTCTAGTAAACCGCCCCTACGTCCATGCGGCCCCGCCGCGGCTTTTGTGCTCTTGTCAACTTGTCAAACTACCCCTACCGTGAGCTTCGCCGAGGCAGCATCCCCAATACCAACCCCCGAACCAACCGCTTCCAGCCGAATCCTCGCTTCTCACCCTGCCACGGCTACTCCACCCAATTTCCTCCTTTGCTCCTACGCTCAAGCCCATCCTCTACTACCCCCTAACCTTCTAGCCGTACCTACTGCTACCTTCCTCCACGGTATCTGCCAGTTTCTGTCTGTCACGCGACCTCCAACGACAGCAGACCATTACACCAGATACGTATTTCCTTCGGGAGACGCACGACAACTCGGCTCTCCTCCCTGCGTTTGATCTTGCTTCGATTATCGGATCTGCTTTGCGGCTAGAAGCTACACCCTCCTCCTTTTGCACATCCATGGATCTTGGGAATTTTCCTTTGGGTGGTTTAGAGGTTATGTTGGTTTCTGAAATTGTTCTACTTTAAATTTGGGGGTGGTTCTTAATATTGTAATTATTCACTGACTGTTGCTTGATGGCTGTTGGAGATTGAAGAAGGGGCTGTTTAGAAAGATGTTTAGAACTGTTTAGAACTGTTTATCGAATACAAATTGTAATCGTAAATATACTTTAGAAAGTAACTTTTTAAGACTACGAACAATTACTTAGCGATTCTTGAAGATCAACGAATGAGTTGTTTTCACAGAGAGAACTATTCTGTGCGATCACTAGACTGCGGATTTTGTACAGGGTGTAGAGAAATGTTTGCTCTTGACTGCCATAGGCGTATTCTACACCTTCGGATCGATGAAGATCAGTAAAAGAGAGTTGCCGCAAAATTGTCATTGACCTTGAATTTTAAGGTCATCTTATTTTTTTATTGCATTGTATTCTATGCGTCATGGGAATAAAAAGTGTCAAAGGAACCATGTGTCAAAACTCGATAATTCTCATAAAAAATTTTTCAAGAAGGTAATATTGATTATGTAAGACTTCTGATAAACAGCACATAAACAACAACACTAACTACTTGCTTTATTAGAAATGTAAACAGTTTTTATGATAATAAGTTGTTCTAAGAATATAATGTGACTTTGCTATTATTTTTTATGAGAACTATTGAGTTTTGACACATGGTTCCTTCGACAATTTCTATCACCATGACGCGTAGAATACAATGCAATAAAAAAAAGTTGACCTTGAAATTCAAGCTCAGACAATTTTACGGCAACTTTCTTTTACAGATCGTCATCGATCCGAAGATGTAAAATACGCCTATGGCAGCCAAGAGAAAACATTTCTTTACCCTGTACATTTATGTTAAACATCTGTAGATAAAATGCAAAACAGTAAAAACATTGGGAGAATCTAAAGACACTATTCTATTATTATCTAGTCACTGAAGTGATTACAAAAGAATATAAACGGTGCAATCAGTTCATACAGGTTTTATTTTAATTGAAAATCGACAGTCTAGAGATGACGATTATTTGTTCTTGAAAAACTAACTTTCTCAGATTGACTGTGGGTTGTAGATTTTGATGGTTTAGCTATATAAACAAATAGAAATTCACTAACCACGCGCAGACTCTCTAAAAACATCGACAAGGCAATCAAGAGCAAGGAGTACCAAGTCTGACTGATAGTTTCAAGAACAAAGAGAAGCACAGAGCGAAGAGATATTATAGGGAGGGAGAAAACAAGACAGAGAGAGAAGGGAGTAAGACAAGCAGGGAAAGAAGAGCAGAAATTGCGGGAAGTAGGAATTCGCGGTCATGCCGGCCACCTGTACGCTCGGAGACGGTTCCATTTCTGCTTAGCCCGTATGCCGGCGCGGCGTATCGGTATTCGATCTATTCAAAATATCCTCGGTAATATCCTCGACGCAGCTAGGTGCTCCGCAGACGGTGAAATATTCGACGAGGGCAGGCAAGGTGTTTCCTCTCTCGATAAACGATAGCGGACGTTAAAGGCGCGGGAGTCAGCGCGCGCGCTTTCCCCAAGCTCGTTCCGCTGATCCAAGATAATCGACTACCCCATTCGCTAATTATATCCGCTAATTGTCCGACGACTGTAGCCTGCGAGCCATGCCCGACGCGACACACCGCGGCCAATCGCGAGCACGCAAACGTCTGCGACACGTGTACTAGCTAAACGTTCCCCCTCGTGCCGGACATTTTCGCGATTATCGGCTCGCGATATCGGCGTCGCCCGCGAACACGCCTCGGGCTCGAACACCACGCAAATTTGCGTTTGCCTATTTTTCTGCGACCTCATTTTTTTCGCTGCACTCTTCTAGAGTCGCATTGTCGATCCCCTCTGTCGCTACAATAGAAAAATTAAGAGAACATGATGTGGCGAAGTTCGATGAACTTTGCGTGGCTATCGGGAACGAGTTTTAGGGATTTTTGTGAACGAGAGTTGTTTGTAGCTACTGTTTCGAGGGTTGGGAAATTGTTTTGATTGGCTGCATTTGCTGGGGAGTTAACAGGTGGCAGATAGTTTGCGTTGGTGGTGGACGTACCGTTGAAAGCGAAAAATGAACTCGGGAGATTGGTTCATTTGTTTAAAAATGTATGTAGTATTCGACTGTGTGTAGTCTGTGACTGTGTATGTTGAAATTCTTTGAACATGTAAAGAACGCATAGGAAATGATTAAATGGAAATATCGTCGTTTCTGTGTAATGTATTTTATTGTTCTTAACAACTCCATCTGCTCGGTTTATAAAGGATTATTTATTTGGAACTTTTTCCTTATCCGTTCGCATCTAAACTTGATGCATACTACGCCCCATTGATAGGGTTATTATACAGCTTTTATTGCGTGTCAACAAAGCGCAGTATGATAATGAAAGAAAGATTAGACTGAAATTATGACTAGTCTCAGTGGGTGGCGACGTGAAAAAATTGCTGTGTGGACAGGCATTATCTCAATTTTTTTCCTCTGGCATGAAAGTAGGCTATCGAGGTCTTTGCTCGTCCATATGATAATACAACAATTCACTGGAATATGTGTCAAAATGAAATTCAGCTGACCATTCGTCCCGAGCTTTGAAAATACATAAACAACCCTTATGCACCAGATCGATATAATTCAAAAACAAATTTAAAAGCACGCTTATGGAGGAAACCAAAATGTACTAACAATTTTAAACTTTAGTATTTAAGATTCTTCTAATCACGATTAAACTGCGGATGTTATATATTTATGGAAAAACTGAGTAGATGAAGTTTAAAACAGTGAAGAGATTATAAAAATTTAAGGATGTCGGTATATTATTTCTAGCCCTAGAGAATGTTTAAGGGAACCAAGATATTTTTATTTGACTTCTGTTTCTTGCAATCAATGCAGACAATTTTTATCTTGCATAAAAATCCGCAGTCTAATCATAATAGATGAATAATCAATCCATAACCAAAAATCTACCGAAAAGAACTAATTCTGGAGTCGCGTAGCTCGAAGGGCAGATTCCAAAAATCGAAGCCCTAAGTTCAGAGGCCTTCGTGTGCTCTTCCACCCCGTTTTCAGCAGGATCCACCCTCGCAGCTCGAATTCCCATCGGCGGTCGTCCCCCGAACTATCAGCAGCGTAGAATTTTTTGCTCGCGAGGGCTGTCTCGCGCGTTAATTCGGAAAAACGCGTCGCCGGTTCCAGCCCCCGTAGCCGGCGGGCCGCAGACGCGACATAAATTAACTCCGGGGGTAATTATTTCAAAGCGGTGGCGGCCGAGGGGAGCGCGAGGAACGGCCGGGCGGAGGGGGTGGGTCTGTTGGAATTTTTGACTCACCTTGTACAAGCTGTCTGTGCGGAGAGCGAAGGAGACATACGGTGAGCGAAACTCTCGAGCCGGGGTGAGCCCGTAACAACGTTCCGGCCGAGCGAGCGAGCCTGCAGCTTGATTTATAGGGTGGCGTCAAAACTTTCCACTCTCCGGCGTGTCTCGACGGTCTTATAGGCAACCCGAGGCAACCCGCGACGAAATAAAGGCTCACCTTTCGTAATTTTCGGCAGGCGGCCCTGTACACGCCGAAAAACGTCCTAGAAACCACTCCCTGTCGCTCGTTGCTTTCACATTGATTCTTCACTAATTAATTTTCGTTTGTTTCTACTGTGGTAATTATTAGATTGTCCCCGAAGCTCGCTTGGTTTTTTATTGATACGCGTAATGCATGTTTAGAATGGGTTTTCAACCTTCATCCCTCTCTTGCGTCAATTTTAAAACATTTTGATTGACTCTGGGAAGATAGCATGTTCTGCAGATCGTTTTGTTAATTGTGAATCACGCGAATAATGTTAGCTTAAACTTCATCATACCTTACTCTCTTTCTTCATTTTCAGTAAAGGAATTTATAAAATTTATAATTTATCTATCCATCCATGATTTTTTACAGTTGTGTCGGTTTGACACCAACCAATAGACAAACTAATTATAAACTGGAAAAAAGATTATTAATTCATAGGGGTTGCAGAAGTAGCAACTCCATCTAGGTTATACAAAATGTGTCTTATTCTAGTAATAGCAATCATAACAATATATTAAAGAAGCATTTTTGAGTGTTTTACTTCAATTTTTACTGTCAACCATACTTCTTCCAATTCTTCCAACCCCTAACATAGCCCTAACAGGTACCCTAACTTCTTCTTTCCCTTTTCTATATACTCGTCAAATATATTATCCACATAATCACCAGATGACAGATCCCACTTATTGCATGGAATAAAAAATTATTTATTCACACTGGGTTGAAGAATTATGTACGCCATCAGGGTAGTTCACCGACAGTTACAATAGATTAGCCACACTGCAAACGATTGCAATATAAATTTTTAAGTAGAGAATTATTCTTCATGTAGATACATTTTGCTTCTGTATTTACTGTCAGCCATTCTTCTCCCAATCCTTCCAACCGTCGACACGATGGCGGCAACCCAAAATCATAAGTGACACAATGGCGGTCGAAAGAGGATTTAAAGGGTCAAGATACCAGCGACGGTAACGATGAGGTCTCCCTGCTAACTGAAAGCCGTGGACCCTCTCTAACGAAGACCTCGAGGGTTGTTACCAGTCGCGACGAGTGAACCTTAAGGTTGCGGATACATTGTATGTATAACGAACGTTACCCTAGTGTTTCAGGAGCACGTATAGGCCTCGTCTCATCGGTCAACCACAAGTCCATAAATTATGAATTATCCGGCCACCCCAACCCTTTCAGCCTGTTGTCCCTCCGGAAAGCAAGTTCCACCATGAATCCAAATTATCCTCTTTATAGCGCCGGATACAGCGTTCGGGACCTTTTTCCAATATACCTAAACAATTACTAGCTTCCTCCATACATTCGCTTCTTTATGAGAATACGAAAATTCTGCTGTAGATATTTGATCGGTAAAAAAAAAAACATTTTTTGGCTCCATTGACTCACTGGTTCTTCATTTAACCCTTAGCGGACGGGAATTATTATTGGCATACTTTTTGATGGGTTGAATATATTTTCCTTGTGAAAAAAAATTGTGTATTGAAGAATTAAGTATATGGATTAAATGAAAGAAAACCTGTTGTGTTCAGTACGAATTTGTTTGATACTTTTTGAGAATAGTAATTTCTTTAAAAATTATTCGCAATCGTAGAACGGTCAAAAAGCTTGAGCGACTGTCAGCAGACACGCGTTCGCAAAGGGTTAAAATTATTGTGACTTTTATAAATTAGAATGTTGGTCAATTGTACAAGCCAACATCTATTGACTATGGTTTAATAGTCTCTTTGAAATTGAAGATTAAAGATGCACAACTTCTTAACCAGTTTTTCAAGAACGACGGTAATACTAACGATTATCTCGAATAACATACCCGAATAATTTTTTGGGGGGTTACCTTCCTTCTCAGAAAATTTATTAACAGACTTCCGATAGGAAAAATGTTAAAACAATATTTTAAAAGAGCTCTTTCCATCTAGCAACGAGACAGTGAATCTTTTCAGCAAATTCTTCCATTCGTAGATCATTTTACATAACATAGAATAAAGAAACTATTGCCTACGTCGATAGAAAAATTTCTTACAGCAAAAACAAAAAATTAGAAGTTCTATTAACGATTCATTGTTCGTAGATCATTCTACGAAGCCCAGAATGGAGAAACAATGTGCTTCATTCATAGAAAAATTCCTCATAATAAGAACAGAAAGTAAGAACTTCTATTATCGTTAATCAATGTAAATATTTTTACTTACAAATTTCTTACATATCACGAATGTATAAAGGTCCACAGTTTAACAACCATCTCTTGTGCACGAAATTTTTCTAGTCTGACTCTCATTTCGATTTCACCATTTTTGTCGCGAATAATTTCACTTCGTCTCTTCGTCTTGCAATAAATTCTTTTTTTTTCAACGGAACAAAGTAGTTCGCAACGAGTCGCAGTTGTTGCTCAATTTTTCCGAGGCAGCGAGGTATCTTAATTCCTCTATCTCCGACTTTTAAGACCCCTTTAGAAAACTTTCGTTACTCGACGATGAACAGCGAGATAGCGAGACATTTATTAACGAAGTCGGATCTAGATTTCGAGGAACCTTGTCTCCGACTTTTAACCTCGTCGCTCGAGTGAAACTCGCCGTTCTCAGGGAATGGTCGGTTCGCCGCGTGTGTTTTATATGCACCGGTATGTACGCAATACTGTTGGCCGCGCGATAACTATCTAGTCTAGCTTTCTTGCGCGACGCGCACCGAGCATCCGCGTGTCTCCGTTACTACCATTTTTTAACAACCGGTGTGGTCTACAAGGTGTTACTCTTTACGAGCGTGTCCCGCCTCCTTGTTTGCAGCGAATTATGTAAATTAAATGTTTGAACTTCCGAGGCGAGGGCCATCGTCGACGAATCTTAATGCTCGCGCAGGCTTGCTCCGAAAATTCTTCTAACCTGTTCCCTCGCGATTAAACTGATAAGCATCGTCAAACGTGTTCATAGAACGTCCAGGAAAAATTACAAAATTCATAAACACCTGTCATAGCAATTCTGAAAGACGTAAATAACCAGTATACTGCAAACATTACGCATTTGTGACAAAAATGAGGCGGCGACTCTTAGAACATTGGAGACGTTGAAAGAATTAATTATTTTTAGCTTGTTGAGATTATTAACGAGAGAAACAGGTCTCTGTTGTGTCGCTAATGTTTGCAAGTAACACATAAAACTTTTATTTTGCTTAGAAATCGTCGAATAATCAAGATAATAGCATGAAGATCGTTCAGTAGCCAAGATAAGCAAACTCGTCTTGCTTTCAACACGTTTTTACATAACGAGAACAACGTTAAGCACCGAAGACTTAATTAGATCGTGAGAACAAGTCGTTTTCTTGATGTACACATTAAAACCGGTTACAAAAATGAATACAGTGCACGAACGTATGCTCCACAAGTTCCCGAGATCACCAAAACCTCCCCAGAAGAGTAGTTAGCGCTAAAATTAAACTCGTGCTCCCAATTCCGACAATTTTTGACCTGCCAGGAGAAAATACATGCACATGGCCAAACCATGGAAACTGGATCGTCTCCCCTTCGAAAGACCATTTCCAAGCAACAGAAATCGTCGTTTCAAAGATTAGGCGACCTTCGACGCAAAACGAGAGCGTGACCAAAAGAGAAAGTTGCCCGCCTGAAATTTCCGGCCTTAGACAAAAAAGTTTTCCCGAAAAAATGTGAAAGTTAGGCGAACGACGAACTCGGCAGGCTTTTCAGAGCAGTTTGGGACAGTTCTCGGTGCCGGACACCCTGCTGTGAGGGAGCTACGCAAAATTCGAGCAGCTCATTTAGGTCAACGGGCGAATCCTCCGGGTTGCCGGTGTGCTTTTCTCTTTGCGCGGTTCCTCGACCCTCTGTTTATGGTGTCCGTTCCCTTGTTGGCCGAACCTGTGCCTGCGAAATCGATCTTCTTCCCACTTTGCTTTGACTTCTGGCGTTTCCGATTCCCTCCTGTGAAAATACGCCATTTATTTTACTGCGGTTCTAGGCAGTTCACGAAACACGCCAGGAAATGTTTAAGCTACATTCGTGGTTCGATTCGATGATTTTACAAAAAGTTATTTAACCCTCTTCCGTCTCTTATGTCAGTCGAAGACAATTTTTACTAATTTTGAAGGGAAATACGCCATTTAATCCTCTGTGGTTATAAATGTTATTTAACCTTCTTTCATTCCTTATGTCTGCTTAAGACACTTTGTACTAATTCTGAATGGAAATGCTCCATTTATTTTACTGCGGTTCTAGGCAGTTCACGAAACACGCCAGGAAATGTTTAAGCTACATTCGTGGTTCGATTCGATGATTTTACAAAAAGTTATTTAACCCTCTTCCGTCTCTTATGTCAGTCAAAGACAATTTTTACTAATTTTGAATGGAAATACGCCATTTAATTCTCTGTGATATCAATGTTATTTAATCTTTTTTCATCCCTTATTTCTGCTTAAGAGGACTAATTCTGAATAGAAATACGCCATTTATTTTACTGCGGCTTTAGGCTGTTCGTGAAACACGCCAGGAAATGTTAAAATCACATTTGTGAATGAAGTTGACGGTTGAAGGTGACGTCGAAGAAGAGTATTTTACTCTGTGATTGGATTAATTGATTATATAAACGTTATTTTACCCTCTTCCCTACTTTATGTCTGTTGAAGGCATGTTTTACTAATTTTGAATGTATTGTGTACTTTGTACATGGTTTTATCAATCATGTAGGATTTATTCTCAATTTAGAGCATATTACCCTACTTCTTTATCTTCAATGAAGGAATTTATATAATTAACAATTGATTTTTCTATCGCATTGAACTTGTACTACCGTGCCAATTTATTATCAAGTGGAGACTAATAAGAGAACATACCAGATACAGCGATTTTTATGAAAATGCGATCGATAATAACAGAAGAAATATTTATAGCATCCATCGACAAGAGTCTGATTATTAAGGAAGTTTATTTTCAATACAAAAAGTTAATTATCAATCCAATGCTTTGCTATTAAAATTTCAAAAATTGAATAGATGCATTTCATTGATTTATATAGCTTGCGAAATTCACTATCTCTTACAAATAAAAATCTGTGTGTCTCAGATATGTCCCTTTTAAATTGGAAAAATGAGAACCAGTAGCGGGTTTATGTTTTTCATATCCAGAAGTTGGTATAACTTCCGAAGCAATAAAATTGCAGAAGAAATATGGGAATGCAGCGTCGCGACAAGACCAAGCTCGATCATGCGATTTTTCGGACTGACGTGCGCTTACTCTGTCAATCGTTGGATCGGCGCGTTGCTGTCCTGTCGAATAAATTAGAGTGACTGAACGAAGGAGGCACATAATTCATGGGATCGGACCGGGTTCGTGCTCGCAATAATTTCCGCGCACGGAGCGAAATATTTAAAGATGTCAGCGGCGCGTGTCAGAACGCATAATCTACGGATCATACATTACTCGTCTCGAGAACTTTACATTCTATAAACCTGTGATATCAATGCACGCAGGCAGAAAGAAAAATGGAGAACGTCTCTGTGCGACAGCTGGGAACAGCCGGTGGAAAGTTAGAGCATGTCCGATAAGGTTTTCATTGAAAGAGCTATATTTGTGAAACTCGCTATCGAGCAACCAGTGCTTTCGGTTCAACGGAAAACAAAAACGACGGCTCGCTCGTTGGAAAATACGACCGTTGATAATCTCGAATGCGGAATTGAGCCGCGCAGGTGGGCGGGGAACGCAAAACGTAAAAAGGTAAAACGTGGTAACTGACGCCGTAACCGAAGTAAGTTGAAAACGAACAGGAAAAAACGCGTGTTAGAGGGGAAAAAAGGGCCGTGGGTGTAGTAATACATATCGTCGGCCGGTAGAACGTTGCCGGGATTTATCTGCGACGTTCATGGCCGACTATTTCAACCCTCTTTATCCCCTAGGCGGCGCCCTGCCTCTCCCTCTAGCCAGAACTTCTACGATCCCCGAGGTCCATACGCCTGAGGCCGTATCTCTGTTTATTAAATACGTTTTCCAGTGGCAATCGGATTCCTCCTTTGAAATAATCTGCGGCAAAAATAATTCTTGGAGTCATACCGAAATCAATCATTTCATTAGTATATAATATATTGAAGGGATACGTAGGATATTTTATTTGCAAAGCACGATAATACGATTGTTCGTAAGTGTGAAAGTGTTAATAACAAGAGTTGCCTTGGGACTGTATGAGGCACCCTTCGACGAATCTGGCAACGGGCAGACGATCAATAAGTATATAGTTCACCCCTACATTCATATCTTCGATGCAGGGACTCGGAAAATCTATCTACAATATTGCAATTTACAAAATTCTTCATTGCAATGTAAATAATTAATAAAATCAAACATGGTGTTCGAGAAGAGAAACTTATCCTCCATATAATTTTAAATTTAATATTTCAATTGCCAAATTTCTTCATTATTTTGAGACAGTTCAACATTATTTCTTTAATTTTATTTAGATAAAGGCTTAGGTTTTCGAGACAAATCAATTATAATCAGACTGTAACTACTTAGTTAACGAAACGAGACCAAGGCTCTTGAATACTCTAAAGTCTATTACCAGATAGCAAGATTAAATCTATTTGCAAAGTGGATCAAACAAGTTTTTCAACTTCTAGTGCCAGGCTCTAGAAGATGTTACGTTCGAGGCTCATGTGCAACATTTTAATCTAGCCAGTTCGCCGTCATGGTAGAGCTAATATAATAATTTGGAGTTCATCCGCAGCATAGCTATTCAATTAACAAGCCTAGACCAGGTTTACAAAGTATCCTGGAACCAGTTCCTGAGCAGTAAAATTAGATCTATTAGCAAAACAGATCTCTTATCGTGAGCGATATGCAAGACAAGATGTTGGGTCCAAGACGTATATCAATCTACGAAGTTTATCATCACACTACCGTTACTAAAATACACCAGAGTACGTTCATATTCTAGCTACTTTAAACTTAACCTACCAGCACCTATACTTTATCTACTCCTTCAAATTATTCGTTTATAAATTGAAGATAAATCTGCAGTTGTCAGGAAGAACACCGCAAGTCACAATCTTTCACTTTCGAGATATTGCCGTTTAAAGTTTTGATCACTAATGCTTTCATATAGGACATCGGTTAAACTGCATTATTTTTTTGACTCTTTCAAATTTGTTTTCATGACTTTTTTCCTGGAAAATATGTAAATCCTATACTATAAAGCTCAATTAATGCATAAACTCAAATTTCTTGAAATTGTGACATGCGTGGTTTTTCCGTGTAACCATAGAAATATCTGCTTAAAAATTGCAGATAAACATCCCTTGAATCATTGAGAATTCACTTCTACAATAAATTGTTCAACAACGATAGCAATTTCGTCCACAAACGAATAAGTTGTAATACAATCTAAGAACTTCATCGTCGTTTACAAGTTAAAATAAAATTATTAACCTCTCTCTAGATAAAACGTAGTCACTAAAAAAATTGAAGATAAACATCCCTTGAATCATTGAGAATTCACTTCTACAATAAATTGTTCAACAACGATTGCAATTTCGTCCACAATTGAATAAGTTGTAATGCAATCTAAGAACTTCATCGTCGTTTACAAGTTAAAATATAATTATTAAAACGTAGTCACTAAAACCTCTTTCACAATTATCAAAACCACACCTGGTACGTAAAACACCCCAGAACCAGTTCCTAAACATAACCCTAATCAAACCGCTCCATATCCCCCTGTATCTCCAGGAACTGTTCCGTTTCAAATTTTTCTCTCGCCCGGAATGCAAGAAACGCAACCTCCTCAAGACTCTAGTTCTATCTTCCACCTAATCAGCGCAACGAGCGGCTGCACAAAGTCCCGGGATTCCCGATGAATTCCGCGATCTTCTCGGAGCAGCGGGACACGAGCATGATCGGGCCGAGTCCAGCGTCTCGCGGTCAGCTGACTCGCGGTGCAAGGCGATGCAACTGCATCGGTAGGGGGAAATGGAATTACGGATGCACTCCGCGCCGTTCTCTGCACTCTCCTCTTCGCCGCTCCTCCATTCCGCGGAGAGCGGCATAAGCTATTGGGCGGCCGGCTTTTGAGCGGCCTTGCAAACTGGTTTCCTGCAGGCCGACTCGATTATGCTAATCGCATATGCATGTTAGCATTTGGCTGATCCGCTGCTGTGCCCGTTCTCCGTTCACCGGTCTCCCCGGCTGCGTACCTGCGTGTTCTTTCGTGTGTGCGTTACCACGACCACCGAGATCGCGGACCCAGGATACATGTATAGTTCCTTTTCGGAGCAGTCCGCACGAAACCTTGATCGCGGCCACCCTTTAGTGCCGGCTCGACCTTCCGCCAGCTGGACACCTAACGCGTAACGGTATCCATCGTTGATTTCCCTCGACGCAATCCACTTCTCTCCGTTATACCTCTTCTTGTTCTTCTTCTTCTTCTTCTTCGAGGACGCCTTCTTCGAGTCCTTGCTCGTGCAGATATACCACGAAGTCTTCTGCTAGTTCAGAAATTTGATACTTGCTGTTTGAATACCGAACACCTGGAATCTTATCTTGGACAACTCGGTTGTGGAATATTCACCATGGCCTGGTGAACTCCGTGTCCTGGTTCCTGAGGGACTCTGGGTCTTTGAGGAACGCTTGCTCCTTGGATTCTTAAGTGTTTCGCAATTTTATGTGCGTTGGATTACTGGGCGGTTTATGGTTGCACTGTGTTTCGGGGATTCGGTGTCTTCTTCCAACTTATTACAATGAAGCGTGCAATTTAATGTAGTCTGCAAAATAACCTCTTCCTTGAAATTCAAATTGCATAAATAAAAAAAAAGTTTTAATGTAGTCGGTATAAAGAGCCTGGTAATGTCACTGAAAGTTCAATTGCAATGAATATAACCAGATTATAGTGTGGTTAATGATTTATTTTAGGGTCTCGGGAGCCTGAGCCTCATCTATTGATGATTAGTAAACTGCGGATGTTTATGCAAATTCCCATTTTTGAAAGGCTTTTTATACAGAATCTGACAAAGGGAAAAATATATTTTGCTGACTGGGAACTATATTGTGGTAAAAATGAAAGAAAACTACTATGGACTTTCTTAATATACTTTGCTTCTTACGCTTTACAAATTTGAATATGCATGAATTTGAATTACACTCTTTCAGTAAAATAAAAATTGGCTAACTTAATCGCAATGTACAGAAACGAAATGACAATATGTTTCTTGATAATGTTATTAACAGACTGCGGATTTGTGTGGGAAATAACAATTGTTTGCATCAATTGCAAGGTACTGAAGCCAAGTATTCGTTTCTTCCTCTAATATTAATAAGTTGACGACAACATATTGACGCTTTTAAATTTGTTTAATCCTTCAGATGTTTTATATTTCACCTAGCAATTTTCGTTATAAATGCACAAAATCCACAGTCTAGTTATTAAATGTCGTAGAAAATTGTAGATATTGATATACGAAATCAACAGGAAGAATGTTAATAATTAAACTGCGGAATTTCTGTATTTATCTTTAATAAATTGAATTTAACACATTGAAAGAATTAAAATCATTTAAGAATCTAAGATCAATTATTTTCAACTTGTAAGATTCATTGAAGGCAGAAACAAGTTTCTACTTGTTTCCCGTTCCGCACAAGTAACTCTTCTTTATCTCGCATAAAGATCCACAGTCTAACAATCGTGGTCATCTTTTATACAATTATTGAAACGTTGAGCAGCCCAAGTATCGAGACAGAGTTTTTCAGTAAGAAGTAGTATTTTTATTAATTGAATAATAGCGAGCCCATTAGACCAACAATAATTTCGAGCGGCAACGGCAGAAGTGGACACGAATTGTCGCGAATCCCGATTAAATGGGACGAGATAACGGCGAGTCAGTCGCGGTCTTATCGTTGCATCCCTTCATTGCCGCAATGCTTCGCCACCTCGATGGAGCCCATAAATCTGCAAAACCGCGGAGCGCACAAATAGAACGGAATGCGTTTGCGCGTTCTCGCGACGATGTTATCTGCACGAGAGCGTTTCGCGCGTCGTAAACATAGACAAAATCTTTCGTGGAACACCGACCTCGAATCGAACGGAGGTCAGAATCTCTCTCTCTCTCTCCCTCCCTCTCTCGTTACCGGAAACACGGTTGACCAAGACGTTATCGGCTTTGATAACCTATTCGTGACCAACCAGTCCTCTGCTTGCAGAAACACAATCGCGAATATACTACAGTTGTAAACTAGGTGGACCGTGAAGATTCTCGAAACTGCTTAAATCTAAGAACTGTTAAAAACTATTACAGCACTTGAAATCCAAGGAGGTAGGCCTAATTAGAGATTAAGGATCCTCAGAAAATTCCAATTTTTAAAATGTGTATTTTTATGCGAGATAAAAATTGTCTGCATTAATTGCAAAGTGTAGAAGCTGCATAGAAGAAACCACACGCATTATTTCTTTCTTTAATAAGTTTAATGAGTTAGAAATATTTCGCTAGAGATTTTATTGGTGTTTGAGGATGTGTTCTAATACTACTAGGGTGCAAAAAGGTTGAGGTTGCTCTGTATCAGTGTTGGGATTGCTGGCTGGGTTCGTGTCGGTGAATTGGGTGAAGGTTGTTGAGGTTAAATCTGTTTTTAATGTTTCCTGCGACGGCGTTTACTATGTTTTTGAGGGGTGAATTTACATTTAACCCCTTGCCTTACGATTTATTTTACGGTTTTAGTGATTAGAATTTCTTTGTAGTTCATAATTTCTTAGAAAAAGGAGAAAATGTATATCTACTGCATATCTATATGTTCTCCAATGGCTGTACATTAACAACAACAAAATAGAATTATATTTCGGTTTAAAGAAAATTAATAACATACATCTTTATTAGACTCTGTTCAGAATCGTCACGTCTCTCAGACGATATTGTAAGCGAAGGGGTTAAATCACGAGGTGTATTTATTTATGTGGTGTGAGATCCAGAACTTATTGATTTTATTGTTTATGTATGCTTCAAAGACTTTGCTTATGCTTGGTGCTAGACTAATCGGTCGTTAGGTAGAGAGATCATGTGGATTTTATTTGTCTTTATTTATCTTGGGTAGGTGTTTTAAGGATATGGGAGGGATATTGCCCAGCCCGCTAGAGGAGTTAAAAATATTTATAACAATATTTTTAAATTCTTAATATATGTGTGTTCTCACTGTTTTGTGTTTAATCTGCTCGTTTTTGTCACAAATGCATAAAATCTGAATTCTATTAATCATCAATGCTGCTTAAATGTTTAACTGAATTCTACCTCTACGAATAAAAAATGATCACGATGAAAATCCCGAATGAGACTGTTCAAAGAATTAAGAGAAAGATGTTTCTGCTGTCACCTAACAGAGTTGTACATAATATTTTACATTCATATCACTTCTCCTAAAGAATTTATAATCGATTGAAGGACTATAAAAATTGAAAGACAGGTTCCGAAGCCTTTCTTCGCAATTCTTACGCGATAATTTTACAGTATATTTGCTACGTATAGTGAATAGAGTGTCTAGAATGACGTAGGGAGTCTGAAAATCGAGTTCAACCGAAAGCAAACTCGCAGAGCTCAATTACTGAAAACGAGCACGACTTGGAAACATTCCCATTGAAATTCCATCGATTTTATTGTGATCCCAGACAGCTGGGACCACAATAAAACGTAGAGAAACTGGTAATACATTTTCCCTTTTTACCGAACAATTAACGTCGACTTTCTCTGTTCTTGTCCCCGCTTCTCTCTCTTTCTGTTCCTCCGTGCATCGTTCCAAGTTAAAGAGGATGGTAGAGGAGAGGCGAGCCTGATTTCTGGCGGCGATAAACGCGCAGCTGAGCAGCTAATTTGCTACAAATAAAGGCAGTTATTAGGCAGGAAAAAGCCAGATAATTATTCCATTCGAATTAGCCGAGTGAATTGGGTCGTGGTGTTTGAATCGCCGCCGGAGAGAATTCTCCAGTCGTTTGGCGTCACTCCACTGCTGAACCGGTCTCCCGCTCGACGCTATCCGGTTATTACAACGTTGGATTTTCAATTAACATCTCGCCGATTAATTCCGTTGAATACAGGCCTGCGATTAACCGCTAATTAGATTAACACGATACCGATGTATCCGGGAAAATTGACTATAAATACTCGTCAAGCGATTATGATGAGGATATTAACACTACTTTGTGGAACGTAATCGGTCGGTTGTTGCGAAACACGGTCGGCAACATGGGAAATTCCCCGACTCTGCATTCTTCTCGCTTGTTCGTTATTTTCCAATGGTATTAATTTGTTTCTGAATTATTTAATCATCTAAGAGGAGCATTCATGACGATCTCGTGCGTCAAGCCAGCGAAATCTTTGAGTAAACATTTTCTTTTGTATGTTTCTAGAACTAATTCTTTAGTACTTCCTTGAAGTCAACATTGACTATAATCGGGGCCAATAAAAATTGCTATGTGCTGTTTTTCGGAAGAAAATTTCTAAACTTAAACGTCGTCTTTTAAAGAACCGACCATAATCACTTGAGTTTCTAATGAGAGTTAATACAACGTGTAAGTTTACACTTTATTTTCTAGACATACATCTAATATCCAGTAATTAAATGCACAAACTATTATGTATACCTATACATAAATAAAATTGTATTTACTCCGAAAATTAAGGAGTACATTCTCATACAATTCGAACATATTCTTTCAAATTGTCTGTAGCTAATAAAAGATAAAGAAGTCTACAGACTTAACAGTCAGACATTGATATAACATTCTGTCAGTATTCTTGTTTGGTAAAAATATCGATAATAAAATCAGCGATGGCGTTGCAAATGAAAGAATTGTTGGAAAGAGGGTACGAACAATCAGAAATTGATATAAAATTCTTCCGGGGTTTTGTTGGGCAAAAATATCGATGATAAAATTAGCGATGGCGTTGCAAATGAAAGAATTGATGGAAAGAGGTTACGAACAATCAGAAATTGTTATAAAATTCTATCAGTATTTTTATTGGGTAAAAATATTGATGATAAAATTAGCGATGGCGTTGCAAGTGAAAGAATTGTAGGAAAGAGGAAACGAAAGGAAAAGGAAGCTGCGGGAACCAGGACGGAACGCAGGAGTACTGGGTCACAATTTTCTGTTTCTTCGTTTTTCTCTTTCCGAGACCTCTGTGCCGTAGGTGGCTCGCTCGAGGGTTCCCATTTTACGAGCTCCTTTAGTTTGCGAGTGTTTTACGGCGTGCGAACGGCTGGCACGAGCTACGGGCCCCATAAACGTCAAATCCTGCCACCGTTTACGAGCCAACAAATTTTTAGTAGACCAGCTGGCCGCGATATCGGGCCGTTTACATAATCGAGCCATTTCATCTGCGGTATTCGACGGCACACGAGCTTCCGCGGCCTTTCGATTACCTACCTACCGCGCGACGGTTTGTTTCTTGATTAGCGTCCATTAGTGTATCGCGAGGAACACGATGGCTGTATGCTAATTTCCGGGCGCCATTTATGAACCTTAACCAGTCTTTTTTCTCAATTTATATACTTCAGTTCGTTTAAAATGATTGCATTGCTGTAATTCGAGTCCATCGATTTTTTTTAATCCAATGCTGCATATCAAACAATTATGTTTCTGGGATTTCATGAAAAATATTGTGCATTTTGTCAAGAATTAAATTTCTTACTGTAAATTAGGCTTTCTAAATTTTAATAAAAATGTCTTGTATTTTGTTGGGATGGTCTGGTACATCTACAAATCTTTTTTTCTTATTCCATTGAATTTTGTTCTCTTTAAATGATCGTTCAATGATTTGTCTGTATGGGTTTTGTAGTTCGGTACAAAATATAAAAAATTTTAATATAAACATCGTGTGTTAATATCGCCTCGCGGAAAATAAAAGCGATTATTTTTGTAAACGACAGCCAAGATAATCTGGTAAATCAATAACAATTTGACCGGTCAATTGTTTGCGCAGCAATCATAAATATCATGGGTTTTCAAATAAAGTTGCCTTGTACTGTGGTGACTGAATGTACATACCACGTTATAAGCTCCATCCATTTTTATTTTGTGTGGAAAGCTGCAAGCTTTTGTTTTAGTTACAAAGGATCAAATTTACAATTTATCATTTTTCAAATTTTCGCTGGGGATGCGAGCTTTTAATTTAGCTATAAAGGATCAAAATTTATGATCTATTAATCTTTGAAAGTGCTTTATATTTTACCCGAAAAATGGCAAGCTTTTATTTTAGTTACAAGGGATCAATGTAAACATTTTTTTATCTTCTGCTTGCTTGATTTCATTCGCAACAAATATTAGTGCCTTTAGCTATAACAAAATAATTCCTTTATAGTTTTAACATTTTAGGAAGAATGTGAATATCGTTAGGAATTTAATTATCAAAATTGCAAGCGTTTAACTACAAAGGCTCAAACTTATTTCTTTATTTTATGTTTGATTTAATTCCAAGAAAATAGTAGTTACTAGGAAATAATTTTCTTGTAATTTGAAAATTGTTGAATGGAGGGGTATATTGTTGATAATTAAATTGATAAACGGAGTATGGTCTATTGCAGAGTCTCAGTCTGCTGTAAAGGATCACGAATATTCCCTCAGGCAGTCGCAGAGGAGAGCTAGGAACGAGAGACAAAGAAATCCCAGGGAGGAGCCATTTTGTTAACTAGAGGCCATCATAGCTGCCTGACGTCACTTCCATATCCAGCTATGGCGTCACGTGACGCTCCACCCTGTTTTCAATCACCTTGGCCCCGAACCCACCCATCTGTCAGACACGCTCCACCCCGTTTTTTCCACTTCTTTCGGCTATCGCTATCGCCATCTGTCGGAAATAACACCAACTTCTTAGACCTTTAAATGGCTAGTTAGTTTATGTCTTTTCCGATCGGTGTCACTACCAGGCAAAGACCATTTCGCGGGGCGCCCTTGAAAAATTTGAATACCCCAAAAGTTCACAATAGCCGCTACTGTACCCAACACACAATTCTCTCTTTTCCCTAGACAAATCCACAATCTATTATTTCCCAGACGGTTTTATCCAACGGAAGTGGCTTTCCGTTAAGAGCCACCGGCGCGTAATTAAATTCCGCTCGAGAGGAAGGGGCAAAAAAACGTTTTCAACGGAAAACAATGAAACACAGACGTTACCGATAATACCGAGGCGTGACGTTTTCCAGGTGGAGAACGGTTTATTACACGGATCGAGTAGCAGCGGTCGCATTTAGGGGCTATGGGTGTATGGGACAATTAAAATCAGTGGTTTGTTTTGTGTTGGACTGGTTCGGTACCGTTTGATGAATCTAACAATACTTTTTGCAGTTAATTGTGCACGCATTGTCGAGAAACATCCATGTTTGCACTTTAATGCGTTGGGTGCTGTAACTTCCACAATTGTCGGAGCGTTCTAATAGAATTTTGGTTAAAATGTTTACAAAGAACGAGGCTTTGAATCTGACTAATTCAAATTTTGATTTTCTAAGTTCCAAAATTCGTACACCCTCACAACCCTTTCCACGATCAAAGACCGCCAAATCTTTTTCGAACTGTGGACCACGTTCAGTTTCACAACGTCCGCAATAATTCGAATATCTGAATGAAATTTTTTTTCAAATGTTTACAAAGAATGCGGATTTGAATGTCGGTAATAAAAATATCTTTCTTTATCTTATAATCGAACCTCTTAATATTTGTACCGCGCTCGGATCTCGTGGCACAGGTGAAAGAAAAAAGCGAAAACCTCGAAGGGGAACGGAAAACGAACCCGTACGGACGGAAGAAGGGTTCCGGTTTGGTTCCGATGGAAGCGAGGCATAAGCCTGTATCTCGATCGGCGGCTTGGAAGGGCTGAATAAATAAGAGGGAACATACGTTCCGCGGGGACAAGGCTGTTTCAGGAGAACGGCACGGTGGAGGGAGAAAGGATACGGAAAAGGCGAGTCCGTAAACCGGGAATTGAGTTAAAATCCTGCGAGAGGTAGAATTTATACGGCGATCCTGGGATCGCGCGCGCGCGCGTTCTCTCGCACGATGCGGGGGTGGTTGAGGAGGGAGACTACGGAGAGCGCATGGAATCGCTATCGGCGGCCATTCATCAATCCAGGGAATCAATACGCTGGAATTAATGAAAGCGCCGCGCGAACAGCGAGCTAGCGGCCGGAATGTTAATCGCGATCGTCCCGCGTCCGACCCATTCTCGTGTACAGCAAACTCCCAAGGGCCCTACCGCCGCCCGAACCCTTCAACCTGCCACCCAAACTGCCCCCCTTTCGATCCCGTCTACATCCGCCCCCGCACCCTCTTCCCACACGTTGTCCCTTTTCATCCGACAGAGCCGACGCCGACCACCGTGCTGCCCACAATACCGTCGCACCCGTGCATTCTATTCCCTCGTATCGAGGCCGTGCTTTTTCTTTTAGCAACGCCGAGTCCGATCGACGTTCCCTTCTCTCGCGCGTCGCTTTTTGCGAAACATTATTTATTTCAATTTTTCGGTTGTATGGCTAAATACGTAAAGTGGAGGGGGATGTTTTTATTCAGATCATTCTTTCGGAGTTACATGGAGTTTTAATACACTATCTATTGTTTTATCTTTGGAAACCTATATCCATGTCTGAGGATTTTTTAACACATTGTTTGCCACACGTCTCCTAAACATGAGAGATGGAATTGTTTGTCCAGATTTTTAAATTAATTTTTACGTTAATATATTCAGAGTGCAAAGTTTGTTTATGATCTGCAAAATGCAAAGAGGCTAAAAAATTACATGATGTTACACATCTTAATCTTTCAACCCTAATTTCATTAAATGATTTACTTTGACTTTATTGAATTCTCAAGCATCATGCCTTGGCACTCAAAGTGTTAATAGATGCTCTAACAGCAATAGCAATTTCAATTGGGAATTAACAAATCTAAGATCCCAATATTACAATGAAAGGTAAAGGTCAAACGTAATAGCTTCGACAAATGAATTAAATTGCTTTAAAGATCCTAAAATATCCCTGAACGCATACGGGAGATTGTAAACTTGCTTCGTTCGACTTAAACACTTCCTCATGTCTTAAAGCCATTACTACCTTAACGAGCGAGTATTCGCTGCCAGTTTCCGAAGTTTTGGCACGAAATAATCAGTACACAGTATGTGCACCCTACTGTACCCTACTGTACCCTATTCCAAGTTGTCCGACATCGAACTTCAAAGTCACCGTGTGACAGTCGGTATGTTAGGACACGATCGATAGATCGGTGCCGGAAGGATCGATGCAGCCGATAACAGACCGACAGAAATCACCAGTCACGTGATGTCCGTTTCTTCCGCGAGATTCAAAGTAGACTTACTAGACGCAACTTCTCCATCTAATCTATAATTAAATCTCTGAAAACCTCTCTTCGCCGTTTCCTTTCGAGACCAGCGCAATTTGTTGGAGTTTCTGCTTGTTCCTAGAACTGGCTTTCGTGAGAAAGACAAAAAGACTCGCGTGTGTTTCTGGTTACGTACTAACGAGACCCGATGGAAACCCCTTTGGAACGCGGGACAAAAAAATTAGTAGGTCGGGGGAGGATGTCGATGAGGCGTTCAGTAGCCATGCTCTGGCCTAATGGACGGGAATATTTTCCAAATTTAACGATCGTTTAGCCCGCCCACACAGAAGACCCGAGGCGAGTTCGGCGTCTGGGCGATGGCCGTCACCGTGACGAGCACGTGTGTACCTCGCCTTCTGTCACTTTTGTCAGAGCCAAACCAAGCTCGGATCATTCAGTTCGTCGGGCAAACATCGACAATCGCAGCTTTGGCTTTGCCGGTCCCCGTGTTGACGCTTTAACTTCTGGCAAAGTCTATTCAGAAAACTTTATTCACCTTCGTGCGATCCTCGAGTGAAGATTCATCCATTTTCTTAAATCCTACACAATTTTCTTTAGTATTGCGACCTGATGCATTTCTTTCGAATATTAAAGAAACACAGTTTGCCAGTTTAACATCGGTTGATCAGTTGCATTCTACACGATTTGTTGTTTCTCTGCTATTGCGTTGTGACTAGATGCATTTCTTTCAAATATGAAGGGAACAATGTTGGTCAGTTTAATATCAGTTGATCGCTGTTGCATTCTACACAATTTGTTCTCTATTGTGTTGTGATTTGATGCAGCTACTTTCAAGATGAAATCATGAATGAAACACTCAGTGTAAAGTGGTCGGTATAAAATGTAAGAAGAAAATGGCTGAAGACTACAGGAGGATATTTTGTGCGACCGTTTTTAAAAAGTGTATGGGGTCGAAAGAAACGAATAACATCATCTTGTCTGGTAGATTCTGTTTGAAGTTTTTTTGATTTGCTAGAGTCTGACTTGATATCATAAGGTTAGGGTTAAGGGTCAGTGGGGTCTCGTTGATTTGATTGTGTACCAAGTTGAATTGTTGACAGATTACTAATGAGTTTTGTGTATTGTGTTCCAGGTGCGGCACAACTTCGTTAGCAGGGTGGACAGAGGAACGGAGCGTGTCTGGAGCGGCTTGGCGCTTTGAACGAAGGTACCACACCGAAGAAGACGTAGAACTCTGATCATCATCCCTTCCCCCCCTCGTGTACAAGTTAAACCCTCCCTCCCCTCAAGCCGGCGGCTTGATAACGTATGGTTCTTTAGTGTTCCAGTTGAATCAGGTTCTTTCTTTCTTGGTGAACCGGAAGTGTGATATCGAGAAAAGAATAAGAAAGCGAAAAAAATTTACTCGCTCCGATCGAATGTTACAATAGTGATTCGGAGTGATGGTGGTGTGATAGAATATATAGTGCGCGTGTCCTAGAGAGAGAGTGTGTTTCGATATAAAATCGCTCTGGAAGTGAGTCTATACATAGTATCTGTAAAAAAATCTACATATAGAAACCGTGTGACAGTGTGTCCGTAATACGACGAAGCAGCAGCCACAACAGCAGAAGAAGGAACCCTGAAGAAGAAGAAGAAGAAGAAGACGTAGAGAAGGAGAGTACAAAAAGAAGAGGAGCAAAGGAGCGTGATCCGCGTGTAGGATTGAAAACTAAGACTATACTGGATCAAGAACAAACCACGGAGAGCGCCCAACAAGACCGAGGTGGCACTAGCAGGTGGGACCGGTGGGACAGTAGCATGAGTTCGTACTTCGCGAATTCATACATCCCGGACCTGCGTAATGGCGGGGTGGAACACCCGCATCAGCATCAGCAGCACTACGGTGCGGCCGTCCAGGTGCCCCAGCAGACGCAGTCGGTGCAACAGCAGTCCCAGCAAGCCGGGGACCCTTGCGACCCTAGCCTGCTCAGGCAGGCGGTGCCAGGCCACCATTATGGAGCCGCTGGTAGCCAGCAGGACATGCCATACCCGAGGTTTCCGCCGTACAACCGGATGGACATGCGGAACGCGACCTACTACCAGCACCAGCAGGAGCACGGCAGCATCGACGGCATGGGCGCCTACAGGTCGACCTCGCCGAGCCCCAGCATGGGACACATGGGACACACGCCGACACCGAACGGACATCCGTCCACTCCCATTGTCTATGCGAGCTGCAAACTCCAGGCGTCGGCGGTCGATCACCAGGGTAGCGTGCTCGACGGACCGGACAGCCCGCCGCTCGTCGAGCCGCAGATGCACCATCAGATGCACTCTCAGCATCCTCACATGCAGCCCCAACAGACCCAACACCCCCAGCAACAGGCCCAGCATCAGCACCTACAGGCGCAACAACAGCACATGATGTACCAACAGCAACAACCCGCGCAAGCGGCCACCCAACAGTCACAGGCCGGAATGCATCCCCAGCAACAGCAACAAGCACAGCAACATCAAGGGGTTGTCACGTCCCCGATCAGCCAGCAACAACAGGGAGCTCCTCAGGGCGCTGCCAGCGCAAACCTGCCCAGCCCGCTTTACCCGTGGATGAGAAGTCAATTTGGTAAGCTACTGTTTGCTCTTGCTAGTGATAGACTAAATGATTGGCCATCTTAAGGCTGTCGCTCGCTTAACACATTATTTACCGGCGACTACAGTAGTTCCACGAAGAAAGCAACAAACCGCTTTACGCTAGATGCGATGTCAATATCCCTCCCACTGCGGGGTATATCTCACGATGGGATGAAATGCTCTACCGCTCGACTTGGCCGAAAAGTTGTAACATGATACGGACCTGGTCTATCGGTGAGATATGCAAAGAAATAAAGAAACGTCGAGGAATCGTCCCATTTTTTCTTAGAAAGAAATGTCTCGGGCCTAAAGTCGTCGCACTCTTCGCGGCATTACTGTATTTCATAATTATGGAACGTCTATGGTCCGTGACTAAGGATTTTTTAATGGATCCTTCAACAGTAATTTCAGTCGTGAATCAACAAGTCGTTCGCAGGACGATCTTTGGTTCTTTTTAGTACAGCACAACTATTGAAAAGCCGATTAATAGCCAGCTTCCGGTAAATAAAGTGTTAACAACCGCAGACGAACGATACCAGATCAATGTCAACGCGTGTACATTATTATATGTAGTTCAAGTGTGGATGCGTCCACCTAATTGTAACAGCATAGCATCGATACCCCTCATTTTTCCTTTTTCTTCATTTTGATGGGAATGAATACGTTGGCGTTGGTGTGGCGTGGCTCATGTGTGGTGCTGCTAAGTTGGCGACAGCCTTAAGTCTTAACGTGAAGATTGACACCTTGAAGAGTACAAAAGGTGACTCCATTGAGGCGGTTGTTTCAATGGCTTGCTACGATTGCAGTTAGATTCGTGTAGGATTCATTGATGGTGCTATGTGTCTCTAGCTGGCTCCATTTTAGCATACCCTATGATTTGCGCAAACCCTCGCAAAACTACAATATTTCAGCTGTGTTAGGCCCCTGCTACTACCTACCCTGAAAACTATCACGTTTCAAGAATCAAAGCCCGTTTCGTTGAAGCAGTTGTTTCCATGTTCTGCCACTTACCATTGTAGTTGGTTTAATCTTCAAATTGATGTTTCCTTGTGTCCCCATGAGGTTTAATTTCGGTATATTTCATCCGAAGCTCGAACTCTCAAATCTCCAATGTATGAGGTTAGCTAGCAATTGTCACCTCAACAGACATGATTTCATTTACATGAGTTTGCAGCTAAACCGGTTCTACCATCCTACGGGCGCTAATTAGATTCATTAGAGTACTACGAGACCCGAAGTCTGTTATCTCGTTTAATGCAACCAGCTGCACTTAATCAATGCGAAGCTGTTTATCAAAATACAGTGAGTCATACATTTGTTCGAGGGTAAAAATTGGCGATAAAAATGGTTACATGACAAGTACAGGTTTAGTTCTGCCACCGTTTGATTTAAGATTTCCCCCGTGAAGCATTCATACTTTAATATCCTACAGAGTGAGACTGGGTTGATCTTCCACGCACTTTAAAAACATCAACATATTGTAAATTGAGTCGATATGGACTATAAAAAAAAAGTATTTGCAAATCAAATATATTTAAAATTTTAACATTAAAATAAGATAGAAAATAATCGTAGATTTTTCGTAGAAAAAAAGGAATGGGATCCTATGCAAACCTAGAATACCTGAGTAAAATGACCCAAGGTTTAATTTTATGTACAAACTTGCCTAAATTTTAAGAACATGTTGTTGCTTTTACAGCTAAGAATCCCTCTTTTACAACTTCAGATTTTCTGAATGTTCAATGTTGAATATTTGACAGGGCACAGTATAAAGAGATGGAAGTAGGAATTTGTCATCTCAACCACAGCGGCATTTTACCTGAAATTTCAATATAAAATTTGGACAAGCAGGTGCGCAATTTTTCTGTGAACAAGCCCGTAGGTGACTGTATCTGCACAAACTCGGAAGCACATACAGAGAAAGCCGTATCGGAACGGGAACAATTTTCTACAGAATCGTATCTTAAATATTCAGATGTCTTCCCCATTGTTGTCAGCTATCTCGAACGACCTTTTCCACGAGGAAAACGTCAATCGCACGGAGAAAAAACGCGACCGGCTAGGTACAAGGGAGGAGAAAAGGAATTTGGTATTCGTAAGCGTGGATACGTACCTCGATGTACAGTGACGCGGTTCTCGAAAATAGGCTCAAGGCTTCCGCCGCGCGAACAGAAGGTTTCGTAGAAAGCAAGGTTTTCTAGAGAGGCTACGCCAGGTAGCCGGCCGCTTTCAGATTTATGCAACAGTAGGTAAAACTAGACCACATTTGTACGGGTCCGCGAGCCAAGATTGGCATAATGTCTCCAGTTTCTAGGTATACCGACGTCCGGAGTTATTTATTGCGCTGACCTTTTAGCCCGGTAGTTTCACCACACGTACACCGTGCTAGCCCCCCATAAAAGTTCCCTCGACTCTGGCTGAGTTGGCTCCACGGCTTGGCAGAGCCGAAGAGGCTCATCCACTTTTATTCCCATGATGGCTGCTTGTTTCCATTCGACGGTGAACTGCTTGCTTTTCGTACCGGTGTCGCTGAAAATTGAAAAACACCGACCAAAAGCCCTCCTCATACACCATTCTTCATGCGTCGCTGCGCCTACTAAGTTGAATCAGTTTCCTAGTCATCATATTTTAATGGGCAAACGAAGACGTAGGTAAGGATACATTTCTGTGCTTTGTTGTCACCATTAAGCTCACTGGGTTAATCTAACTCTGTACTTCTCATTTTCGAAGAAGAAAAAATTGAGAAACGAAAAACTTGAGAAAGATAGATCTTCATTCATTTTTAACACTTCGCCGTCCGAAGTGTTTGCTCTCTTTTATTTTAGAACTTACTTCAACATCATATAATTCAAATGTACTTCCATATGTAGATTCGCTAGCCTATGTAAAATAGTTGAGAATTACTGCTGCATACCATGGAATTGTGAAATTATTGATGAATGCATTGTAAATCTGTGGAATAAGTAATTGTTGGTGCAATAGTTAATGTCGTGTCTGGCTCGGCATAAGACCGGAAAGTGTTATTTCTGCTGCATTTATCGACCCTATTTGTTCAATATTTCCATTTCTTCGACGCCACCATGATTGCAGAACACGCCACAAGCTAATAGCATGTCATTGATGCATACAAGAATTTAAACAAGTCTTCATTCCTTTTATAAATCTTTTTATATTTTACAAATATAACAACATTTTCAGCACTGTTTCAAGCATATAACTGAACCAAGGATCGCAAATTCCAGTCACAACATACTTGCTCGAAGCGAGCCTCGTTAGGGCTTATAGAGCCCAAAAGGGTAAATGGTGCAATCGCAAAGCTGTCATCGCCCCAGCTCTGCACTTTCGGCACCATTGACTGAATTACTTTGATTTTATGGGTCGTTTTGAGATCCTTGTTCAGCAGTTGCACTAAAGGGGCAAGTTCAACTCAGGTAGATCCAGAATCCTTTCGATCGCAATAGTCGGTGCGCGCCACCTGCTCGAAACGCAAAGGGACGGTGGAAAAGGTTAGCCGGAAATTTTTCCGGTCGCTGCGAAGAATTGCAGGGGTAATTCCGGTGTAACGAGTTGGAAATTTATGACGGCAATAACGAAGTGATAATAGCCGGCCCCCTTCACTCGCTTTAGGTAAGAGAGCACAGGTTCCAGCGCCCTGCTGCATTTGCTCTTATTTCCTTCTCGTTCTCGAAATCTTGAGAAATGCAAGGTCGATCCTCGATATTGCTTTCGATCCTCTTTTGCATTAGCCTTCAGTTGTTCCGGTGACTTCGAGCCGGTTAGGTTCGACTTTCGAAATCGTCTCTTGTCGCGAAAAGTTCATTCATATCTGCAATCTTCCAAAGTTTGTGTCTCAAGGAATATTTATTCATCCAACGTAAGTGAAAATATGTTTCTTTGCTAGATATTTGAGAGCGAAGCGTAAGGAAATTTTAAGGTGAAAGAGAAGAGTTTAGTTTATATTTTGTAATTGTTTATTGATTAAATTTTGTTCGGAACCATCTCTCGGTCCAGCTCGGAAGCTGCACAAACCTCACGATTCGCCGATAAAAGGCCCGTGTGCGTACTTTGCTGCCAGTCAAAGGAAGAAACAGGATCGAGTGCATGAATCCGCTCACAGATGTCGGCACGATGACGTCTTTTCTCGGTTCATCGAACAATGCGTACCCCCGTGGCCCTGGAACAAGCGTATCGATCCTCTTCTGCTTGGTAATCCTCCATGCCAAAGACACGAACCCAGAATATCAATTTATACTGCCTCTCTCCATCATCCTGGGTCAACAGAAAATTTTCGATCATACGGTTACTACAAAACTTGTTAAAATGATTCCTCACCATCCTGTAAATTACGTACAAATCCTTCTATGCCTTGCAATTTTCCATAACAAATACGTAAACTTAAAAAAACAATATATATATATTTTTGTTTTATATCAATCTAGCAGCCAAAACAATTTTATAGACATTCGGTGCAAACAAATTTGTTGAGACAATTTCCCACCCTTCGTAATTTATGAACAGATTCTTGTCTGTCTTGCAATCTTCCATATCAAAGTTTATAAAATCAAATGTATATTTTCCCTTGTCGTTGTTCTTCAACTTCAATGAATTGTTAGGCATTTGCTGCCTAAAAGAAGATTTGTTCAGACAATTTCTCACCCCTTTCAATTTATGAACAGATTCGTAGTTTACAATCTTGCTGTCTAAATTTTATGCAGAAACCTATTAAATCAATTTACACTATCGTTTCTATTTTCTCATTGTTCTTTACTCAATTCTTGGACATCCAACAAGTTTTACTTTCCCAATACCAAGAGCCTCGATACAATGACTCACGCAATTAACAATTTACATCTTATTTTCTCTACAAGCACCTAGAGAATGGTCTCAGAATGGTTCCTCCATCGATGTTGAGCCGATGTTCGCATCGTTTGACCAGATCCACCACCAACTCTCAGTTTCATCGTCATCTATTAGTTCGCGCTCGATCCCATTACCCTTACTGGGCTACCAATCACGCCGGAGTTCATATCAATTTATCTGGCCATCCATTTCAGGCGGTGGCCGCCCGTTTCTTTTCCGACGTTGCAAAACACCAGCTCAGCTGAGCGAAGCGCCCGTGCGCGCGCGAGCGAGCGGACGCTATAAGCAGGCCACCCCATGAATAATGCATGGCTCAATTTTATAGATGCAGGTGCTCCCGGGGCATTTGCCCGGCGAAACCGCCGAGATTCCCTGGCACCTTTTGTGGGACATTCGCGTTACACCGGTTAGGAAATTCCGGCATAGTTCGCCGGGCCCGTGAAACACACACAGACCACGGCAAAGCGGCATTTCGAATGCTCATCGGTCGCAGTTTACTGCCGAACGTCACGAAAACCTATTTGCGAACGTGCATCGCTCCTAATGTCGAGGTGCTTAACGATGTTTCGCCGATCCGCCATTTGCGAATGGGATGGTGGCGCTAAATGGCCACTTGTCGGGTGCTGGAACACTTAACCATGAGTTTTATGGGTTCTGTAGCGATTCGGTTTGCAATCGATGTAATAATGTGTTTATTTATGGTGGAGGTACTTTTTTGAATTTATTTGGTAATTGTTTTGTAGCGTGCTTAAATGATGACTGTAGGCTTGAGTAATTAGGATTCTTAATTGTAAGAGGAATTAGTATTTTCACAAACATTAGATATGAAAGGAATTGGTTTAAATATTTTGTGAATCATTAGACACAAAACAAATTAGTTTAATTATTTTGTTAGACAGTTGACACAAAAAATATTAATTTAAGCATTTTGTCAGGTATTCGTCACGAAAAGAATTCATTGAAATATTTTGTCAGGCATTAAACACAAAAGGAATTTATTCAAATATTTTGTCAGACATTACACACAATTTCCTATAATGAAGATTCGTACTTTGTGTAGAATAAATATATTTCCAAGCTTATTCATAAAATGAACATATGTCCTATATCAATCGCTTTCCAAGGACAATTTACATTGAATAGACAAATTTTTGGAGCCATGCTCGACATGTCGCACTGTTCTCAGTGAATTTTATAAATTTTAAAAATCGTGAACATTATTGTTATCACCCTATACAATTCTAAATAATTCATTCATTTTTATTGAGCGTTCAAAATAAATTCTAATCTAAATACAAAATGTCGGAACAGCTTCGTAGCTTTACTTCCAAATTGCTTATTAAACTGATCAACCTTGGTCGGTCTATTCTAATTTATAATAATTTCCCGTTCCAATCAGAAACTCTGGAGACAATTAGCATAATTTAGAATGAATAACCAAAGCCATACTGACAGAATTTAGCATAAATCGAGACCTGCCATCTTCGGCGAGCAATCCACGCGAATCTCCCGCACATCTTCGCATGCAAAATTCACTTATTTCCATTGAACACAATCAGTTTCACCGCGAGCCGTGATTAATGTTTCCGGATACGGATCATGTCCCCGTGGAAAATAATTCAGCAGCCATAGGCAAGAACAGCTGGATCCGACTATGCGGATGTACCGCCACTAGATTCTCAATGTAATTGTGGCCTGTCATTGATATCTCTTGTACACGGTGCATCCGTCTGCATCGCTGCTTAACATACTCTTTTTTCCTTACCGATCCGACGAGCAGATAATGATAAAAAGTATCTCAGAAAAACGTGGCCAGCTGGTCTACGAGCCAATTAGTTTGACAGAGAACCAGCGTAAAAATTATATCTGCTGTTCGGACGGCGTTCGACCATTGGTAATTACAAAGTAAGATCGTAGAGGGAGGAGCGAGTGTTATCTGTGTTGGGTTATGTTTATTATCACGGGTGAAGATGTAATATTTTTGCGAGTCGGGACGCGTGAAACACCCTCGCGAAACGAAACCATGATGAGGTTGTATTTCTGTTGCGCCGACACCGTGACGCGGTTCTGGAATTCCAGCTGATCCTGAGGAAAAATTGAAGTGTGAAATCGGTTCTGATTCCATGAATTGCCCGGACGAAATTCCTTTTGAGACTCCTGATCCCGAAGAATCGTCGAAATCGCGACTGAAATTCAAAAGAGAGTTCCCTCTTTCTCGAAAGTGGAATTTCCTAGGTCTATTTAAAAGACAAATTTAGATAATTTATCTGTTGGGTAGTGGACATTTTTCACAAGTGTACAGTGCTCGAAAGTATGCTGGAAACCATTTACAACTTCATTTATCAAATTTTTAAATATATTCTTTGGTACAATCTTTTTAAACACATTGGTATCGATATTGCTCCTAAAAAAAGGATATAGGCTCAAATTAAATTATGAGATAACTAGTATATTCCTTAATAACTTATCTTTTAAAAATCGTTACAGTATAACGTTGTTTATCCGAACCTGTCGACGAATATGATTGCTTGGATTCAATTGAAGAATATTAACATTCAACAACGGCTTCGACAGAAACATTCACTTGCTTATTAGGCAGACAGTACTTATATCTGTAAATAATTATTTTTTAATTCAATGCTTATGATTGAAAGTGCATATGTCGAAACGTAGTTCGGATAACAGAGGTTCAGTAGTGTCTCCTTTCAGTTTTTAAAGCAATATAAGAGTAATATAAAATCTAACACATCGGAAATGGAGTACTTTTAAAAAATATACTCAAAAAGGTTGAAATCTTTACGGTGATTTTGGGAAAATTCGGTAGTATGGCAATGATCCTATGCATGATCATCTTGAAAGTATCTGTGGTCTTCGATCCGCAATTTCAGGCAGTAGGAAGAGCAGAGCCCATCGGGACAGGCGATGCTTTTAATGCGCAAGATAATTGCGATCCTCTTGCGCGAAAAGATTTATGATATCGTCCCGTTCTCTCTCTCCCTCTCTCTTTCTCTTTCATTCTTTCTCCGGGCCCTCTCGGCCGGTAAATAAGCATGCGCCGGTGCAGCCGGTGCATAGGTGTGAGGCTTCCGTTATCGCGTGTGCACGTGTACGTTTTCTTATGTAATCCCCGGTGCACCGACACGAGGAACAAGTGTGCGCACCGCTCTGCGAACCGGCGCGGCGAAAGAGTGCATTACCACTGAATTAATCGCGCGAATATCTACGTAAATGGCCAATAACCCGTGCACCTAATGAGGAATTAAAAGTGGCCCCTCCTCTTTGGCTTTATTCTTTTTTTCCGTTCTCTTTTAACTGTACCTCGATTAATTGGGCGAACGGATTTATGGACTGGATACCATAAGCTGGATGAACTCACTTGGATCCTGGACCACGTGGGCGTGTTTATTTGTCTGCGAGCACTCATTTTTTACACGTGTACTTCCGGGTTTTCAAATTTTAGGGGTGGAGTGGGTCCTCGGGTGATTGTTGGAGATGTTTGAGCATTTATTCTTTGCTAGTTACGTTTAATTATGCTGTTATGTTCTCTGAACGTGAGCGAGGGAATGAGCGAAGATTGAGGAATGGCCATTTTGAATGTCGAGAGGCCATAGAAAAATATTTTATGTGGCGATAGAACGAAAGAGGGGCACAACAATATCAAAGTATTATTTATTTTAGACACGTAAAGAAATAGTGGATTTTTACCAACGTAAAAGCGAATGAATTTAGAGGACGTATATTGTATTTTTATTTTAGAAAATATTTTCTTTTTTGATGTCCTCTTTTAACCATTTCGTTATCAGCCTCTTTCTTATTATTGTTTTATAAAAATTCTAAAATAGTGAGTCTTATCGACAAAATATTTCATAAAATGGTATGAGGTACCACTAGACCCTAATTTCTGCGAAATTCCTTGTGCATGTATTCCGGAATGCAGCCAAGATATCGCCGTGATGGCGTTCTGAAAGAAAATTCCTTCGCGCCATGTGGCAGGCGAACGATCTGAACTGCGTGCGCGAGTTGGCATGGATTAGGGTGCGGTTATGCTGGATGCACTATGAACATATCTGTTTTACAATCACACCTTCGTAAAATTACATTACTTCATATCTACGTATAATTACTTTTCCGTAGTATACAATATTTCTTCTATTACAATCGTGCTGATAGGAATTCTAGCATAATTTATACACATGAAAGACTTACTTCAACCAACTGTTTTATCAATTATGTAGACTAAAAATTCTAAAGATACTTCCATGAGAAACGAATGCAGAAAATTCATGATTCAAACACACATTACAATAAAAATTGTACGAGATCTAAATAAAATCAATTTTCCACTTTCATAAGGCAACGTACGCCAATCACTTTTAATGCTTGGAATGTTCAGTATTAAAAACGTACTGAAACGCATTGAAAGTTAGACGACCAGTCAGGTATGACATATGAATAGACTTCGGATCCTTATACAAAATAAAAATGATCTGGACAGGATCCACTTAACCCCTTGCACTATAATAACGAGTCAGACTCGTGGTAAGAATTTCGAACCAGATCTACTAAACATGTAAATTATTAATTGCCTTTGAAGCGAAATAAAATTTTTTTTGTTGCTGTCGATATATAGCCATTGAGGAATATACAAGCATATAATAAATTTAGATTTTCTTTTTGTTCTAAGAAATGATGGACGACAATCAAGTTCTACTCACTGTAACCGTAAAATAAATATGTATAGTGCAAGGGGTTAATGTTAGAAATTTCTCCGTTTCTTTAATAAGTGAATCGAAAGTAATATGTTGACACTCTTCAATTTTTTAAATCTTGAAATTGTAGCAGGTCAGTTTTGTCAGAAATGCATAAAATCCGCAGTCCACGTATGATTAAAAAACGCATGGAGCATAAGCGCACCTTTAGGCCCGAGAATTCCATCTGGAAATCCGTTCGGTCCTGGACTAGACTTCTTGAGATTGGTGTCCGTAACGATGGCGGTCTTGTGAGATATTCAAAAAGAGGATGGTGGCCCCTCAGGTTCAGGAAAGGAGGAGCGTCGAGGAAACGACGTGGGAGCGAACGAGAGATACCGAGAGAAACCGTGGTGGCGTGGGAGGGGAGAGAGAAAGGTCAGAAGAGAGGAGAAAGAGAGGAAAGAAAGAGAGGAGAAAAGAGAGGAAGTCGTGTGGCCGTGGTAGGCGGAGGGCGTAGGGACGGATGACGATGATGGATGGGTCCACGGAAATCCTATGTCCGTTTGCTTTTTGGGCCGCCGCCATCAACTCCTCGGACAACCATGGACGATACGGGAGGCGGCTACGGGATATGGGTCTCTCTCTGGCTAGCCTAGTATAAATTAAACCTCTGAAATTGGGGGAAACTCGGGTGAAAGCGAGAACACTCCCGGGACTTCGTTACGTGAACAGATTAGGCATTTCCGAAACCACAAAAAGCTAGGATCGCTGGGAAAGCATGAAATGTTGCAAGATCATGGGAACGATCTTGATCCTTGGTCTTTTGGTGCGAGACGTTTTAACTTCGGGACGTGTTTAACCTGAAATGTCCCATGAAATTTAATCTGAACACATTTTTTATCTCTTCTCTGGAATTTTTAAAATATTCCTAATTATACAGGCTCTGTTGGCATTTTTGTCCACGGTTTGCTAGAACAAACAATGATACTAAGCTGATTAATCTTCAACTGAACGCGTGAGTTTTTAGGAACATTTTCTATAGGGATAGATAGAAACAAGAATATTAATAAAACTGACATAGAATTTGTTCCAAATTGAACTTAATTGAACTATCCATGGTTTGTTGGATCAAACGCTATGGTACTTTATGAACTTTCGCTTAAGGAACAGATAGGAAACAGAATACTATTAAAAATGACTTAGAATTTGCTCCAAACTGACCTTAAATATTCATTCGTTTTTCTTAATGTTACCCTAACAGATGTAAATTTATTCAAAGTCATAGACACTAATACAAACGTTGTAAATGAAGTGGTTTTATAATTAGCACCTGTCTGTTTGATGTATAGTAACATTCTATGTATATGTATGGATAAAACACTAATGATAAAGAATATGTAGAGTATGGATTTTATGTATTTATGTCAAAATTGGGCATATGCAATTTAAAACAGAAGAACGATTAACAGAATTTAAAAATGTCAATAGATTATATTCAACTCTATTTCCAACTCTAAGTATGTGATTAGACTATGGATTTTATGCATTTATGTCAATATTGGGTATGTGAAATTTAAAACAGAAGAACGATTAAAAGAAATTTAAAAATATCTATACATTATATTCAACTTTATTTCCAACTCTAATTATGTGAGTAGATTATTATGCAACATTAAAATTGTCTGTATTAATTGCAAGATATATGAACTAGATAGACATTTTTTTCTTGTTTAAATTAAATTTAGTGAGCTGAAAATGATACAACAGCAATTTTTATGTCCTTAAATGTGCTTACTGTTTTGAATTTGATCAATTCATTTTTGTGAAAAATGCATACAATCCACATTCTAATTATATTGAACTCATACCATATCGTAACGTAATAAAACACAGTGAAGGAGCCTCTACTGGATAGGCCTTGTACTTCGACGTATTCGGATCAACGCAGTTATGAAGGTATCATCAGCGATATGAAATCTCTAACATCCCAATATTGAATCATCCCAATCGTCACTTCTCGAAGAAGACAGTAAAACTCACTCCAAGGTTAATTCACTCTCCCACCTCTTCATCACCATCAGGCGATAGCGCGTCGAGCATTCGCCAAGGCCATAATTTAAGGTGCTCGCGTTGTCCCCCGGTTTAATCAGCAATTGCAGGAGGGTTCGTCGAAGGGAGGAGCACAGGTGTAAATGAAAAGGGAGGACCGCGGACAAAGTAGGACATCGGATAAGCGGAGTGATATCCCCGGTACAAATGCATACGTCGCGCGGGGCCATTCTGGCCGCTCATTATCTCGGCGAGTTTCTAGCGGGTCCTCTCAGACTCTCAGACTCCTTGTCCGGCTGTCTGCTCGTTTGGTCTCCCCGGCAAAAAAAAAGAGGACACGCCGGAACGAGACGAGTGGAGAGAAGGAAGAAGAGACCTTCTATCAGATACTCTGCTTGCTCTCCTCCTTAGGGGCTCTTGTCTAACGTTCCCCTCTCTCTATGACTGTCTTGACGTTCTGCTTCTTCTTCGCCCTCCCTTCGCGTCTCTTGGCGGCGACTTCTGTTGAATTCCTTTTTCCGTCGTCCTCCACACTTCGGCCTAGGTGGCTCCTCCACGCTTAGGACACATCCACTTGGTCGTCTGCGCGCAAACTATACGGTTCCATGCAGCGACGAGAATAATCGTCAGCCAGCTGTTACGCGTTCTCTACGCGAACCGAACGAAAGACGAGGTTCCGATCGGTTCAACGACTCGGTTCCTCGCATTCTTCCGTGCGTCTAACCTGTGGCTGACGGTGACTCGCAGTTTCTGCCGATCATTGATGGCGGTTTAATTCGAGGAACTAATCTGGAGGAAGGTGAACGGCGACGCGGATTCTTCCGACGCTCTCTTTGAACACTGATGTCTTTGGTTGTTGCGGAAATGCGTTTGGCACTTCTGTCTCGAAGACATGGGTGAAATACGCAATTGGTTCAATCCTCTGATTGTGGGAGCCGAGTTTAGTTTGATGCACAGTATCAGAAACGTCGCTTAATTATTCAATTCTTACTTAGTGTTTGATTTAAATGTATAGCTGCTAGGTTAGGAATAGTAGAAAGACTAATAGATCTATGAGAAGTATTTTCAAAACTATGTTTACATAAATTGATGAATGAACAAGTGAATGATCCTAAGCATCGTCAATTGTACAGGTGTAAATGAGGTCTTTATGGAAGTCTTTAAACTCGTAAGTAGACGGCAGATTGTATGACAAAACTGATTAGATGAGGTACAAAACTGTGAACACATTTTAGGAATCTAAAAATCTTACTGTATTACTTTTAGGTCATTAAAATGAATGGAAAAAGAAATAAACTTGTATGTAGCTCCTATATCTTGCAACTAATGCAGACAATTTGTATTTTGCATACATCTAGTAATAAGTATTGTTGCGCGGGCGACCACGTAACTTAGGCAAACTCAATAAATAGACCAATATAATCGTAACAGTATGTAATGATAGTAAGTGGAATTGCTTTAAAGTTTTGGCAAACCTCCATTACCTCGCAATGTTTCTGGTATTGTACGGCAAAATTGATCTCTGCTTGCCAATTCAGTGAGAATGAACATTAAATAAATATGATAAGTCTTTGCACTTTTAATGCACACTTTGACTCAACATTTAGATACATAATATGGCAGAAATAATATATTTTTAACGTTTTGTAACTAGTCAATTCAAGAATCTACATTTGTTCTGGCTTAAAAAGTGATTCATACTAAAAAGCAATATCTTTGAAGGTTAACATGTAATGCACACTTTGATTGAACGTTTAAATATCTCACATCGCATATATAATACATTTTCAAAAATTTGTCGCTAGATCATTCAAGCATCTTCATTCGTACAGTCTTAAAAAATTGACTCACACTAAAAAGCAATATCTTCGAAGGATCATCAACTAAACTCTCCAGCTAAGATGATGAAGAGCCACCCAATGATGTAAAGATCAAAATCCCACAAATTTTGGGTCCAAAAAATTCAAACATCTCTTCCCACGTCTTCACAAAAATCGTTCACCCAAAAAGTGGCCAACCTGAAGTCCATATTTCCTGCGAGGCATTCCTCAACTAAATGGATTACCTTAATCCACCGGTCGGGCAATTTTTTCCGATCAAAGATTCAGGAAGTCCCCCAAGATCCAAGAGCGCGACCCTCTCGTTGCTGGTCCGCATAAACAACCGCCGAAATTCCTAAACGAAGGTTATCTTGTCTGCTCGTTCCGACTTGGTTCTTCTGACAAAAACCAGGGTTGTCCTCGTCGAGAAGAAAGTCTCACCGAAAGCAAACGTGACGCGAGTCAACCTAGAACGGAAGCAGAAAAAGCGAGACGGATAGCCAAGTCGAAAATATATGGCGGTTTGGATGGGGAATTGGAGGAAGTTTCGATCACGTGTTCGGAAATAAAAGGATGCCAATGGAGATGGTTCGACGTAGTTGGTATTCCGCGTTTTGTGTAGTCTTCTGGTTGGACGGTGTTGGAGTGCTCGGCAATTAGGTATATTAGCAGCTTCTCTCAATTTTAACCCGTTCCGCTCGAAGCTGTTTTAACTCCGACAGATTTTTTAACATTGAGTATTTCCATTGCACATAATATAGTTCCGTTTATGTATATAAAGTTTATTACTATTAATGCACCCGAAGCTGTTTTAAGTCAATCACATTTTTGGACATAGAGTGTTTCTGTTGCACATGATTTACTTCCTTCTATGCATATAAAGTTTATTACTATTACTCGTGCAGTACTTACATTTTTAGTAACTCCTAAGATGCAAGCATAGTATTGTAAAAATTGTTTTAAATAATAGTGTGGCAATTTTTAGTGGCGCCTCAGAGTAGGCCGAACGAGGGTTAACTATTTTTACTGTAGTGTCTTTTTAAATTGCTTAATTTTATCATCGAAATGGAAAGTTAAAATGTGTGAATTTGCAAATTTTTAGTTTTTTATGTGGGGGGATGGAGCACCCTTGACGTATAAAAGATTAAGGCTATCATGTAATTGCACATGCAGTTTTCATTCTTACTTTTTCAACGATTTACATATAAGTATTGATCAGCAAGCATTCTGCATCAGGGGTGGGAAGACCAATTGACATCTAGCGCAGTATATGTAGTAGACGTACTAACAAAAACATGCTATATTGTAGTGCATAGTATGTTTCAATTCCTGATGAAGTTATGTAGTAGCAATGTTTGCGAAACAATGGGAAAATAATTCTAAAAGGACAAGGCCTACACCTGAAAGACTCAGCGGCGAGATCTGAACGTATATTCTCAAGATCAATCTCTCGAGCAACCTTTATAAGGTTTTAGCTGTCGTTCGTTATTCTTAACAAATACTTTAAAAGGTCTTAACAAATACTTGTTTAATGTAACTCGATATGTGTCAGATCTGGGTTAAGTCTAGGTTATTTAGCAAAATGTGAAACAGCAAATAGTAGGTTAATTGTCAATCATAATGTACATTGTCTTCCCAGATTGATTTAAAACTTGTAGCGTAACAGTTAAAATTGAGGAAGGTCGCTAAGACTGCATAGTTCCTAGACTGCAGATGTTATGCATTTATGTAAAAATTAAATACGATGCTATGCAAAACAGTGATAAGATTAAAAGTATTGAAGAATATTGTTGCGAATTCCTCTAACGGCACTCCTCACGCGTTGCAGCATTTATAGAGGAACACTTTATTTACAATAATCTTTAATTGGTATACAATATACAGATGCAATGTGCAATATATCGTTTTATGTTGCGATCGGTTGTCGACTCTCTCGCTGTCAATTTGTCAATTGTCTCTTGACAACTACTCTCTTCTATTCTTTCTTTAAGGGTTGTTCACCGGATGGGCAGATTTTCGCGTTACAGCGACTTTAGATTGAACACGTCGCCGTAACAATATCAATATATTATCCTAAATCTATTAGAGTCGCTGAAGAAAGAAAGATACATATCTCGCTCCTGTGTCCTGGAACTAGCGCACAAAATGTTTATTTCTCCTAAAGCCCCACATTCGAATAATTTCCAAATGATCGTGCCTTTGTTGGTGACCGGTGAGCAGTGATGGCAGCCTAGCAGACCCATCTGAAACACCTGAATCCTCGAAATATCCATCGCAGACGTTCTCCGGGGCGGTTCACCGGATTCCTCGCGATTAATCTGAACCTCTGTCAGCAGCATCGGCCGGTCATATAATCCGACGGGTCTGTGTGGCCCGGAGGAGGTAGAGAGCCCGAAGAGGATGAGAGAATGAGAAGGAGGACGAGGAGGATGCAGAGAGAGTAGACCGATAAAATTAATGGGATATCTAGGGTATCTAATCGAAGAGCGTTTCAAGGCCTGGCCTTAAGGTGCCCACGTAAAGCTTAGCTTAATTGGGCAGCGAGTGGTGGCCGCGCCTTATTAGCGGGTTACAACATCCGGCTAGCTAGCTAGCCAGCCAGCTAGTTCGTCTGAAAAGAGTCCTGCGCGCGTGTATCCTGCGGCGGCTCTGAAAGGAGACCAAGCTCAGCTCACGAGGAGAAGCGGAGAAGCGGTGCAACTAGCCTATAATAAGCCAGTACGGTTGTGTACGTTCTGTTCTGTTCTGTTCTGTTCCGTTCCGTTCCTTCATGCTGCGCCAGTGAAGGCAGACCCATAAATCTCTCGGGCATACTCCAGGGGACATTTGATCCTTGCGTAACCCAACGCCGTTAATTTATTGCCCCGCGTTTAAAGTCACCTCCGTCCGCGAGAGAGCAACGCCGCCATCAGAACACGCCGGTTCAGCAGAAACCGAGAGGCTACCTACGGGCCCAGGATTTCTTGTTATCGACCTATTTAACACCCTAACCCATCCCTACAGTCGAAGATAATAACCTATATAATATTCGCTATCGTCGCAAGCGCGGAAATTCGAACAGTCTTCGATTGGTCAGGTTTACATGTCCATTTTGGGGGATTTTTATCTTATTTAGGTGGATAGGTACCATGTCTATCTCTATAATAATAGGTAATAAGCATACAGCGGATTTTTATGTAAAATAACAATTTCCTACCTGAATTACATCACACTTGAGTGAAATAAAAATTTATTTTCTCGCTTAATATGTTTCACAGGACAAAAATAATATAACAGTATTTTTAAATTCTTCTAATATTTTTAATGTTTTATATTACGCCTACTCATTTTGGTCATGAGTGTTCAAAATCCGTAGTTTAATTATCATACTTTTATAACAGAAAAGGATGTGTTAACACTAAACCTACAGAGCCTTAAAAGCAACTGACATATGTGGCCTTATAAAAATGACAAGATTAAATTTGTTTAGACTTTGTCCGGTTCGTATTAATAATATGTGCTCTACAAAATATATTTACTTAATCATTTGCCACGAAGCCATCTTTATAATTTCAATAATTGTGAAATCAGAAATCTGGAACCGGTCATTTGATGGTTTCGTTCAGTGGTAGGTGTACCGTTAAAGTAAAGATTGTCACATCAATATAGCGGCGTCTGAGATCGCAATTCTATGCTAAATTGCTAGTTAAATGCTACTTCAATATCATCCAGACATTTTTCGACTGGAAACACGAGGAATACTGAAAACCGTGAGTGGTCCTATTTTTTTTGACCAGGGGCTGTAAATCCCGCTCGACCCTTTGGCTAACCGGGCCAAGTAAGCCTAATAACGGGATTCATCAGTGGTACCAGCACTACCTAATCGCCACCGGCAACGTTGTCCCAGCTGTCCCAGTGTTCCGCTCGGTCCGATCAACGGGGAAAAAGAAAATCTCACACCCTCGTCTCTAGCACGGCGCGCCCGTGTTTCCCACGACGTGCTCGCACGATGAAAACGCCATGAAATTCTTCGTGCCGGCAAGGCTGTGCACCGCGGTGATTAATTTGCCGGAGATCACGCGCGCGGATAACGCTTTCGCACCGTCTCAAGGACTCTCTCGTTGCGAGCCTAGGATCGAAACTAATATTGTTACCTCGGCGCCTTCCTTTCGGAAAAAAGATCCAGTAATTCATTGCCGAGTCGAGTGAACTTTGCTCGAAACGCTCGATAGATGGAACTATACTTGTGCTCGCTGATAAGACGCTTTTCCGATTAATTGCCGCGTATCTTTGAAATTGGTCGCCGATTATGCAGTTTATCGAATAACGACTTACCGAATTGATGCCTAAATCTAGCATAAACAAAACCTTCTCCTGAACAATAATTGTAAATGAAATTTTTAGATTGTGTTACCGAGCATTAATTGTTTGTCCACTGTAGGGCATGGAGATGCCGTTGACGAATTTCCTTTGGAATAAAGATTTCATTCATCGATTCATTCAGATTAATCTTAATCAAATGTATGTCTTTAAAAGGTCTCTACATCCTTATCTGTGACGTTTTATTATAAATAAACGGTGGACATCTTTTTACAAAATAAAAAATTTTCTGCATCAATATCAAGAGACAGAAGTCAGACATTTCTTTCTTTCTTTAATAATCTTAATAAATTGGGTAGACTAGATAGATGCTATTTTTAAATCCTTTTATTCTTTCTTCTGTTTTACAATAAATAGCACCTGCTCATTTTTATCATGCACGCATAAAATGGACCTTCTCAACGTCCAATTGCTGCAACCACAATTTAAACAGAAGCCTAACACCTCAAGGAGTATTCCAACCTAAAGACAATTTGTTAAATATCCTATTAAGTATCCTACAGTTTATTACTGTACAGTTAATACTTTCTTCGTAAGTGTCAGATTAAGCACGCAGTATACTAAGAGCCCATTTTCCGCGCACATGCCAATTACATTCGCAACAAGCTCTTCCACCTAGAAAAATCGAATTGTTCAAAGTCTAATCCGCTCTTCTCTGAATGAAGTCGATGGGGAGCGTTGTATATTCATCCGGAGAGGATATTGCCAATATCGGCAACCCAGTTATTAGGGTAATAGTCGCTCTCCAAGCAAGTTATGCTTCCAGGGTGTCTGCTCGTCGTTTTATCAGGTCGGATTCCGTGTCAGGAAAATTGATCGAGCCCGTTTGATCCGCGGAATTTGGAGCAGTTTCGTAGTTCGACCATGTTCCCGTCGAGGCGGCCTAACGAGCTTATGGTCTAAAACCGTCGCGTATTCTTCCGATATTATCTCCGTTCTCCGTAGGACAAACGAAGTTTAATAGGAAGCGGTCCGAGTACCGGGAATCAGTCAACGACCGCTTTTAACTCTGCGGTGGCATGAGACGTGTTTGTTGCTTTGCCACTTTGACCACAGTTGACTTAGGCCAATTACTTGGACTGTTCACGGTTCTTCTAGCCCCGGGTAATACGGGTACACGTAAATCCTTCGTTTGTCGGTCCCTGGCAATTAGGTAATAAGCCTGTTATCGATAAAGAGGCGTGAACTAATCGGCGCGCGGGCCTGGTTCTCGAGCGTGACTCCCAATCGTTTCATTATTCCGTGAACGCTTTGACGATCTTCTGGGTCAGAATGTAGACCATCGGCCAGAGACCACCTTCATTAGCCGTCTGACGAATGAACATTAATAAGTCGCGCGGACGACGACGACGACAACGACAACGCTAGAACATCAGCCGCCACCGCCATCAGCCGCGCGAAAAACTGTCGTCAGGTCTCTTTGATGAAACTCTGCCGGTGTCTATGTTTATCCCGGGAGTCCTTTGATTGGCTGACTAGAACTCCAACTTCGCGGGAAACCTGGCCCGGATCTATTTCGGGCCGGATTGATCGCGGTGTGTTACTCAAATTGACGCGCACTTAGTGAACGATCAATATTATCGGGAGCTTCGGGGAGCTTCCGAGATGCGTACAGATTACCGCGATTATTTATTTCGATGCACTGTATACTAGTCGACGATGCTTGTTGAGGACTATTCTGCAGTGTGGAATCAATAGAAAATGGTCGCGCATGAGAACACCTGACACTGTTAAAAAAATTTGCTGAAATACACATTTTGAGAAAATCTCATCATACCTCACTCTATTGGTCTAAAAAAATATCGATTTGCATAATCACTCTGGAAGCCACAGACGCGTTACACTAGGCCAAAGCATTATCCTAGTTCAAAGCATCAGTTTAGTCCAAGATATCATCCCAGTTTAAAGTATCAGTCTTGTTCGAGGCAGCAGCCTAGTACAAAGCATTGTGCTAGTGCAAGATATCGTCTTAGTTCAAAGCATCGTCCTAGTCCAAGGTATCAGGCTAGTCCAAGAGCATCATGCTCGTCCAAAGCATCAGCCAAGTCTAAAAGCATCATCCTAACTGAAAAGCATCAACTTCATCCAAAGCATCAGCATAGTCCAAGGCATCTGGCTAGTCTAAGAGCATCCTGCTTGTCCAAAGCATCAGGCTAGTCCAAGAGCATGATGCTCGTCCAAAGCATCAACCTAGTCTAAAAGCATAATCCTAACCGAAAAGCATGAACTTCGTCCAAAGCATCAACTTCGTCCAAAGCATCAGCATAGTCCAAAAGCATCAGGCTAGTCAGAGCATCGTGCTTGTCCAAAGGATCAGCCTAGTCTAAAAGCATCATCTTCATCCAAAACATGAGCCTAGGTGAAAGTATCATCCTAGTCCAAAGCATCGTGCTCGTCCAAAACATCCGGCAAATCTAAAAGCATCATCCTAGTGTAATTCGGCGCAACAGGTCGGAGGGAGCTAGAACAAAACGGTTAAAAGTTAAAAGTAAGCAGGCTAGAGATTGGTATGTTGTTAATTTGAGACCGTAGCCTCAGGGAGGGTACAAGAGAGCATCTTCCCAGCGTGGTTCTCTCTCGGATCTCTCGGTCCAGTCTTGAAGGGACGGGAGAGAACCCTCCGAGAAACGGTCTCTCTCTTCTCTCTCCTTGGAGGAGAGGAGATTCGCCATCCGTCTTCATCGGCCGACAGCGCGACGGGCGGCGTTTGCCTCGAATGCTCACCAAGGAGTTTTCTTCTTCTTCTTCTTCTTCTTCTTCATCTCCTCCTCTCCATGCATCCTTCTTCTTTTTTCCCTCCCTCGTACCTCGAATATTCTCGTTTTGCCCTCTTGCGCTCGTGTGGCAACAGCCAGCCTAACCCTTTGAGATTATGCCTGCGCGAGACAGTATGCAGGCTCGCACCGATGCAGGCTACCTCGAAGACCTGTCCTAGCTTGTTCTCTCTCTCTGTTGCTCTCCGTCTCTCTTTCCTTCTGTATATGCACACGGGTTCTCCATTTCCTTTGCTCCCTTCGCGTGCACAATTAATATTCTTGTTCGGGATTCGTGTACCGCCACACCGAGTGCAGATCATGTCACGGATATCTGTAAGGTATATATCATACGCGGAACTGCGCCCACGAAAACGGCCAGGTTTGTCTTCAAGGCAGTTTTGTCTTTGCGTGGTAAAACTTGCAATGTTTAGATGCAGGTTGCTGTGTAATAGGCGTTCGTTAAATGAGTTGTTCGAAGCGATTAATTACCTTTTGAGATTCTTTGTGTTTTATTGCTATTAGTACTTGATTTATGCGAGTACATGTTTAATTTGAAATTTTCATCGATGATTAGGTAAAAATTAAATCTGCCAATTTTCTCGAATTCTAATTGATTCCGCTAATGTATCTCAAATCAGGAACGCACGAGTTCATATGCGGTGTCAAGGAAAATGATTGTCAAGACACGTGCGATTGATCGCAGAGGTTGGCGCGAGTTGATGCATTAAGATACTCGGTTGAAGGTTCACGAATGGTACAAGAGAACTCCATTTATGCAAACGAAACTTTCCTCGACGTTATCGGTAGTAGTGTCAGCCACTTCTGTTATGGCAATGACGCTTGCTGCCTCGTGGTCAGACATACCACTTCATGTTGCTCTTTGGAATTCTTTATCTCTTGCGTTTTCATTAGTTGATCAATTCTCTCAGCTGTCTTAGAACTCTGTTAGAATCTATGATAAATTATGCAGTTTTTGATTTTTGTTCTCCTAAAATGATGTTTTTAGAGGAATGTGGTTGAAATTTGCCAATTTGACAAGTACTTTGCTCAAACAGAAAATTTAAATCGTTGATTTGGCATACAACCTGTGGTTGTACAGTGTTGCTCAAGTTTTCCAGCTAGTCTGTGCGCATTCAGCTGTAGCTGCAGTTGCATCGTTATCAAGAGAGTCGAACTTATAAATCGTGCTCGTTTATCCGAGCAGACAGACCCGAGGATCAAGGTTACGCTGCCCCATTCATCCTCTTTAAGTATTCCACTAGATCGTTGAACTGGTAACAATAAACGTGCTAGGGATGTTTCTATCTAAGTGCACTATGCAACGCAGAATAAAATTGAATATATGTATGTCCAATTTGAAATCTCAATAGTAGTCACCCGTTTGAATGATTTAGACTCTGCTCCCCGAGGAAACTATAATAACGAAACAGTAACAAATTTCTTAGCAATATGTTACTCTAAGATGATGGTCCACATTGAAATTTCAATGCTAGCCATCAGTTTCAATAATCTAGAGCCTGGTACCATAATAAACTATAACATAGAATTAATCACAAAGTTTTGGTCAAAATGTTGATCCAAGACGATGGTCCACCTTGAAACCTCATTGCTTGTCATCCGTCTGAACGATTTGTATCCCAAGAAGCTATGACACAAAGACACAAATATTTAGTAAGATATTACTCTAAGATGATGGTCCACCTTGAAATCTCAATAGTAATCACTCGATTGGACAATTTAGACTTTGGTAGCTTAAGAATGTATAACATAGACAGATCCACAAACTAGAAAGAAACAATTCAGAGTCGCCTAACAATCGCAATTGATTTGATGTTCCAGAGAGGAAACGAGGCCGGCAAACGTACACCCGATACCAAACCCTGGAGCTGGAGAAGGAGTTCCACTTCAACCGCTACCTGACGAGGCGGCGTCGAATTGAGATCGCACACGCGCTGTGTTTGACGGAACGACAAATCAAAATCTGGTTCCAAAACAGACGGATGAAGTGGAAGAAGGAGAACAAGACGAAGGGCGAGCCGGGTTCCGGCGACGGTGACACGGAGATCTCGCCGCAGACGTCGCCGCAGGGTTGAGAGTGTCCCGAGGAGTGGAACTTCCAAAGAGGTCTCATCTCTCTCAGGGTCATTAATACCTTGTTTCCAGCACTACCTCCTACCCAACCACCCCTCGCGCCACACCCCGCCAGCCCTGCAACCCCCCCCCCCCCGACAACCTCCAAATACGACTACGTACTCCTCCTGAAGAAGAAGAAGAAGAAGAAGAAGAAGGAGAAGGAGAAGATAAAGCCAACCCCCCAGCGCCCACACCCATCCACACACACACATATACACAACCCCCCTGAAAACAGCAATGACGCTTATTTTGTCGTGTTAATCACAAGTTGCTCGTACCAAAAATGGAGAATAGAGACGAAGGGAAATATAGAGACGAACGTGTGTAGCCGACTGACAGCGTGGATATGATAGTGAGCACGTGGAACAGGTCGATGACAAAGGGACGAAGATAGCCAGAGATATATATATATATATATATATATATATATATATATATATATATATATATATATAGCGAATGAGGGAAAGAGGAAGCGGAATACGAGATAAGGCGAGGACACAAGGGAATACGAAATGGAAAACGGGACACACGAACGAGTCGGATGAAGATTTATAGGGACACGCGATCTTATAATAATCGTAATGTAGCGGAACGCCGTGGGAAAGAACGGATCGGAAGCAAATGAAGGAAGGAAAAAAAAAGTAAAAAAGAGAAACTGGATCACATGCTAATCAGAACCGCGTTAACCTCTATTACATTTAACCGAATGTAATTGTAACTAAAGCCTATATAATTAACGATAGGGATAAACAAGGAATGCCGGAGAGATAAAAAACGAATATACGTACTTGAAAAAGTCGCGACGCCGCTCGTGGGAATTGCGAACGATCTAATTGTAAGTAGAAGTGCGAATGCGAAAATCGTGGATACGTGTACAGTGATATATGTATACATACAAATATATATATAGAAATATATATATGTATATGAGCGTATATATACACGATATATACGGAAACGACGCGCCACGCTGATTTGAGACGGATGAATGGGATAAGAAAAACAGAGATAGAGAGAATGTGCGTCAGTGTGTCTGTGTGTGTATGTATGTATGTGTCTGCGTGTTGATATGATTGAGCACGAGTCTGTGGAGATACCGCGCGAATATACCTTAGTAAAAGCGTTTTATTATTTATTCTCTTACGTCATACACGCGTAGAGTCGTAGAGCGGTTAGGCGAAATAGCGCAGAGCGAGAGAGAGAGAAAGAGAGAGAAAAATAGAGAAAGAGAGAGAGAAAGAGGAGACCGTCGTGTCTCTGTTTAGCGAGTAGGTGAGAAAAAACGGTTTAGTGTTCTTGTATAGTGGAGGATCGTTTAGATAGATATTTTCTCGACCGAAAATACCGCGGTGGCTCAGCGAGGGTATCCAGGTAATCGCGAACGTGCCAAGTGTGATCACCGGATGTGTTTTCTCCAGAGGATCTCGAGAGGAAACACTTTTGAAGAACGTGGAAACCAATCCCGGTAAACATCCGCGCACACGAATAGATCAGCAAGTTGAAACAAAACGGAGAACGGTGGTACCAGTGAAATAGGGAGAGAGAGAGGGGGGGACGGAGCTAAAGTGTCAGTGTGCTTGCAATTGGTTCAATTCCAGTGATTTTCGGTGATCAAATCTCTTTGCGGAATCGATCCGCGACGATGAAAGAGTGGAAACGGTGGTTTGAAAGAGCGGAGGCCTCCGGCGGAGCAGAATCGGGTGGATTTTTGACAGTTCTTCGTCAGTGGCGTCGACAAGGTCAGTTAAAAAATTATCTATGGCATCGTACATTAATTTTCCGTGATTGCACCCTTTTTGGTTTTTCTTTGAATCGTTCTGTATCGTCGGTTACTGTTTGAAGAACGTGTCAGAGACTCGATTTGTCCGTTATTTATTTCTAGAAAAGATTACGGCGATTCTGTCATTATTTCATTTAGCGAGCTTGCGTAATCTACTTAGAAAAGAGTGATTTCAACAGTCAAATACTTTATTTCAATTAATATCTATCTACACTTTTAGTGGGGTCGAAATTGCATTCAAATATTCAATCTTACGCGCCAAAGCTCGCCATCTTGACACCTGCTATCAACCCTGGTACTTTTGTTTCTTCTGCATAGTTAATTTTGTGACTGTTGAAGGCGCCTTTTTGCTTACAGAGGCGCCGAAATTTGCATACCGATTTCCTGTAAATAACCGCAAAAAAGAGGCGATCCCCGATGCGGAATACCAAGACTCGGCCGATTTTCGCGAGCTTTTTCGAATAAACTGGTCGGCGCAAAATTTACCGCTGCTCCGCGCGACACGAGGCCAAGTTACCAAGTGATGTAATTCGTAGCGTATTTTTGGAATAGGATGCTTTCGGCATGAAACCGCTTGGCACCTTAATAGCGGCTCTAGAGCGCAAAGCCGCCGACAGAAAACTCTATTCCGCCGCGAAATGATTCAGAGTTTACTTTACCCTCTCCGAGTGACCGACATGTTAGCGTACATCGCGAGATACGGTTGTCAAATCGTTGGAAACGTCCAGGCTAAAAGAAAATCGATTTCGTCGTTCGCGTTGCACCGACGAGTATTCTCTTCGCCAGCCCTGTTGCTCTGACTGGGATGATGTTCATTCATTCATTCGTTCGTCTATTCATTCATTCGTCCGCACGTTCATTCATAGGTAAAATCGCAAGGACAACAATTTAGTTGTTGTTTGGAGACGAGCGCAACTGATTCAACAGGTTAGAGGAGACGGCTCTACCCTTTGATCTAGCAATTATTCTATTCATCTATACATTCTCCCATTCATCTAGCTTTATTGAGGTGCTTACACTTGCTATAGTGATTTGAGCCAGCTACTATCTTTATTCTAAGGGTAGCTACCCCTCAAAAGTAAAAAAAAGCAATTTCACTGTGGTTACCAACACTTGAAGCTGCATTTTATAAAAGTTTAGGTACGGCCCATTCATCAGTGTATTAAAATTGAATAGTCCGTTACCCTACTTATATAGGTAGCTACCCTGAAGAATAAAGTAAAAGCAATGTCATTCCTTTTACTCACACTTGAAGTGACATTTACACCTTGTTAGCTATAATTCATTCATCAGTGTGCTACAAATGTTATGGACAGGTTCACACACTTGTACTAACCATTCAAGTCAGTTGCTACACTAAGTCTAAGGGTAGCTATCCTCAAAAATGAATTATAAACAGTTCTACTTTGTTAATTCACACTTGAGGTCACATTTGACTGCAAACAAAGACATCATGAGTATGATCGAAATATCATAGACAATTGTCCTAGCTAAATGATCACCTAAAATGATCTACAAGTTATGCATTTGTTTGCAGCTAGTTTTCTGTGCCCTTGAGGGTACTCTAGCGCCACTGTCGCGATTGTGAATTGTTTAAAAATTGATGATCAGCTGGGACACTTCAAGTAAAAATTAAAGAAAGAGCAACAGGGCCTGTCGTGTTATAATAGCAACCCCTAGTCACAATTTTCACGTCCATTTCTAGATTCTGTCCGGATGCGGAGCGTCCGCGTAGCGCGTTAAGCGTGCCAAGCAGTACCGAACCAACAACAATCGTCGGTCCGATAACAACTATTAATTATCGATGCCCGGCACCGGGCACGCGTGGCCGATACGTCGGAGAACTCCGCCGCGGCGAAGAATTCTTGTGCTGTGTTTGTAAACCTAGATCGATATTAATTTAGTTTCTACCTTGTATACACGCAATCTACGATTACACGTAATAAACGATAATTAATGAATACGTAAGATAATTGTATAAACGAGGAGAGGAGGGTATTTAAAGAGAGCGAGAGAGAGAGAGAGAGAGAGAGAGAGAGAGAGAGAGAAATTTGGGAAAAAAGGCGAAAAAGAGGGGGCGAACACGAGCCATTTGAGGGAAACCTGGGCGATCTTGTGGATCTCGTAACGCGTGCGAATTTCGAATTTTCGAAAAGAGAACGTCGCGAGAATAGACGAAATGTTTCTCGGGGTCTTCTTTTCGGATTCGCTTGACTCGCGAAAGTGAAAATGGAGAACGATCACGGGGGAAAACGGGAGATATATGGAACTAATATACGTAATACATGGTCCAGCTCGCGCACGCGCATCGATTGAGCACCGGCCGGCCTTTCTTTCTCGAGAGATTTATTTATGTATAACTTTTTGTCCTTGAGGAGCAACGAACTGTGAAAAACGGAAGATCTTCGTCGACGATCGCTCGCTGTCCCTCGCGAACGGCCGATCTTCTCTGTTTCTTTTTTCGCAAACATGGCGGGGAGGGAAGAAGAGAGGAAAGGGAACACCACCGAAACGTACGTTTATCCGGCGAAAGGGGTCGCGATCCTAAATTGCCCGGGCAAATTGGCGTCAATTAAGCTCGATCGCCGCCGACGGGCTTAGTATCGGTTTCTTGGTTACGGGTTTTCGTAAAAGTTTTCAGGAAAGAGAAACACCGGCGATAAATAATGAATAAAACCCCCGCCGAGACACTGCCGCGTAATTGCACGGACCCGTTGATTATCCTTCGTGTCTCGATTGCCGCAAAACATCCGCTATTTTAATTGTACACGCCCGAATGTGGGGGAGGGTTGAACGAATCAGCTGCGTCTTCGATACTTCATTTTTTAGACTTGCATCTTTTTTAACTGCCATTGTTTCGTATTTGGAAGTTGCTGAAAATGGAGACGGGTTTAGTGTTTTAATTGCTTCATTGTTCTTCGGTCGGTTTTTGTTAAAACAAATAATTGTCTGCTTAAATTGACCGTTTAGGGAAAACGTGTACCAAGCGATGCTGTGCAAAAAGTGGTTCGAAAAGAGATCCATAAAATGCGTTTATTTATTCATCTTTACATATTCATTGTACCACTCACCATATGTGGATCATGAGTTAACTGTGAGTTTTATATATTTATGGCAAAAATAAGCGCTGGAGACAGAAAACCACATAGAATACTTATTTAATTATTCTATTTATCTCTGGTCTGCTGAAATGTTGCATACAAGACATACATTTCAATTGAAATCCATAACTGTCTAGTATTTTTATTTTGCATAAAAATCTGCTTTAGAGCCATGACGTGAAATAAAAAATTTTAAAAGCATTCAGAATAAAAAACAATTAACCTGGAATCCATTTGGACACAACTACTATGACATTAAAAGATTTTTCTAAAGAAAATTATTCAGTATTGTTCCCAAACAATAATTGTGTAATGAAGTAAAAGGTAAAACGTTTTGAATCTAGTGGAACGATATAACAAGCTTTTCCAAATTCCAAAATCGGTCACCATTGACCTCCAAAAAATTCTATTTCCTTTTTCATGTCTGGGTTAGACATTTTGAATCTAGTGAAATATCGGAAGATTTCCAAAAATAATTCTTTATCACTACTCCCAAAAAGTTTGTCATAGTTTGATGTCGTGCTAACATGTTGAGGTACCGAACCCGTCAATCAAAAGCTCACGAACAAGAAAAGACGCGTCGCAAGTCGAGTATCTTTCCGATCAGCAAACCCGCCTGAGGTCAGCTGGCTTGTCGGTGGCTATCGATTACGATTTATAACCCCCGCGATGAATCGATTAACCTCACACGATTCGTGGCGGATTTTTGCGCGTCCCGCGGTAGGTAAGTGAGACATGTGTTAATTCTGGGTACATTAATCAGCGATACGATCTATGTAGGCCAGGTAATGACCGGCATTGAAGCGTTAGGGCGCGGCGCGTTCGAGACAAAGGAAGTATTTATTGCCCGGTTGCGTCACTGTATCAACCGTGTTACGACACAGTGTTGAACCGAGAGCGCAGGCAAAATTTCACGCACAAATGCCTGTCTGACAAACCGTTTTCTGCGACTTCTCGCGACCGATCCGGTCGTCGGCATTAATCCTGGTCGTTTCAGTATGATCGCCAAAGGTGTCGGATCGATCGTTCAGTCTTAATTCGAACGGCGATCGGCATTTCTAGCGAAAATGAAAAAAAATCGTATCTCTGCCGCGTTATCTATCACGATACGAAAAAATCGGCAACCGGGCGCGCGAACCGTTATCGGCGAATTTATCACCGGCGTCTCTCTTTCTAGCGATCGTTCGCGACACTTGGAAACACCGGGCGTAATAAAATCGAATTGTGCAATAATAGCTCGCGTTACTCAATATCTCTGCTTTAAGTTGCAAAACCAGCCGGAAGGCAGATTTCCGTGGATAAGGAAAAAGAAAGGAGATCGACGCGTCGCGATCGGGGATAGCGATCGTCGAGCGATCGTCGTGAACAACCAGGCTAGCTTAAAGTGAAAATTTTTGTATCCATTGGATAGCGAACTACTACTTATATATGTATAGAGAAAAAAGTGAAAAAAGAAACGCGACTACTAGAGGTGGCGGGGGTGGCATCCCCGTCGACCGGGATGTGTAAAATGCAAATTATATATTTTATCTTTACTCTTATATAGTCGCGTAAAAATTAACGGATATACGTAATTTAATCAAAATCGGAAGCGAGTGCCGTGATTGTACCGTAGGGTTAAAGCGCGATGGCAAAGAGGATTAAAAACGCCGGTCGAAAGGGGGCACGAAGAGAGAGAGAGAGAGAGAGAGAGAGAGAAAGAGAGAGAGAGAAAGAGAGGGAGAGAAAGTGAATACATTAAAACCAGAGATAATAGGCGGCAACGGTGTGTGCACGTACGAAGTGAGTCACTAAGCTAGCGCTTAAACGATAAGGTTCACGTCTAAAGCCTAAGTCTTAAGATGATAATTAAATAGAATTAAGGAAACGGGCATGTCGGTTGCAGCGAGCGGGGGCGGTGGTCCTAGGAAAAACAATATAAGAAACAATGATGTCGACCGATCCTTTTACCGAATCCGTGGGGTTTGCGATCGTGTACATAGAATCGATGTGTTTATCCGGGGAGCTCGCAGACTCCACAGATATAATAAGAGATTCCGAGGCAAAGCTGATCCAAAACGCTTGACAAGCAGCTTTCGGCCACTTACATTCGCGTAGCTCCGCGTAATATTTATTGACGCCGTGTTGCGCGCAACAGGCGTACCCTTTCCCCTTCTGTTTTCATTACATTGTCCAATAAATGTTTTTTACAACCGCAAACCGTGCTTTTCTGGCTCCGGAAACCCCAGGGAGAGAGAGTGTTTGACCGAGTGATCCTGCCGCAGAGCCTGTACACGATGGACTTCACAAATGTATTGCTTCATTCTTTTTCAAATTAAGTATACAATGCATTTAAAATAATTCTGTTTGTATTAGAATCATCGTGCAAGGGCCTCTTTTCGTTTTAACCCTCATACGTTGTGCTGGATAAAGATTCAACCATTTTATGTTCGACGATAGTGAAAGACGTTTGATAAATTGCTGTTTGTGTCGTAAGATTCACACATTTTAACTGACTGCCTTTTCATTGCTTTTTTAATTGACTGCCTTTTCATTGATTTTTTAATTGACTGCCTTTTCATTGCTTTCTTAATTGACTGCCATGTTGCTCGTTCAAGGATGATGGAATTATTTGTCCAGATCTAGGTATTGAATTGTACCAAAGTTGCTAGAGAATTGAAAAATGCAAGAAGATTGAGAGAATGTCTACTCAGTAATATACATCTTAGCTTTTCAATTTTGACTTCATTCAATGGATTACTCTTTGATCTTGTGGAACCGTTAGGGTACATAGCTAAGTTGGCATTCAAACTATTTTTGTGAAACACAATTTTGTGATTTGAAGTCTACAGCAATAGTGGCTGACGTATTATCGTAACATCTCGCGTACAGCCATCTCCGATGAACGTATTAGGGTTGAACCAATTGCAGTCCTCTAACGAGGGCCATTTCAGTTTTTATTCTAACCCGTAACCGATGTCGTACAATTTTTGTAACACGAGTGTTGTGGAACCTCCGAGACTCACTCAAAATAATTCGACATTGTTTCAACCCCTTGTCCTACCCGCTAACGGACTTCTCGAACTTGCGCAAAATGTATGCGTCTTATGACATGTATATGTCGGCGCAACAAAAGGAATTGTGAAATAATAAACACGTTTGGGCACAACTAATACTTTTAAGATCTTTGTGTTAGTGTTGTTTACGTTTGTCACGAATGAAGTACCACGAGCCAGGCTCGCGTTGTTCATGTTTGGTCCGAACGAAGTACCACGAGCCAGGTTCGTATTGTTTACGTTTGGTCCGAACGAAGTACAACGAGCCAGGCTCGCGTTGTTTACGTTTGGTCCGAACAAAGTACCACGAGTCAGGCTCGTCCTTATTGTTTTTGGCCCAAATTTCTTACCACGAGTCTCACTCGTTCTTGTAGGCCAAGGGGTTAAACTTGTTTCGAATATAAATTGGCATTCAGAGTGTCTTTGTTACGCGTTTGGTAGCTAAAGGCAATCTAAATGACGATAGGAGGAATCAAGTCCATGGGACTGCCCCGTTGGTTACGGATTGTCACTACGAAGGCGTTTCGTTTTTTTTTCTGAAGGGCGTTTAGTAGAGCGTTTTCATTTGGCTATAGGCAAATAACAAGCCTCGTCCTCGCAAGCTCACGCGCCGAAGAGTTCCTGACTGCCTGTCGCTCTCCGGACAGGAGTCGTTAGATTTCGTATAACATTCTAGGATACCTGTGTATCTACCTAAATACGTAACGAAAACGGGAATGGCATGCACATCGCCATTCCACGGAAGGCAGCGCAAGATCCGTCACTCCGTGTGACGTAACATGAACGTGTTCATCATCCCGAGCAACTCAACTAACCGTCTTTTTTACGATGCAAATGTAAAAAACGAGGGAAAACATGGTTCGAGAAAAGAACAGAAAGATGTCACATCGTCTTCATAACGAGAAAGAGAGAGAGAGAGATAAAGAGTGAGAGAGATTGTTTGCTACATTCTATAAGATCACGCGTACCGCATTCTTCCTGACGTTCCACACCAAAAATACCGAAACCTGCGGATGTTCGTGCGGATCCACGATCTTGGTCGCCTATTTATAAAAACAGAACGAGGAAAATCGAATTCTATTCCGTTCACGGTAACATATTTATTTGACTGGCAGCAGAACGCAGGAACATCCGTAGCATAGTGATATTTGTCGTTCAGCGTTTTCTATCGGTTTTAATTTCCACCGAGAGAGAGATTGAGAGAGAGAGAGAGAGAGAGAGAGAGAGAGAGAGAGAGAAAGAGAGAGAGAGAGAGAGAGAGAGAGAGAGAGAGAAAGAAAGAGTGAGAGAGAAAAAGAGAGAGAGAAGTTTTCGTCTAGCGTCGTACACGAGATCTCGATTTCAAATTTTCGTCCGATTCTCCAGAAGTTGTACAACCGCGATGCATTTTGTAAATACAGACAAGTAGAGAGAGAAACAAAACGGTAGCGTGTAATCGCTTTTCCCTGCCCGACTCGCGCAGTTCAGAGGTCGTCATTGTTATGGAGGAAAGTCGTCTTTTTGCAATTCGATTTCAACGGGTTCCGCTCTGTGTGAAGACTGGATAGACCCCCGGCAATACACGTGGGCGAGAACGATACACCACATGATTCTGAAATAAAAAAGAAAATAAAGCCTTAAACGGCTAATCAGAGAAACCAATTTCTTCATGGGATCGTCGTTTCGAGAGATTCGAGTCGTTACAAGTCGTCAAACCTTTTTACTTTTAGAAATTACCTCGCGGGTCAACAATAGTACTTATTCGGGAGTCTCTTCTGATTTTTTGGCTCGTTGACTGTTCCAAGGAATTTTCTTGAGGAGGGTCAAGGGCTGTAGAGTAACGTATAGTGGTTACGCTCTTGTAAATAATTCCATTTGAATCGAATGGCGGGCGCAGGCATTTCCTTTTTTCTTTCTTATCGGCGGGGCAGTGTGAAAGGCGACGTCTGACGTCGCGGCGTCGAATCGCGAAACGCGACCACTGTATACGATACCGCGTAGGTAAAGTAGGTACCTGTTTAATAGACTAAAAGAATTACAAAGTAACGGTAGCAGAGGACTAATTAATTAACTATTTATTGATACGGTACTGTAACGATATACGAGCATCGTCGACGGTCGTCGACGAGCCGGGACTGACCCCCTCGCGCGCAGCTGTCGCGGAGGACATAGTGTAAAAGGATGACAATATTGTTAAGAGCCGCGATGTTGGCGTTATCTATTACTGTTATGATCGCTCCTGTGTGCTGCATTTCACGATTTTTTAATCCATTATTTTCAAACCATTTTTCCCAAGCTTTTTACTTAAATTTTGTACCTACGGGTTCCGCATAGTTATTGGATCTTTTCTTGATCATTATAGTGGTCAGTTCAATCTTAATTGCCATGAAAAATATTAGAAATTGTCAGGACTATATACAGGCAGTTACAAATGTTTAAATATGTTTGATAGGTTTGATAGGTTTAATATAGTTGAGAGAAAATGGCAAAGCTTTATGGTCCTTTTATGGACGTTCATACTGAACGATTTATAAGATAGATGCGTTATTTTCAACTCACGAAAATCATGTAGAAAAGAAATCGATCTCTATGTGACCTCAGTACCTTGCAGTTAATGCAGACAATTTTTATTTTGCTTAACGCATCGCAGTTTACTTATTATTGATACTTTATATCCTTTAAATATGTAGTTTTTAGTAGATGGACATGGACTTCTGTAACTTTAATGTGTATGCATAAAGTAATCACATTGAACTACTATAACTTCCACCCCTCAAACTTTGAACCCACCCTTGAAGCTCAAAAAAATTTAATTATCGACAGTAGATTTTTATTTGGAAGCCGGGTAGATCCAATTATCTATGAAGAAGGCTTACGTCTTTGGAAAAATGAGAAATGGCCCCAAGCCGCGTAAACAGCAAAAGTATTAGTGCCCCAAAGATATCGAAGCGAACAGTGTTTCGCTGTAGCAGCGTCACGATTTGTCAGACAGCAGTTAGAGCGGTGTAACCGGGATCCCGAAGATTAATTTCTTTTTTTTTTCTTCTCTCACACCCCCAACAACTTCCATATCGGCCGCACACTCGAGTCATCGCACAGTGTTTTATAAACACATTGCCCCGACCGAATCCGGTGGAACCATCTATGTATGTACATGTTATATTATACAGAAGCGAGAGCTACGCACACCGACAACCGCGTCTATCCATACACTTATACACTAAACGTGTACACACTTGCGTAAATGCATCGGTGTACGCCCAGAGACACACGAGAAGACCTGGTACAACGCCACATTCAAAACGTTCGAAACGGTTAGGCGATGCGAAAGAAAAAATGAGAGAAAAAAAGTTGAAACATTAGATAGGGGTGTGTGCCTACTGGCCGAAAAAAATGTGTAGGCTGCGCCACTTTACCGAGATATAAGAGGAAAAGATATAAATAAATATAATGATATAAATAAATGAATCTATATATATATATAAATATAAATATAAATTATATATATATTTAAATATAAATATGAATATAAATATAAATATAAATATGAATATAAATATAAATATAAATATAAATAAGAATATGAATATGAATATGAATATGAATATGAATATGAATATGAATATGAATATGAATATGAATATGAATATGAATATGAATATGAATATGAATATGAATATGAATATGAATATGAATATGAATATGAATATGAATATGAATATGAATATGAATATGAATATGAATATGAATATGAATATGAATATGAATATGAATATGAATATGAATATGAATATGAATATGAATATGAATATGAATATGAATATGAATATGAATATGAATATGAATATGAATATGAATATGAATATGAATATGAATATGAATATGAATATGAATATGAATATGAATATGAATATGAATATGAATATGAATATGAATATGAATATGAATATGAATATGAATATGAATATGAATATGAATATGAATATGAATATGAATATGAATATGAATATGAATATGAATATGAATATGAATATGAATATGAATATGAATATGAATATGAATATGAATATGAATATGAATATGAATATGAATATGAATATGAATATGAATATGAATATGAATATGAATATGAATATGAATATGAATATGAATATGAATATGAATATGAATATGAATATGAATATGAATATGAATATGAATATGAATATGAATATGAATATGAATATGAATATGAATATGAATATGAATATGAATATGAATATGAATATGAATATGAATATGAATATGAATATGAATATGAATATGAATATGAATATGAATATGAATATGAATATGAATATGAATATGAATATGAATATGAATATGAATATGAATATGAATATGAATATGAATATGAATATGAATATGAATATGAATATGAATATGAATATGAATATGAATATGAATATGAATATGAATATGAATATGAATATGAATATGAATATGAATATGAATATGAATATGAATATGAATATGAATATGAATATGAATATGAATATGAATATGAATATGAATATGAATATGAATATGAATATGAATATGAATATGAATATGAATATGAATATGAATATGAATATGAATATGAATATGAATATGAATATGAATATGAATATGAATATGAATATGAATATGAATATGAATATGAATATGAATATGAATATGAATATGAATATGAATATGAATATGAATATGAATATGAATATGAATATGAATATGAATATGAATATGAATATGAATATGAATATGAATATGAATATGAATATGAATATGAATATGAATATGAATATGAATATGAATATGAATATGAATATGAATATGAATATGAATATGAATATGAATATGAATATGAATATGAATATGAATATGAATATGAATATGAATATGAATATGAATATGAATATGAATATGAATATGAATATGAATATGAATATGAATATGAATATGAATATGAATATGAATATGAATATGAATATGAATATGAATATGAATATGAATATGAATATGAATATGAATATGAATATGAATATGAATATGAATATGAATATGAATATGAATATGAATATGAATATGAATATGAATATGAATATGAATATGAATATGAATATGAATATGAATATGAATATGAATATGAATATGAATATGAATATGAATATGAATATGAATATGAATATGAATATGAATATGAATATAAATATGAATATAAATATAAATATAAATATAAATATGAATATAAATATAGATATAAATATAAATATAAATATAAATATAAATATAATAGTATTACGAATTATGATAAACGTATATAATTATTTTGTAGTGTCCCGCATTATGTAAACTAAATGTACACATGAAAGAGCGCGAAAGAGAGCATGAGAGTGGGAGAGAAAGAGAGAAAGAGAGAATGCGTGCGAAACAAAAAATGAGAGCGATGTTGATGATGACGACGACGACGACCATGATGATGATGATGATGATTGTGGGTGATGGTGACGACGATTACGATAATAACGTTACGATTGCAATGACGAACGATATGCCACGCGAATGAGCTATGTATTATGAATAATAAAACGACGACGACTATGACGACGACGACGACGATGGGAAACGATAATAGTATTATACGCTATCATGTCGACAAGTCTAAACCGTATTGTATTATATTATATAAGAGTCTGTCCATATTAATAATAATTATATTAATTATAATAGCTGTGTTTGAAAACGAGAAATAAATTGTGGTTGAATATGAAAACTATCGTCGCACACGTCAACTAACGAAACACAACCGAATATACATACATATATGCACTATCTCCTCTTCAACTTTTGTTCATGCTCGAGCCAAACTTTATCGATTCGGGGCTAGAGCCACGGGGGATACATTCTCGAACCGGTCGAGTTCCGTCGACCTCGATTCTCGAGATTGATCGAGCCTGTGCTGCTTCTTCTCCTTCAATTTTAATTAATTCTAAGTGATTTTCTGTCGCTACACGCGGTCACAAAATTTTCTATTCACGTACCGACGTCTGCGAGCTCGATTCTATAGAAGTTTCAAAATGGAGAACTCCTGATGGCTCAGATCTGTTCAACATATAATTTTACACATTTAATTCTGCTGTGTTTTTTGGGGGCTTCATCATCCCCCTCAGATATTTATTTCTGTTCAATAGTACTATAATTGTGCAATTATTTTTTACCAACTCGTGTCTCTTTTTGGATAAACAGATTGTTTGGAAATGAACAAGATCTTTTTTAACACTTACAACAATTTTAAAAAGGCTCTCCATTTTAGATTTGAAAAATGTAGTAATGCAACGTTTATATTTAGTATTTATTTAATTGGTAAATCAATTAATCGAAATAAAAATGTATAAAGTACCTAAGAGGAACATCAGTACCAACGTCCCAAGAACTCTTCTAAAAATCGAACAAAAAATTATTGGGACCCAGAAAGTTATTTTCTGCATTTCCGATTGATAGTGTCGAGCTCGCAATCGTTTGCACGTGTTGCTCCAAATTCGACGTGCACACGAATCATCGTCGTGACGTCGAAATCTATAGGAGATCCAGGAAAGCGTTTCACGGTCGAGCGAAAATATTCGCCGGCTGGGTTACGCCACTGAGACCCTTCGGAAAGGTTGCCGGGTAACCCGAAGGTTGCATTTATACGAATTGTGGCGGAAGGAACCATTGTATAATCCAAGATGGCCTCCACCTCGGAGTGGATTATTATTGGCTAATACGAGGCAAGAGGCTCCGCCTTGGCTCACGGCTCGTGACGGGATGATTTATTGGGATTTCTGTCTGTTCGCCCCTGCGCTGCAACGAACATACCGTGTGCTAGCCTAGCTTCTAGGCGGCCGGTATGCCTGGAACACTACGATATTGGATTTCGACGGTTCGCCAAACTGCAGCTGCAACGGTTTCTTCTCCGAGGTGGCCGGGACACGCGGGATACGTCTCCATTCCGACTGGAATTCCTGTTTACCTGACCCAATTTCCATTCTCAGCTGTCCCAGATTATGCTCCTTGCTGTAGAAATTGTCACCGAGCGCCTGGAAATTATTCTTCCACTCTCACGACCATCGAGAGCATCATTTCTTTCCTATAAGAATTGTAACCCTCTTTGTACAGCGCGGTGCAATTTTGAATGTAATTGTTCTTCGGATTTTTCAAGACTTGTTTCAACTTCGTAATATTTTATTGGTCCACCTTCTGTTCATGAATAAGGAACTTCTTTATTTGCAGTCTCGTAGTCTCTTCTCTTCCAGTTATGTTACATATATGCTTTTCGGAAGCTTTTCATGTTGTATACTTTTTCATTCGGGCTAGAAAAATTGTGTTACAGAGGGTCAGAATATAATAGAACACGATTTACACATTGACCAATGTATTTGTAGGACAATCTTCTAAGATCATCTTAGCTGTCTCTCACACCATAATTTGCAAGAATCTTTACGTTACAAAAATTTGTTCTATTTAAGAAATTACTAAAGATTGTAGTGTGGCGTGAGTAAATGAATGTTGTTTCTAGTCTAATACTGAATAGAAAGAACTTTCTTGGCTTCAATGGTATATTTTGGTGTCAACTTGCTTAAAGTAGCTTGCTAAAAGCAAAGGGTTAAACTCTCTACAAGATGTTATGCAGAACGATGGTAGCTCAGACGATCTTCAAGATGAGGTTCATTGTTTGTTCATCCGACTCGAATCACAATTAAAGAAACGAACTGGGTGAAGATCAATATTGCGCATCGACAGAGATGTCTGTTGGATCAATTGACGCGGTCTCCGAGGGCTATTCACGGCCAAGGACGGTCTGCTGGTAGAATTGAACGTATTAATTCCTAAATAGACAACGCTCTCTGCGAAACTGCTGCACAATAGAATCTGAGCCTCTCATCTAATCCGTCCCATCAGCAACTAACACGCAAACCTTAACAAACGACCAGGGTTATCACCAAGGTAAGTATATCCAATACCAAAAATTTCTTCATCAATTATCCATCGGACCCAATTTTTCTGCTATCATCGAACGGAGGACTCGAGTGAGTATCAGCAACGCAAGGTCCAGGGCAACGAAACGCTCGCTGACCTTTGCCAATTCCAATGTTGCAGGTGCATCCAGGTTGCTGAGGTGACCGACAAGGAGCAACATGGTTAATGGAGAAAGGAGAGAGAGACGATGGGGAAGGAAGAGACGGTTGGAGCAGAGAGCCTGGCAAGATAGAGGGGCTCGGTGGGAGGATGGCGGTCAGAATTTATGGCCGCTTTATCACTTTACCGGCCTTGCCGCGTCTCCGTGAGGAGGGCAGGATCTCACGATGAACTTTGGCACTCGACTCCGCTGCACTCGACGAACGGTGAGCCCTCTAACTTTCTTGTTTACTCGCGTTTCGCCGGGGAGAGATTACGCGTACACCTGTTTCCTGCTTCTCCCTTTTTCCCCGTCTTCGATCCTACAAACCGGGAATTAGGTTATGATCATTACGCTCGTTCGGGGCTTTTGTATCTGAAGAAGCAAGCCCTAAACTGTCTGACTAGGATGCTCGATAAGAAACCATTGCCTTTAAATAATTAATACGAGAGAAATTAGAGCATGATTTTACTCGAGACAATTTATTGTATCAACACCTCTATACGAACATGATTAATCCTAGCACTTGAAAGAACAACTTCAACAATAAAGTACTCGAAAAGAGATCTTTGCTTCTAGATAATTGTTTCAAGAGAAGTTGTTGGATTTTATTACTGGAAACAATTTATTGTTTCAATACCTTCGTAAGAACACGATTAATCCTTGCGCTTGAAGGAGCCACCTTCTCGACAGTCTGATTAGAATGCTCTAAAAGGAATCATTGCTTTTAACTAGCAGTTTCAAGAGAAATTGTTGGATTTTATTACTGGAAACAATTTATTGTATCAATACCTTCGTAAGAACACGATTAATCCTTGCGCTTCAAGGAGCCACCTTCTCGACAGCCTGATTAGAATGCTCTAAAAGAAATCATTGCTTTCAACTAGCAGTTGCAAGAGAAATTAGTGCATGATTTTACTCAAGACACTTTATGAAGAACATGATAAATTGAACTCATAAGAAAATGATTTGTCCTTGCACTTGAAGGAACAACTCGTAGACAGTCTGATTAGAATACAGTAAAAAGAACCATAGCTTTGAATCAATAGTTTCAAGACAAGCCATTATATAAATTCGCTAGATGTCCGCACACACACACACACACATCAACGACAATGTCCCGTTAGAACAGACTCCAGGATTCCAAAGTTCTAGAGGTGCTCCAGAGTGCTCAGGCTTCGTTCTACTGGTCCAGGATCTCCACCAGCCCATAGAATCCTCAAATCCTTCATCCCGCGAAGAATCCTGATCTCCTAGAAAATTCAGACGCTTAGCGTCGCGCACGGCTGCATAACGCATAAAGTAACCCCCATTAGCAGACCATAAATCCAATCCCTGCGGCACCGTTGTTACGTATGAGCGTCGTTAGTGTTAATAGAGTGTTAATTGCTCCTATACCGCTCTCGAATCTGTTCAGGTGACGGAACCGGTGGTGGTGGCAGAAGACGCGAGACAGGCGAGCCAAGAGAAAGAGAGAGAGAGAGATACTGAGTCATAGAGTATAGAGGATTCCCGGTTGCGTGTCGTCCAGCTACTACTAACGCCGTTCTTCTGCTATTTTGCATAGGGAATACATCAATTTTCGGAGCTTCCAACCTCTCTCTCTCTCTCTCTCTCTCTCTCTCTCTCTCTCTCTCTCACTCTCTCTCTCTGTGAATCACTGTCTCTGTCTATGCTAACCACCCTCGCAGGGCTCATCCCCAAACGGAACTTCCGGCACGCACAACCTCCCCCCACCAGCTGCGTCGGACCGGTTCGCGAAACCGTAATTCGCATCGAAGATAATTGATATCGCGGCCGACCGCTTCCCTCTCGATGATCGCGGCCCGCTTCCGTGACGTCCTGTCCCCCGCGATCATCGGCCGGGATTTACTGCGCTCGAACGGGCCTGCGCCATGATCGAGACAATTGTCACGGATTCGCGGTTGTTCGACGCCCAGGAACCAACACGTTTCGCTCTGATACGCGCCCTTCGAGCGATTCCCAGCTCCTCTAACACTCTAATCCGCTTAGACTTAGGCACGATAGCCTTGGTGACGATGATCCAGGTCTTGGATCCCTTAGGAACCTGCGGAAACGATCAAAGGAGGCACTTTGATGTTTGTATCCTGCAGCTAGTTTGATTAGGACTTGTGTTGACCCTTGTAGAACTCACATTTTGAGGAAATATATCGTTGGTTAAAAAGTTTATGAAATATCCCCTTAAAGTAAAGAAAAGCTGAATGCAGTTTTTGACACGCCCAATAGGTGCATCAAAGATTCTAGGATTATACACTTCACCCATATCTGCATCATGTTGTAAAGAAATACATTTTATAATGCTCTACAATGCTTGTGTGAAAGAAATCAAACATTTCATTTAGAAGAGCGTGAGATCTAAGGGAAGAAAAGGGGTGAGTTTTCAATCTGAGGAATCTGTGATGATTAATTTGAAAGGGACTGGAGATGATGGCTTCTTGAATCCATCAGAAGGTTTATCTGCCTACACTATTAGCAAATTAATGTTTGCATATTATCTATAATATTTTAAAAAATTGTTAAATCACGTTCATTAACCCCTTGCTTCACGACATCGAAGAGAATCTATTAAATATCGATCTTACTAAAGTCTTATGAGTTGAAATAAAATTGTATATTTTTAATTTCATGTAGCAAGTTTTCCAGATCATCGGAAGATTAATCTACCTAGATGATTACCCAATTAATGTTTGTGTAATACGTAAAACATTTTAAATCAACCTCTATCTCCATGATATCGACTCTTGATAAAGACCTCAAACTTCTCTGAATACAATGCCCTAACGAATAAATCCATACAGACAATTTCAACCAGCCTCAAAAGCTTATCCTCTCTATGATTAATATCAACCCCTAAATTCGCAAATATTCGTCTAACAATCATGTAAACTTGCTGCCCTTATCGCAGACATAAATTACAAAATAACCTTTGAATTTCGCTCCACCAATTTACCAGGAAAATTCAAGCAGACGTCCAACGTCAGAAACACAATGTTCACGCTTAGGGTAGACGAAGTAGATCGTGTGGAGGGTGTCCCCGGCGTCAGAATATTCAAAGTCGAAGCTCAAACTGTTGGAGAACGGTTGCAGGCCCGGTCCGGATCATTCGGTGGCTTGGTGTAGGAGCTAGAATACATAACGTAGGACGGCACATAAATCAATAATATCGCCGCCCCCTCTCCTTCGTTTCCTCCCCCGGGACAGCCACCCCCGCAACCCTCAACCAACCCCCTCGACACACCACGTCTCTCCTCGTGCAAACGCGACGCCGGCGTCTCTCTCGCAATCAATGTTCGCGTCTAAAGCGTCACAAACAATATATGACCTCCGGCGCTCGTCGATTAATATGTCCTGTCGCGTGCGCGCAAAAGTATTTCCACGACTTAATTAATGAATCAATCGGAGCACCGGTACCAACGAACGCCCAGAGAATTATTCGACGATTGTACGCACGATAAGATCGCACCGACGCGACGCCGCCGCGGTCGCGATCGATACATCAAAATTATTGGAAAACCCTTTGTGCCGGGCTTGGTACCGTCTGCGATTGGTCATTGTCACTGTCTTGTATCTTGTTGTACACAGTTGGCCGAAAAGGTCTCGCAACTCTAGGGTTGGTGCTAGCGATTAATTTTGTCTGGTATTGTGTTCGAGTTAGCATAAGGATTTTGCAGGGATCGTGTGATGCATTTTGCTGGCTCTTTTTATTATCAACGTAGTACACTATTATCGCATTATTGTGATATTATCTACACGATGCGAATACTGGTAAATGTCAGGAACTATAGAGACATTGATAGGTACTCCGATTTTTTTTAAATGAGTTGATTAGTAACTTAGAAATACCTACAAAATTGGCAATAATTCTCTTTGGAGCTACTGTAGGCCTTTTGTATCATACTTAAAATTTTCCTTGCAATTTTTGTTGGTGGCTGATACCACTGTGTTATTATTTATTCAAAGCGAGTACTAGGCAGTGTCAAAAATAGTGGAGACATTAATAAGTATATCCTAAATGCCTAAAAGCAGTGATTTTCAGCAGTAAAGTGACAATATAGCTTCTTATCTCTAGTACAGATTTGTTCTTTAAGATTTTACATTTTTTTTATCTTCTTTTGCGATTGAGATATTTGAATATTTTACTAAAATTTATTACTGAAGCATGCAATTCAGAATAATTGTTTCATTTCACAAATCTGTAAATATGAATAGTGCATAAAAATCCTCAGTAGTAGGTACAATTTACGACAGTGAGAAAATTAAAATAATTGAAGTACATCAATGCACTATTTCACACTTGTTAAAATGATCTTAGAAAACGAAATCTGTGTATGTATGTCTCCCACCTGTCAAGTCTCCCACCACTGTTAACACACTTAATTATCTACAGACACGACAGTCCAGTCCATTGACAGTGTCTCCAGACAGTTCAGTCCTTTAAACGTTTAAACTTTAACTGCCGAACAATCATCCTCCCAAAAGTCCCGCAATACTCAACAACGTCCAACTTCTTCGACTCTTTTCCATTTTACAAATTCCAATGATCTTCAGTTTTCGCGACAGTGCTATGACTAGACCGCGGATGTTTATGCATAATAAAAATTGTTTGCATCGATTACAATAAGCAGGAGCCAGGTATAAATGTCATCATTTTAATAATCTGGGACCTATACATTGTTGCTCTTAAATTCTTTCAATCTATCTGCAACTTCAAATTGCAGCTACTCGGTTTTGCCATAAATGCATAAAATCCGCAGTTTGGTGACCTAAATTAATTTTTAAAGATCCTCAAAGAATTCCGTCGCCCATGTACGACGACGGGACAGTCAACGCGTTAACGAACAAATCCTCCATAAATATTCTCGCACACCCAAGAACGTTGCGCCCGGTCATCTTCGCATCAAGGCCCGACTCGTCACCCGAAACTCCTAGCAAAGCGAACTCGCAGCGTGCACTGGGCCGTCTATTAACGCTTCGGTGGTGAAGTTAGGGTAGAAACTTCCTCCGGTTTCTGCGGAGTTCCGGCGCTGTACGTGTCGTCGATACGGAAAGGCTAAATGCAAAACCTTGTAAGGGGAGATGGTCTCGAGTTCCGACAGGCCAACAAAACATCCTCGCAATTAGCCGTATATTCCGATGACACCGGTGTGCAGTATCCCCCGAGGGGCTTTAGAGGGGCGGGTGTGTTAAAGGGGTGAGAGAGTCGAGCCTCCTGGCACGCCCGCTAATTTTCGTATCCGTAGCTTTCAACCCCCGTGTCCGCCTTGACCGATTCGACGTTTGACCGGCGCAAAGTAAAGAATCAAACGAACCGGTTAAATAATAGAAACTTTCCCCGGATTTATGTTCCGACGAATTGAGCTCGCAGATTGAGCGGATCGCTAGGTGTAGGGGTGCTGGTGGAAGAGAGGGAGTGGAGAGGAAGGGGTTGCTGGGAAATTCGTCGGACGAAATTGAAAAGTGGCCGAGAGATATGCCCCCGAACGCATATCGGTAGGCAGATGGATGAGGAGAACGGGGTTGAACAGGGGATTGAAACGGACAATCGGACGTGAAAAAATATTCCGACCGAAGCCCGATCGACTGAAAAGTGCTTACCGATCCGGACGAAAACGTGTTTTTTTCGCGAGCTCTTTCTGTGTTTTCACGCCGTTCGCCGCTTCTAAGGGAGAAGTTATTGCAATGAATTATGCCGGGGACACGCCAGCTAGCTTTGTTGATTTTTGCGCGAAACTTCACGGGAATCCACGCGATTGACGATGCAGGACAGCGTCTGTCGCTCATGGGGGTCGAATACGTTCGACTTAGCGAGATGTAATCTCTTCTCACCTGTCGATAGATTTTTTTGTGTACCGTCGATTCAGCGCGCTATACAGTTTACGCTGAGGATTTGCTGTACCGTGTCGTTGTCAGAATTGAGTGTTTGGTTGCGATGCACCGGGCGGTTTAAATTGTCGCGAGAGCCACCAATCTGTTGAGTAATAAACGTTTCATTTGTTCCAGGTGGCAGAGACTGGGATGAGTTTGATGGAGATGGTAATGGATTATGCTGTTTCCGATCGTGATTCGGATGGGGATTATTGTTTGATGTAGGGAGAGTTTTTGGTGGTTTTTAACTGAAGAAACTTTTTTGAAAGCGGAGCCTCAGTCAACTTTTGACTGGTTTGTGAAATCTGCCAGAAGTGATGGATCCTGTCACATTTTGTATAGATTATGGGGTATAACGCGAAGGTGGCAGGCAACGTATGAGTCACTCTATTCGCGGGCATCTACTAAAGTTCTACCATTTTATATTTCCGTGCCGTTTATTTACCTGGGACACTGTCATTTTCGCTGCTAAATTTCGGGAATTCTAATCAACTTTCGGTAATTCAATTTTGGGCTGCATGTTGGGCCGAGATTAACACTGGCTTCAATCGGAATTTTTATTAACACATTTTTGAACTTGATTCATTGATATTAAGACCGATCATTTCATTGGATACAGCATAAACAATTGATAATCGAAATTGGTTGCAAGAAAATTGAAGTTTAAAGGAATCGTGTTTAAGTCTTGTTCAAAACGGACCCGGAGGACCGCTATGCTCGAAGATTAATGTCTAAATGACGTAATACAATTACCATTCATGTAATTTCACTATTTGCAACGATCTGGAATTGCAGATGTTTTAATAAATTCAACTATAATATGGTGAAATAGACTGAAATGGTTGAGAAAAGCTGCATGACAGTCGACGAGTGATTAGAAACAGTTGAAAACGATTCTCGAGTATCGTCATGCGAGGATTAATACCTAAAATAACCGTACGGTCATTTAATAACCATTAGCAATTATCCTGAGCGTGAAGTTCTTTAATAAATTCCATTAGTATTCAACAAATCAGCTTAAACAGATTCAAGCTAGCTACACAACGGTTGAAGAGCGATTGGACACATCTTAGAACGATCATGATGTCCCACCAACCAGGAATTCACATCTAAAATCATTGTGCAATCATCTAATCACCGCAAGAAGCGTCCTGAACATGTAGTTCTATACTCAAAGACAATTATTACTTGGCAAGATGGGTTAAAAGGATCCAAACAAACAACATGGTACTCGAAGAAGGATCAAACACAGCTTCGAATGATCTTAAAGTCTCGCCAACCAAGAATTAATGTCTAAACCATCGTATGATTATCTAATTACCATTATCAGCAACCTGGATCTGCAAGTCACGAATGAATGTAATTATCCTGCGATCAGAGCACAAAAAAGGATTCAGTCAAACAACGTGGAAGTCGAAGAAGTATTAGATACTGTTTAAAATGATCTTGAAGCCCCACCACTTGAGGATTCACAACCTAAAACCACTGTACAATCATCTAATTACCATTATCAACAACCTGGATCTGGAGTTCGCGAATAAGTTTAATTATTTGACAAAACCGTCAAAAACGATTGAAACGAACTGAATGTTAGCTGAAGAGTGATTAGACACAGTTTAGAACGATCTCAAAGTCCCACCATCACAGTATAATCATCTAATTACCATTATCAACAACCTGGATCTGCAGTTCACGAATGAACCCAATTATTACCCGATCAGGCCACGAAAAGAATTCGAACAAGCAACGTGATAGGCGATGATTAGATGGAAGTTAGAGCGATGATCTAGCGGAGCCGGGCACGTGGTCCAGCGGAAGTCGATCGAGGATCGCGAGGGTACTGTCGGACCCGTTCGAAATTGGCGCCGTTTTGGTGGTGGCTGGCAGCCATTAGGTTGCCCCCGTGACATTCGAGGGAGAGGATGATGGTTCCATCGAGTAGGTAGTGCCTAGACGGGGCTCCACCCAGCACTTAGTTCACGTCGTGACTGTGGCCCGGGGCACGGCCGTTTCCAGGGTACAGTCACGCCCCTGCCGTGCCAGTACTGTACTCCGATTCGCTGGCCCATATCTCATCTGGTCCATCGCATTAGCCTAATCTGCCAACTACGAGAGGAATAGAGGGACGTGAAAAAACATCCGGGAACACAAAAAAACAGGAGCAAAAAGAAAAAACGCGGCCATCAATGGCTACCCCCGCCGACGCGAGATCGCTTGGCGAGGTGCTGCCACCTTCGCGGACGAATCGTGAACGCTGCCGATCGATGTTTCATTTTTTTTTACACCCTTTCCCTCTCCCTCTTTCTCTTGCCCTCTCTCTATCTTTTTAACAGAACGTTACCTGGAACATTTTCCGCGTGCAAGTCCCGCTTCGATTCCTTGATATTCGGGGGAATATCCTTTGATCCGCGACGTGGACACCATCCGCGATTTGATGACTACATCCCCGATTTTTCATTGTTATCAGACGGCCCCCCGAGTCATCGGAACGATGGCCGCGCCACGAGTAGAATCTGGAAAACGCGGATTCCTCCAGGTAATTCCTTTTCGAGACCTATTTCATTGTGAATTGGATCGTTTGGAATTGTTTGATCTCAATTTTAGAGTATTTATACAATTTGTTAGTTGATGTCAATTTTACTTTAGGTTTTTAGGACTTTAACGATAATTCGATCTTAAGTCTGTTCGATTGTGTATTGGATCGTTTAGCTCAGTTTGTTCTCAGTTTTGGAGTATGTATTTATCGTTCGAACATTTATGTTAATTTTACTTCGTCGGTTTTGGAGTTGTTCTTTGGTTTTTGGCTTGTAGCATGGCTTTTTCAACTTTGGTTGATGTAATATAATATTTATCAGATTTCTTGATAAAGGCTTGTATGATTTTCTTGGTGTATACATCCCCAAATTAAAGGCTTGTATGATTTTCTTGGTGTATACATTCCCAAATTAGATAAACAAACATCCCCAGCAAAGTTATCGAACGTTTTTATCCTATTTTCGCAATTGGCACACGCAAATCGACAAAAAATGCACATCTTTTCGCACGATAATCAACAATATCCCGACCACAAAATGTCTTCAACAGAATTTCAATAACCACCTAGTATTCATACTACCGAATAAATAAAACACCGTGACCATGTTACAGCTTGATCGGCCACAAACTGCGTCATTGTTCCGCCGTTCGGCGATCGCATTAAAACTATACAATGATCGTCGATCGTTTCGGTGAATCCGGTTTGAAAAAGTTTTGACATCGCAATCGAGCAATAAACTTTTTATAGAGCACCGTAGGAACACGGTCTCCGTGCGGTCTGCGAGTCAGTTTGCGTTTCACGTCGGACGAGGAAGCAGCGTGCCGTGACGTCTCCTCCTTGGACCTTTCCAAACATCCTCATCGAAACATCCTCTCCGAAATCGGTGAGTACGTTCTGCATGCGATTTCTTGTTCGTTGTTCTGATCGCATCCGCGGACACCGATCGACTCCGACTTCGAGTGCTGCGGATCGAGCTAGCGACGGGGAAACGAGGATTCGAAAAACTATGGTCGAATTGGTCGCTTCTTTGGAGAATTCTATCACGATATTCCTGAAAAAGCAACATCAATTTTTATGGTTGAAAGCAATTTTCAATTCACTTTTAATTTGTACGATTAGACTGAGGATTTCTATGCATTTATAACATTGTAAGTCCTGTAGTCCTTTTCTTGAAAAACGAAATCAGTTTTTGTGGATGGAACTACCTCTTCAATTTATTTTTCACTGTTAAGATTGAACATTGAATTTTTACGTGTTTATTTATAATTTTAAAGGTCCTGTTCGTTCTTTTCGCAATACGGGAGATGTTTCAAATCTGAAATTATTCACTCCATTCATATTTCATTGTTATAGTTAAATTGTGGATTTTTGTGACATTTATAACGCTGCAAGTCTTGTCACTCTTTCTCTAAAAATAAAGACGATCAAGTTTTTGCAATGAACAGTTCATTGAATGGAACATACAATTTATTAAAACCAGAATCTTCATGCATTTATAGTGTTGCAAGTCTTGTAGTTCATTTCTAAAAAAAGGACATCAATATCGATGACTGAAACGAATGTTCAATTTATTCTTTATTATGATAATTATATTGTAGATCTTTTTATATTTATGAATCACTAAAATACGTGAAGATCAAGAAAGTAATGCGTAATTCCAGTTAAATCAATTTTGTCATATTTATTCAGTCCGTGATAAAGTATTTCACAGAGGAGCAGCATTTTTGTGAATTGATTCTCTTTTTCGTAAATATATCAGCGCGTAAACAGTCTCCAAAATGCAAATTAATAAAAGTCACTTGTACTGACTAAATTCTGAGCAGCTAACGTAATATTCTTCGTATCTCGCATTTCGAAACACTGTCCAAATAAGATCGTGAACACGCTCCAGCGACGCAACACTCGAATCGAGGTAATAAAATTTATTGTCCGCGGATAAAATCGTATTAACCGCAAGCTAAATATCCGCGAGCAGCTTTAGCGTTGTAACAATTCGAATTACACGATTCGTAATTTAATCAGACTGCAGCGGCACCGTTGGCCGCCATTCGTTGGGATTAGGGGGCGATTATGAACGAATAATAAGTATTACGAGCCATATTACTTCAGCAACGTAATTCATTACCACTCTATTATTGTCGAGACATTATAACAAATAATTGCACGCGTTTCCTTCATCTTCAACACTAAAATAGCATCACGTCATGCTTGCATTATTCTAAAAATTCTGTAACGATTCACCAAAACACTTTCAACTCTCTAGTTTAAGACTACAGATTCCAAATGATCAAATGCAGTTAAAGAAACTTCATATTTACAATTATCCTGTAATGCTGATAGGAAAATCAATGTACAGAAAATTTTACTAGTATTATTTACAAAGAGATGCCAGAATGCCGTTGCATAAATTATTGTAATCAATTGAAATTTTTAAGATTGCCATAAAATATTAGCTTGTTATTTGAAGTGAAATTAACCTTGTTGAAATAGAAAAATTATGAAATTTAAAATAAAATATGAAATTTAAAACAGTGAATAGTTTACAAAAATTCAAGGCTGCCGGCGTATTATTTTCAACTCTAGAAGATGTTTGAAGAATGCAAAATATTTTTACTTGGCTCATGCCTCTTACAATCAACGAACACAATTTTCATTTTGCGATCAAAATCAGCAGTCTAATATACCTGTAGACTATGATAGTGTTTGCTGATGGAAACGCTTCGTAAGAGTTTCATTCTAAAGTCAGACATTTCACAACAACTTAACAGACGAAAAATGGTGAACAGGTTTGTAGAACACGTTGTCAATCCACACGATGGTCCCCGTTAAGAGAACTGGCTTATTTGCCACACCATGACGATACAAATCGTCCATTTTCGAATTGCCCGACATAAATCCTCGTTTCCCCGTGGAGTCCACAAAGAGGAGGCCATCCGGGCTGGCCAAGAAAAAAGCCAGATGTCGGCGAACCCCGTGGCCTCTGAAGTGGTATTGCGACGATTTTCGGGCCCCATAAATTGCTCCAGTTTCGAAGGAAAACGCGGCGTGACACGTGTATGTGTGTACCCTGTTCTGGAACGATGCCGGGTTTCTTCGAGCCGAAACAGACCTGCGAATAGCCCGCAATATTGTTCTCTGCCAAGGTCGAAACGTGTTGCGCAACCGTGAAGAACAAAAGAAACACGTGAATATGAAGGAACAATTGGTTCTGCGGGATTCCTGGGCATCCCGGGACCCTGGGCCCTTAATGCTGCGGGCCCCTTTATTCACCTAAACGCCGCATATTTCGGTCATAGTTGCGAAAATGGGGTAGAAAGTCAAAAGGATTCTTGACTCGAGTCGTTTCAGAGCAACGTACAGCAGAATTTTCCAGAAATTTGTTTAATTGCTTTAGACTTATGGATGGATATTTGGAGTGAACAAAATGATTATTATCAAATGATATGAATTAAGTTTTCATTAAAAATGATATATTTTCTTGTATTTAAGCCTTACACTTAAGATTGCAGACATTGTAAATTTGTTTCATAGAGGAAATTGATATATTAAATTCGTAGAAACAATTACGAAGGATTACAGTTATAGGGTGCTTATTAGTTTGTTTCGCATACAATATTAGCATTATCTCGTTGGACATAAGGGTGAAAACTAAATTTTAAGTCAATATTAGAGGTTCTAGTCTTTTTAAGGAATATTTTTGGAGAAAGATTTAGATTAACAAACAACAGACTTGTCAATGAATCAAGTAAATGAAAATTGGTTGAATAAATATTTAATTGTGCGTAGATTGAGGATAATATATTAAAGACAGGCGTAATTCTCTGATTTCCCTCGAAAAAACGCTCATACTCAGTTCGAATTATGTTGAAACTGAAACAAGAGGATGGTCAATGGATCAAGTCAACGAAAACTTGTTCAATGTTTATGTAATTGAACGAATGCCCGGGATAAAATATTACAGATGAGATTAATACTTTGAAATCCCTTAAAGAACAGCTATACTCGGTAGAATTAGTTGAAATTGTCACAAGAAGGTGGCCGATAAATTATGTGTCTGGAAGCTTGATCAATAATTATGTAATTGAATAAATATTGCCTGTAAGGGCGAAACTTGTACGATTACATAAAAGTTGAAACAAAAGTGTGCAGCGGATAAATGAACCGAACGAAAACTTGTCGAATAATTATTTAATCGAACTGGTGTCGCAGATAAAATATGAAACAGCGTCTTTATTCTCCTCGCGATGTTTATACGAAATGTTTCGGCGTACGGGAGTAGAACAGAATCGATGCAATCGGCGTTTTCGCTGTACAGAATGAAATTTCAATTTAAGATAATTACAGGCTGTAGAGATCAAGGAACACGGTAAGGTTCCTCGTAATAGGTTCGATCTGAGAGAGCGTCTTTGTCTCTCGAGTTTGAACCCAATTACGTTATCGGTCCCTGATGATCGTTAAACAATTAGGAAAATTGCACTTGTTGAAATGAAATTTTCCTCGTGAGATCGATCGCGTACGAAAGAAGCCTGCACTAACAACGGCCGGCAATTAATATCTCGGCGATGTTGTATGTCCAGAAGCGGAAAATGATAGTGAGCGCTCTGTAATTTAGCAAAGATAAATCTCTCTCGGAGCCGCTGCCTTGGCAGAGGTCATTGTGTAATCGTACGACAAGTTAATAAGCGAGACATTTAATTAAAGAACGATCATGTGTGCATTACGGATTCGGCACGGACGAGAAATCCTGAATCTTTGATATCAGTCGCGGCGCTATAAATCAATTTTTTCCGCGTGAACGTTTTGACGCCTACGACGCGTGACCATAAATCATAGCGAATCGAAGAATACGTATTCTGTCGAATAATCGTCGCGGTCCGGTTGCCTCGAGTTGTAGATAAACCGGTGATAAACGCTTCAAACTTAGGCGAATGGATAAAGCGGTTGACAAAGCTAAGAATTATGCGCGAATGGCCGTAAATTTTAGGCTAACGAGGAATTAATGGCCAATTACCATTTCTATCTACGCGCAGCAACAATTCCAAATAATTTGCCTACATTACTCTGCCGTACTATTCATTATACTACTGCAAGATACAACTTTCGTCACTCCACCAAAGCAAATGCAATATTATCGCGTCAATTTTAAGTAGATATGCTCGCTAAAAATGGGAAATAAATACAAATTCGACTGATTGTAAAATTGTCGGCGCTGCCACAGCGTGTTTCAAGCGATAAGAGCTTTACTTTATACAAGAAAAATATATGAAAAACCGTGCAGCACCTGCGGCGAAATTTATGCGTCGCGTAGAAGTCACGCGCATCGTTTCTTGCAACAAATTACATGCATACTGGATGGAACGAAATATTTATTCGCGGAGAGGCGCCGGGAACCATAACGAACGCCGCGCCGCCGCGACGGGCTAATTTTGCATACAATAAGCTATTTTGCGAGATTTCACGTAATAATTAACACCAGGCTAATATAACTAATACTACACTTTACGCCTAACAACCTCGTGAATTAATTTAAACGAACGCTTAAGCCTCCCGCGTCCTATCGTACATCGTCGCCTCCGTTTTCCACTGAATAATCAATTTACAGCAGATCGGGACCGCCGATCTTCTGGCGCCTCGACGTCGAAATTCCCTCTCATCTCCTGCGTATCCAGGTCGGGGCGAAACTTCGTTGAAAACCCGGCGATTCCGTTAATTACGATTTATTACGCTCGAAACTTCCTCAATGAGTTACGCGCTCCTAGATTTTTGAGTAACTTCGATCAGACATTTTATTCGCAACATCCCCTCCCTTTCTTATTCAGTCAATCTGTTGGTAATAAATTAGTCATTACTGCGGATGTTGTGCAAAATAGAAATTGTCTACCTCAATTGCAACAAACTAGAGTAAAATAGAAATTTATTTTCTTTCTTAATAGGTCCAGTAGATTAGAAATATCGTAACAATATGTTTGAATTCATTTAATGTTTCTACTGTTCTGCATTCTTTCTACTCGACTTTGTTATAGATGCATGAAATCCTCAGTCTACACATTAGTGACAATAACGCTGCAGATTTTCATGCAAAATAAAAATTGATTCTGTTAATCACAAGTTACGGAAACTACATAGATGTTTATTTCTTTTCTGAAAAATTTTAGCGACTTGAAAACAATAAAGCTGCATTTTTCAAAATTTTAAATGTCCCAATCGTTCTGCATTTGATGTTTTAATTTGACTGAAAATTCTCTTATCACATCCCGAGCATAACTACACTTTCAATCGGTTCTTAACAAATCACGGAATAGCGTTATCGAACGCACAATAAATTCAACAGTAATTAATTTGAAACAACCAAAGATAAAAATCCAACTTCAAAAAAGTATGAATAAAAAGAATCACTTTGTTCCCAGCAGACATCGCGGAGCAGATTAAAAACCGAAGACTTGTCTAAAATCGATGCATACGAAATCACGTGAGGGTTTTTTTGTTTTTTCGCCAACGCGAATCGACATTTTTTTTGTTCTCTGGTCCCGATAAAAATGTTACCGGTCCCATGTTACGAGCCCATATTGTAAGGGACACCTCGGACGATTTTTCACCGCGGCCATCACGCGTTCCATTCATCAACCGCTTCGCACTGCCACGAGCCGTTTATTTGTCTTTCAATTCCGTTTATCATGCATCTGCGGATTCCGCGACGCCGGCACACTTCGACAAAGAAAGAAAGAGCGAGAGGCAGAGAATAAAGAAAAGAGTAAAAGAGAGAGAAGATACGTTGTCTCAGCGAGACATTGAGTCGTCCCACTGACAAATCGCGGTCGTTTACGTTTCTTACCGAATATTTTCGGCGTTTCTTCGCCGACGCGTCGGTTCGGGCTCCATTATGCTCGCTGGACCGATTGATGGTCCCAAAATGGGCCACGAAACACTATAGTGGAAACAGGAGAGATCGATGCTGTTCTCCTTGGTCAGCTTCTTCTCTTAATCGAGGAAAATACTGGAAGAATTCACTAATTCTACTTATTGAGTTGTTCTCCAGTGCGTTAACGAGCTCTAGACGCTCTAACATAGTCTCTGAAAAATGACTATGATATCCTCCAACAATCAGGACACATGGATTTTTAATGTGGATAACGGTTTCAGCATATTTACCTGTTTGTTGAGTCACTTTTCTATCTTGTAGATTTAAATTGACCATTTTTCTCAAAAATAAATAGCGTATTAGCTACAATGTCTTTTTACATGTTTTATCATTTACTGGTAACTTCACCTTCATTTATTTCTAGTTAATAAAATGTAACTATTGTCTTTGATGTTTTGAGACGTTCTACCATCTTGCAATGTCTCATGTATTTATTCTTGCATATAATGCTATCAACAGACTAAAAGAGATAAATGCAGGGACTTTTATGGCCAATATAAGAGAATGGAACAATTAACTGAAGAATCCTTAAATGAATTTAGTAAATTATCTAGGTAGTATCAATCTCTTCAGAACATATTTGATATTACTAGCAGGAGTAATTTTGTTTTTAGATATATCAGTCTTTTCTTAATACCACTGATTCGTTAAAAAATTGTGAATTTACTCAGAAAATTGGATATTGCATACAAGAATTTGGTTATACATATTTTTATGTATATTTTATATTTAGAATTATATTTTTGAAATCTTTTATATGTCTTGTTTCTATTAAATCCTTTAGTTATGAATTTTATCAAAGAAAGTTTCAGTAGCATTACTTACAATATCCAGTGAATTTCGACTTCATATTCTGAAGCAGTTCTTCCAAAAATTGATTGCGACAATACTTTTTATTTATACATTGCCTAAGGACAGTGTGCAAGTCGGCTGAGCAGGATTAATTATCAGGGAAGCATGTCCACGATCCCGACTTTCTAAAATCACGTCTACAGGCCCAGGCAGTGTTGTCGCAGATATTTTACATCCCCACCGTAATTTTCCTAATGAAAGTCAGAGTGGACGTTCGATTTGTCTTATCGCCAAGAATTCCGTCATCGATTCTCTGATTCCTCCCGGACACCGATTCCATTTATTTACCTAATGATCCCCCGTGAACCGCCTCGGAAGTAGCACCTGTTCCAACAATGACTCCGCTGTCGCTTATAGCGCAGGACAAGATTAATGATCCCTTAATGACTACATAAGTGGCTTCGTGCGCCGCGAAAGTATAACTCAATCTTCCCCCGTGGAAAATATTCCGCGTCGCGTGTAAAACATAATTACGTAACTGTCGATGAACCGAGAGCCGAGTACGAGGAATTAACATAACCGCGATATTTTACGACGAGCGGTTAACTTTAAGGGGACAGCGATTTAGAATCGAGCGTTGCTCGTTTAATGCGTTCTTTAAGTTTGCCTCTGTTTTACATAAATTGGACTCTGGACGATGCCGTCGCGTTTGGGAGTGGGGGAATGATCATGCTATGTCGGCGTTTCATAGTAAATGAACCTGGGGAAATGAAAAATCTGCTGTGGTTATGGTTCAGAATAATTTTTAATATTTTTTCGGAGGAATCTGGAATTTTTTTACATTTTCAAGAGAGTTGGATTTCGAGCTTCTTGTGTATTTCTTCGTGCTCTTTACCGTTATTATTACTGTTCGTACTTCGAATTTTTATTTGTACAGACAATATACACATAGTATAATGTGCAATAAGAAACAAGAATTAAAATAAAATATATTCATTTTTTCTGTCGGATAAATCCAACAACTTTGCTGGTCGGAATCCTAAAATACAGGGTTTCACACTATCACTAGCCAGCGTTTTTCTTGCAAACGATAATATTAGAAAAAAATGATAAAGGAAAAAGTAATACTGTTTCTCGTAAGTAACATAATGGCGTATGTAATTTTCTTGTGTTTGCACTATTTTCGTAAAAATGAAGATGACCCGTGTGTCAAGACAAATTTATTCGTATACAACACAATGACCTTCAAGATCATACAAGGTCAGAAATGGCAGGAAAATTTTGAATATTTCGTACGTGATATTTCGTAAAGATATCATTCACGATACACAACGCCTAAGAATGTAAACGACTTGCAAATAAAACTAACGCAATCATGTGCATTAATATTTCGGACAACGTTAGAAGAAGCTAACAAGAATGTAATTAATAGAGCCGAAATATCTAGTCATGCACAAGCAAGTTATATTGAACATTTACTATAGCCTCGTCAATAAAGTATACTTGTAAACGCATTAGTACGAAATGTTCGAAATGTTTCTTCCATTTCTGACCCTGTATGATCTTGAAGGTCATTGTGTCGTACACGAATGAACTTGTCTTGGCACACGCTTTCATATGGTATGAAAAAATTGTACAGCATTTCATTTACAAAAATTGGAGGTCACCGACATTTTCATGAAAGTAGTGCAATTACAAAAAAATTACATATGCCATTACGTTGCTTGCAAAAAACAGTATTACTTTTTCCCCTTTCATTTTTTCTAATATTTATTATTTGCAAGAAAAGCGCTGGCCAGTAATAGCGTGAACACCCTGTATAAATGCTCGCGTGATTAACCAAACATCATCGTTTAAAATAACTAGAATTACTTCTATGAAGCTTCACCAAACGATTTATGTCGCTTTTAGTTGGAATAAAATTGCCAGTCTTTAACTAAATTGTTTTAAAATCTGTCAGTATGGCAAGTTTCAATTTATAAAAGCGTACAATATTTCGTCAGGAGGAGTACAAAATTGGGAAATCTGTTACTTTGGTGTCAGGAAGATAGGCTAAAATTTGGGAAAGTCTAGTTTGGCGAAGTTCCCAGTTCCAGACGGTTCCAGGACCGCTTCAGCAGATAAGGAAGTTGGATCCTCCGGAATCATAGTGCACAACGCCTCGCCGACTTCGGCTGTTAATAGCTGGAAAAGAGAAACGAAGCGCGTTAGCCCCGTAATTAGCGGGCCGCCGATAATCACGCCTCGCACGCGCAATTATCTTCGGAAATTTTAGAAAGCCCTCGTTATATTACGCTCTCTGCGCCAATTACAACGAGTACCATTTTAATTACATAATCGTCTACGCGGTTAGTTTTTAATCGCTTGGTCTGTGCCCACTGAACGTTCCAATGGGTTTATGGATTACAAAGTTATATTTTCTTGGTCTCAATCTGTAGAGACCTCATTTGAGTCTCCTCTTCCGGGGCGATTAATCAATCTTTGAACATATCTAGCTGTCTCAGCCGCCATTTTGACAGCCACGATGATCGTCCGATTTAAATTCATGTAATCATTCTTTCCAGTTGCTTCTAATCATTCGTTTTGGTTTCAAAATTCCAGTTGAGTTGTCCAAACTCTAATTGTGGCTATTTTGGAATTTCGAAGATCATTCAACTTCTGATCTTTTGTATTTAGTGAAAGGAATTAAACAATGTCAAATCAGATAAGTTCTTGTTCAGATTCAATTACTGGAAAGTAGCTTGTAGTAGTATTTTCATGATGTGTTACTATCTTTTGGAAAGAGTACGCTTCTAATATTTCATTGGAGATTCACAGTGATACAAAAATAATGACAAGAGCGAAGAACCCTTTTACTTTTCCTTAAAAATAATATTCCTCGATTTTAATTAAATTATTTATGATACACGAACATTTAGTTTTACAAAGGACAATTTGCTAATTCGATCAAGACTATTATTTTATCATATTGGCAATCGAATAAAACTTAAAGTTTTAAGAATGCGAGTATCTCAGCATCTTTTTGAAGATGCCCATCGATTTTTTTTCTTTTTGAAATTGTTTCACAAGCAGCAAGTTTATTTTCTGCGCTCGTATCAACAATGTAACGTTTTCGCACGTCTCTGCGTGTCTAATGTTCACCGGCATTAATCAAACGAGGCCAGACAAATACGGACGACCGTCGACAGTTAAAATTAACAAATTCCGCGATGCGAATCGCGGAGACGAGTTTAATAACGTATTTTTATCTGAAGATCGCGTTATCCGCGTCGAGATCGTCGCGTCGGCTAGCGCCGCGTCCGGCGTATTTACCTGACACTGCTAATTCCGCGATTTAATTTCATCCGGATTACAGTTCTGACGTTTGTTGGCCGTTGCGTGGGCAGAAACAGCGGCAGCTGGATCCTGTTGTTTGTCGTTCCGTGCAACGGGCCCGGAGACCGTAACAACCATCGAGAATTGTCTTACACACGTGGTCCTTGTTAAACGCTCCCGACAGCTACAAGCTCCCTCTCTGCGAGAGCCGGTAATTGAACGAAATTTCGGGAACTCCTAGGAGGGTCCGTTCCGCTGCCAAAACGCCCATTCCGTTCCCCTCGGAAACCACTCCGCAAAATAAAACAGTGGCCTGCGACCATCATCCACCATTTTCTTAAATTTTGTCCGTACCGGGAAACTTCTTCCTTGGCGAGTTAGAATTTTGTGCTCCGAAGTCTTCATACGCAACAGAATTAGAAAACACGTCAATATTACGTATCCTCATTTTTTCTGATGAGATATTTTTGAATAAACATCTTCATTTAAGTATACAGGGTTTTCGCGCTATCACTAGCCAGCCTTTCTTTTGTAAATAGTAAATATTAGAAAAAAATGAAAGAGGAAAAATTAGTACTGTTGTTTTACGCGCAACACAATGGCGTATGTAATTTTTTCGTGTTTATACTATTTTGTTAGATATGAGGGTGACCTTCAATAATTTAAATTGAATGCTGTATATTTTTTTATATCACATGAAAGCGTATTCGTATACGAATTTATAGACGAATTCATCCGTATACTGTACAGTGACCTTCAACGTCACGCAAGGTCAGAAATGGAAGAAACAATTTGAATACATCATACCAGTGCGTTTACAGGTATTCCTTATTCATACGAATCAGATGATGTTTTCATTCACTATCAGAGTGTTTACTTTTGGTTTCTTCTATGATGAGACAATTTCAGATCAAAATTGGGAGCCACAAAAAATTTAAATAATAGAGCTGAAATGTGCATTCGTGCACAAGGAAGTCATATTGAACATTTACTGTAGCCTCACCCCCAAAAAAAAGATACTTGCAAACACATTGGTTTGAAATATCCAAAATGTTTCTTCCATTTCTGACCTTGCATGACATTTAAAGTCACTGTACAATATACGGGTGAATTCTTCTAGACACACGCTTCCATATGATATAAAAAAATATACAGCATTCGATTTAAAAAATTGAAGGTCACCTTCATATCTAACAAAATAGTATAAACACAAAAAAATTACATACGCCATTGTCTTACGCATTAAAAGCAGTACTACTTTTTCCTCTTTCACTTTTTTTCTAGTATTTACATTATATTAAAAATAAAAATCTTTAAAAGATTTTGATGAAAAATTTGTTCAGGAAACTTCTTCATTCAAGCACATATTACAACAAAAATCTTTGAAACTTTATAGTTATAGCACCCTCTGAATAAATTCAATCTTGTCGTTAGTATAAAGCAATGTACCCCAGTCTCGTTTAGTGCTTTGCAGTCCTTTCATTAACACATTGCTTTAATTATTTGTCTAAACCTAAACTTTAAATATTAGACTGCTATATTAAGAGGAGGATAGAGAAATCGTCTGGATAAATCTTAATTCTTTAACATTTCTTCGATTTAATACAATCTATAGATAGATTACTATGTCTTTAAATAGTTCAACGAGGTCTCAGATTTATAAGTAATAATTTAATCAGGTTCGTGGATGTTAGTGTACAAGAATCAAACTTCGTGTGACTTATTAAATACTTCGTATAATGTGTAAGAAATTCGATTTGGTTTTGCAAGGTGTACAGACAAAGTATAATTACATAAAACTAGGATCTCGAGTGGTGGGTTTGTTGACACTGTATTGATTCGTTGGATACAGGAGGGAAATTTGTAATTCTCTGCTGGCACTCGTCCTATTCGATCCTCGGATCATTTGTTGGTGTAATAAAGTACAGGGAAAAAAGTTTGAAGAACGCGTAAACGGGTGTACTTGCAGCTAATGGTACGAGTTTCCTCCATGGCGCGAAACAGGGGGAAGAAATAGGAGCTAGGGGAACCATAGAGGGAGTGGAATGATCGGTATGGTGTCCACATCAATATGGAACGATAACACGGGGCCTCGTGCTGAGGCGATATTTATATCTGACATTTTGTCGGCCCTTGTAACATCGAGTACGTCTAATAATTACAATAGCCACAGGAGGAGGGCGAGTTTCTCGAAAATATTTCTGTGCACTCGTTTTTAACCACACAGCTGACAAAAATAACAAACACTACGTTTATGCGCAAAATTGTAATTTGCTCTATTTGAAAAGCCTATGAAGCATTAAAGATCGAGGAAAATTTGGCACGAAGGAAATGATGATACTTTGAAATTTTAAATCGTGAGATTTTTGGGGCCTGGGGAAGAGATATCCTGTTAAAATTGAATAGGTTTTAAAGCGCGATCTCTATTCGCGCGTCGGATGCGGCACGCGGGAATTATTAGGCATAAATAACAGTTATTTGTGCGTGACGTTAACGACGGGCCGATTATTAATTTCCATTATTGCGATTAGCGGCGGTGGAATGCGCGTTAATACAACAAAAAGGTTAATATGGAGGAGTTAGCTAGGCCGAGAGAGTCAAGACCTCTAACGAATATTAATAACGCGCTGGAGTTAAAAACATTTCCTGTGCATTACGTCTAATGTGATCCTGGCGAGCATGTCGGCCGCGTAATTGAAAGCGCACCTACGATACGGGAATTAATATCAATTACCGTCGCTCTCCTCGTTTTGGACGTTTCGCTGCTCCGTTTCGGGAATCGCGGAACTGATTCTATAGTTTGACGCAAAATACTTTACGCTGGTATTTCCGGCTCCTTTTAATTAACCAAGTCGCACGATCTATGAAAAATTATATTCTCACTGTTAGATATACAGAAAATAATTTTATTGAGTTTTTATTGTCTTCATTCGTCAGTATTTTAATCATTTTCTTTTATTGTGTAGCTTGATGTGTAAGGGTAACAAATCATTGTTAAGGTAATCGTGTCGCAAATCGCATCACTTCCGAATGGTTTTAATAATAAAAAATTCAGTAAAGTACGGCGTGCGGTAAAGGTCACAGATTATGCTCATTTGTTTTCTGGTTCGCACGGCGTGATTTACAAATGTTCATCACGAAACGAACAGCGCGCTGCAATGGACGCCGAATATCAAACCTTTTGCTCCTGTTACTTCGCGATTTAAAATGTTCTAACGTTTGTATACATTGCCGTGCGTGTAGAACACAATTGATATTAGCATTATCGCCACTTGGTGTCGCTCTAACAAAATCGATTCATTAAAAAACAAAATAATTTCTGGTCTAAGTATACCATTTTCAATTCCTTAAATATATGTGTATTTATACTACACAGAAAATTTTAAAAATGAGAACAATACAATATAAGGGAAATAACATCATGTCTGTAGTCTGTAAATTTTAAAATAAAAATTGCCAACACATCCTTATTGCTACAATACATAAATCAGAATCCAAGAAATATAGAAATTCAGCCATCACAAACACAAAAATAAAAATATGCATCGCTATGGCTACAATATACACAACGTCAAACAATAAAAATCGAAAGCCAGGATCACGGATATAAAATGAAATATGAAGATACACTTATAGATCATTTCTATCATAATTTCATTCGATCAGACTCGTGGAAAAGCAATTCTACCAGAAAATCAATTCGCAATTGCCACGAATTGAGCCGCAGCGAAGCATCTGCGTGGAAAATTGATTAACAAAAACAGAGAACGCAATACAGAGGGAAAAAAGTTGCAAGAAAGAGGGGCGGGAGAGAGGAAGAAGAGGAGAGGAAGAGGGGGAGAGAGGTTCCTGGGGCGCAACGAATATTAATAACGTGGCAAAGTTAAAAATGTTTACCGTGCGTTACGTTTGATACGAGGGCCACGGACGTGGCAGCAGGGTCCCTCGTGATTGATTGCACGTCTCTGCATCTCTCCCTCTGACACGGGGTGTTCCTATGGATATTGCTTTGGTACGGTGTTGCACGCCGCCATCTCCCCCGTGTCTGTCGAGGCAGACACCGTACTCGATCCGTTCTATCCCCCTACGAATCAAATCTAGCCTCTCTCCGGGCTCCCTCTTACCCCGAACCCCCTTCTGCTGATATACCCACCCCATGGAACCAGTGTGTGCAACTACGAAAATCATCGTTCAGGAATGCGACCAACCATTTCGCCCGACTTCGTTGTCATTCCACCAATCTTCGCTGGAAATCTTTGCCCAATATGTTTACTCGCATCAGCCATTTGGAAATCAATTTAATTCGCTTCATCTTCTGTGAGTTTCTCAATTTTATTAGGTGAACATGTACCATTTATTCATCTCCTAAAAAAGAAAGGAATACGACCAATCACTTCGCCTTATTTTGTTGTCATTCCACCAATCTTCGCAGCAGCCTCTGCCTAATATTTTTACTTGCATCAGCCTTTGAAAGTCAATTTAATTCGCTTCATCTTTTGTGACTATCTCAATTTTATTAGATGAACGTATACCATGTATTCAACCCCTACAAAAGACACGATTAAGAGACATATTATTCAACTGGTGACAAAATTGCTCTTCCTCCGACCATCTTTTGCTATTTATTAGGTGAACATGTTTATCATTTATGCACCCCCTAAAGAAGAAACTGTAGAATATGAGGAACAATTAGAAGATTGATTTACTCCTTAATCATTTCTGTTTAATTTATTTCGAGGAAGGTAACAAAAGAGTCCAAGTGCAGAGAGGTAAAAATCAGTTTAACAATCTGTGTCGTTACTAGACAGCGGATTTCATGAATTTGTGACAAAAATAACTGAAAGAACAAATTGTAAAGGGATTGGACAAATACATATAAAAATATTGCTAGATTCCATTTAATTCACCAAAATTATTAAATGAAGAAATACATTTTTGTGTAATCCCTCAAAATTTTGATGTTGCATAAAGATCCGCTGTCAAGTCTTTACTTTTTGTTTCTGACTCTACAGGCACCGTCTAATCATCCTCTTCTCCTGACTTTAAGAAACTAATCAGTATATCGTCGCACTGTCACATATCTGTTTACCAGAGGCTAACGAAGCAGACCACCGGGATCTCGCATGAAAATTGAATAACAAATGAACCGGTGCACCGAGGCTTTATTATTTCAAGACCCGTGGTTGTCTCAAAACGAATTGATCGGTCGTTCTCAATTTTCAAAAGGAAGCATTGACGTTGCACTGACGCGGTCCACGGGTGTAATTAATTTCGCGTGTGGCCACGTATCGCGATTTATGACCGCGTTTGGCAACGGTGTCACAACGGTGGCGATCGAAGTGGTTTCCCGAAGCAGCAATTAGTCCTCCGCGGCAAATCCGTGATGGAAGGGAAAAATTGTCGACACCGGGCGAGGCGTATAATTCTAATTAGCCGTGTTCCCTCGGATCGGGCCCCGACCCGTTTGTTGTTAGTCGCGCTTAGCCGGTTGATAATCTCTTCTTTCGTTCGCTCGTTAATGAGAGCGGCGCGGGAACGCGAGCGCGAGCGCGTAATCTCGCAAATGGCTACCGTGCAAACGTGACTAGACGCTGACTGAGGGAGAACGATGGCAGGGAATGACGCTCAAATGAGACAGGAGACGAACGACCACGGTAGTCAAGGGGCCCGTGGCTTCCTCGTTTTCGAGGCATTTTTGAAAGACCCGCCTGGACACTGGAAATAGACGCCAAATTGGATGATCTCGCTTCTGGATTCGCCCGCGACGACACTCGTCGTTCCTGATTAATAAACTACTCTTTCTGGTAAATACGCGAACGATATTGTCGTTTTACGTTCATATTATTGTAGTTCGTTACCATGCTAATTAGATTGTCGAAATTCTGAAATACTTCTAATGAAATTGTTTAACACGTTTATTGCCACGTCGGTCATATGTGGGTGACACAATTATTTGTCAATCTTTAACAATTAATTTTGCTCGTAATGCAGTTGCTTGAACCGAATTTTATTTGGATTTGCCCGATCTAAAGGGATTGAAGAAGTAATATCATTCATCTATGCAGTTTTGATTACAACGACTTTGATCTTTTATTTTGTGGGATTTTTAGGGGGTGATGGTTCTGCAGTCAATGTGTTAAACGATTAATCAATCGATTCAGTTTCATTCTTTTTTCATTTGTGAAAAACAATTTTTCAATATGTTACACATCAAGATGCATGTAGTTGAAGATTAGAAGCCATTGTAGGTGTGTCTGTCACATAGTAATTTCTGAACTCCACTCTTTCTTGGTATTCGTCTTCGGATTCACATTCCGGTAATTGCTGAATGTGTTTCAGAAAATTTAGGGTGGGAAAATGGTAGGGAATTTAATTATATTTTTCTGAAGCATAATATGCCCTGGCACGCATCATCCAGCGTCACCTTAATCACCAGAAGCCTCGTTAACGCATCCCCATTTTTTGCCGAAGCGGAATTAGGTTCCTTGACCCCACGGCGACCCGGTGTACGCATTTGGTAGCAACTGGTTGCAGTAGCAAGAATTAGCAATTAATCTTTTAGTTGGTGTTACGACGAATGAGGGGGGAGGGGCAGAAAGTGGACGGTAGAGGGGGAAGGGAGCCGATAGGATGAGGTGGATTCAAGGAAGAGATACGCGGAGAGGCCAATAAAGAGGGTATCAAGAGAAACGAAGAGGGAAGAGACTAGAGAGAAAGGCAGAGAGAGAGAGAGAGAGAGATAGAGTGAGAGGCATAGAGGCAGAGAGGCAGAGAGGGGAAGAGAGAGAGAGAGAGAGAGAGAGAGAGAGAGAGAGAGAGAGAGAGAGAGAGAGAGAGAGAGAGGGAGAGAGGGAGCAAAGGGAAGAGAGTAGTTACAGACCAGGCATTATGCAAACGACTCAACAATTAGAGCGTGGTCTTCCACCGGTTATTTAGTATTTAATATAATTTACCTCGAGCCCTCCGCGTAATGGCTATCTTCACACATTCCGCCATGACTTTCGGATATCCAACAGGTATTCTGGTCTCCATGCGCTCTGAAATCATGGGGCCGGTACTTACCTGGTATCTAACTATTATACTTTGGACTTCGGTTCAGTGTTTTGTATGAAAGGATGCTGTGTTTGCCGATTGATGGCCTCGGGGTAGAGACGTGTTTGTTTGGCGACTTTGCAAATTGATGCTAAACTCATAATGGCGGACAAAATAATGATGTATGAAGGATATTTTGAAGACTTGGTAGACATGAAAACAGTATTTACATTGGTGCAGTTGTGTCTAATCTCAATGGTTACAATAAACTACTATTACACAATAATAAAATAGAAAGGTTAATAAAGCTTCATGGAGTGTTGAGCTACTTTCATCTGACAGACATACGAATATCTGTCAGCTGTGATTAGGATAATTGGGAAGATACATTTCAAAGAGGGATGTAGTTTTCCTGCACATGTTTTTGAGCCAATGATCTTTGAAATCAATGTTAATCTCATTATTGGACTTATATCGACAGCGATTACAGACTTCATGTCTTTATAAACAACTCTTCACATTTATTAGACAATGCTGTCTAAGAAGATAGACTTCTTTAGTGATGATTAGACTGCGAATTTGATGCGTCTGTAACGAAACTGCGTATTGTCAATTTAAAGTAGTATAATGATAAATAGAATAGAAGGACATCAATATAAATATAATCTTCAACTTATTAAACTTGTTATGAGAGAAAAGATATTTTTATCTTACTCCTGTCTCTTGCAATACAGACAGCTAATTTTTAGTTTGCATAAAGATCCCCAGTCTAGTGATAACGATCAAAACGCAATGAAGGCCGGCAGTAACGAGTAAGAACTGCCGCTAACGAATAAAATGTGTCGCAAACACCTCCAGCGAACTTCTCCAGAAAACAAGAGCAGATTCGCGATCAGAACAAAAGCGAATGATCGTCGATCTAAATGAGGGTGAGGGGGGAAGGTGTCCGATAAATCGGGGTTCGTAAAAAAGGGAGCGGGCGAGGCTTCGATTTGGTGGCGGGTTCCAACAAAAGCATTCCGCTCGGATAAATTTCTACAGCGGCCGCTTTTCGCGTCAGCCCTTCGACAACCTTCGGGCTCTTCCTCACAAAGGAGGACCAGCGATGGCGGTGGCCAGCGAGACAGCAGTAGGCAGGTCCCTCGGGAACTCTCTCTCTCTCTCTCTTTCTTCTTCATCATCCATTCTCTCTCTTTCTCTCTTCTTCGTGATCCATTCTCTCTCGCGCACACTGGTCTCCCCACTCCGGGTCTCTTTTGAACGAAGGAGAGCGAGCAAGAGAGAGAAAGAGACAGAACGGAACCATGGTCGAAGAGGGAGACGCTACGGGGGGAGGATCGCGTCTTGCTCCGCAGGACTCTCGCTCTCGCCACCGGCGCCCCCGCTATTTATTTTCCAGGATTTCAGAGTCCGAAGCCATTAATCTCCGCTCCGCAGCGTCAGTGGAGCGCGTCAGGGCGACGTCGGGGTGCGTGGCGTCGGCGACGTCGTTCTGCTCTTAGCCGCAGCTTCGTGTACAGCGTCGTGGCTGCCTGCTGTGGAGACGCAGAGAGAGAGAGAGAGAGAGAGAGAGAGAGAGAGAGAGGGAGAGAGAGAGGCGGAAAGCGAGAGAGAACACCGTGGAGATGAGGTGTCGGTTGCCGGAGAACAGAGACCGATAGGGAGGGTACAGGCTCTCGGATCAGGTGGGGAGGATGGCAGGACGAGGACCAACCTCTACGAGGGGGTGCCGATCCTGCGACCACGGGGCGAGACTCGAAGTTATGCAAAATTGCGAAATGATCCTTCTACGACGCTGAATATATTCCGCTACGACGCTTGTATCAAGACTGGTGCCCTTCTTGGACTCTAGTAATTTTTCCATCATTTCTTTTGCTTCATTAACCCTTAGAGGGCTTCCGAAATGGGCCTCGAAAATTCAACAGCTTGATTGGCATATTTATGGTCTTCTCGATAGATGGTGATGAATAGACAAAATACAAATGATCTACCTTAGCTGCTAAAATTGGAGGGAAATAGAAATTTATTTTCTTTCGTAATATATTTAATTGGTTTTAAATAATGTAACAGTATTTTTTAATTCTAACGATGATTTTACTGTTTTCAATTACACCTACCCATTTTTGTTATAAATGCATACAATCCGCTGTCTAATGATGACTAGTTTGGAAACCTTTCTGCAAAATAAAAATTGCCTGTATCAATTACAAAAAGGGGAGGTTACATACAAATTGATTTCTGCTCTTAATAATTTCAGTAGGTTACTAACCATGTACCAGTGATATTCTTCTAATATTTTTTCAATTTCGTGTTTCACTTACTCGTCTTTGATACAAATGCATTTAATTCGCAGTCTAGTGATGACTACGAATATGTTTCCGCTCGAAGAGTATAGTATTCAGTTTTATGGAATTGGTATAATGATGAAATTATATGGAATTTAGATTGACGGATAATTGTGATTGTTGTTGGGAGTGAGAGGAAATAAAGGATGGTTTGACGAATCCAATAACACGTTTTCTGGGTCACGTGTAGACGGAGCCAGCGACAGTATCCATGAGAAATGTTACACGTTGCGGTGCGAGGTTCCTCAATGATTCATGGTGTTACTGGGCCGATGCACCTAGCAGACCCTGTTCTGTAGAAGACACTTCGGCCATAATTCTACGGCAGGAATCATCGAAGACAGTGTGCTCGCCGGGGCTGAACTTTTGAACTCCCTGCGGTGAATAGGATGCCCGTGTTCTTCGATTCTTGTTCGTTTTAGTCGAACTGCAGTCGCTGGATTTTCAGTTTCTACAGTCTGCTTCCTGCTCCAACACATTGACTACCAAAAAATTTCTAAACTGAATAATTTAGTTCTGGAGACTGAAACTGGAACTCTAAAAAAGGACAAGGTTTACTGAAAACTTTACTGCGGTTCTTCATGCAAAATAAAAAATGTTTGCACCGATTGCAAGACACGGGAACTAAATAAAAATTTCTTTCTTATTTTAATTATTTTAATAAGCAGAAACTGATACGTTGATGTTCTTAAATTTTTTAAATATGTCTACTGCTTTAAATTGTACTTACCCATTTTTGTTATAAATGCATCAAATCTTGTAGTCTACTTATAATTAGACAGCGGTTTTTATGCATCTCTGACAAAAATGTGCATGTGAAACTTAAGCCAGTGAAACCATAAAAATGTGGAGATGTTATTTTGAAACAACCAAAATTATTTACATAAGAAATAAATTTTTATTTAGCTCCAGTTCCTTGCAAATCATGTATAGACATTTTAGTTCAAGACCCAGTTGATTTGGTCTCCCATTTAGCGTTAATAAATTGATTACAAATGATTTTACAATCTCAATGACCAAGTACGAAGACAATAGACAAACGCAGCTATGCATTGACGTATAAATGAACTTTTTGACCCATCCATCTTGCCAGGAAGGGAGGGGGTGTCTTGCAGACCGTACTCCAGAAATTGGCAGACAAATTGCAGCTCTCTCGCGCGAGGCATGTACAAGTCCGGCTAATGGGACGCATTTCACGCAGAATCGTCTTCGGATGGTGTCAGAATCGACCTGATCTTGCGAGGTCCCGCCCCGAGACCATAATTTCGCCATAAATGTTGCTCGTGGGGTCGCAGTTTCGAACACGCGACTCGAGTACACTTAACATCTTTCGCAGGATCCACGCGCGCCTCGGCCAAGAAATTCGAAAAGGATCGAGAAGAATCGGAGAGGATGGCGGCCGGAGAAGGCCGACTCTCTCGCGAATCTCTTCTAAATCGCAAACTACGCCAAGAATCGGCCGCCGGAATAAACACACGCAATCCGTGGAAAACGGTCGGTCTTTAATTCGACGCCGGCTGTAATTTGATCGTATAGGTAAAATTACGCGGCGTGTCGTATTATCAATCTCGGATCTTCCCCCCCCCCCTCTCTCTCTCCCTCACTATGTTTCTGGTAGAACGTAATTTTCAGCCTGGCTGGATCTGTAATCAGAGTGGATTCGTAAGCCGCGGAGACGCGCGTCGGTATCATGGATAAGATTGCGCGCCGGTCGAAATTAGTCTGCGCCAACCCTCCTATGAACATGATTATGTGTATACGAGCGCCTTGATCGCGGCTCCGTTTGCCAATTAGTCGCCGTTAATTATAGATCCGCGGACGGCTCGCCCCGTAATGCAATTCAACGTGTCCCGGCCTCCAGATTGCGCACCGGCGCAGCACCTTGCAATTATCATGCTCTTGATCGATCAGTTATCGGCGATTTCAGAGACCGATCGATTCTGGCACAGTTGGGGTAGCTGCCGTGGAAGATGCGACTGCAATTGACTGAACGATTCCAATCGATTTCTTCGTGATTGGTTGATCATCGGAGGATATGAGCCGAATATGGAGCAATGCCAGTTTTCAGGGTACTATTAGCTGTGGTTGACATTTACGTCAATACCCGGGTAATGTATATTTTCGATTTGTGGTGAAAGGAATGTTCTTAAATAACAAACACGTGGTTCAACAAATAATTGACCGAAAATTGTTTTAATATCGATATACTGCAAACGATCTTCAGTGTGCACTTCCTTTAACGCTAGGTTTTCGGGACGCGTCCAAATGGCGTGTTTTAATATTTTTAATTTACAATTCTTGAGATTGTGAACATGCATCAATGAGGAATTATTAAAAAAATTTACTTATCTGGGTGTATGTTATATAAGAAAATGGCTAAAAATTTGGATAGACACATTCTAGCTACTTTTATAAAGCAATATAAAATAGTCATTTTTAGTGCTCCGCAAACATAGTGTTAATGTTCAACATAATTGTGAAATCTTAACGTCTTCAAATCTCCTCTTCATCTACAGAATTCAATGAAATAAAAATTGAAATTTCCTTTTTAGAAACACATTAACCCTAAACCCTCCCAAACACACAAAGCAACATCCAAGATCAACGAACCCCCAAATCTCTCACAGCATTGCTTCGGAAAACCCAAACTCCTGGAGAAAAAAATCGTGTCAACAGGGGCAGAGTCTGCTTTAGGCTATATTTTACGATGCCACAGCTTCCCCCCAGGATGCTCCGCGCAACTCTTCAATCCTGTTTGCATACACGCGACATCCGCAGGTCAGAGGGTCCGCAATTTCGCATCCATCAGCCCGTTCCTCCAGGAGGACGGTGAAAAACCGTCTCGCGAAGGCGTCCCGAAGCAGCTTCGTTCATTAAACGTTCTATACTTAGTTTGCATAACTCGGGCTAGTGGGGGGGGGGAGCATGGGGGTTGGCTCATGAATACCATCGTTGATTGAGAACGGTGAACGTGGTCGGGATTCTCGGGCTCTCTTCTCGTTAATTAACATTGTGCACCGCGGGTGCGGAGGAAGACGTCAAAGCTCTGTCGGCCTCGGACCCCGAACACCCTTTTGTCCCGGGGGCAGCAACCCTTTCCCTTCTTTTTCACCCCCGCCCCCTTTTATTGTTTACCCCGGCCGCTTATTATGCCGGCAAACGCTTGTTACTCGCCTCTTGATATTCTAATCAGCCGACGCTCCGTCCCGACGCTCCTTTTCCCTGTATTTCCAACACCCTCTTGCGTCGCGCACCCTCCCTACCCCTCTTTCTACAGTTTCGTCTTCGAGACTACCGGAATTCCAGGCGTCGACGATAACTCTCGGATTCCTCGCGGATGAAAGAAAACTCTTCCAGGGGCTGAAAGGAAATTCCTCTCGCAGACGATCGCCGAGGATGATCAGTGACCTCGCCATCGTCCACCGTTGCACCCTTTGCCTTCGTATTTATAGATCTGACCCCGTTACGCAGCCCCGCGCAGATTCTGAAACACCCCTTCATCCCTCCTGCTCGGAAATCGTGGTTTCTTTAAATCTGGAACGCTCATCGGGAAAATGGAGGTTATGTCCTGTGGTTGTTGTGTCTGAAATGTTAGAACCATGGTGTTTAATATTATGATAAAAATGGGTAGCTAAAATTTGTAAATAGTTTAAAGATTAATCCTTTGCACTCGAATAGTCAAAACAGTTTTCATATTATTAAATTCGTCTATATACTACTAAAAATTCAAGTGTTGTATGTGAAAATATGTTCAATTTCGTGTGCATTGTGTCAACAAAATTACATAGAATAAAAATTTTCCAGGTTGAAATAAATGTCTGATAATTTTGGAATTAAAACTGCTTCGAGTGCAAAAGGTTAAAGAATACCAAAAGATATTACAGCTTGTTAAGATTATGAAAGAAAGACAGACATTTTGTAGCAGACAATTTTGATTTTGCACGAAGATCTGCGGTTCAGTTGCAATTTTATTAATACAAGATTTAAGCAAGAAGAGTTCAGAATATTTCTGAAAAGGTTTCTGGATTTTTATCTCGTTGGATCATATCTGGTTCAGTGGTAGGAGCGGTTTCCGTCCGACAAAAATGATTTCAAGCTCCGAAGCACTTTGAAGTCCGACACTGCGGATGTAACTTTCACCCCGAACCCTCGCTGCTCCGCTTTTTCGTTCCCCGGTCACGGAAGTTTTACATTAATTCCGCTCGAACCGAACACGGCTCACCGCCATCGCGCAGCTGAACAGGATATTCGAAATTCCGTCTTGCCCTGTGACGTGGTTTTCGAGAGTGATTGTTTCAATGATGGCTAACGAGCTTAAATATAGACTTTCCCTCGACTTTCTCCATACGAAGACTCTCTCTGTCGTCGGTTCTATTTTAAAGATTCTATACCTTAATTAAACGATAACGCAATAAGGAACATTCTGAGAACTTTCGTTCATACTTTGAATTTACTTAGATATTGTACAATTATTCTTATAACATGCGCTCGAACAAAGGCATATGCTCAATTATTTCCTATGAAACTATAAATAATAATTTCAATATTTGGAAAATAAAAAAATCTGAAATGCATCATTTGTACCGTTGATAGTAGGCTTAATAAAAGAAAAAGTCGACCACCATTTCTCACAATTACTTCTAAAAACATTGATCTATCACAAAGAATCCATAGTGTGCTAATAATGAAGTATTGGATACTTTACTGCATAAAATTTCTCAAATTCCAAACAGAAAGAACTCGCATAATTCGATTCAGCAACTTCAAGAGTCCCAACCAGAAACACGAGAAAAATCATTTTCTTCGAAGATTCAGAGGACGAGGGTACAAAAGACAAACGGAAATCCCACGCAGCAAGATGAAAGCAATTTCGAAGAGTCTCATTTACGGGGAAAGAATCGCGGTGGCTGTTTGAAATTCAAATACATTTTCCATTCGAGTGTCGCGTCGGCTAACACCGCACCGCACCGCACCGGTGAGAGAGCATCGGCGATAAGGGGTGTGTAACGTATATCGACGCAAAATGAAGGAACATGTTTGCAGATCGGAGGGGTGGCGCATAGGAATATCTAATAAGAACCCGGTGCTCATCCATCGTACGGTGGGGCACTCGGGGGGCTGTCACCGTGGGCGTCAGCGAGCTATGGAGAAGGGGTGATTTACATAGTAATAATATCGGAACGCTGGGCTGCACCATGGGCTCCGAGGCTTCGGCGCCGAACCACCCTGGTCTTAAACTTGTTTCCTAATACGCGCCGACTACCCGGGACCGTCATTACCCTCTGCGTACCCTCCTGGAGCTGGCCTCTCAGGCATTCTGATCGTTATTCCCCCAAAAATCAACTTTTACAAAACACAAAGCACCTACAAAGTACAAGGTACCACGTTCCTTCCTAGTAGCAAAAACTTTTATGATTGGTCCATGTCTTCTCAAAATATGAATACTGAGTTGACAGTACTGTAGAACGTGAATTATTCGTCATTATCATCCGCGTATCCTCCTGGAGCTACCCTCTCAGACATTCTGGCCGTTATTCCCCCAAAACTCAATTTTTAAAAAGCACAAAGTACAAGGTACAACGTTCCTTCCCAGTAGCAACAATTTTTATGATTGGTCCATGTCTTCTTAAAATGGATACTGGGTTGACAGTACAGTAGAGCCTCAATTATCCGAACGTCCGAATCACAATACGCTATTCTACGAACATATTGTACTGGATAGTACAACAACACTCGGAAATATAATTGCATACAGCACTAAGTAGACTCCGGTACAATGCGATCCAAAAATTATTTGCAGGGACTATGCTTATATGCATCTTTTGTGGCAACAAGTGTACAGGGTGTTTACGCTATTACTAGCCAGCGTTTTTCTTGCAAATAATAAATATTAGCAAAAAATGAAAGAGGAAAAAGTAATACCGTTTTTTGCAAGCTACGTAATGGCGTATGTAATTTGTTTGTAATTGCACTATTTTCATGAAAATGTCGGTGACCTCCAATTTTTGTAAATGGCGTGCTATATATGTTTTCATACCATACGAAAGCGTGTGTCAAGACAAATTCATTCGTATACGACACGATGACCTTCAAGGTCATACAAGGTCAGAAATGGAAGAAACATTTTGAACATTTCGTACTAATGCGTTTACAAGTATACTTTATTGACGAGACAATAGTAAATGTTCAATATAACTTCCTTGTGCATGACTACATATTTCGGCTCTATTAATTACATTCTTGTTAGTTTCTTCTAACGTTGACCGAAATATTAATGCACATGATCGCGTTAGTTTCCTTTGCAAGTCGTTTACATTTCTGAGCGTTGTGTATCATGAATGATATCTTTCCGAAATATTACGTACGAAATATTCAAAATTTTCCTGCCATTTCTGACCTTGAATGACCTGGAAGGTCATTATGTTGTATACGAATAAATTTGTTTCGACACACGCTTTCATATGATATAAGAAAATATATAGCATTTCATTTAAAAAATTGAAGGTCACCTTCATTTCTAAGAAAATAGTGCAAACACAAGAAAATTACATACGCCATTATGGTACTTACCAAAAACAGTCTTACTTTTTCCTCTATCATTTTTTTCTTATATTTATTATTTGCAAGAAAAAAGCGTTGACCGGTGATGGCGTGAACAGTTTACAGTCTTTATAACAACTTTTTTTAACCGCGTTGTAATGGGATCTGCTGTACAATACTCTATTCAATGTGATCCATTTAAAATGCGATTCGATATACAATAATTAAATAAAGATTTATTCCAGCATAGTAACCTGGTAATTGTTCTGTTATCCTCTTGATTAGTCGGATAATCAAGATTCTTCAGTATTTATTTTGAAAGGGGCTGGTCACGTGAGCTCAATCTACTGATTTACAATCTGAAAGTCTCAAGGGGTAAGTTACGCTACTTCTTAGAGTTGGAAACACGTCTCTTTCTACCGATGGAAAAGCGAAAAGGATTAGAATAACTCCATAATTCTTAATTAACGATCGATACCGGCCAGCCCCGTCGTCGTCGGGTAAGGAAGCTGCGTCGCCGTTCCGGAGACATCCGTTAAATACGGGATTTTTTTTGCGGGGAAACTGGTCGCGGGCAGGGGTGTTCCGTGCTCGGAGGACAATGGATGATATAGGTATCGTCGATTTTTCAGCCGTCCGCCAGATTTTTCAATGTAACTTGAGAGCCGCTCCCTCGCGAGGTCCCAGGACAGAGGAATGGATGAACAGGCGGCGAAGAAGGGTGGCGAACGCCAGTGGCCTGAACAGTGGGGAAAGAGAGAAAGAAACAAGAGAGCGAAAAAGAGCAGCGAGCGAGAGAGAGAGAGAGAGAGCGAGAGAGAGCGAGAGGAGGTCAGGGCGACAAGAACACCGGAGACAGAGGAGCGAGAGTCTCGCGAAAGAAAAAGAGACCGTAGTAGAATGGAGAATGGCCGTGGAGAGGAGATAGACATGGGAAGAGCAGCGAGGCGACCAGTTCCCTGTTCTTCTTGCCCGGGGAATACAATAATGCCGGGAAAAAAGGTCCAGGCGAGATGGAAAGGAACGAATCCCGAGGTTACCGCGGCGGATGCAGCCCGCCAAGGCAGGAAAATCTGCCCGGAGGGTTCTCGAGGGTTGAACAGTTCGCCGGGAGGGGTGAGCGCGCGGCCCTGGGAGGGTGGGTTCGGTGCTTCAGGCATCGATGTCATTAATAAAAGTGTCAATGGTGTCAGTGGACTAATGTCGGTAGTCACTCGCCCCGGCTGGGCGGACGGGGGCGGCATCAACCTACACCTCACCTCCTCCCCTCGAACCCGTCCTATCGAAGTATTTCAACCCCCTCGCCCAGCCCATTCCACCCCCGCACCGTCGCCGCCACGGCGACTCCACGGCTTCGATCGTTTTCCGTTGCCCTCCGCCGTAGCTCGATACCTTCTCCTTTTCGACTAAATTACCGGGTCTTATCGCATGTCTCACGCAGAGATGGGGAAAAGAATGTCCCCGAAATCGGATCCCAGAGAATGTCGGACTGTTTTCGAGTAGGCGAGGCGCGAACCGCGAGCCGGATTCAATGGGGGTGGTTTTTCAGGTAAAAATTGAAATTACGGTGTTGGAGGGATGATGTTTCAGTTAGGACCATTGCAGGTCGTCGATTATTCAAGTCTGCGACGACTGAAGTCTCTGTTAAGTCAACATGCTTGATATGTGTGAATAGATCATGTAAACGACGCTTCATATGTAAAAGGCTTTTTCTCAACACTAAGGAAATCTGCATGTAACACTGTTTATTGTACAAATCAAGAAAGATTTAGCACTGGAACGCTATACAGTAAAATCTCGATTGTCCCAACTGAACAGGGAAACATGCATGCTCGAATATTAGAACTGTTACTGAGTTAAAATGCCAGATTCAATGTTTATTAAGTTGTACAATAAATAGTATTGCATATGGATGGCTTAAGATGGAGCTATTTATGTCTGAAGCATGTTACTAAAGACTTCAGACAACAGATGTTCGGATAATCCATGTCCTACTGTACATAATTGTTCCACTATTTGAACACCCGTGTATCCTCATTTAGTTTGGATAATCGAGAGTCGATTGTAATTACTAGACTGGGGATCTCTACTCAAAATCAATATTTTCGAAGTCCATTTTAAGGGATAGGAGCCAGACGGATATTTCATATTTTCTTTAATAACTTCTGACAACTGTTTTAAATGGAGACTTGAATGCCACACTTCTGTCACAAATTCATTAAATCTGTAATCTAGTATTTTTAATAAATATATCATACTTGTATTCTAGCAAATATTCACATAATTTTTATTCAGATCCGACTACAACACATTCCTGAAATATTCATTCAGTGTCAATGCATTTATGCACTTTGGTGTCCATTGATAGAAAGAGAATTGCAACTATTCATTTCTGTCATAAATGCATAAAATGTACGATGCTACAATCTATTGCTTGGTGATCATGCCACGCGTTTCATTCTCTGCAAGAATAGAATGAATAGAATGAAAGTGTTAATATGTTTTTTCCATAATTTGATATTAATTGGTTTTCTTGTGCGGTTGCATACAGGACACAGCTGCTACAGGACACGCAGTCCACTCATTAGAGATTATGATAATGCATCTTCGCCCAGTGAGTTGGCTTTATCTCGTGCACACTATAATCTCGCCGTTAGTTCCACCGTTTTTTACTTTCATTTTTGTTCAGGCGCTTCTCAGTTTCGCTCGCTTTCGATCTTGCCAGATGACACTGGTAATCTAGACGCGAGCTTGGCGTTATACAGATCCGAGAAAGTTTGTAAGTGAGGAAATATATTTGTAGTAATTTTAATTCGCCGTGGAAACATTTGCGGACCGCAGCCAATGAGATAACTGGTGCTCTGGGAGAGGTGGATCATTTATCAATGATTTCGTGACGGAAGACATCGATTAAGGGATTTGCTTCTCCCAGAATGAATCTCCCAAATGTCTTAAATTATCCGTGTAATTCAAATTATGTTATAGCATCAACGTATTGTAAAGAACATTTTTGGCGTTGCACAATTTTTCCGGATTTTATGGATACTTAAAATGTCTTTTTTTTTTATTGGAAGCTTAAGTTTAGGGGGTTAATTAGATAAAAATAGATTAGTATAAAATTTCGTGTATAATTTAAATTAGTAATATGGTATCATAGTAAATGTATTGGAAAATGTTTCCGATAAAATTTTAGTTTAAATATAAAATTTTGAAACAGAAATCATTGTTACGTGACCCAGAAAAATATTTTAAGAATTATAGTGAAGAATCAATTAGTAAAACATGTTTACGCAAGAGTTACTAAAAATTGAATATACCTATAATATACTATGGATAACTTACTTTTAAAACATAAATTCAACAGAAATTGTTTCTAAAAAATTGATAAAAACCACAAAAATGAAACTGTTAACATTTTGACTAACACATTGACCACTTATAGATAATGCTATTATTGAATCAAATTTAGAAATCAATTCCTATTATAGTCAATTTAATATATGTATCATATTAGATCGTGTTTTATTTTTACAACTGAAGGGATACGTTATTTCGATTTTATTATACATTTAAGGGGTTGTTTTTCGTCAGTCAGTGCATTATTATATTATATTCAATCGTATTTTATTAGGGTTTCTAGGATGCAGAGGTTATGTTGTTTTAATTTTATTGTATATTTTAGGGGTATTTGTTTGTCGATCAATTAAGGATTCAATTTCGTGTACCAACGTTTCGTTAGACCGTCTGCCATCCCCAAGCCCTTCATCACGTTTTCCGTTGAGCAATCCTCTGATTACGACGCAAGAAATCGCGGGGGTGGTTGAGGGTGCTGCCGGGAAATAAATCTTATAAGTAGGCAGTTCACGATACTCGGATCGGTGGCCGCAAATCCGTGGATAAGCCGTCGCGAACAAAAGTCTGGAAACGACGTCGCCAGGAATGCAGTGCACATTCGAGCCCGGATAAAAGCGTGGGCTTTGTGGTTGTCGGTCGAGGTGGTGGAAGCTCCGAGGGGTGGAAAACAGGGGGCAGAGGCGATGTGGGCGAGAGAGGAGTTGAAACGTTCCGATCGAATCGTCATTACAAACGACGTGACAATTTGGAGCGAGCCTCACTGTATATATATTGCTTGTTACATCGATTTCTAGCGTGGTCTGACAAGTTTCTAGGCGGTTTCCTCCTACCATGTCTCGCTTTTCATAAATTACGCCGATCACGTCCCGACCTGCTACAACCCCCGGCGCGATTCTAATTTATTTTAAAATGACGAGGCGCGTATCGAAGATGGCGATGCCGGGAATCGAGGGTGGAATTACTTGACGGTGTCTGTGAGAGACTTCTTGTAGCAAGATTGCGAAAAGTGGCGACGGAGCTTCGTATTTTTATTTTCATTCACAGGACGCGCTGTGGTTCGCTCTCCGAAAGGAGACATTTTTTGATACAGTAGAATTTGTAACGATCAGATCCTTTAAATTATATTTAAATCTTTCATTATGAGTTTTTGTTAAATGAATTTTTAATGGTACTTTTAAAAAAAAATAACTTTTAGGATTTTCTTCGCAATTCAGTCCAATAGCAATTTGTTCAAAATTTCTTTGTTACTTCATATAGTAAATTAATTCGTAATCCAAGTCGTATGGTGCAATCTTAACACTAGAATTACGGAGCCTGTCAAAAGTGACCGGATTCAGATTTTTTCTTTTACAATTCGTGAAGTCATAGACATATTTTCTTGAGAAATTTTTTGGTATATTTCTTTATTCAAGTACATATGTTACCATAAAAATCCTATGAAATCTGAATAAATTCAGTCCTGTTACTATTAGAAAGGAATATGTATACATCAGTCTCGTTTAGGACTCTATTAGAACTTGGTTCTAATGTTAAGAAGATATCGTCCTTTTAAAAATGTCCAAACATTACTGTGATTGTCTCTACGTTCAATAGAAGTGGAGGACACGCGTATCTAGTAAACCTTGTTCAGAATCTTCAGAATGAGTCTGACAGTATAGGTCAAGGGATTGACCAGTTACTTTATGAATTAATTCTAGCCTTGATCAAAGTGAGCATAAGAGTCCTGGGATCGTTCCAATAACATTATTGTATTAATCAAATATCAATAACAAAAATACAATCCGAAAGAGACTGATGACAGCCACATTTAGCGTATGCCGTTCACAATCTCACAAACGGGTATGACACGATAGGTCAAAGGATTAACCAGTTACGTTGTGAATCATTTCTAGCCTTGATCAAAGTGAGCATATGAGTCCTAGGATCGTTCCAATAACATTATTGTATTAATCGAATATCAATAACAAAAATACGATCCGAAAGAGACTGATGACTGCCACATTCAGCGTATGCCATTCAAAATCTCACAAACGGGTGTGACACGATAGGTCAAGGGATTAACCAGTTACTCGGTGAATCGTTTCGAGCCCTACTAGAGCAGGTAAGATAAGAAGCCTAGGATCGGTCTAGGCTGGGTCAGGCTCTCCGGCACGATATCTCGTGGTGGTAGGAGCGTGTGCTGATGGATGACAAATGGCTCCTCCACGACGCGTCACTCTAGGCGCTGCTAGGGGCTTCTCCTATACGTGATCAACCATAGCTCTGGCTGACGTGGGGGGAGTAGGAGGGGCAGAAAGAGAGAGAGAGAGAGAGAGAGAGAGAGAGAGAGAGAGAGAGAGAGAGAGAGAGAGAGAGAGAGAGAGAGAGAGAGAGAGAGAGAGAGAGAGAGAGAGAGAGAGAGAGAGAGAGAGGAAGATCGAAAGCAAGAGAAAGCAAGCGAGAGAGCAGGAGGAAGATAAAGAGAAAGAGAGAGAGAGGACGTTGGGGTAGAAAACCGAGGCGCGCAACGGGGGTTGCAGCAGGATAGAGCGCGGCTTGAAGAGGGGTAGGAACCGACATGGGATACGGAGCCAGGCCAGGCCGATGGCCAGGGGTGCGCAGGGGTTGGTTGGAGGTTCCGGGGGTGAGACGAGGGGCAGGGGGATTGCTTGAACGGGTCGGCGGAGATAAAGTGGGACGTCTGATCCTCCGTCGAGGCGAGCAAAAAGATCCTCGCGCTTCGCGTCCCAGGAGACGGAAGCCGGGAACGAGAAAAACTCCCCCAAGCCACGTCGACCATCCCCTTCTTCTCTCTCCGTTCTCTCGTCTCGTCTCGTCTCGTCCCGTCTCATCGCATACTCTCTTGCTTTCTCTTTCTCTCTCTTCCTCTCTCTTTCTCTCTTCATCTTCCTCTTTCCATGCTCCTTCCTTTGAAACTCGCACCGCCATCAGCCGACGTGGCCGACGCTTTCATCCACCTTTTCCAGCACGCCGAACCAACCACCCTCTCCCCCTCCTGCTCCTCCTCCTCCTTCTCTTCCTTCTTCATCCCCTGCACGCCACCGAGAAAGAAACTTCGAAGGGAAAGAATCTGCGCTATACCTCATCCCGTACCGGTGGCCCATTAATTAGTTCCGAGGAGGCCGACGGGACGCAGGGCGGAATGTTATCCGCGGCACGAGACTGTTTCCGGAATTTTTAATTGATTGGGGAACGCGCCGCCACGGTGGTGAGAGAATATTGTTCGCGGAGGATCTTCTTTACAGAACGCCTTCGTGCTTTTGGAGTTTGGCTGGTTCGGTGCGACGATTGTTGATCGAGATCCTTTGATTGAGAGTCATAGGTAGTATGTACACAGTTTGGGGGTGGAGATCGCCCTCAAAGTTCATACTTCTTAAGTACATCTTCGATCAACACCTTGAGTGCCAACCCAGCAAACTCACAAAATTCCAGAAAATAGAAGTAATCTATTGAATCAAAACGAAATTGAAAAGTTTTAGATGTATGATACTAAAAATGCTCTTTCAATCTTTTTGCATTTCTCAGATGCCAATCAAATTTATAAGCTCAATATAATATCGCAAAAATCCATAGATATATCTGTACGAATAATCTTGTCTCCCATTTCAGAGAGGCATTACACTCGAATCATTAATTTGTTGACATAGACGAGTTTAATATTAAGTAATAATTCTCATAAACTTTTAGTGGTTGGGAATCGAGCAGGACCTTTTGCAATCACCTAACACAAATCACCAATATATACAAATATGTAGAACTTGAAGAAGTACAATTTTACTAAAAAAAATGGTCGTCCTTGGTTATCGCATCAAGTTCTTCGAATACACTCGAGTATGCATAAATTGTGGCCTTGAGACGACCTTGAGTACTAAAACTGCGGTATAACTAGCTAAAAATCTTGGCGATGTTTCTCATCAAACGACTGTAAACTATTCCCTGGATGTCGGAAACGAAGTCTAGACCAAGTTCGTCATCGCAAGAGCAAAATCTTAAAGTATGAGGGCGTCTTACGTCACGAAGCTCAGCGGACAACACGGAGGACCTCGAAAGATGAATGATCGCGGGTCTGGGGCCTCCATCATGAGCGACACGTCAGGCGGTTCGTATGAATTCTTCTTGATTGCTGGGCCGGCTGTAAGCATAACGAGCCACCCGCTACGTCCATCAACCACGCACCGGTCAATTCATTTCGAATACGAGTCGCTCGCACACAGACTGCAACCGAGAGCTAAGCGACACACGATGCTCTCACTCTCCCTCTCTCTCTCTTCCTCTCTCTCTCTGTCTGTGTATACATATCTCCTCTCTGGCTCTATACGGTATCTCTGCTCTATACAGTATCTTCTCTCTCTCACTCCCCCCTCTCTCTCTCTCACTCCCCCCCCCCTCTCTCTCTCTCTCTCGGTGCAAGCTCCTCGTCACGGACATGCCCGCAGCGTGTACTTACGCGCCAGATATCCCCGCTGGGTTGACGCCTAACCTGCCTACCTACGGTATGCGGTTCTGCTCGTTTTGCTTGATTTCTCGATTTCAATCTTCGTCCAGTTCGGCCGCTCCAGACGGACACGCCGGGCGACTGATGAGCTGCTTTGTAAGCGAAATGTCAAACCGAGGCCGAGCCCCTTTCGCTCTATCCTGTGTACTCTCCTTCTCTGTGTATCCTTCTTCTTCCTGTCTCTATCCGTCTTTCCTGCGCCGACCCCCTTTTACAAACGGGATGGAAAAATGCGAACGTGTGAGGCGAGCTGTGCAAACATCCAGCTTCCATCGGGTCTACGCGATCACCTTAAGGGGAGGAAACTTTGTATGGAGAACTGGAGGAACTAAAATCTTTGGCTGGATATATGCTTTACAAGTGCAGGCTGCTGGATAGTTAGGTGCTGACAGAATTTAGGATGAATGTGCTTTCTTTCAGCCCCTGCCCAATAGCCAATCTTTGTTACCCTTTCTGAAAATAAATTACTAAACATTCAGCCTATTCTTCATTTACAATGTATGCATATTATAAATTCAGAAAATGATGTATTAATCATAACAACGTTCAAGATGGCTGAATACTGGCCAAAAATGGCTAGGGGCGACTTTATACAACTTATCCTTTGTTCCCGATTAAATTCTAACAATCGTACAAGAAGAATTGTAACTTCATGAACAACCATATTATAAGAATCATCCTCTTCATTCCAAAGACCAAAGATCGCCTCTAATCGTTCAAGGAGCGCACCGAGCAATTTGATAATGCCGAATATCCGGTAGCCAGTCGCTAACCGAAGGATTCCGGAAAAAAAATGGCTACGATTCCAATATTCGGCCATTGACACCCCCACCACTTCGTTCGATGCTAGAACAGAGTTCGGCCGAGAATGAAGTCGTTACCAGGCTAGTTATTAAATACCTGTCTGTCCTTTTTAGTGCGAGTACGCCGCGTGTAATTTGCGGACAAGTTTGAATCCCGTCTCCTCCCCCCTCTCTCTCTCTTTCTTACTTTCTGCCAAGCGAGCCGGAGAGCGTTTCGCCTTTAGGTTTCCTTGTATCAATTACCGTATATAGCAGGATAGGCCCAGAAACGCAATAAAGACATTTAACATTGCGGTTTGATTACAAGCGGACCGGTGTGTAAGCGCCGGCGAGTCCGCGTCCGCAGGGAGCGTTTAATATTTTACCCGTCTCATTTTCGCTGCTCGTAAACTATTCATTTATCCGCGCCTATAATCTTCATCGAAACTACGGATTATTATCCTTCTTGTACCATCATTCCTGCCGAGGCTCTTCTCCTCCCTTTCTTGATCAGCCGCGAGCCCCTCTTCCACCAATCTTCACGCACGTCGCGATCATTTCATTTTTCTCCGGGGTTGAACGATTCCGCTGAAGAGAGCTTGTTCCAAAATGGAAATCGCACGGATAGAAATGTCGCGACGAGATATTTTTATTCATTCGCTCCGCAATAGAGCGAATTTCTCGAGACAATAAAGAATTTGCACGTATTTAATCGTGTTTCAGGTTGTGTGAAACTTTGTAGTGGTTATTGATGACTGTTATTTTTTAGGAAGCTTTCATTTTTAATCATAGCTTGTACTTGATTCATCAACATCTTTTGTTTAAGGAAACATGCGATTTTCTTAAATGTGACATTTTTATTGAGAGAACAGATACTTTATGCTTGTGGTATAGTAATAGTACAGTAACACATACTCACTGGATATGTGTTTTGCAATGAAACTAGAGTGAGGATGGTCCCTGTATAATTAAGTTGTAATAGGGTGGTTCTTCTTTATCGTGGAGGTTTTTGCGATTTATTGAGGTGTATGTTGAACTTCTGTCACAAGTATTGTCCCCAATGCCTTAGAGGGTGGTTCTTCTTTACCGAGCATTTATCAGCAATTCTCAGTATCGATAAAAACCGATTAAGAAATTCTTGTTTAAAATATATTCTAAACTTTTGTAATACATATTGTCTCACCTTCTACTCTTAACACTCCACAACCATTAATAAAACGAATTTTCTTACGGCATCAACACCCCTGATATTCAAACTGTTAAGGTAAATCACTTTAAGAACTAAAAATTTCACTCGGAAAAGAGAGACCTAACCCTTCAACTGCAAATGTGAATTTGTAAAATTCATGTAGTTTGCTTCTTACTATTTACAATATAAAATATGTCAATAAACGAATTGTCAAAATCATTGTGACAATCTCACTTTACGATGTTGGGAAGAACAATAAGAATATATTCAAATTTTCCTAAGAATTATTATTCTTCAAAACTGCGTCAGACATGGAAGACCTTTCTTTACAGTTTGAGGGGAGGTACTCTAAACCCGTTTACAGTCTAAAGGTTAAAACTGTTTGTAATGTACACTGCTTTCATTTATTGATGCGCTTCATTCTAATATTAATGAAAATGGTATTGTCGGTACTATTACCTAGTAGATTATATTTGCCGCGAAGCGTCGCGCATCGCAAAAACGATCTCGAGGCTCGTCTTTTTCTGGAATCTCGAAGCGGATTAAAATCTCCCTGGCTCGGTGAATTCCGCGTGGCGGGAAGGCGTGTTCCCCGCACGATAAACGAATTTTCCACGTTTCAGCGGCGCTGAATTATCGATCGGCTCAACAGCGTTTAACGTGGTCCGCGAGCGGGCTGTTGTTGTTGCGCGTTTGCATTATGCATTTATCGCGCGAGGAGTGCAGAAAATAATTATATAACAGAGGAGTGAAACGGGGAAGCGAGAAGTGGGGGGGGCTCTGAAATTTTTCCTCCACTTACGGGGGCCGGTGTATTGATAAACGCCGCCCCGCCATAGGCGTAGACGCGGCGCGGGGCCGTTTCGGGGCACGTCGTGCCGCGCGCGGACCTCAATCTGCATAATATGTATTAAAGTTTATTATCCTGACGGGGCCATGGATCGATACTTTTGCGGTCTTTACTTACCGGGGCCCTGGTTTTTGTCTAAATTATACACGTCCTCTAATGTCTTAACTGAAAACCGCTCCGAATCATTATCATAATTTTGGCATTTCTCGGGGTTCTTGTTTTCGTGGCGCACGATGCAATCATCTTTCTGGGTGGCGTCGCAAGTTATTGCCCGTTTTTATGGGCGATTGAGATATCGGTGCTCACCCCCCCCTCTCTCCCTATCTCTCTTTCCCCAAACCCACCCTTCTTTTCGCTCATTTACTTCCTCCGGGGCCTACATACTTCAGCGACGACCACCGAAACGCCGCAAAAATGGCGCACCGCTGGCGAAAACTAATTATATCGGTCTTGGTACCGACGTCTCGTAGTAAAACTCCTCGTGTACGCGGCTCGTGATTGCGCGATTTTCAACGCCATTTTGCCTGGCCTCTGATTGATTCTGCTCCAAGAAGTTCGATACTCGATTTTGTTTTTCTCTTTTTGGTGAAGTATTAACGTCGGCGATTTAATATTTCGTTATTTCAAGACGTTATTTATTGCCGGTGCGTTTCGGGATTCGTTAATGATTATTCGCACAGTGGTCCAGACAATTATCATTACAATTTCTTCGTTTTAATGTGATTTATCCCCTTCCGGCGAGCGTAACGTGAATAAAACCGGTGGCGATTTTAATGAACGAGCGTCCGTTGCTTCGAAAAACAACTGTATTCCATCCCTGGACCACGATTTCAATATATTCGGGGTTAATTATCTAGTAAAACGACAATTTATACAATTTTATAGGAAACGATACGAACAGTTCCGAATTTTCGACTTCGGAGAACCACCCCTTCCCAGAAAATTAATAAAGTAGATGGGCGCAGCATGATGTTAACGCGAAAACAAAATTTCCCGCAGCAATGGTTCCAATTAAGGCGAAGAGTTTATCAATGGACGGGGATGAATAGCAATTAGGGGGTACGTCGCGGCCTGTCGAGACAGAATCAAAACGTAACGAGATAAATTCGTGTGGGTGGGTGGTTGAAGCGCGACAAAGAGGAAGCACCCCCGATAAAGGCCAAGGGGTGGCTCCGGCATTATTGAATGCCACGAAAGGAGAGAAGGCCATCCAGAGTTTTCAGAGAGGCTTGCGGGGGAGGAGACAACGGCAGAGGGTAGTGATTAAACTGAGGGATGAATCCCCGGGATCCGGCGTAGTGGGCCGTGGGATCCTCTCGAGGTATTCCGTTGGTCCATGGAAGGGGTTGAAACAACGACATTCTGTGTTTAATCATGTCTGACCGAATGAGGGGACAACCGTACGGGGTGGAATTTGCATAGCACGGACTATGCCTTCGTACCAACCACTTCGGCAGGCGAAAAAATTCTGTCAAAGCATATGCGACCGGTCTCGTGCCTCCGTTTGAATCATTCGACCCTGTTCCCTTCGATATTCCACAATTTTTTAATTCCTAAGGAGATGAAATTCTAAGATTTTCAAAGAATCATGTATTCCTTCGGTGAAGTAGTGTGAGAGTAGAATTGTAGATATCTTATTCATGTTCTTGTATAGAAAGCAGTGTAGATTGATCTCTCTTCTGTGTATTTTATATGAGTTTATGTATACTCATTTTTATGTGAAGTTAATTTACGATTTTCTCATTCATAGGGGGTGAAATTTGAAGATGATCTTCGAAGGATTGCTTATTTCTTTTGTGAAGAAGGTGGAAGTAGAATTCTAGATATTTTATTCATTCTTTTCTACAGAAAGGAGCTTGCATTAACCTCTTTTTTATTTACCTTGTGTACATTTTATCTTAATTTAGATTAAACATGAAATTTAGCTTGAATCCGCCTTTCCCATCCCCTTAACTCTTCTATTTTATTATAATTTGATTACTTATTGTCTTCATTTTCTTTATTTTTTGTGCAACCATTTTTATAAGAGTTAAAAGTGTGATGTGCATTGAAACTAAAAGATTTCAAAAGAATAATTTGGCTAAATTGTCCTGTGAGTCTCAAAAGGATTGAAAACAGAAGACAGTAAATTCTTGAATTTTCTTCGCTTTGGTATAGGATGAAGAATGATTGTGATGAAAGATAATTTTTATGGTGTTCACGGCGGGAATCGATGGGGTGTTGAAAACCACCGGTGACACCGTAAGAAAACGGCACCGTTGCGTTTGCGAGGGGTTAAATGGAACACGGCAGATTGTTTCGTTGTATACGGCCGCATAACGACCGCATTTAAACCGCTAAATGGATCGTCTTTCTCTCTATGTGTATCTCTTTAACTGTTATGTTATGGCGACTCTCCGGCTGCGCCGTTCTACATCCCCTTATAGCATCGCGTTTACGTTTACGAGCACCACCGCTGACGTTTACGAGCCACCGGCTGACGTACGAGCCACTTGCTGCTCTCTTGCTTTCATTGCGAGCGCTCGCACGTTAGCGTTTTGCCACCGTCGCCACTGATCTACGGCCCGAACACGTATTTTAATGTTATTTTCGTACGACGTCCACTGTCCTCCTTCAAATTGCCCGGCATTCACCTAATTTCCCCTTGATTCCACCCCCCTCTCGCTCTCAACACAACAATTATCCCTCTGGACCAACTAATTGTTCTTTTAACTCCGTCGGATCGCAAACCTTTCTCTGCAATTTTATGGGAATTTTTGCTGCAACACTTTGACTGCCAACTCACTGATCGTAAAAATAATTATTCGTTTAACTCCCTCGAATCACACAATTGTCTCTAACATGCAATCTTATGGAATTTTGGCTTTGGCAAAACTGTTTCGTAACACTTTGACTGCCAACTCAGTGACCATGGAAATTGTGTAAAATCAAATTTATTTATTTATTCCTTATGTCAATAACCGGATACCCGGGCAACCACTCTCAATTTATTTTTAGAAATTCCTTAGTATTTCTGTTGGCCAATGGTAAAATTATTGCAGATTTTTGTGTTCTTAGGTGGTCACCGATTCATTTACGTTTGTGGCAAATTATACGGTAAGACTATAAAGTGCAACATCGTTGGATATCGTAGAAAACGTTGGTTATTCGAATAACGGTTAATAAAACAATAAATTGGGATATAAAATTTGTGTTGTTAGTTGCTTTCTCAATCCTTTTACATTCCATAGACTACAAGCAAATTCAGCTCACTTTATCTGTCACTGCTGAAATTAATTTTCAAATCTGAAGGAATAATGGCTTAACCATAATCGAAATACATTCCACTCTTGAAAATGATCTCCGCCACTTTCTGTGCATTTGCGCCACACTATAAGTAACAAATAAATCTCCAATATAGAGGGTTGAAGATTGGAATTTAAAATATTTTTGTTAGAATTGATTGTAAAGATTACGAACTACTTTGTACACCTAATATTTACACTGTTATTAACAGACAGTGTGGTTCTTTATGCAAAATGAGAACTGGATGTCTAAATTGCAAGGAGTCCAGTGCAAATGTCTTTCTTTCTTTAACAAGTCTAATAACCTGAAGATAATACATTAACATTCTTAAATTAAACGTTCTAATATTTCAAACTTCACTAACACCTTTTTGTCATAAATCCATAAAATCCGCAGTGTAATTGTTAATCGTATCAATAGAAAATATTAATCAAAGAAAAATATATATACAGTATCGCCAATTGATTACGCATAATAATTTAAGTTTAACCCAGATCCAGGTCAAAATTCGCCCACTTCTTTTCAAAATCCCAGCAACCCCGAATAACCAAATCTACAGCGGCGGGATCCTATGCAAAGACAAACGAAATCGCTTCCGACGCGAATGATACACACCATGGAGCTGGGAAGAAAGAGGAGTCGAACGAGCGGGCAAATTGGTCCGAAATCAGCCAGGCTGGGGCTTAAATCATCCGGTGCGTGTCCGGAATTGGAATCGTGTGCCCTGCGCTCGAAGGATCAGGGCCCGGTTCTGCGGGGGGTGGGGGCAGACGACACGAGAAAGCTGTCAAGAGAAATCATTCAGGTATGGCTTGCGGAGGGGTGGGTACCGAAAGGTGGCGGTCCGAAATTCGGGTGCAATTGGTTTTGCATTTCGTCCACGTAACCGGCGTCCATTGCAGGAGCGGCGTTTGAGCGATTTATGGGTTCGTGAACCGCATTGTATCTGTACGTGCCGGCCGCCGTGACGCACCGTGACGCGACGTGACGTGACGCAACTGACAAGTCGGATGCGGAAACTCGTAGCTGATCTTGCTTGCTACCTAACGTGTATCCTAACCTGCCCTAACCGGCGACGATACCCATCGCCACGTGCTCTTTGACTCTCCCGTGGTCTCTCTTTCTATTTCGTTGCTCCTCCTCCGCTTCTTCATCTCGCTCTCTTTCTCTATCTCTCTCTGACTTTCTTGCTCGTCCTCCCTCGCTCCACTTTTCCTTTTCTTTTCTTTTAAAAGCCCCGCAGGAAATTTATCGCCGGCAGCTATCCCGGAAAAAGGAAGAAACTTGTTCAAAATTGTGTACACACTCGCTGTACAGTGGAGGGGTGATAAGTACCTAGGATCAAGGACTCGAGCTTGGCTGCCGGCCATATTTCTGGAACGTGGCTCTCCCACCAACCGGGGGATCCTATATCGCGAATTGATATTCGGATCTTTCCCGCGGTCTCTCGATCTACAACTCGTGATCGTACCTCCTCTTGATACTCTGTTGGATTCAACGGTGGCGTTTAATGCCGGCCAATCCGGCGATGATCGATGGGATCCGGAGAACGGAGGGTCCTTGCCTGGGTCTGGAGTCCTTTGGATTAGCTGGGTTCCTGTGTTACGATGGGCACTTCGGTTTGTTTGCGATTTTAGCTTTTATCGACAGTCTGGAATGACGAGAAATTCATTTTGGTGTGAGGACTTCCTGTCAAACTCTTCTGAAAGAATTGTTGGATCATTTTTGAACAAGAGTTGCAACGTTTCATCTAAATTCTGATGTTCTAGTACTATTCGGTTCAAATCATTTGCTGTTTGTGTTAGGCCCGATGAGAAGATGTAGTTGTTGTTTGTATTCACAGACAGGAATAACAAGAAATTTATTTTGATGTAGGCGATGATGACGAACTCTTTTGGAAGAATTTTAGGAAGAGAAGAGTTACGAACGTTCCATCTAAATTCTGATTTTCTACTATTATCCATTTCAAATCGTTAGCCCTACTTGTATTAGACCCATCAAGAACAAGGATCCATGTTGATCTTAAAGAAGTAGGATCAAAATCATGTTAAGAAAAATTTGATATATCTGATTTTGAATGCATCTTGTCGTAGTTGGCATAAAATCGTCAGATAAAATAATATATCTACATTCTGTTTGGAAACTCGATTGTTTTGACTGAATTCGACTGAATTGAAAACATGAATGATTTTATTAAGAAAAGGATATTTGAATAGCTGCGAACAAAATCATAGGACAAGTCCATAGGATAAGTCCAAAATCATAGGATAACCTCTTCATCCTGTGATCATTTAACACGTTGACTGCCAGGCCCATTTTCCATGGTTTGCCCAAGGCGCCAACATGAATTTTTCATTATGCGATGCATATTATGTTGAAATATTATTTGCAGTAAATAAAGTGAGTTATAAAAACATGCTTGAAGCATTTTTCGTGCATTAATTTCTTCAAACCATTATAGTAGCAATGGTATTATTGAAAAATTTATCAGTATCCATATTTACTCTAATTATGTACTTTTATTATTTGCTACGTCGCCGTCACCGGTGGCCCCCACGGCGCTGTAGCCAAGTCGAGTGCCGGTCACCGGTGACCCCCATGGCAGTCAACGTGTTAATAATCTAACTTGACCTCTGTACTGTACTGATCAAAAAGTGGATTCTCTAGCTTCCAAGACATTTGACTACAAACGCAATTACAATGGCTCCCAATCAGAGGCAAATGCCTAATTCTTACGAGCCAATAATGGCCATACCCGAGTTGCGTCCTAGGAAGGGTCAGAAGCTACCAGCGAAAACTGAAAAACAGATTCCTCTCTGGCCGCGTAATTAGAATCGTTATTAGCGCCGGGAGTTGTTGAATTAATAATGACGTCACAACACCGAGCACTTCTGTTTGGCTTTAATAAGGAGACGACAGGTCGCGTTCGCCGTCAGCGACAACGACGAAGGGGTTGCTTTCTTGACTGATTAACTATCCTCGACGCTAATTATCCCCCGGTAGTTAGCCACCCTACACGTGACGTTGTCGTTGTCGTCGTCGTCCTCGTCGTCGTCAACGTCGTCCACGACGAAGAAGACGTTCCTCGTTTCCAACGAGAGAACTCTCCTGCTGTCGTCGTTAACCAACGAAACGGGCGAAACACCCCCGTGTCCTCGAAAGAGTGTCATTTCCAAGGGAGATGGTCCCGTTTCAACCCCCTGAGCTCACGCCCCGACCTCGTTGCAACGTCATTTTGCAAACGTGCACTTCGCGACGCGAGCTTGTCTGTATTAGCGGACCCGATGTTCTTTGCATCGCAATGATTATGGGCGCGCCGATGGGGCTACACGACGCCATATTGGATTTTTCAGGGAACCAGAGAAAAAGCGGATTTCTTGAAGTAGAAAGAGGTAACAAGCTTTGTTTTAATTTGTGAAAGATGCAATCCTTGAAAATTGCGTATTTTTGTTCTGTCTCCACTATTCAGTAATGTAGGGATGGAAAACATAACATTAGCCTATTATACAATTTTTATTATGGACAACTTGAGTATTAAACACGTTATCATTATTAACACTTACTGTTAATCGAAGAAGAATATTATTGTGATTTTCACGGACTTGTTTGTACTTCTACATTTTCACCAATTGGCAAATGCCGGTGACAAAGAAGTAGAATTTTATTTCAGATTGATAGAAGAGAATGAGGTAAATATATTTCAAGACAAGAGGTTAATTTTGTGAAGGAATAAATTATATCGCCAAGTAAGACGGAGAATCGTGTTCCACTGCGTGCAAAATTCGACGATCATTGGGCGTGTGCCCGGTTTATGAATAAATATACACAAGCGTGTGTGTACGGGGGTGCGATGCACCCCTCGTGAGCCGATTCAACCCCTGGCAGCCACGCAAACCTCCGAGCGACAAAAGCAAACAATGAGCCGGCGTTGCGGTCGGTTTTATTTTTTTGAAAAATGGAGGAACGAGCTACGTCGCGGCAGGCGGACATCCGGAGGCCTTCCCCGACATCCAGTTGTTCCCCCGGCTCCCTCCATTATGCTTCCATTCTCTCCTCTATTCCGCTTCATTCCTCCCTGTTTACTCTGTTTTCTTCCTGGCCCCCGACTTTTTCCCTCTGCTCTTCGCCCGTGTTTTCTTTATCGATCTACCTCGCGTCTCTCCCCTTTCATTTTCACGTTGTGCACGACGTCTTCCGCTCCCCCCCCCCCTTTCGCTTTTCCTCTCTCTCTTTCTCTCCCTCTCTCTTTTTCTCCGTGGTGCACAGACAAGAATTTCTGTAGGCACCCTCTAGTCACACTCGATCTTTCTAGCTGACGTTTATCCCTTTCTCTCCCGATCTTTCACTTTTTCTTACTCTCCTCCGCCTCTCCCGTCTCCGGTCTCTCGGCTCTTCGCTGCCCTAGCACTCTCTCTCCCATGATTCATTGCCGCCACGATGGATTATCCATCTCCTTCTCCTGCCCCCTGTCTCCCCACAGCTCCTCTACACCCTCGGATAGGGCCAGAGGCTTGACCAGATCGGACACGAGGCAAACGTGGCAACCATCGACCTGTATCGTGTGGCCCCACTAGTTCCGAGGCTTCGTTTCGTCCTCGATTCACGACTCGGTTGACGTCAACCTACACACCACCTTCCCAGCAACAGAACGCTATTGCTCCTATTTAGTCGAACCCCGTTAAGAACACTTTTTCATAATCGATTAACCTCGAACACGATGATCCTCTGTGGCTCGAGTCCACTCGAGTATCTCCTAAGTGAACGATAGCGTTTAAATCCATTTACAGCTGCATCTTAACCCATGATAAAAAGATTCATCTATTCTCCCGGGTTACATTTAGAATATTTCGGAGATCATTTTACCTTAAGCGCTTCAAAAGCGGTTTCTTTTAAAATTCTTTATTTCCTGAAATTAAGTGTTCAATGGTGTTCATGTTTTACGAGCTTCTTGTGTTGAAAAATGTATGGATAAAAACTAAAAATATTGAATCTATACATGTTACTTGTTTTCCGGTTATCAGTACATCGGACAGTACGATGCTCGGATATACTATTATTCAATTTGTATAATACTCCAAATATAGCCTGAAGGCTATGTGTATTTCATTGCCTCGAGGAATATTTAATTTGTCATACGAGTGATGGTTTGGGAACTAACATTTTGAGTGGCGCCATCTGCTGCCGAAAAGTAGAAATACTCTAAGCTTGACTTATAGCAGCTTACAGTGTCAACAGGTGTTAATTACAATATAAACTCACAGTGTTAAAACAGGTTTTATTTAAAAATAACGTTATTAAAGCTCCAATTTTTCCGCCGCGTAGCAAAACAAAATTTTGATTACTGTGCAGTGAAAGAGTGTAATAGTAGAGCGAGCAAAAATTTGTTGCTCTGTTTCCACACTTTGAAATGAAGTATGTGAAGTGAACTGCTTGAAATTTATAAGGCCTCCATTTCTAAAATATAAGAAACAATTTAGCAAAGAACAGTATATTTTAACAGCTAAAATAGCTAAAGCTAGAGTGCATATTGAAAGATTTAATCAGCGTATGAAGACCTTCAAAATTCTTGGTTCAGTGATGCCTGTGGTATTGGTGCCTCTAATACAAGATATTTGTACAATTATTTGTGGAGTAATTAATATGTCCTCACCAATTCTAAGTGATCAGGAATTTATGAAATTATAATTGTAAATTTAGAAGGTATATTGAAGAACAAATTTTTTTTTGTAAAATGAATTATTTGATGAAACATACTTTAAAAAGCTGCTCTCCTTCAACAAACTCTTTCTTTCTGCAGGATTTGTACCTGCCCACTTACAAGTTTCACCCATACTTACAAACATTGTAAGTAAAAACAAAAAAGATGATATCAATAAAATGTTAAGACCAAGCACTTCGTCGCCATATTGGATAGCTATATATATTGTCCACGCCCCAATGTCAGATCCCAATACTCTATAAAAATTCCTTACTTGCATGCTTGTAGTACATCAAACTGTACAATACTCGGCTACGATTCAATTTGTATAATCCTCTAAAATATTGTCTTAAAGACTTCATTCGCGTTAATATCCCTCTAAGAGAAAGGAAAAAGAGAACAATCTTCCAAAGAACGTTCGAAAAAGACTCGATTTCTCTTAAACACTCTAACAAATAAGACAACATTTATGTACATCAAACAGTATGATGTTCATATCATAGAATTTATAAAATAATCCAACACGTTGCCTCACATATAGCATACAAAAGCAAAGCCATTTATACCTCGTTAACAGAAAGGCGAAAGAAAATAAACATCCAAAAACGTTCAATGAAGACAGGATTTCTATTAACCACCCCAGCAAATTGCATCAAGACAACATTCATATAAAGTCCTACAGCAACGCGTCCAGCAGCATTTCTATCGCAGGATCTCAACGCGGAGGACCTGTATCCTCTGACAGCCTTCAGCGACATCCTTCGCGACTCGCACCCAACGTGAACGTGTGTGTATCGGTATGATCGTAGGAAAAATATGAACAGCAAACAGTGGCCCGATAACGCGCACGCATGTTGAAGGTAAAACAGGGAAAAGAAGGGAAGTGGCAGAGCGGGAAGGTGCACGCGAAACCGGAAATTACGCTCGATATACAATATAAAATATTCTAGATACGCGGGGCTGCGCGGGTAATGGCCGTCGATCGGGGCCCGGCTTAATGCCCGCCGGTGCTTATAATAATCTCAGCTAATAATATATTTAAATATGAACGCGAGCGAGAGAGCAGCAATGGCGGACCGGGATTAAAGGACGGCTGAAGGCGTGCTGTACCGAACACAGCCTCGAGAGAGCGCGATGGACCGCGGAACTCGCGCAGAGACTCGCAAACTGGTCCCAAGCTGGATAGGGCCCCAGTATTCCGGTCCGTGGGCCCCTTGTTGCTCTGTTTTTCGTTCCGGCGACCGCCCGAAGCCTCTTCCGACCGCGTCGACCCTCCCTCGGCCCGGCCCTGTTTCAAAACTGCAACGTATTACGCGTTGCAAAACGAAATTTTGTTTCGGCGAGCCGCTCGAGATTGCTGCGGCTCTGCGCTCTCTGGGCCCCGCTTCTCTCTCTCCTCTCCTCTCCTATCCTCGCCGCTCCTCTCGCCACTCTTCGCGCGCTAATTGCGTCTTTTCGCTCGAAACTCTCCGCTTGTCTCGAGTTCGTTGCACTTCACCTCACGAGAACAAAAACTGGGAACGCTTCCTGTGAAAGTGAGGCTGCAGCCTTGAAAATTGATCCTTGAAGTGCTGTGGAGATGTTGTTTGGCGGTAATTTGCTCTGTAGAACTGTGGTGTGGCTCTTTTAATAGAGAGGGCCACGAAGCCACGCCCACAGAGATAGGAGACTAAATTTCCCTTCAGAACATGCAAGAGGTCGCAGTAACTTCAATTTTTATTCGAGTAAGTGAATTCTCTGTTTTGGACATTGCTCTACGGGGTGCTTGTGGTACTTGTTGAAAGTGACAGCAATGAAGCCACGCCCACGAATACAAAGAACGTAGATTATCTATAAAGGAACGGGGCCTTGTGCTTTACAAACTGAATTTTATAGTACTGTGGATAATATGATATGATACGAGCTTCGATTTGCTTTTTGGAGTATTGTTTTAATTTCCTCGAAAGTGAGAGCAACGAAGCCACGCCCACAAAAATGTGGAACGTAGATTCTCCACAAAAGAACAAGACCATGAGCCTTTCAAACTGAATTTTATACTACTGTAGAGTATCTAGTATGTGATATGAGCTTCGAATTGCTCCGCGAAGTATTATTGTGGCTGCCTTGAAAACGAGAGCAATAAAGCTACGCACACGAAAATTGAGAACGTAGAATATCCACAAAGGAACAAGGCTTTGAGCCTTACAAACATAATTGTGTAGTATTGTGTAGTATTTTGTACCCGATATGAGCTTCGAATTGTTCCGTGAAGCACTATTGTGGATCCCTCCAAAGTGAGAGCAAAGAAGCCACGCCCACAAAAATAAAAGACGCTGACGTCTCTTCAAAGAGAAAAAGTTGCATTCTTGCAATCTGAATTTTGCGGTACATAGTACCAGCATCATAAAATGTGGATTGGCTGCATATTTTACAAGTGTTCGAAGTATTCCTATTGCTCTAACAACCACAGAAATGTGCAATCTCTATGTAGATGGATCTCCATAGGTGCATCAGACAGCTGCAACGTGAAATTCGCCATTCTCTTTTTGCTACCGCCTTTCATTTAGTTTATTGGAGGTTTTACCGTACTGTAAATTATTTCCCGAGCTTCTCGATAATGAAAAATAATGGGCTGCCGTTGTTTCTGCTTTTTCTTTTTTTTTTAACACGCACGGGAGCTTTCTAGCTTTCATTAGAGGCTCGGACAACGTATCGGCACGCCGGGGAATCATTTGTTACGTATCGTTGATCGGTAAGTGCTGCTTTTAATCACTTTTTCAGCCGGCCAGTTCTTTATTGCCGTGTCGCTTAATTAGATTTCAGTTAGCCGCAGCTGATTAATTAAAGCCTGCACTTGATGATCAATGATGTGTGACGCGAGGGTGGACAACTTTAGCCGGGTAGCAATTGTGGGAGACTTATTGCGCTTACTATGCCGCACTTAGGTGCAACAACAGGAAATCCATTCACTCCAGAATATTCTACTACCTTTTATTATATTGTTTATATCTAGTTAGACGTATGAATTTAATATTCTCTCTGCATTAATGTGTAAATTATAGGTCTCTTATATTTGTCATTGATGTCTTCATTGTTCCTCATAGTTAGACTACTAGATCCTTCAAATAAATAAACATTTCTTTAATAATTTTAGTAAATTGAAAATAGTATATCGATGTGCTTAAATTCTGTTTATCTTTAGACTGTTTTAAATTGCATCTACTCATTATATTAATAATTATTAAGGAAAATAATTTTTCTGAATTTAATTGCGTTGTCCAGCTTCAGAAAAATTGATACTTATTACTAAACATATTGTGCTGTATGTACATATAGTGTCTCCTAACATATACAACATTTTAAAATAACAATTTTCACAAAGTTTGATACCATATGCATATTAAACTCATCACAGTTACATTCCTAAAGCAAGACATAATTTTCCTATCAACAAATCATTGTCGCTAAGTGCCTTCCCTTCTCAAAAGCAGTCTCCATCTTGAATATCAAGAGCGTTCGAACCGACAAGAACGAAATGAAACAGAAAAATTCCACAGGCTAGCCAAACACAGCCGTTTACCAATTGCAACATGCTGGCAAAGTAAAAGAGTGTTTATCCAAACAGCATTTTAGCGTGATTAATAATTTCATTGAATCAGAACTGGACTCAACATCCGGTCGGAGCTGCTTAGTATGATGGACGATAGCTATCGCGAATCCTTTTGTTTCTGGTGGGTTTTGCTCCGGGCTCTCGACTTCGGCTTCGTCTTCATTAATGCCGGTTCGATGGAAGTAGTTCGGAACCAGTCGTTTCGAAACGGTTCATTTCATGAAGACGTTTGCGCTACTTGCGGTCGCCGAGCGAAAATTATTGGCATTCGTTTGCCGATTGATCGATCATCGCCGGCGAGCCCGAACCGGCTAATGCCGATCTATCATTTGCCAGTTATGGTTCTCGATTCCCCGTACTAAACACGGCTGCTCGGGGGTTCTTTACATTACTCGTTTTCTATCACACTCGATACCCGAGGCCGCTTGTTTTACGCTTTTTGCCGAGGCCGGCCGGAGCGTTAACGTGTCTGTCCGCGTGATTTCTTCCGTGAATTCGCGTGTCACGGATCGTTCGGCCGGTTTAAAAGCCTTTAGAACTGAAACCGGTGAACATTTGTCACTGGAGAAGAGGCCGGGACGCTCGAGAAAGTCTTATTCTGAAATATAATCGAGTCTCGTGGGCGGCGTACGCGGAGAAAATGTCAACGCGGCGATTGCCCGAAGGCAGATTGCGAATATGCGCGAATTATCCGCAACATCTGTCTGAAGCACAGTGGTCCATTGCCATGAAATAGGTGGAGTTAATCCGAAAGTTAAAGTTAGACGCAATGCTAAGCTTACACTCGATTGAGATACTCTGAATGGAGCACACACCTTGTTGATGTTGCCTCTAAAATTTACAATTTTTCACAAACAAAAATTGATTTCTCAACTTATAATATCACAACATTGTACACCAGAATTTTTAATAGCTACTGAGCATTTTAAACAGTTTTCATTCGCTGTACAACCTGCTCAGTGCAATAAGCACACACAGGAGCACACGAGAAGAAAGTTAAATCAAAGCTGCGGATCTCTGGGAGAAATAAAAATTTCTCACAAAGCAGAAATTGATTTCTCAATTTATAATATCGGAACATTGTACGCCAGAGTTTCTAATAGCTACTGAGCATCTTAAACACTTTTCATTCGCTGTACAACCTGCTCAGTACAATAAGCACACACAGGAGCACATGAGAAGAAAGTTAAATCAAAGCTGCCGATCTCTGGGAGAAATAAAAATTTCTCACAAAGCAGAAATTGATTTCTCAATTTATAATATCGGAACATTGTACACCAGAGTTTCTAATAGCTACTGAGCATCTGAAAAAATTTTCATTCGCTCTGATTGGTCCGTGTTTTTCGTTAATAACTCCTTAACAAAGCCGAAACGGCCATTTTTGCAAAGGAAAATGTCGCTTCAAATGGCCTCAGGAACCTCCCCTTTGAAGGAACTCAGACATTTTTGGGACACCCTGTATAACGTGCTCAGTGCAATGAGCAAACGTAAGAGCAGACGAGAACAAGGTAAGTAAATCAAAGCTGCGGATCTCTGGGAGGAATACAAATTTCTCACAAAGCAGAAATTGATTTCTCAATTTATAATATCATAACATTGTACACCAGAGTTTATAATGGCTACTGGGCATCTTAAACAGTTTTCATTCGCTGTACAACGTGCTCAGTGCAATGAGCACACGTAGGAGCACACGAGAACAAGTTAAAATCAAAGTCATTATCAATTTGATATTATCATATCAAAAATCATACAATATTCTTAATCTAATAATTATGGAGTGTGTACTATCCAATCAACCAGGTAAAGGAGTCGATCCAGAACTCCCTCAACCTTCCAGGTCCTCCACTCGACTCTCCAGGTAGTTTCGGATGCAAATTGCATAGTACATCGCGGACATTGTACCCGAGCCTCAATCACTCGCAGCTACAGAAACAGTACCCCGGCAATTATACCGTCTAAAATGTATTGCAAATTCCTCCCCTTTCAGCTGGCCATCGAATACCAGCTGACCAGGATCAGCCAACTCTCTTTTCGATGATGATCGGCTTTGCAGAGCTACCTGCACGCGATCCTCCAGATCGCTTGAATTCTTGCGATTTTTTGGCGATTACATTGTCGGATCAGGATTGAGAAATTTACCGCAATGATGTCTCACTCGAATTTTACGGCTTCTTCAACATTTTTATTCCTGTCGTGTTGACGAATTGGATTAAAACTTGGTTTAATAAAGTCGTTATTCTTTTTCTACCACACTGAACAAGTGGTTATCTTGAAGCTTCAAAAATCATGTAAAATCTTTTTAATTCTAGTCAATCTTTTTATTGGTTTCCATTTTCTCTGTATCCGTACGAATTCATTTATGATTGTCATTTTTTCTGTATCTAAAGGAATCTATTTATAGTGTATAAAGTTTAAAGTATATGCCAAACGACCATTTTAATCAATGTTAAATTTCTAGTACGTACCAAAGGACCAGTTTAATTAATATCAGATTTAAAATACATACCAAAATAATGTTCTAATCAGTATCAAATGTAGAGCACGTACCAGAACAGTGTTTTCATCAACTTTGAAGTACATAGTAAAGGATCATTTCAATCAGCACCAATTTTAACCCTTTGCGCTCGGAAGTATTTTAACTCCATAACCAAACTTTTTTTTCGATCAAGAATATTTCCATTCTTTATGATTTTTATCATTTTGAAGAAATGAAACTAATATAATACCTCCTAGAATACTTAAATGTTTGGCAACTAATTTGTTGAATATCAATTTAATAATGTAAACAATATTTTGAATAATGGTATAGCAATTTTTAGTGGTGCCTCAGAGTCACCACTCGAGCGCTAAGGGTTAAAAATACGTATTCAAATATTGTAATATTAAAAAGTCGAGAGGCATAGGACGTTGTCGAAAAAAATGGGAAAATTCAGAGTGACATTGTTTATAAATCCTGCTCGATTTAATTGACCCAGGTAGCCCGGAGTCTCGAATGGCCATCATAGTGAACGGCCATCATACCTTCGGCCCTCTCCCTTCCCCAAGGTTTATCGGACGCCCTTTCGCCTTGAGAAATATCGCAGGCTGGTTCCACGGAAGATGATCTCGCCCTGGCTGACGCTCCCGGCCGTTAAAGAATGACGGATACGACTATGGAAAGTTATCTGTAAACATCTTTATCGGACGCGCAGAGCTATTGGCAAAGGCTTGTTCTTCGTACAATGAGCAGTTGCGCAGGCGTGATATACTGGGTGTTCCGTAATCCTTTCTCGCTTTATTATGAATTACGTCACTTGAACACGATTGAATTATAGCCCGAGCGACTAGGTTTATTAATGGCCGATGAAGAGTGGACTCTGGATCGGGTCGCCTCCTCGGGTAAAATGTCTGACGACAGGGATGACTCGTTTTTTCACCCTCTGTGGGAATTTAGGTACTCGAGTAACCGTTCCTCAGTTTCCCCCAACAATTCTTATTAAATATTCATTCAATCTGTTCCTTTGACAATTTATCCAATGTGTGTTTTTATTGAAGTGTCACTTAATTGGCCAAGATTTCTATCGTTTGTCATGTAGTAAGTACAAATGGTTTTCTAAATTTAAATTTATACTTGTCTACGCAAGAATTAATCTTTTTGATGTTGATAGTTCCTTTTTCATTCTGTGTCGAATGGAATTACATTAAACAAAATTTCTGGCACTAGAATTATTCATATAAACGATGTTCAATGGTCCATTGTGTCATTTGTCGTTCTAACGTGATTAAATATGGAATTATCAGTGAAGAATGCACTGTAAAACAAAGCAATATGTATTTAAATAACAAAAATGGCCCTCGTGTTTTAATATATTATTGATTTTACCCTACGGGAGCCTGCATCTGCAATTACTTGAAACAAAATTTGAATGAAAGTTGATGGCGAAATTATGATTTTCCAATTTTAAGTGATCACTTAGGCTATTTATTGCTACAAGAAACAACAGAATGGCACCGGCGCTTTATACGCGAGGCGGAGAGCTCGGCAATTTTCGACAGAGCCCAAAGAGATCAAGCGGAGTCAAATGATTAATCCGAAGGGATTAAGGGACACGTCCGTAGTAAATGTAAGAGCAGATAGCTCGAACAGTTCCCAGGCTGGTTTTTCGATAATGCTTATCGAATACGTGGTTTCGGGGTCGATCCGCCATTATCCGCGAGGTGATCGTCATGCTAATGGCCGTCCATTACCGAAATGCTACCTTCCCGTGACTTTTTCCAACCGGCGTAAACGGTTTTCCAGTTTTAACCCCGTTAACATGCTTTACATTTTACTCGATAAGTGACGCCCGGTAATTTCGAAGCAATCGTCCATTAAATGTTTATCGGTGTCGCTATAACAGGCGCACACCATCTGCGACGCCAGAACACCATTCTGACTGATCTCGCTGATCCGAACGATCCGAACGATCGCATAAATTTCGAGGGATAAGAAGAAACAATTCAATTCTCAAAGGATAACGCTCTAATTTTTATACGCATCTTTAATATTATATAATCTTCTATCAGAAGTCACCAGAAAAATAAATATTAATTCCATACTTATTTTCACTTGTTTAACACTTTGATTGTTACGTCGGTCACATGTGACCGACACAATTCTTTTACATACTTCAAAATCAATTTTTATGTTCTATAATCTATTAAGTAAACCAAATACTTTTAAAATCTACAAGATACGATAATGTTACAAAATTTATTGTTATGATGAACTTTGTCTCTATTTCTGTATTATTATATAAATAATTTTGATTTTGCCCGATTGTTATGGGCATTAGCGTGACATTGAACGTGTCAACACGTTGAACGCGGAGCCAATTTTTGTCCTACTGTTCGTTTCACTTTTTATTTAAGTTTAAACGCAAAAATGCGCCTGCGCATCAGTGGATGACTTGCTTACGCCATTTCTGTTTAATCGGTTACAATCGAATCGATCAAGACTGTGTACGAAAGATATATTTATTTTATAAATTCGACACCGCCAGCCCCTCAGGATTGACATAGCGTTTAAACAAACAGCTGATAAGAAATAACACTGCTCTGCCAAAACAGCATTCTCATTGATCGCACTGAACCGTACGATCTGAATCAGCATCGCGAACTATAAATTTGGAGAGACATGGATACAATTCAATTCTCGGAAGAGACACGAAGGTTTCGAGGAAGGAACATCGCAGAACAGGTGGGTGGCGTAAATCATCTGGCAAAGACAATGCTCTAGTTTTTATCGGTGTTCATGCTGGACCGGCAGCGTAATAAACGATTTCCTCGGTGATCGGTGACCAGAATGATCGACGAGGGTAACTCGGCCGAGTCGCGCTCATCGCGCTAACAAGATTTCGAAAACGCGACGATTCATTAGGTATCGCAGTTGCTCGGAACGAGAACGCAGCCGATCCGAGGGACGACGCTGCTGAAGCAGCGTCTCTTTTTTCATTCCGCGGTGCCCGGCACCGGCTGCCATTAATCAATGTATACATACATTGTCGCCGGTGGACGGCCCACGTCTGACACGGAGGATGATTATCTGAAATAAAATATCGTGCGACAAATCACTTCCTTGCCAAGAGTCATTTAACTGGTTATATAAAATTACAGCCGCGTTTTCAACCGAGGCCCCGCCACTGCATGCCGCGCCAAAAAAGTGAACCATGGAATACCACCACTAAATTATTCAGTGTCATTTTCGTTGACGGGAAACGACTGATAAGAGACCAAGTTTTCGATTGATCTGGATGCGATGATTTCCGATTCTTTGGGATGGTTTTAAGATTCAGAAAGATGGAAATCTGGGATTCGTTTAAATTGATTTACTGCAGGTAGAGTGTTGTAGGTAAGTGATTTGTTTTATTTCCTAGGCATATCTGTAGTAAAAATGGTATAAGAAATTATTTATTCGTGAAGTCGAAGAATTATGCGGTCTCCGGCTTGTACACCGAGATATTTTAAAATTTCTAGTTTTTAATTTTCAAATATTCAAATTTTCAAATATTCAGATATTCAAATTTTCAAATTTTCAAATTTTCAAATTTTCAAATTTTCAAATTTTCAAATATTCAAATTTTCACATTTTCAAATTTTCAAATTTTCAAGTATTCAAATTCTCAAATTCTCAAATACTCAAATATTTATATTTTCAAATTTTTAATTTCTTAGTATACAATTAAAAATTTTAAATGCTTAATTATTTCAATTTTTAAGTGCCGTTCGTTGTAAAGATTGACATATCGAAATCTTTAAATATTTAAACTACTGAACAATGTTCACTTAAACTTCTGAATCCCTACTTTGTACAATATTTTCTACCTATTTCACTTGAAACATTTTTACAGCGATTTCAGTTATCGTTTATTATAACGGTGAATTATTAGATATATTGAACAAGCCCGTTTAAGAGTAGAACAATCCTAAATAATTACAGAATTAAAATTTGCTTGCGTTCTGTTGCGTTGGTAGGATATTTTAAAATGTCAAAAGTAGCCCAATTTCCCCACGCTGCTGTAGTAATTCCGAGTTAGGTGTCCTAATAACGAATGAATTAGAGCCACCGCCCTCGAAAATGGTGAAACGCGGAATACTCTCGACCCGATTCCCCCATGTCAAATATGGCGGTCACCGCGGTCCCGTTAAAAACGCGAAATTTCGTGTCGCATTTTCTCGTGGCCCGCTCGCATAAATCACGCCCGGAAACTCGCCGCTTTTTGGTACGGACGATATAAATTCTTTTCTTCATTTTCATGCAAACGACGACAGGGCCGCCGCCATATTCTCGATCGCCTGCGAGACATTTTTCCAGTGGGACTTTGTTCCGAACACGTTCGGCACTGTTGCCCATCCACTCGGTGTACTGCAAAAATTTTCACCGAGTATAAAACCTCTCTGACCTCATTTTATACAACAAAAATGATCAAAACTTACGTGCACGTAGAATAACACAAGATTAAAAGCAGAATCATTATGTACAATCGCTCAAGACTATAGAGTCTGACTGTAGTATTTAATTATATTTAATTGTTTTAAAATATTATTAAATCTCGATGCCTAATATCAGCGACTCATTTCCATTAGAAATTTACATTCCGATAATAGAAGGCACATTTGAATATTTTGTAATTTTTGTACCACGCCAGAAACCGCTAGAAAAATTATGAAAATATCAAAAATAAATTGCTTCTTATATTGAATATTTAACCTTTAAGTACGTCTTGTTTTACAAAGAAATCAATCTACTTTGATGCGTTTAAAAATGAAAGAAGAGAAATTTTCTTCCACCAAGGGGTAGACTGTTTAAACAGATATTTATTACAGCTGTTAAAAAATGATGAGATCAAAAGCAGCTCGACGACAGTTTCTTAAGGAGACTGAGGGATTAGTATCGCAAAATTTTTCGGTTATTATAATAGTTGTCAGGGCGTTTTCCGCGGCACCCAGTAGAAATTGTATATTACGCGTGTCGCGGCCGTGTGCCTACCCGTGTATATGTATTTATTATTATTTCCCGGGCTTTTTTCCCTTGCTGCCGAAGCAGAGAGCCGTCAGACGCAGGGACGCCATTCGTCCTGGTGGTGCATGTGAAAATACGACGGGAATATTTCACTTTTCGTAGCGCCCGCGCGCCCCGACGACAGCGTCGCGGTGCCACGTCACGAGGCATTCATTTCGAAATACGTACACTGGTACGTCCAGGCTCCGGGGAGTAGCCTTAATAAATGTAGAAGCATTTATAAAGGCAGCAAGATGCGAATGTTACTCCCCCGTACCTCTTTTCCCCATTGCCGTCTCTGTTTCGCCCTCTCGTTTCCGTTCCGGTTTCTCTCTTTCCCCCCCTTTCTCTCTGTTTCACCCCTTTTATCCCTATTCCTCTTTCCTCTCTTTCTTCTCTCTCTCTCTCTCTCTCTCTCTCTCTCTCTCTCTCTCTCTCTCTCTCTGTGTGTGTGTGTGTGTGTGTGTGTGTGTGCGTGTCTCTCTTGTTCCTCCCTTTTTCGCGCCCTGTTCGCGCCGGTGACCGATGGAAATAAACGTCAGGAAAGTTCGTCGAAAAATGTCAATAACGCGGAACGCTGCCGGTTAAAAGCGCGAGATCGCCCGTTCCGCAGCTTTGTCGGGCTGTTTTCCCTGAATGGAAGACGGAGCGGGACTTTTCCCGACCGGAAATAGACGCGGCACCAGGATATATTCGTATCGCTTTCTTTAACCGGCTGCTTAGCCCCTTGATTTATTAGAACGAGTCATATCCGCCGCGCGAGAGCTGCCCCGCGATTATTAATTGCGAGACGGTAGCCGGCTCACCGGTCCTTGTTTTCGCGTTTTCGAGGCTTTATTCGAATCGTATGCTTCGATTATGCAACCGGTTCTCTCGTCCCTAATGCCACATACTCGAAATCTTCAAGGTTACCTCCTGAGGATGCTCCAAGTGTTATGAGACCAGACAATTATCGAAATAAACGATTTTAAGTGTTAATAGTGTAATAAGTAGACAGCGGTTGTTTATGCAAAATAAAAATTGTCTTCGTCAATTCTGACAAACAGAGGTCCAATAAAAATGTGATTGCTCTTTTAATAATTTTAATAAATTGGAAATAACAGAACAGTGTTCATTAATTCTTCTAAAATTTTCACTGTTTTGTATGTCATCCACCCATTTTTACCATAAACTCATAAAATCCGCAGTTTAGTAATAAATTTTGTAATTACGATTTCCATGTCCGAGGGATTGTAGATGATTCTTGAGAAATGTTGAAATCTTGAAATGTTCAAAGTTATTTCCCAAAGATGCTCCGAAAGTAATGTTACTCGGCATTTATCGAAATAAGCGTTTTTAAGTATTTTGTAATTTTGTAATTACGATTTTCCTGTCTATTTGTGGATGATTCTTATTGTTGTACCTTGTTTAAATTGTTTTTATGTAGGCAACGAGTTAACACATTTTCGTATTTTATTTACTTATTCATGCAACTTGTATCGTCCTGATCAACAGACATTGTGTTACGATGATATATTTTCCGTACTTGCGCGTATGATTTATGGAGATGCTGGCCAGGTTTTAAATGGAGATAATTGATCTAGAATTGCTTTTTATCTTCTTTATTATCCTTTAACCGGTGGAAAACAGTTTGCGGATGCCCTTCGAGTTTTGCATTGCAAATTCTGTTTCATTTCTGTTCTTAAGTCTCCCCCTTGGGTGAAATTGGGATATAAATCATTTTCTTTGTGCAAAAATAATTATCTTGCACATTTTGATGAGTTCAGAGTTAATGGAAAATTTTTAAAAACACTAAAATGTATGGTAGAATATTCATTAATAGGGCTGCGCGTTATTTTCAATAAAAATTACAGAAAATAAAGAGTAGTGTGGAAAATAAAAATTTGCGTACACATTTTCTGTGTATATTAATCACTTGAAGCACTTTCAATAATTTAAACAATAATTTAATTAAGGAAATCAATCAAAAGTTCCTACAATTTATGTACTAATCATTAGATTAGACTGCAGATTTTTATAAAAGATCCATCTAAAAATTTACACACTAGCTGCCAACGCACAATATATTCCTTCTTGTCAAACACAAGTTAACTTTCTCCATACAGAAATGTTTCTAACATTCTTCCAGAAGCATACAAGTAAGTGGTTATTCGATTCATCGACTATTTCAGATTTCAAAGCCAGCACACAAGCAAATAAACATTATTGTAAAACGCACCGAGCAAAATGGTCTTTTACCATTGTTTGACAGATTCATTTGCCTCGCGGATCTCGTGACACGCGTTTTGCAAAAGACAAATCAGCCGGGGCATCTTGAAATCGATAAAACGGACCTCGTCGATTTTTCATCGAGTCGCTCGGTTTGCCAGCTGCGTGACTAATGTGCACGGGCGAATTTTGTTCTCGCGATCCCCCGCGAAATCCGACAATGTGTCGTCGCAACGAGTCTTACGCAACCGAGTCCCGTGATTGAGCATTGTATCGGGCACCATGTACAAATTGACGCACGAAACAGTGTCACTTGAGCTTATTGTGCCGAACAATTGAACGTCGGCGGGCGTTATTTAACGCTGATTCACACTGGCCGGTGGAAATTCATTATTCACACCTTCGACGTACCTGTGTGCGCCAGGAAGTGGCCGCTGAAAAATCGCTGTTTTCATTCCGCTCACATTGACGAAATCCAAGATACAAGAACTGCAATTTTTCTCCCCTTTGGGTATTGCAAAATCACTCTCGCATGGGCATACTTTATTATTTCTTTAATTAAGCTCTACGTAAAAAGATACTTGTATGTTCCAAAGGTAGCGAATGACCTCAAGAATCATATGGAAAATCTATCCCGGTAAATTCAGTTGGATTTTTCATATGTTGTAACTTATGATCTATTGAACAAAAGATGTAATGGGCACAAAGCTCAATAATGGACAGTTATCGAGTTATAATCAGTCAGACATTACAAATTCGAGCTGCCGAATATTCAAATCTCGGGAAGTATATTTACGTTACACGCTTGCCGCACCCTCACTCCCGCCACCCCCCTCATTCGATTTTCAAGTTGCGCGACCTAAATGAAGTAGGCAACATACTAGCGTTATTGCTGCCGAATGCTATTACTTTCTAGCATTGCTACGTCCGATATTTATATTATTGATATCAGTGTATTCCATACATTTTGGTCTCCATACTGTTTGGTAATACATAATAAGGTCATTTTTTTATTAATCCACACACACGCACGCACGCCCGCACAAACACAAACACAGCAGAGAGAGTTTGGAGTCAAAAAATGCTACGGGAGTGACGAACCGTGGGTTCCTTATCTCTGCTGTGACACGCAAAGATTTTTGTGAAAGATTTCTGTTCACAGACCTTCTCAAGGTCATTCAAAATTCAAAAATAATGACACCACCTAACAGATTTTGTGAAACCCTACTATTTTTGTTTCAAACATTTTTCCAAGAAATAAATACTTCCCGAGATTCGAGTATTCGGCAGATCAAATTTGTGATGTTTGACTGATTATAACTCGATAACTGTCCATTATTGAGCTTTGTGCCCATCACATCTTTTGTTTAGTAAATCATAAGCTACAACGTATGAAAAATCTAACTGATTTTACCGGGATAGATTTTCCATATGAAAAGTGCGGGTTCTTTGTTCAGTGACAAAATATTAAAAGATTTTTTATGGTAATGTTCATCTTTTTCTTGGAAACTAGATTCGGTAGAATTTTTATTCTATTCTCTCCCTTTTGGTTCTCCACTTTGTTCATTTTTTTAAAATCCTAAATTAATATCAGTATTCAGAGTCTTCATAACAGGATAATTAAATTTCCTGCAAAAATCTGTCAGTGGTTTTAAATTGATTAAAACAAGAAGCAATGCATGATTTAGCTACTTTAAAAGAAAATATAAATTCTTGTCTGCAGACCAACATCTGCCGCAATGTTTACTCCGTTTCCTTTCCTATTCCGTTTTAAAGGATTGCTACATAGAGGTTAACATTCCCACACACGATTTTTTTCATCCACGGACTCGTTTCATGGTACGTTTTCTCGCGACGGACCTTTTTTCCCGCATTTTCCCCGTCGTCCAATTCCGTCTTTTTGTTTCCGTTCTGAAATCTCAGGGTGAAACAGACGATTCACGCAAACGAATGTTCATCTTATTGTGGTCCTCCTAATGACGACAAGCTAACACAGGAGCACGCCCTGCGACACGGACGAATTTCGACCGACATAAACAAATGCCGGCGCATTTCTAACTGTAGCGAGACGCACCAGCGTCCGACGGACGTGCTTTTGATCGGACTTCCGGCAAACGTGAAGCTTTGGGAAGCGACGCGATGAAAAATGCCTGCCTCCGTCCTGTCGCGCGTTGAATCGCTCAAACATTCCCGTCCTTCTAGAGCTGGACACGAAATCAATTAAATCTGGACGATTTTCGGCATTTTCTGAACGATCGCGCACGTTTCTCCTATAAATTGTCTCTGCGATACGAAAAACTAAACAGTGAAGATCTTGATTCAATTTTTTCGACTGATTGAAACGCTTAAATTAACATATCTAGACTGCATTCGATAATGGTACTAGAGTAATCACTAGAATTGCTAATCGTATTTGTAAAACTACTCCATTTGAATTTTTAACACGATCAAAGTGAATTAAACCTGAAACGTGCTTCATTTTTACAACTTCATGTGTCACTTGCTATTAAACAGACCATTCTGAAAAATCAATAGGATGGATACATAAATAAATGATTCAAGCATTATTTAGGATCCTCAATGACCATTTTATATGAAAAAGAAGTTTATAGATATTATTTCAAATATGAACCTCAAAAGAAGTTATCAAGCCATGTTACCTACTGGAAACGTCTTTCAAATAAACGATTTAAATTCTACTTGGTACTGAAAGGTTCATTAATCTGCAAAAATCGTAGAACTTCGAAATACATTGAACTGATTTACAGTGTGTTAACTTTATAGATATCTTGTTTGAAAATGAAAGCCTAAGACAAGATGAGGTACATTTAAAATATAGCGTTTCATGGTGTTGGCAACTGATAAAACGATTTATATCTACATGCACGTCGGAGGTGAATGGGAAAAATAAAGAACAAGGGAAAGTAAGAATCATCAGGAACAACTTGTTTAGTCTCGATGCATGACCTTTTTAGGGTTATCGTCATCGTTGTCGTCCAGGAGTCCGAACGAAAAAGTCATGCGATCGGTCTATTAGTTTCTTGTCCGAGTTTCCAACAGTGTCTAATTACCGGCGGCTGTAGCGGCACAGCAGCATCGAAACCGATATCAATTTCGCGTTATTAGCGGCGTCGTACTAATCTCTATAAATATTAGCGAGCACACATACACATATGCGCACGCTCACACTCTGCAACCGCGCAAATAGTCAAAGAACATCTATTTCCAGCTGGAAAGAATGGCCGTTCGTTTTCCGCTTGCTATTAATAGCCCTCTCCAACGATCGCGCAACATTCTCCGTTTATCCGACCCTTATCTGAGCCGTTCAACTTTCCATTAAACAAATCGAAAAATTACGGAACACTCTCCGCGGGCGCAGAAGGTCGCTCGGATAGTATCTCTTGCGTTGCATTCTATCCGGCACGATGCTAATTCAATTTCGCCGGTATTGCTCGTGCCTGCACTAGCTTGCGGTTCGTTCCACGGAATTTTTTCTTGATCTTGTTACACGGGAATTGGTCGAACATGTTAACGAGCGGAAAAGGGAAATGTTCGGTCTGTAAGACGAACGCTTTTGAGTCGGCAAAGTTCAGTTAATAACTGATTTTTGTTTCTGTGAGGGGAAACATATTTCTTTGTGTTAAGATCGAATAGCGGTAATCTTCAGGATTTTTGATTCATTTCTGTTGGACACATTTTTGAACATCTTTGTTCTGAGCTGTTCTAAAAACTATAAAAGTTTAACTAGATTTTGAGGCTGGAATGTATTTTTCGACCTAGAATGTGAAAATCGTTATGTAGTTGCTCAGCTTCCGACGATTGATATGAACGAGTTGATATTCCATTAGGAGTAGTAGATTCTGCATAGAGAGATTTCATATTATTACTATTCTATTCTATTCGAATACCTATCAATTTAAATTAATGGCCGGTTAAGTATATGACGATTATCAGATTCTGGGACAAAATAGACTTCAACAATGCTGATCAATCTCTAAATCTACATAAAAGCAGACTTGTTACAATTGAGTTTCATCTATTAGGTATACCTATTCTTCATGCACTTCAAAATTTCTTATGAAAGATTGCCAGAATTGTCTTACTTTACCATGTAAAAAGACAGTTTGATCTAGCAAAGAAGGAAATTTCTTACTACCTTTGAAAGTGAACGCAAACGAATATGAGGAAAACTTCTGAAGTGCGAACGATTTCTGACCTCTCCTCTGAAGTACGAATTCAACCCGAGATCCTCAACTTCATTTTCCGTCCGCCTATTCATCAATTCTCAGCTTAAATAAAATTACGCCTACTTCGCCAGCATTCTCAAAATAATCTAGCGCCAGCCCGCCACTCTCTGTCACACAACTATTCCCAGAAGACAAAGCATCGTCGCCCCTGTTTCCCTCGACATCAGCCTCCCTCGGAACCACAAGAAAACATCAACAAAAATCCATCGAGATCTCGAACAGACATTTCAAAAATTCCCAGGACCTAAGGAGACCACAGTATCCGTCGCGACGATGATCGTAGTCCTCGTCGGCGATCACGTGGTTTTAACAGCGCGTGCATCGTTTGGCGAGCCAATTTATATTCCTCGCGTCGTCCCCCTAATCAATACCATTCGATCCGGCTCGTCTGGCTTGGTGGGACCCACCAAAATCTCATTCTGCGGCTGTCTCCTCCATGAAGAAAGGAGAACGTGACGCCGCCCGCCGCCGGGAGCAAAAGAAGGAAGAGACCGGCGGCAGAGAAACCGAGAGGAAAAAGAAAACCAAGAGAGAAAGAGAGAGAGAGAAAGAGAGAAAGAGAGAGAGTACAAGAAAGAAAGGCAGAGAAAACCGAGGGGATTCAGTGACAGCTTGGCTGAATCCTCGGCGAGCGAGCTCCCAATCGGAACAGCTGTTCCCGGACGCTAGAGCCGAAGATTCTGGCACGATTTCCGCGGGCGCCGCGCTAAAAAATAACGAAAATGCGTTCGGCCGTGCGACGCGCCGTTGCCGGCACGATTAATTCTCGGCCAGTTAAATGCCCCTGGGGGCAGAGCCCGGCCAGACCAGGACAGGACAGGCCAGACCAGGCCAGGCCGGTAGAAAGTGCATCAAAAATACGCGGAGTACAGGTTCGTCGTCGCGGATATTCTCCCACACAACAACGAATAATACACCGTGTCCGCGGCTCACGCACACGCGTGTTACACACGCTGAGAGACGTATTAATAGAAGCGTGTGCTCCCTTCTGCTCTCTTCTGTACGAGAGCTCTCTGCTCTGCTCTGCTCTGCCCTGCTCTGTTCTGCTCTGCCCTGCTCTGCTCCGCTCAGCTCTGATCCGAGACCGGCTCTGCGCGGCGCACCGTTGTTGGCAACTGTCAAGCGATATTCTAACGAGCCGTGACCGTTGACACGCGGCAATTTTTCAAAAGCAATCCGCCGAATAGGATCCCATGGAATCCTGGAACGAGGCCGGACCGGACGGCGAGAACAGACCGGCCCCAGCGCCGGCCAGTCGCCATATTCCGACGGCCGTCGCTCCGCCATGTTGCCCCGCACTCCCACGGACACAGCGCCGGCCACGTTCTCTTTCAATCCTGAATCGCCATCGCTGATTCCTTTAACTTTTTGCCACTCTACGTATAGACTCGACCGTTGTGAACATTTTCTGGTAATTTTTTATCTCAGGTACGTTTGATTTTTAAACGTATTTGCGGCGATCGGGACCCCTTCTCGCTGCGCGTCGCACTCCATTTTGTGCAGGATTTGGAATTGCAATGGACTCCCCCGTATTGTGTGGTTTTATTACTGAAATGATAAATTAGTATGCTTTTGGAGATTGAGGAGAGCTGGAGTTTGTGGGAATATTTGGGAAATCTAAATGTGATGGCTGGAAAGGTGCTTTTGTGAAGGATTTGGATTTTTGTTGAATTTTCGTGAATTATCTTATGTTTTGGTGAATGTATTATTACTGGAATAATAGATAATTGTATTTCTGGATATTAGGATGCTAGATTCTGTGAACATATTTGGCAAATAAGTGTAATGACTGGAAAATTGACCCTGGTTTCCTATTTTCTGAAAAATTTGGGTTTCTTTCGCATTACAGAGCCTATCCTTTACTTTAGTGCATATATCACTACTGAAATAATCAATAATTGTATTTATGAAGACTAGACTGCTAGAGTTTTCGTAGATCCCTAAGAAATGTAAGAAAAAGTGCTGGAAGATTGCGTCCTATATTCAATTTCGCGGAGAATACTCTTTTTCTTTGTATTCCAGTCTCTTCCTTCGCCTTTGAAAATATATTATCAAGAAATAATAAATCTGCCATAGAAAATTACAATAATTTCTAATCTGTTCCGTTTTCTCTTACGAATCAGTTTACAATTATTTTGACTGCGTCTTTAAAGAGTAGAGTAGAGCAACAAGAATTCAAGCTCCTACCTTTCTTTTTTTCATTAAAGCTGTCTTTTCCCTCCCAATTTTTATCCTACTGACGTTTATGTACCTAAGCAATTTTTGGTCACGCGATATCCGTTGAACGGTTTGTCGAAAAAACCGACATTTTCGAATTGATTCGCATCATTTTTTCCCAATCGAGCTACCGCCAATTTAATACAGGATCGTAAATAATTCTACTTTTTGCAAACCGTCGAATGGGAGATCGCTTACAAACAGAACTCTCCCGGTAAATGTATTCATGCATTACGTTTTTTAGCTTTCGGATTTTACACGGGAATGATTTTAACCGAAAATTGGGCTCGCACGGACCATTAATTTTTTACTGCAAGCTTTTTGGTTACATTTCCCAACGTAACGTCCACAAATACATTCTACCGTTTCTTTATTTCTTTTTTCCAAGTTACAAATGTAACGAATCGCACTTTAATTAACTTCAACGATGTCATTTTATGATTTTGGGATTGAAATGGAAAGAGTTCTCCGTTACTTGAAATAACGTGGACATCTTTTCCTTTTTGCAAATGTATTTTTCAGTTTGTATTTTGTGGAATTAAATAACGTAGAATTAAATTCATTCATTATGAAATGTAGTGGATTAATTTTTAGTGGAAGACATTCTCTGTTGACTGCGCGCCATGTTCCGACGGCCGACGGCTTCGAAGCGCCATATCTGAACATCAAACCATTCAACTCCATTGTCAGAATGTGATTAAATGGTTTTTTTATCCCTATATGCAAAAATAGGAACGAGAAGAGCGTTTATTTTAAACAAAGATGAATATTTTTAACAATTTACACGTTAAATACTTTAATTGTACATTCTTCTTTCGGATCTAGCGAAGAGAATAATAGATCCACTTGTAAGTCAAAATTCATCTTCCTTTGAACTTCAGAAACAACACACACGGTTATTAAAATTTAACAAATTAGAGAAACTGGTGCATCTAATCACAAACACTTTGATGCATCTCCGAATAAAATATTTTTGAAGAATGGTAATGATTCGAACGAAGAAAATGTCAACTAGTTCACAATTTCAGCTACATTCTCCAAGAAAGAATAAAATTCGATATAATTTCGGTTCGGATAAAACTTCAGTCATTTTAAATTGCAAATCAAATTTCCGCGAACACTGGCGGGAGTTTTACAAGCGTCTGGGTTGAAAGTTCATCGTCCAACAAATCACGAAAGCCGCGTAGAAATCCAAGAAGAAAATTACAAGATGGCGTGACCGGCGGTCGGCCGACGAAACGAACGTCGCCCGATCGAAATTTATCGATATTGCGTGCCGCGAGCGCAGCTAATCGCCGTCGGGATCGTTAAAAAACGCAAGGAACGAGGTCTCTCCTCTCTCTCTCTCTCTCTCTCTCTCTCTCTCTCTCTCTCTCTCCCTCTCCCTCTCGGATAATTTTATTATTTTTCGCGGTGGCCTCGTCGATGGGGATATAGGGTTGCAAAAATTATTAATCGAGAGCGGGCCAACAGCTCGCGAAACCGAGCGTCCTCTCGCGCGCACGGAAAAGAAAGAGGGCCGTGGAACGAGAGGACCGTATTTACGAAACCGGCGAGTACCACGTGTGCGTCGTAAATCATTTGGCTGACTCCTCTAATTATAAGTATGACTATCGCCGCTATCGCATCGTCGCGCGTATAATGCCCCGAAGCCCGAGAGAGTCGGTAACAGTGAACTTCTGCCCGCGATAAAACCGTCCTCTGCTCTTACTCGCGCGGCCGGAAAGAAACCGGTGCAAAAAGGGCCGACAGATGAATTCCACGGTGCACGGAATCGGTCCCCGTTTACCGAGAACCAGTTTTAATTGGCGTTTTTACGACCTTTCGCCGACCTTTTTACGATACGCCACCCGGCAGCCGCTGCCGCGCTCGGCATTGTTCGGTACTGTTCACAGAAATCGGACAACCGACTGGGAAGTCTACATTTTTTACACTTTTAAGATGATTCGAAAAAAATCAGTCTCAAAAATGCGGTAAATTTGAATAAAATCGCGATTTGTTGACGCGTCTTCCCTAAGAGAAAAAAGAAACACGATTTTGTTAGACAAATCGACTAGTACTGCGAAAATAGAAATGTTCTTCTTTAGTTGTACTGTACTGTAAGTTACTGCTTATCGATGTATTTGAAAAGACATTGTTGGTGAATTATTATTGTGTCTTTTCTCAGGAAATGATGAAGTACGATCTCACTAGAAAAATTAACTAACAGTTTGCTCAATAGAAAAGTGCTTCAGTCGTAGAAACTGTGAGTTTGGTTATTTCAATAATAAATGTAGTGTTTCAGTAAGATATATAGTGTATTTTAGAAAGAGATTGTTTTACTATCTTGTATAATCTGTACTGTACGCGCAAGATAGTAAAACTGTGTGTACTTAATATAATTGTACTGATTCTACAAATTTCATGAATCTCTACAATATTAATTCATGTCCAAAATATTCTCCAAGTTGAAAACCGAATGTACAGTACCCAATATGAATTTTTCCTCTGGTACCTCTTCACAAATTGTAAATATCACATAGTATTTTCTACAGTTCATAGAATGCATGTTTATAATGCCGATTTTTCAGCAATGCAGAAATAAAGAATAATCCTCATATTCCACTTCTTGCATTCATTCTTTCAGCGTTTCTTTTAACCTAGCTCTTTCACGGTGCACATAAAAAATGGTTATCTATTACCATTAATCGCGAATGGTTAGTATCTAAATAATCAGTAATTTCAATTAGAGTATCCTGTCCGACGCGTCGGAGCCTTTATTTTCACCCGACCAGCACCACCTGCTTCATTATTGATTTTTCAACGTCCAAATGATCGAACCGCCAGAACGCTTTCAACAATCGCTCACCTTTCGTTTTCCTATCTGCTATGTTTTCGTTTCCACATAAACGCGTTTTCATCAATCATCGAAACTCGGCTTTCCCCTCGAACATTTTTCTGCCACGAAGGTCGCCACACCCTATTATAAACTATATATAATTTTTTCGCTTCTCCGGGACGCGTGTGCATTTTCCCGAAATCGGGTAAACAAGTGCATTTTTCAAAAATGGCATACATGCTCGTTTCTGAAGTGAAACGTAGTTAAAAGTGTATTTTGATTCAATAACTATGAAATATCATCGAATCGCTGAATTTTATCCATTCCTGACTATTTTGTGTATCAAAAATATACTAAAGAAATGGCATAATATTACGACAGGTATATACTTGGTACGTGAAAACAGTAATTGTCACTCACTATTTAAATTAATATTCACAAATATTGGGTAATTATTCGTGGCCTGATTCTCAAAGTCCTCAAGAGTTTTTAAACAGTAGTCGACGTAGTTTGTCCGCAAAATAATTTGTAATCAGATTGTAAAACGTTGGGGGACCATCGTAAAAAATGTTGGCGACTGCACAATAGACCATTAAAGATGTTGTCTTAAAGTATAACCACTTGTGTTTTATTTTAAAATCGGGCATGAGACGAAACAAAAAATAAATGGTGAATATAGAAGGTATTGAAACTATTTACAAAGTTCAGTGAAACAGCGTAGATGTTTGTGACGCTTTAATAATCAACTTCACTGCTTCGGGGATAGAATAGAAGCGAATTTAATGACGCAAAAATGGTTTGGAGTTATGGTGCGGGAATTTTTAGTGGCGCCTCAGGGTCGGCGGATTGCAAAGGGCTAATGAATATCAATGGAGCGAAACCGCTAGAAAGGGCGTGAAAGTGAGGCCGTCGACGGAACCGTCCGGGAACTAGCAGCGCGCTATCATTCGCGAATTTAAAAATATTTTCGATAACCGATATCGGCGAGCGCATCACCGGCCCGCTGTCCGCTGCCGGCAGATATATCGCGCGTCCGAAAATATTACTTCCCGTACATCATGCGCAAGCGGGGCCGGACCGCAGATATCGCGGCCCATTATCGATGTTGCATCAATACCTAACGCACGAATTCTAATCATCGTTACCTCGACCCCTTTTCGGCCGACCGCCGACGCCATTTTGACGCCTGATTGGAAAAGAATCTTCCTCCTACCACTCCGTAACTTTCGGTTCGAAAAGACGCGATTTAAAATGGATGGCTCACCAACTAGCCCTTAACACATTGAAACCTTCACGATTCGCATCTGAGAATTTGTGGATATTATGATTCAACAACACTGGAAATTTTGTTGATGAATAGACTGTGTATATTACGCATTTATGTCCAAAAGGGATAGGTACAGTTGAAAATAGTGAAAACATTAAGAGAATTTAGAAACATCAATGTAACTATTGTTCTGATAATTTCTAGGTAATCGGTTATTGTTTCTCAAAATCGAAGTATCAAATTTTTATTTTGCACGGAGATCCACAATCTATTGTCCAACCAACAAGCCAACCTAACAATAAGCATAATTAAAACATTGCCGAGGTTGAGAGCAATTTTGTGTCTAGTAAAGGATTCTGTATTAAGAAAGTGAATTGCTTCGTTTCCACTCTTCGCGCTCTAAATTGATTTATAACAACACAAGCATTAACGTCATCAATAATGTACATTTAACACTAAACCTACCACTGCCGGTCAAATGACCGGTTTCATATTTTTAATTTTACAATTATTGATATTATAAAGTTGCTTCCCTGAGGGAATGATTCAATACATTTCTTTACTCGATCACATCTTGTGATAAAAATTGCACAGAATCTAAATAAATATAGCCTTGTCATTTTTATAAGGTACAATATTTGAATCGTTTTTAGTGCTTGGTAGGTTTAGTGTTAAAAAACAGAGATAACTGATCTTATTATTCCGATTCATTATGAAACAGATAAAAGACGAGCAAAATAAATACGAACAGCATCCGCCATTCTTGTAATGTCAAGCATTTACCTCATTACTCCCAATCCTGAAGGAAAAGGCTCGAACAGCGCTCGAATCAGAACCGCGGCACACTTCATCACTCTTCCGCTTTTTAACCGATCGACGTCGCTTTAAGCAAATTTTAGTTAACTAGCAAATAGATCAGAGATCCAACAGAGGTTGTAGAAGAGGATCGATGGACCGGACGTCCGGTCGATGTGGAATTTAGTGTGGAACTGAACCAGGTAACCCGATTTTCTCTCGTCGGCTCGGAATGAAACCCTTGCGAGCCGCGGCGACCTTGAATCTCGCAATTTGCTTATTCAAAACGAATATTGCGGGGTTAGGCGGTAGTGAAGCAAGCCTTTGGGTTGTCCGGCAGTAAATCAAACCGTGAACGGATCCCTGGTCATGGTTGTTCTATCTCTCTCTGTCTCTCTTTCTTTCTCTCTTCCTCTCTGTTCGTGGGTAAAGGATGAGAGCGGACGGTTCGACAGGTGAAGCGAGAATCTAATTTAAACGATCGTTGCGATCGTAGGAGAGACGGCTAGGATCGTTTGTACACGATATTGCGCGCCGACCTTTCGCGATGGAATCCGCACTCGGCCTCGTTATGGATCCATCGGGGAATTTTAATTGAAGTTACAAGATGGTGTGTTGCGAGGACCTTGTTCCCTCGAACACCGCTCGACAGTTTTCCTTGTTAGAGATTTGTTGCACCGGCGCTTACGCTCGCGCAATTAGCGCTTCGGCAGGCTATCGCAATTTTAATGCGGTCATTTTCAACCGTGCAACTCTGTAGTTTCCCTTTCTTCCCGAGCGTTCTCACAGCAAAAATGATCCGCGAATAGGTATACCTAAAGTCTGGAATTTTTTATTTTGTGTAATTGTATGCTTCGAACATGTTTTGCGAGTTATTATCCTGGTCGTGAAAGTGCTTGATCTTGAAGGTAGATTATTTTGAGTAGAGACGGTGTAAAAAACGCTGTTCGGTTTTTCGTGTTTCTTTTGTGGCGTTAATTGGCACTGTTATCGATGGTTTGTTGATTTTTAATTCATCATGTGTGTGAGAAGCATGGGGATTATAAACCTCGATTTTATTATGGCAGATGACTGCGTGGAACTTTGTTCGTTTTCTTGCTTCGGCTTTGTGCAAACACGGACGACGTTCGCGAAGTTTCGTCATTCCTGGTTGCGGAGTTCCCTTTTTGTAAATGTTACTTAGCGGAGTTGTATTTATAGTTTTCTTGGACGAGTTTCCTTTTGTTCGTGGCGATCCTGTGGGACGTCTCCGGGATCATTGTTATTGCGATTATGTATCTGCTGCTTTATTACAAACTGTTTCCTGTCTTCAATTTTTTAGTTGGAATGACGTTTTAAGGAAATAATTAGAATGCGAATATTTTTGCATATGCATCAAATTTCCGTATATGGAACTTAGAAAAATAAAAGTTGTAATACAGTGGAATGCGAAGCAAAATATTCTGCTTTAAATTGCAGCAGGCTGAAACGCAACTTCAACCTTTCTCTTAATTTAGGAAACTTGTTCACTTAAGAAGATTGTAGTTTCCGTTAGTATTTTCTAAATGTGAGTTCGCGTAAGTGTGGGTTTATACAAATACAACGTTTGCTATTCCCATTTTAATGGCGTGGACAAATGGCTTCTTCTTTCTCCATTTTCGTCACAGGAACCGGAATGATTTATTGCCGAAGCAACATCAGCTCGGCGATAGCAAGCTTCCTCTAATCCAGCCATTTCGTAACACGCAGATAACTTTTCGAAACGTTCTCAGATTTGGCTACTGCCTCGTTGGTTGCTGTACCGAACTCTAGATAAACTGACCGCCTACGGTTTTTCAGAACTGTTTCTCTAGCTGGGTCGTCTAGAATATCAAAGAGACGTGTCCCAAAAATAACTTTTTCGACACTCGTTCTATCTAATAACAAAAAATACAAATAGTTACATTTATTATCTTTAAAACAATTAATATCCTGTATGCCTTCAGCCCCAAGTATTCGAGCTGACAAAGCTTTCTAGACGACAAATATTCAAAGAACAATTGCGTAAATGATTTTTGTCTCAGTCAATATATTCTTTCTTCAATATAGTATGAACATGTTGGCACAGGATCCACTCTTGCAAGCTGGGCAATTTTTCGGATTTTATGGCAGCCATGATTATAATCAATTAAAATCATGATAATAATTTTTTAGATATTATTTGTAATTATTAGTATTATATTTAATGTACAAAGTTCAAAAAGTGATACCCTTTGCCCAAATATTGCAGGTATCCCAACTGCTATGTCCAAAACTGAACATCCACACCTAAACCTCAACCATTTCCTCTAAAAGCTTCCACATGCTTCAGAAACCATGCCAAGTCACACAATACACCTTGGCCAACCTCACAAACCCTAACTCGCCACCACCAAGCAACATGAGCTTCAAATTCAGATCCCATCTCAGCTGATCCCAAAGTCAGCCATCAGTTAGAAGTCTTAGGCTATCGCACTGAATTCTGAAGCTTCCAAAACGAATTCTTAGAGGATGCACGACCTTGTGTCTCTCGCTATGCATGCGGAAAGGGCCCGTGGACGGAAGGGCAAGCCTTTGGCAGTAAATCACGACGAATCGGTCCACTTTCGACGGACGTCCAAAGCGGAAACGGGCGAGTTGACCTCGTTGCGCTTGCACGGAGCATTTAAAGTGGGTCCCGCAGGTATCGGTTCGTTTGCATAACTCCGGTAACCCCTTGTAACCGAGAACCCTTCACAGGGTTCTTCGTCGACGGGTTCCCGTGACGGGGCGCAGGCAAGAACTGGACGAATTTCTCGGTGTCGAGGATAAAGGCGAGCACGGTAAACAGAGAAGCGGCACGGTTGGCACCCTGTGGCCGCCGTCGTAAAACCCGATCGCGCGATTCGCTCTGCTTCAGTTAACGTGAATGCCGGACACCATCGGAAGTCTTTACGGATACGCCGAGGACCGCCGTGTACGAAAGAACGTTTGCGGATGTGGCGGCCGTCCGGAATTCCACGTGAAATGCGCCCCGGGCTTCCGCCCCTGCGACCAGCGCTCGCTCGTTTTCCGCGAGGATTCCTCGGGAATCCTTGACTGCCGGCCAGCTGATAGATGGGTCTTGCCTATTTTGCACTATCCGAGGATACAGACCGTAGACTACAGCTAACTGTCCGTTTTCGAACGGGTGATGCTCGAATCCGAAGATTATGCCACTGGACGGACGACCGTGATCATCCTGTGCTAATTTTTGCTCTGCTAGACGATACAGACCGTAGACTAAAGTTGGCTGCTCGTTTCCAAAAGTGTAATTCTAAGTTTGGTAGATTATGCTAATCGACACATGACTGTGCTGCTCTAGATACATTGTGATAATTTTTGTTCTATTTGAGGATACAGACCGTAGACTAGAGCTTGCTGTCCATTTTCGAATGGACGTGGTTCGTGATAAGAATTTACTTGCTCAGGTAGAATGTTCAACCAAGGTGGCATAATAATGTACCATTTGTAACATTTCTCATCCATGATGTGATACTTTAATCAATTGCTAGTTGCATTTTGAATGAAACACAATTGGATGAAATGAAGTGCAAAATTGTTGAGTATAAATTTGTTTTACAAAAGAAGAACAAAAAGATTGCTACCTAAATTAAAAATGTTGTTGCTTCCAGATTAAAGAGATTGAAGATTGTCTTCTGTTTAACTTAGATTCGCTCTGTTTAGTGATTTTAGAATGCTCACATACGAATTTATGTAAACATGCGTAATCTAGCGATGTGTAAAATTAAAAATATTGATGTGTTTTGGTGTCTTTGAACTTTGTAGGAAGGAAAGATTGATATTTTATATTTCCGAAGTAACGAGGAGCAGGTTTTTAGGTATACGCTTTGTTCGCTTCGTTTTCTAGTGTGTTCATACGAAACGAAACCCCGCCCAATGACGGTAACAAGAAGATGCCGCCGCGATTACATTACAATATTATAATAAGCGCGGAATTACACCGTCGAGGCGCATAATTAACAACTTCCTTTCCATTTCTCGAGATACTGTCGTGATTTCACACGTCTGAAGTGAAGCTCTCCAAGCGTTTCCGACTTCGACCATCCTGCCGCTCAATTTCTTCTTTTTGACACGAATAAGTAGGTACTTCCTTCTGACTACTCTTAACAAACGATCGTACATCATCTACACATCTTGAAATATTAGTACAAGTGCAGGTAAAATTAATAGATAAAAATTACATGTAAAAAAGAATTATCTACAAATTCTTTGTGTACATAGAACCCTCTTAATTCATGTACAAAATTAACAAATTGCTAATATTCACTTAAATCTAGATCATGAACAAGAGAAGAGAAAGAAAATACACTGAAAATTCTTCTCTGAACTTTGATGATTCATGTACAAAATTAAAAAACTGCTAATATTCAGGTAAATCTAGATCGAGATTATGAGAAGAGGAAGAAGACGACATTAAAAATATTGTTCTTTACATCTGTTGATTCATGTACAAAATTAAAACATTGCTAATATTCGGGTAAATCTAAATCGAGATCAAGAGAAGAGGAAGAAGAAGACATTAAAAATACTGTTCTTTAAATCTGTTGATTCATGTACAAAATTAAAAAATTGCTAATATTCTGGTATATCTAAATCGAGATCAAGAGAAGAGGAAGAAGAAGACATTAAAAATATTGTTCTTTAAACTCTGTTGATTTATGTACGAAATTAAAATCAAGACCAAGATTACAAAATTAAAGAGAGAAGACGAACAACAGTGAAACACTGAACATAGTCAGTAACATAATTAAACTTGTTATTTTATTATTTCATGCTTTCCTATAACTGTTACAAAGTCATAAAATCTCCTGTCTCATAAAAGTAATTTAAACCACAAAACAAGAGAAGAAGAACAAGACAAATAACAAGAAGAACAATGTAAATGATAAACTAAACCATGAATGAAGTAAATGTGCACCCGAATCTGCTTAATTTTCTATACAAATGATGATCGCAATTGAACAGCAAAAGTCACGGCTGCGTGACAGCGGATTCTCGCGAGAACTTCGACTCCCACGTGTACGCAACATAACAAGTGAGCTCGTTGAATAAAACTGTCGAGCCTGGACGAGCCCCCGCAAATCGTCGGATCGCAATCTGCGCATTATTCCGACGATGCCGAATAAAATATCGATTATTTTTGCGAGCGGGTAGGAAGCGGCGAATTGAAGCGCGCCGAAACGTGTCCTGAAAACGAGGAGCGGTCAGTTATCGGGCGATCGGTTATCCCGGCTGGAAAAATTGCGTGCCGGTCGCTGGAAAATTGCGTGTTGGTAGACAGATTATTTTCGCGCCGTTTCGAGCGGCGACTTAATTCGCGAAGACACGCGAAAGCGCGGCAGACTGTGTATAATATTCGCAGCAATACCAACCGGCCGTTTAATATGTACATTTTTATAAAGCATGCTATGATTCGCGAAGCCTTCGTCGCGAGAGAGCAGATAGAACTGCGCAGAGAACGTGAAGAATTAACAGTGACACGCCGCTGATTTATTCGAGCGTTAATATTCCAGATCCTTTATCGAGTGGATTACGCCCGTGGTCCGGGAACGATTCAATTCGACGCCATTCTTTTGTCCTATGCGGTTCTGCAAATCATTAAACAGCTTCCTTTCTGTGTGAGGTGCTTCAATGTTGGAAATCCAGGCTCTGCAAAACTTAAAAACTACATTAAAACATCGTTACTAATTGTATTATTTTTATTAAAAGGTACGTAAGGAAAATGATCTGTTTTATGCTAAGATCAGTGTAATTGATACCTTGAATAAATGCTTATACGAGGAATTAATGTTGCAAGTTGCTACGTTATTTAGTAATGTCAATATTAAATTCACATGAGCTGAAATTTTACTCGTACTTTGATCTTTCGAATTTTTAGAAGATGCGGGATAAAATTTTATTACACTGCAGACAAACAAAGACACAATCAAAAATAAAGAAAAAGGTACAGCTACATAGAAAGTACGTTTTCAACCTAGATACCTAGTATATAAATTAGATTAAGAATTCAGAACCAAAATGTTTTGTACACGAACAACAGTGTTGAAATAAAATAAAATGTAGTACTGATTACATCGTTATAAATTGTTTTAATTTATTCTGTCCGGCACAGTGGTTAAATTTGCACTGTACGTTTGTATTAGCTATAAATGTTTCGTACAATTCATGTAATTCTTTTTAAATCATTTGGTTGATGTCAAAGCTTAATAGTTTCATTTTCGAGCAGTAGTCTGTATTTGTAATACATTATTGAATTCCGGATGAGCATTTATGGATCTTCCGGCGTCGCGCTCATTGATGGATAGCGTATCGCAATCATTGATAAGGAAACGGTGAATAAAACAATTTGTATGAGTTAGCGGGGTGATGAATGAAGGTAAACTGTTCGAGACACGAGGTGGGAGGTTTCGCAGCGGACGCAACACGCCGCGCCTCTAATAATGATAAATGAATAAGTAGCCAAATCGGCCTCCACAAAGAGCCCATTGATTCGGTTTGATTGATGATTCCATAGTCTTTGTGTTTCGGTGCTTGATGGAAACCACAGACACGGTACGCCTCCCTTGTTGTGAAACGCGTTACGTTATTGTGATGGTCGCGTCCATTACGACGATGACGGCCGATATCACGCGCGAAAAGGCCTCCAAACGAAATTATTGGTAATTTATGGAATATCCTCACACACCCAACATTCATTTCAAGTGGACCCAACAAACCGTGAAGTTTACACAACATTGCATTATCGTAAATAATTGTTTAGCTCTTCCAAGGAACGTTGTACCATCAGTGTATTTTTTCGTTGATTGAGGGTTGGGTGGAGGCGTTGAAAATTTTACTTAAAAAGTGATGAATATTTTTGAACCTGTGTGTTCAGCATCTTTTAGGATTGTACTTTCTGGAAATTGTGTAAAATCTTTTTTATTGTGAATGATAATATTTATTTGGAACGTTTTCTTCATTAGTAGATTCATGTCTTCTAGAGCTTCTCTACGCTACATGAGAAATTTGTTAGAATAATGTAAATATAAGGTAAAAATAAAGAATGGTATAGTCAATGAAAACAAGAATAAATATAATAACAACTAATAAAAATGAACTAACATACACCCAGCACCATCCTTGACAATACATCTCAAAGCTAAAAACGAATATGTATGGCCATTTAAACTGAATCAAGAAAGGAATTACAGCAGGGCGAACAAAATCGCGTAAAATCAGTTGAACCGAAGGTAAACAACCGACCACAAATTTGCAACAGAGTTTCAAATGCCTGCAGTTTGAACGGAAGTGGTTTCCAGAGGGTGCGACTCGAATGAGGGGTTGAAAAACGTTGGATGGACGATTCGAGCGATCGAATCGAATGATTATTATCGGTGGCGGCGCGATGTAGTTGAACACAAAGTACGCGAGGTAACCGTCGGTTATCCGATTCGGATCTAGGTACATTAAAGCTCGTCGGTGTACGGCGGATCGTTAGATTCACGCCCGTTATTTTCACACCGATAAGAAGACGGTGTCGGCCATCTTGATACGGTTCACCTGTCGCTTGTTCCGCCGGCGTAAAACGCGTCTCGACCGAGAGACGATCGGTGCCGCATTAAAAGCGACGTCCTTTAATTAATGTCCCTCCCCTTCGTCCACCGTCCAACGAATCGGCCGATAATTAGCGTCAATATTCGATGACTAATGCGGGCCGCCCGTGACGTCGTCGTTAATTTTTGCACGGCGTATCGTAAACAGGACGGTTATAAATTAACGGATCTCCGCGGAAGCTTGAAATTAACACCGTTTACTGACTAGCTTCTGGCTGCAGGTTTCCCGGGCGCTGTTTGAACGCAGCAGCGCATCGAATAACGTTGCGCTCAATATTTTTATATCCGTTGCGCGCACACGTCGACGGTGTTTGAGCGCCAGATTAATTTCGACGCTGTTTAAATACTCCGCGGGACCATGTCCGATTCAATTAGCAGAATATATTTTATTAAACAAACAGCAGCGACGTAAACGCCATGACCTTGGCTGCTGCTACCATGCTGCGCGAATTTTTGCGCTCGCAATAAATAGATCTCTGATACAGAGCCGCGGACCAGCGCGCCGTTGTTAGTTGTTTATAATTGTTTACACGCTGCGAGTGTATCACAAGCCGTCGAATATTTCCGAATTCGTGCGTTGTCGCGATTATGAACTCGCGGTGAGCACGCTTTGTGTTTCACTCTAATTTACGTCCAGGTTTTCATTTAATTGTTAATGTATCTTGTAAATATTCTGCGGCCGGTGAAATGAGCGGAGTTAATTGAGGAGGATCGGGATATGTTTATAAAGTGGACTGAGTCGTTAGGGGTTGAAGAGAGGGTTGGAAAACATATGTATGGGATTGTTTAATTCATACTTAATTCTTCGAGCTTACATTCGTAAGAAAATTCTATAAAATACTTCATTGTATGAGAATATTATATGTATATGTATAACAACCACATACTTGGACCTCTAAAGGCATTTTTTAAATGTTTATTACAGGCGTAGAAGAAAAGATAAATATTATGATTTTTTCTTTTTACTCGCTTTCTTTTTTATTCAAAAAATTATTTACACCTAGCAAACCGATCCTTCTAACATCTCAAAAAAAAACTGAATTCGTTTGGTCTAATTTTAAGAAAGTTATTTGTTTTTAAAGGGTGTACGAATGCTTTATACATCCACCGTAAGCAATTAGAACTAAATAGAATATTTCTATAAAACAAGTGTAAATAAAATATTAATAAATACTAGAGAGTCACAATCAGTGTAAGAAACATTCAATTTGATTGAAACATGTACCTTACTCTTTTTTAATTTCTCATTAATTGAAGATTTCCGGTAACTTCAGGTTCGAGACGGAGAACCGACAAACCGTTCATAATACAGAGTAAAATCGCGGTGGAAATTCCGCGAAACCTGGGTTTGTCGGTAAAACGGCATAAAATCACGTAGCGTGCGGGGGTAGATGGCAGGGTCGTAGCGCGATTGGTCAAAGCGGGCGACCGGAAACGCGAGAAGAGTGGCCGGTGACAAACGGCGTCGCGTATCGCGACCAGTGAATAAAACAAATGAGAGTGGAACAAAACTGACAGTGGCGGCGTGGCGGTGTACGAACAACGCGGAATTCGAGGGTGAAAGTGGGCGAGGCCCCGGGGCCAAGGGGTAGTTCGGCTAATGCGCGATGATTAAACTAACGGCCGCCACCGATCATTCTGCCACGAAAACCCTCTGATCTTCTCGAGACCCTCCCCCCCCCCCCCCGCCGCCGCCGCCGTCGGAATCGACGTCCAGCAATCGTTCGAATCGTTTCTTTCCTTTACCAGTCGCGTTTCTTGCCGTCATCCTTGACACAGTTCGATCCTCGAGCCACCCCGAGAAAAACTGAGATTGTTTTGGACAGGGAAGATATTTGTTACGGTGTTGACTGGTCGCCGATAATATGGATTCCTTGCGATTGGTGAATTCAACGCAGTAAGTACCAAATTTTTATTTTTAAATTTTTACTCTGAATGATTAGTACTTATTTATTTCAGGCGATTTATACCAAAAGTTAAATTAAAATGAGAAAATAATTATTGCTATGATTAATTGATAAAATTTCCCCGTTTGAGAATGGCGGCACTTGGAATGTATTTAGTTCTTTTTGTGCCACTCCATAGTGAAATCCATGTGCACGATCTCAAATGTGCATATTTTATAAATGGATTGAGCAATTGATATGTAAAGAAAATTTTTTGCATGTTGTGTTAGGAAATGAAACAAGAATTGAGGAAACAGCAATCATGTAAAACTTCGTAATCTTTCATTCTAATCTCGTTACATCAAAGACAAGATAAGAATTGTGAATAAAATAAAAATTATGACAAACCAGGAACTGTACCTGCTGTTAGAATTTCTTCTTTAAGTTTCCTCCGAAATGTGATGGAAAATTTTCTGAAACGGAGTGGAACGGACTGCTTTGATGGAGAATTGCGAGTCCGATTCCTCTGTTTGTGTCATCCAAGCTGAAACAGACGCTGCCCGCGGCAAAAGCCGATAAACATCGGCGGAACTTTTCGCTTTCTTCGGGCAAAAAAGCACCGCCGTCGTTCTGCTGCGCAACTTGAAACAGGATCCGCGGGTTTCCCCGGTCCTCGTTTTTGTTTCGCGGTTAAGCGGGACGTTTCGTGCGTTTTCGAATTTACGATGTCGCTGCGACGACGACACGTATCAAAAGAAATCGAAGGGACGATGGAGGAACACGGTGAGAGAAGAACAGGGTTGGAAGACGCGGTGGTGAAAAGTCGGTAAGAACAATGATGAATGCGACGAACTCCAGGATTCGGCGGAGAGTTCCGGCGAAAAGTTTTACTCCGGCGACTATATCTGTGTCGCAATTTTTCTTTTCAGCGTGTGTAATTACCGTGGAAAACTGACCGGCACTTTGAATGACGTTTTTCCTGCAAAGTTGCTCTTCTACAAAAATATTCCTGTCCCGCAATAAATATGAAACTTCAAAAAATGTTTACGGAGATTATGCACTCTGATTTCTTTTGTGTTCGTTCTTTAACATTACCTTACGACCTTACGACAGAAATAAGTAGGTGTAATTTAAAACAGTAATAACATTAGAAGAATTTAAGAATACTGTAACATTAGCTTCAGTTTATCTAATTCACTTCAGTTTGTTGTAATTCAGGTAGAAAATTTTTATTTTGCATAAAAATCCGCTGTCTAATAATAATTATTCTTGAATTTGCTGGTGTCACACAAGGGGTTGTTTGCAAAAACCATTTCCGAAAAATAATTTTTTTCTGTATTTAACGATTGATTTATAATTCTGGAAAAATATGTGATGTACAGCTAGCGTATAGGCCTATATTTTTCGTATTTCTTTCATTTAGATATCTCAAACATTAAACGAGAAATAAAATTATTAAGTTAACCTCTTGTCTCTCTTATCTTGCTAGACTATGTGCTAGTTTCCCGTCTGAAATTTGCAGTCTGGAGATTTCGATTTCTGTTCATAGAATTGATCTTGATAAAATAGTTCTGGCCAGTGCATTATGTTCTTAGTAGATCATTGATGACACCAAGGACGGATTGAACGGGTCCTGGTAGCTGTGTTAATATTGAGTCGGTGGGGATTCGATATAATGCTCAGATTAGCACTAAACAAACAGATCCGACTAATCTGTTCGTTACAGTTTGTCAGCGGTGAATTGTCTAACATTCTACAATTAAATCATTCTAACAAATCCTCGTCCCAACTTCACGCAACAAATTATTCCTAAAATTGTCTCCCGTACAATACAGAAATAATCCAAACTAAAAGTTTCAAATATTCTAAACGTTACAAGTCCGAGAAGAATTAAATACAGGATCGAAATAATTTTTCACCGGGCAGGTATTTTGGAGTTATTAAGAGGTTCCAGGAGAAATTCAGAAGTCTCCGAGTATCTTTGCGACAAATACGAAGAGCGGGAACCAAAGAGGAAGCGGAGGGACGCATGAAGAAGCGCCATCTGTCAGCTCTCAATTCCCTTTGGTCATAGCGCTTGCAGACACGGCAGAAAAATGATCCCCCTGGATTTTCGAGCGGTACCATCGTCGGTTTCACCCTCCCTGACACACACACACACACACACACACACACACACAGAGAGAGAGAGAGAGAGAGAGAGAGAGTCGCATGTTTCATAAAAATCGCGGGACTCCTAAAACCGGAAAGGCGGCTGCGCAACGTTCCATCGTCGAATTCCTCGTGATTTGCGTTAGTTCCTGCAACGATTAATTCTGGCCGTCTTCGAAATCGCGACCCTCGATATCTTTCTTTCGCGTGCGATCCCTTGTCCGTTTCGTCGGCCATTTATAAGTGGTCCAGGTATTCCGCTTGAATTATTATATTCCTCCTGTAGATTGCCCGGGTCATACAATCTTCATTAACCCGAGGCAAACGGTCCTCTAGTTCCCGATTTTCGGATGAGAATGTATAAGACGAAATTAATTTGGTCGGGGGGGGGGGGGGGGCTGCAAGTGGAATTGGTGGAGTGTTAATTGACGGTTGAAAATAATTCGATTCATTTTGAATTTTTAGAATGGACATAATTTTTTAACTTTGACGGGCTTGGTTGTATCGATACAATACATATATGTATTGTGTTCATTCCGAAGAGACAATTTTAATTATTTTTATGTATAGTTTGTATTTAATTCTATTGTACTGACAGTTTGTTCTTCAATATTAATCTTGGAGAACTGAACGATGCTACATAATTTTTTAAAATATATTATAGAAGGAACGCAAATGTTTTGTTACAAAATACTGAATAATTTTTTTTGTAAATTCTTTTAAAAGAATCACTTGTATTGCAAATTTATATTTACCACACAGAGTATAATTGTGTTTTAAGTTGCACACAGATAATAAGGGGTGGTTTACCTCCGCTCTGAGAATCATTCTGCATTACATTCATCTCAAATAAAAACAGTATTTTAGAAAATATTAGAAAATTTAGAAAATATTAGGAAAGTAAACACTAGTGAATTATTTACTTAGGGTTTGAGGTATAACCTCAAAATCCAACGACCATTTCCTACAAAAGAAAATTTACACTTACCCCAAAAAATCCAAGGAAAGACATCAGAACCGTTCCGTCCCTCGCTCGGACGATCGCCAGCGTCCCCTAACCGATCCACGAGATTTCCGGGAAGCAACAACAGCAATCTTCCCGGTAACAATTGTTAATACTCGTTGAAGAGGGTAACGGTCGTTACGTTAACGTTCATAGAACGCTTCAGGTATCTTGGTACACGATGAGAGGATCTCTCGAGGCGAAACGAGCTGGGAAAAAGAAGATGAAGAAAAAGACGGGGAGGTGTGAGAGGGAGGAAAGAAGGATGAAGGAGTAAAGGGGAGGGGGTTGAAAAAAGTTTCTGAAGAAAAATACGTTGAGAGCATGCGAGAGGAAAAGAATATTCCCGGGGTGGTTTCTCCCCCGATGTCGAAGCCCGCGAAGTGGCGCATCCGCCGTTGGTGCCGTCGAATGGGGTGCGCGAAAAAGGGGGTTGATGGGGGGTTGATGCGGAGTAGATGGGGGGAGCAAGACGAAGCCAACCAAACCAACCCCCGGCTTGCTCGCTGGCTCGCTCGCGCCGCGCCGTGTCCCGCCGCGCAACAAAAGCGTGATAAATCGAGTACATTAATTCGCATTTTACCTTTGTTTGCGTTATGGAATACAATATTAAATGGAATGGCTGCACAATAGATAATGTTGGCCGCCATCATTTACGCGGGAAACGCGGCGCCGAGACCCGGAGACGTTGCTTAGGCTCCTCTCGCCATCATCCGCGATGGAATCCGCTCTTGTAGGCCGTAGGCCCTCCAGGCATCGCTTTCCCTTCTCTCTCTCTCTCCCTCTCTCTGTCTCTCTCTCTCTCTGTCTCTACGCTTCTCTCCTCTTCACTACTGGATTCCACCGTTTCTGATCGCCGTTTTCGGACTGCCATTAATCTGGGAACCTGCCGAGAACCTGCTCCGGTCCTCGATTGATCCGGCCCGAATATTCGCCGATGATCGATTGATTCTTCGAAGACGCGTCCATATTGATTTTAATGCGTCTCGCTGATTGAATGCACTGTAGGCTTGCTAGCCGCTCGACGAAAGGAGGAAGACCTTTCTGCAACATGTACTGTACGAGTATCGTAAGTTAGCGGGCATCTACGAAGTAAACAACATTTGGAAAAGGGAATTAGGGTGCTATATAATCTATTCTAGGCAACTTTATCTACTACAATGTATATAATATTTCAGTTTATATCATCATTAGACTGCGGAATGTAATGTGTCGGCGCAATTTAAGATAAGACTTTCCTTTCTGTTTCTAACCTTTCCAAATAATTAAAGAAAGAAGGAACTTTTTATTTTGCTTCTACTCTTAATAATTGATGCAGACAATTTTTGTTTTGCATAAAGATCCACAGTATAATCATCATCCACTAGATTGTTGACAATAATACATTAATACAGTCTGTAAGTTTAATAAGTTTCCTTGTTTTTCGTCGAACTTATTAAACAACAATTCTAGGAGAAGTTGTTCCATTACATTCATTCAAATAATTTGCTGGCTTCTGAACCAAATTTCTGTCGCTTTTAGACAATTCCCTATGAATAGACTGTAGACTTCTATGCAAAATGAAAATTGTCTGTACCAATTGAAAGATACAGGAGTCACGTAAAATTTATTTCTTTTCTCAATTATTTTATGGAGATGAGAATGAAACAGCAGTGTTATTAAATCCTTTAAATGTCTTCACAATTTCGCATTTGATCCACACGTTTTTGTTATAAATGCATAAAATCCTTAGCCTATTTATGAGTTTCTGTTGATCGTCGACATGAGAAGGATTATTAGAAAATTGTCAGTAGATAGAGCGTTAGAAATAACAAAAACAAAATTAATTGTTAACAAGGGCAGTGTTTCTCACTCTTTTCGGAAGTAAGTGGATCAAGATCCCACGTTGAAGTATGACCAACGACTATGTTCTAGCCAATAAGGAACCAGGGAGCTTCGTCAATATCGCCGAAGGAAATGGGGCCGATTCCCCGGAGAAAGCGTCCTTAAAACGAAGCTCGTGTCGCGGTTCCATCGAGGCCGTCTGAGAAGAACCAACAACGGTCCGAAAAACGTTTTCCGGTTCCTCGCGGTGGCTGCTCGGAGTTCCCGGTCGAAGGCAGCGATCTTTAATCCGCGGCGGGGAGCGTTTCCGCTCGGTCTGCCCCCGGAACCCAAGGTCCGTGGAACCCGGTGGCGGCTGCAAATGGTGTTGGCAGGGCCGGGTGACGCATGGATTCGATTCCTGGGAGCTCGTGATTCCGCTCGGTTAGCCACGCGTCACTCCCAGCGAGCCTCAAACCCCATTCCAACCGCCCCAAACCTCCTCCAACCTCCCCGAACCACTTCCAACCCTCGACGCAGCCGTGGCTGCGCTTCGATTCTGCTTGCTCTTGTGGAATCTGGACCTCGTAGCTTAGCTACCGTCTATATACGATCACGGGCCCACGCAGACACACAGCGGAGAATGGGTGTATGGAATCGTGGACCTGTACAGAGGCAAGTGTCTGTGGAAACTGTGCGACCGATCGGGAACAGGACGCTCGAAAGGATCACGGGAACGCGGATGTCGCGAGGATCAGCCTGATAGCACTATTCAGCGCCGGTGTCCTGCTAATGCGTTTCCAGCTGATCGACCGAACAACGATCGGTCGATTCGACCATGATTCCGGTCAGTGTTCGTTGTTCGACCTGATGGGTTTAGGCTGATCTGGGCTTGATAGGCAGAAAATCAAGAGTAAAGTTGATAGGAGCAAGTTTGGTGCTAAGTAATGCGGACAGTGCTATGAGATTTGTCGTTTTTAACCTTGCTGTGTTCTTTGGGTATTTTTTTTTAACCATTCACGTTTTTGTTCTTGCTTCATTAACCCCTTGCTGTAGCATTTTCTTTGCGGCTACAGTGATTAGCACGTCTTTAGATAGACGTAAAATGTCACTGAAGAGAAAAGATTATCTTTTGTATGTCTACATTTACTTCAATGCTTAGATATTGGTTGCAAAAGAATACAATTTTATTCTATCTCAAAAGAAAGGCGTAGCATTCATATTTATTAGAGTTTGTTTGAAATCTACATCACTTGATCTGACTTGTTAAAACACGGCAAGGGATCAAGAAGAAGATAAAATGTTGCTGTCATTCGATGAAAATAAATAGATTTGGACATAGAGAAAACTGTAGTAGATTGGTGATCATACAGTACGTTAATGGTCAAGTTGTCAACGATCATACAGTACCTAGAACATAGTCAGAATAGAGTAGATTAATGTTCAATACCCTCAATATTTTCGTACGCAATGAACACGATTTTTTAACAATTTCTATTTTCTATTCCTACTATATCTTTCTTTCTTTAACTTTCTATTTCCTTTTTATTCATACATCAGTGTCAGTTCATCAGTGTAGATAAGATTAGCAATCAAACAATTGGAATTATTTTGAACAACGTGCCACTCTGAAATGATGGTTTCCAGTCGATCCTTTATAAAGAGACACGGAGTATCGCACGCAAAATCTCCATTTTCTTCACAGCAATTCGAGGACGATACGAACAAATGAACTCAACTTTCGAGAGCTATCGATTACCAGTCCCGCTCCCTGTTATTCCCTGTCCTTCAGCATCCTCCGCCTCTTCTGGTGAGTTCCACCCCTCCGACATTCATTAGCCCCAGCAATGGCGAAGTAATTTAATTTGTCGCAGGATTTGTGGAATGTTAATGAAAACAGGACAGGCATCCCTGTATCAATTTCTGATTAAAGTTGGCACGCTCGGTTCGCCGGCTGCGGGACGATGGTCTGTTCGATGCATCCCCTAATTTCGCCCCCTCCGCTTTGTACTTCGATCATTTTAACTGTACCCACAAACAAATCAATCATTTCCTCCATTTTGTCCAAACGTGTTTTTATTTGACACCTGATGTAAAGGAAAGTGCACAAAACGACGAGACTTTTCTGTTTTTAAAATATCTTGCGTTCTTGATGTTGTGTATATTGTATAGTTTTTATGAAATTTTTAAGTACAGAGTCTAAAAGAATTTAAGAAAGCTCCATTTTATTCTTGATTTTTTATCTTAAGAACTTGTAGTAGAGGAAGGATTCATTTCATTTTTGTTTCTTTGAACTAATTCATAGAATTGTGAATGTACTATGCTTAATTACTAGACTGCGGATTTTATGCATTTTTTAAAACAATTTAAGGGTGACGACGTATTCTTATCAATCTATTAAAACCATTAGAGAAAGAAAGAATATTCTACTTGGATCCTATTTCTCGCAGTCGATGTAGACAATTTTTATTTTGCATAAGGATCCATAGTCCATTAGTTACCTACGTGTCTAGCGAACCATATGGTGTACATACAAGTAGTTACTTCTGTCTTTATTATAGATTTTATATATTCAATTATAAATAGGGTTGCTTTGTTTCTTTAATAAGACAGTCATTCAAATTGATATTTCGAATTAATTTTACTTATAATAATTGTTGAGGACGAAATCAATTTTCGTGACATAACATATGTGCCTTCCAAAACCACTCCCTTGTAGAATGTACTTTTTCATACACAATTTTTTTACACACAAATAATTATTTATAATTTCCATCCAACTTTAAAAACTGACTTACAAAAGGAGAGGCAACCTACAATTTTTGTAAGAGAATAACCCTGCACACAAAAAAATACCAAATACAAAATACTAAAAAGAGATAATAATTTCCTAGAAAACATCCCCGCACATGGTTAACACAATTTCAACGCTTGTGAGACTCGGAAAAAAAATGGTAGAAACAGGATTTCTGCAATTCGCGCTCGTCGCAGAAGCTCATCAACAGCTGTACTCGCATTTGCAACAATGTCCAGCGGACAGGAGGGTTGAGATATCGGTTTGCACGTCGATGCTCGGAACGTGGAACTAGGGGGTGGTATGAGGGGTTGTGGGAGGCTCGATGCTGAATGTTTGGAGAGGGTGGAACAGGAATGAGGGTACCCGCTCACTCCGGTAATGGAATACCTTCGCCGGAGGAACGCAATCACGCTGATGTTTCGGAACCCCAAGGCTGCCACGAGGGATTTCCACGCTCATGAGCAGATCAGGCTTGCGTGTTGCCCCTCTGTCTCTCTTCTGATTCCACTCTCGGCTCCCGTTCCGTCTCGTTTCTCCAATTTCAGCCTCCCTCCTACTCTCTCTCCACGTTCCCCACCTGTCAATCAACGATATCGCGAGGACCAAATTCTTTTTCCCGAATACGATCCCCAATCGGAGACTGATCGCTCCCTTATCGATACTCACCCTCTTTCAACGAGACCGCCATTCGTCACTTCACTAACCGCTTGACGCACTAATTGGCTAGTCGATCCTAGCAACAAAATAATTTTAATGAATATAATAATAACGAAAAACATTACGTGCAGCGAGAAGAGAAAGATGATTTTCTTTCATAATGAGATTGGTTAAAATTGCTCGTGTAACAATGCAACAATGCTGGAAGCATTAACTAAGGATCGGAAGAGGAAAGCCAGCAAGTGGCACGGAACTTTTTGGCAATGCAATCTCAACGAACTGGTCGAATGCGTTGCAATCTGCAATTCGAGGAAAGAGCCTGTTCTGATTCTGTGCCAAGGTGCAGTACAACATTGTTGCCGTAACATAAAATATTATTTATAGAGAAATTTCCTGATAATCTGTGACACAAAAGAAGATTGATAGAATAATTTATATGAGATATCTACGCTTCTCTTTCTTTTGTTAACCCGCTTTGTACACTTGCCGAGTGAATTTGCTTCAGAAACAGACAGCTGCTTCTAATTGTAACTTTTTCGTTTAAACTATGTAAATTAATTTAGTATCAACAGTTTGTATGCACTGTATGAGAATTAAAAACTGGATCTTTCTCAAAATCGAATATTAATTGTAGGCCAATTTAATTTTGAAAATGGCATAAATTTCTTGAACAATGCACAAGGACCAAATAGTAATGGATCCGATTTTATTTAATTTTGTGTTTGCTGAATCAGCGGATACCGTGTTAACCCACTCCGGTTCCAAAATATTTTAGGTTGAGAAGAAAATCTAAAAATTTGTAATTTGCACTTTAACGCACAAATAATTATTTATTTAAGAATAATTATTTAATTATTTAGTCAGTTAACTGACTAAAACAGTCAATCAACTACGGTGATCACAATTATGACGTGCAGAGGTCTCCTATTGAACAATGAAAGTGAGAGTCATGAACAAAATTCAAATTTACCGTAAACTATTGGCCTTCAAAAAATGCATTCATGTAATGTCGAACATATTTGACGAAAACACGGAGAAGGTTAAGTAACGATGTTATGAACATCTGTTAAATTTAATAAAGAAGCCACGGGCGTCAAACAGAATCAATTAAAACAAACTTCAGCGTCTGCAAAAAGAAATCCTGACTTGCAGCAGTGATTCTGGCGATCATTTTTCAGCACGTCTCGACAGGATTCGTCTTTTTTATACATTCTCATCCGCGAGCAGACGAATTCCGCATTCCGGAAATCGCGGGGCGTTATTCGAGGTCCCCGGTGGGTCGTCGTCGCCCCCCAGGGCGACATAACACCACCGGTTTGGAATCTCCGTCTAAGTCTGGCCGAGAGCAAAGTTATGAATTCTTTCGAAAATCTTCGCCGGTGATCCTTCGAAGTTGAGCGGTCGACGGGGATCAAAGAAGTTGCCGGTGGATGCAGGGGCGGTAAGGGGTGGATCAAGTTGCCTTAGGATGAAGCCTTGGACGGCTTTCGGCTCTTGGGTGGGGGTGGGAGCGGTTGGTGGAGCTCGAGGATGAAGAAGGTGAACAAGGACAGGAAAACAAGAGGAAGAACAAGGACTGAAGAAGGAAGGAGTGGGGGTTTGGGGAGGCCACGAGCTGCGGGAGTTTTCGATGAGAGAATTCCGCGCTGGTGTCGATGGAGGAGTAATGGGGGTTACAGGGTGGCTAGAAAAGGGTTGAGAAATTCAGGGGGCTTGGGAAATCGAGGGCCAATAGATTCAGGGGGCCGAGATAATGGAGGGGGTTAAGGGAATCGAGCGAGCTGAGAAAATGGAAGGGTTTGAAGAAGTTGAGGAACGAGAGATACAGAGGGCTAAGGGAATCGAGGGCGTTGAAGGAATTGAGGGGCAAAAGATTCAGGGGGCTGAAGAATCAAGGGGGTTAAGAAAATCAAGGAGGTTGGGGGAATCGAGGAGGTCAAAGGAATCAACGGTGTAAAAAAATCGAGGGGGTTGAAAGAATCGAGGAGGTTAAAAAAATTGAGGGGCACTGAGGGAATCTGGAGACTGAGGGGCTCACGGAGTTTGGGACGATTACACGAGAGGAATCCAGGCTGGTGTCGATGGGAGTGGGAGATTCTGTGGGCTGAGGGAATCGTGGAGTTTGAGACGATTACGGGAGGAGGAAGGGGCCGCCGCGAGCAAGTCGCGCGGAATACAAAGCAGCGACCGAATGATAGAAGAAGGCGGGGGTGGCCGAGGGGGGCTAAACGGAGGCGAACCACGCTTCGGAAAAGAAGAGACCCCCTGCCGCCTATTCAAACCGCGTGTGATATATTGCCACGGATAATCTCTAAATATATTTATTTTGTACTTTCGTTTTACACAGCGTCGCGTTCTCTCCTCTGCCGTCTACCTTTTTGTTCGAGCTTCAACTCGAACCCCTGTCTACTCACGCCTTTTTAAAATCGGCGCGGGTCGCGGGAAGCAACGTTTGTGGACCCGATCGCGTCTAGTTTCGGGATTATTAACGAGCCCCGCACATGCTTACAGAGGTAAACCAGAAAAATGACTGTCCGGTTATCGCGTACAGGATTCTCGCTCGACGCGTTCGTGAGAGAATGCCGGTATATTTTTAACTGCTGGAGATGCTAGAGTATTCTTGTTGTGCACCTGGTCCTTGAACGCGTGGTTGGCGGCCGGGGATTGGACAATTTTACGGTGTTTTGTTTTAAAGAGATTGACTTTGATTCCGTTGACAGTTGCGATGCAAATATTGTATTTCGCGAAGAAACTGCGGTGGGTTTGTGGGAACTTTAATTTTTGGGAGGCCCTTTGCAGGTGTAGGGATTTAAGAGAATCTTGCTTAGTTTATTGTAAAGGCGCTCTACCGTTTATAAATAATGTCTTCGGGGCTTAATGAGAATTGCTGTAAGAGTTTGGAAGGCGTATCATACAGTTGTAATAAAAGATCATTCCTCAATATTCTAATCACTATTACCACTAGACTGTAGATTTTATGCATTTATGATAAAAATGAGTACCATTTAAAACACAAGAAAAATTAAAATAATTCAATAATATCGAACGGACTATTTTCAACTCCGTAAAATTATCCAGGATAGAATGGACTGTTTATTTGGCTCCTGCCTCGTGCAATCTATGCAGAAAATTTTGATTTTCCATGAAGACCCACAGTCTAATCATCACCCATCAAGGTTTATGCACAGAGACTCCAGAATTCGAAACCCCTGTCGAAGAGGATTTCATGGCGGAAGCAGACAGTCCAGCAACGAGGAGGTGCCTCAGATTCCCATAATCCGTTCAAACCCCGTGGCTCTGGTCTAATATCAATGATCGAGGGTTGGTCGATAGTCCCCACGGTGGATACTTCGATCATTGATATCGTGGAAAGAACGGTTGGGTCCGTTGTTTGGACACGAGCAAAGGAGAAGATAGAAGTAGAGGCAAAGTTTGTCCAGGGTGGCTGTTGGAAACGCGGCAGAAGGTCGAGCCGAGGACGTTGCGGGTTCCTGGAGGGGGTTGAACGAAGACCACGGGGGAATCAACGTTGAGAGAGAGAAAGAGGGAGAAGGGAGCGACCTGGGGAGAGACTGAGAAGGCGGAGAGAAGAGAGAAGAGAGGAGAACGAAGCCCGCCATATCAGTCTTGCTTGCGCCGACAGTTCGTCATTTGTCACTGTCGCGGCCATTAATAACTCCGCCATCCTGTCACTGTGGATAATACGAGTAGGTCTCCGGCGTTCTCGGGCTGTTGTAGCTCGACGAAGAGAGTTCTCGGTGTAGGGGTGGCGTTCCTGTTCAATTCAGTTCGGTTTAAGGGGTCGGAACAACGGATTGGAAGAGGAGACCTTTCAGGGGATGTGTCACTCGCCGCCCGGGGGACATGGCGTGCGGCCTCGTCGTCCATCTTGGAGGACGTTGAATTTTTTAGTATCGCGTCGCTGGTAATTACTGATCCGGTATCGGGACCCTATCTTGCTCTGTATCTTCCCAGTTAATTACCGCATCGATTAAGCCCGCACCGCCGGGTCCGATTCGACGTTGCGAGATCCTCTTGCGTGGATGCAACTTACGCTGCGACTGGGACACCGATTTAGGACCGCTTTTTCGCATGACACGAGATAATAGGCCCGCCCCTGGTCTCAACCTTTTTGTCAATATCTAGGTACTCGCTTTCAATCATCCTTTCAGATTCGTGGTATGCACTTGTTGACAAACAGCAGATCTAATAGGGATGATAGTCTTCGGAAACAATTTTTGTTTGTAATTGATAGACTGCGGATTTTATGCATTTATGACAAGTCGGTGCAATTTAAAACAGTAGACACATTAAATGAATTTGCTTCATTGTTAAAATATTTTAATAAATGCAACGTTCTTCCTTCATAAATTGTTCAAACAGTTTAGCAGAAGATAGCCATAAGATCTCTGAATATTATGCTACACGCTCTGAATTTCAGTGCATAAGCGGATAAAATTAATTTGACTATCTTTGAGTGAACTGCAGGATGTTTAAGATTGTTAAAGGATGAAAGAAAGGTCTGTATGGTTACTGTTTCTTGTAACTGACGCCAACAATTTTTATTTTGCATGCAGATCCGCAGTCTGGTAATTACGTTTAACGTCCAAGATGATTTTAGGGACCTCTGTGAAAGAATTTTTTAAAATATTTCTAAGCACAGTTCGTTACTTTTAATTAATAATGGACGATCATCGAGTCCAGCAGGAAAAATTTTCGGCCATTAATAAGATTGGTACCCCTACCGTCGAAGCCAATCGCGTTCGCCGGAGATCAAAGTGAGCAACCTCGAAAGCGAGGAAGCGGCTCTCATCATGCCGCATTACTATCCGAGCGTTGAAATAATAGTTTATCGAACCTTTCACCGGGTAACTGGAGCGATCGGATGGTCCGATTAAACGCGTTCGACGTATTAAAACGCGTCGCTGTTAACACTCGCCCTGGAACCTGTTAACGGTGAAATGTATGTCAGCCTTTTATCACTGACTGCTTGTATGTAGCTACATGAACTGCTGAGAACTGGTCTCAGCAGCGTCTCCCTCTGTCTTCGTACAGTGTCAGCACCGGCTTGTTGGCGTAACAAATGTTAAAAAAGCAAGCACGTTTGTCCGGGCGTAATCTAAACGCGTGGTTTCGTTCCTGACGATGGTTTGTAAAATGTTAGGATTGAATCAGTACACATACGAAGCTGCTAGAAGTTTGCCAAATTTTGTGAAAACCTCATCGACATCATTAAATTGCTGCAGTATACAATACTCGATTTTAGAATGTAAACGTAATGGAGCGTTCTGATGAAGAAATAATGTTATAGATTTATTATTCATCACTTCGTGGTACGAAGCTGATGTTCAAGGTGGCATCCTTAATCTTTATTTAGATGTTCAATTTTATTTTTATATAAAGTCTATTTTAATGTCAATCAATGTGATTTTCGTGTACGCATTTTATGTGAGTGGCAAAATAAACGTATTGATGACAGAATTATACGGTGTTTGATCAAAATGTGGTAGCGAATGAACGCACTCTTCGTTGAACCGTAGAAAATACTCGAAAATTTAGTATAATTAGATTGCAGATATTTATGCAGTATAAACATTGTCTGCATCAATCGCGAGAGTTAGAAGTCATAAAAATTGATTTCTACTCTTAATATTAAATTCATCTAATGTTTCTTCTATTTTGACTTTTGTCTACTCAATTTTTTACATGAATGCAAAAATTTCGCCGTCTAGAGACGACAGTCTTGTGAGTGAGGGAGGTGAACGATCAAGAAATGTCATGCCGTAATGCAATCAAGGAAGAACCCCGCACTAATCATATGGAAAATCTATCCGGGTAAAATCAGTTGGATTTTTCATATGTTGTAGCTTATGATCTACAGAACAAAAGATGTAATGGGCACAAAGCTCAATAATGGACAGTTATCGAGTTATAATCAGTCAAACATCACAAATTCGAGCTGCCGAATACTCAAATCTCGGGAAGTATATTTACTTTAGACGCTTGCCGCACCCCCACTCCCGCCACCCCACTCCTTCGATTTTCAATTTGGGGGACCTAAATGAAGTTGGCAACATAGTAGCGTTATTACTGCCGAATGCTATTACTTTCTGGCATTGCTACGTCCGATATTTATATTATTGATATCAGTGTATTCCATACATTTTGATCTCCGTACTGTTTGGTAATAAATAATAAAATCTTATTTTTATTAATCCACACACACACACGCGCGCACACGCACACAAACACACACACAGCAGAGAGGGTTTGGAGTAAAAAAATACTACGGGAGTGAAGAACCGTGGGGTCCTTATCTCTGCTGAGACACGCAAAGATTTTTGTGAAAGATTTCTGTTCACAGACCTTTTCAAGGTCATTCAAAATTCAAAACTAATGACACCAACTAACAGATTTTGTGAAGCCCTACTATTTTTGTTTCAAACATTTTACTAAAAATTAGATTCTTCTCGAGATTTGATTATTCGGCAGCTCAGATTTGTCATGTTTGACTGTTTATAATTCGATTACTGTCCATTATTTAGCTTCGTGCCCATTACATCTTTTGTTCAGTAGATCATAAGCTACAACATATGAAAAATCCAACTGATTTTACCGGGATAGATTTTCCATATAATTAGTGCGGGGTTCTTTGTTCGTTGACAGAATATGTAGCTGACAATGGTGCTTGTTGGGGCGATCAAGATCATATTTAGAAAATAGTTCGGTTTGTTTTGTGCTACCGTCGAAAACTAGACATTTCATATACAAGAACCTAATTATATTCTTGAGCCTTTCTCACCACCGATATATCATTGAAGAAAAAGTGGTGTGTATATACATTATCCCGTGACATCCACTCCTCACAGTCAATTTCGCGACATTATCACAGGTTCCTCCAGTTCTGTAGCAACCTAACGGCGTAATCGAAGCAATACAGTGGACGATTACTAGAAGCTCGACACAGAAGGAGTCGAAAGCCCTTTCAACCCGCAGATATATCGTTCGTAGGGACGTCGGGCAACGCGATATTCGACGGAACGGGAATGATACTTTGATGAAGGGTTCGCGGCTGCTCTGGATGTCAGGTGCTGCCTTGCTGCCGGCTCTAATTAAAAAGCCGTGTTGGCATCACCGTGAGCGTGGCGTGGCGTGGCATGGCGGCCTGGGCGTGCATAACCTCTTTTTCCGGGGTCCGCGCTTTTTTTTGTCCATTTTTGAAATGGCCCGGTGCAACGCTTACGTAATACCAACAAGCCGTCCAGTGTGTCCCCTTTTTCCCACCTACACCCCCGCGTTCAACCCTCTTTTCCCGGCCGTTGGTCCGCGACCAAACGAGCTCTCGCGGTGTTAACGTCCACATGTTCGGTGCTTTCACAATAACTCTCCCCCGTAGCTCTCGCAATTCGGACACAATAAAAACTCCAGCGAGACAGTTTGGCGGGCAAGTGTGATGAAAGGGCTTTCGCGAAAATTTTTTTTCCACCAAACGCGATGCGTGATCCCGCACTCCCGTCTCTCTTCTTCACCGCGTACAAATATATATTTATTTGTGCGTGTGTATATATATATATACATATGTACATATATGTTATATATATATAAATTTCACCCCCTCTCCCCCGATTTTTTAATTGCCCGCCGAAATACTTGAACCGCGCGCAGAAACGCATGGCGTCGTGATGGACGGCTGGGACCGTGTCGATGACGAGCGGTTCGCGAATTTGCTGTTTTGAAAGCCTGGCATTTGACAAGCGTCGCTTGATCGATACCGAGTGATAACGCTCCGGGAAGTGACGGAATTCATCGCAAACGCTTATGTTGAAAGATTTTGGAAAGGTTCGGAGACAGTGACATTACGTGTTTGCAGGATTATTAGCTATTGGTTGTTCATTAGTACTTTTATTTTATCGCCTCTTATACAGTCTTAAAAGAAGCTTTGCTAAGTATGCGGAGGATTTTAAAACTTTCTCTGTATTTGCTTCTCGCGCTGTTTTATATCGTCCAAAAAGTTTATACCGACGAATTAACACAAGACATTCATGGAATAGATGTTTAACAGCTTGATGGGTCTATTAGAATGACTATAAATAGTAATCATTACATTACAACTACCCTTGATCTTGTTATTTGAATACTTTCACAAACCATATTTCTTGGAGAAATTCAACCCTGCTGCAACCCTTAAAAGAGTTGTGCGGTCCTCAGTTAGAATAACATTGAGAAAGAAAGAAAAAACCTATATATTATTAACATCTTCACATAAGAGTTAAATGAAATTCAATGTGCTCGAGGGTATAATCTATTATTTAGCCCTCTGCACTCGAAGCCATTTTGATACTTCATCTGTCACCTACGCACAACTGTGACACACAAATCTAGTTTGTTTACTCGTAGCCGCACTTGAGCGTTTAGCAATTGATTCATCAGAAAGTCATTTAATATTGCAAAAATTGTTTTGAATTATACACTAGAAATTTCTAGTGGTGCCTGAGAGGGGACAGTTGAATGCAAAGGGTTGATTATACCATTTGTGTAGCTTGACATAATACAGATTCCACTATAAATCCAAAACAAATCTATGTTTGTGAGGCGGTAATACATGTGATGTTGATAATATTTGCAGTTAATATTAAACAATATTTTACCTCAATATGTAAAACGCGTCTTAAGAAACACAACGTATTCGAGACGAGTTTGTACGTCAAGGTTACAACAAAAATTGTACGCACTCCTCAAATATGAAACCATCAATAAAAAGATAAAGACGACCCAGTTCAAACTTTTCACACAATCATGAATATGTATGTATATTGTAGGAATAAGAATATGGTTTTAGGGAGGTCGCAGCAGGGTCAAGCGTCGTTCGTAAGCGAGTTTCCTCGATTTTCTCCAAGATTTCGTTAGCCAGCAGAATTCTGGCAGACTCCGAGACGAACGAGGGAATTTCTGACGCGTACCGCGGCGTAATGGCGCACTCAGCCCGTCGTCCGTCCAGGATAAAGCGAAAAGGAAGCAGGAAGAGTAGCTCGTTGGCCGGGTTACTTTGAACCAGATATGCGCAACGATTCCACGAGTGCCGGTGCGCGAGAGGAACAGGAAACTGAAAGGATGTAGAAGTCAGTGACCTTGGCGGGATTTATGACCGTCCTTTTAGCTATTCGTGACGCAGGAAACGAAGGTCGTAGCCGACGCCGCCGCCGCTGCTCCCCGCTCCTCTTCGCCATAGAATCGGTCGGTCGCAGCGTGAAGTTGAAATCCTTTCCGAACTTAGCGTTGTCCTTGATCCTCGATACAGTCCTATACAATCGTTAGCGAGCCCTTTTGTCGATGCGAACTCGAGCAGTCGGGTTAAAAGCCCGACACAACCGAAATCTCGTCCTATCCCATTGTGCCATTTTGTATTCTACTGATCCTTTGGTGACTTCTCCACGGACATCATTGATGTTTACCCTCGGCATGTGACTTGCGGATGAGTTTGGCTCTTCGGCATTTTATTCTGGGTTGGAAAGACCTTGAACATGAACAATGGTTGCGCAGTTTTAATGTTAGCTACATTCTGAAATTCCTTAGGGTGGATAAGCGACCCAATACCAGAAGGAGACTTTAATTAATCATTTTTAACAACTGTCGGTATATAGATTGTGCCTGAAGATTCTTATCCTTATAATAATCTGTGATTGAGAATGGTGAGGTTATAATTAACCCTCCATCTGCAAACTGGGTCGTTTACGTCCGGAGGGAAATTTCACGTTTGAATTTCTTTCTTCCCAATGTTTACTTTGTTCCATTAACACTTTAAACATTTTACGTTTGAACAATGTATATTAAAATAAGGACTTCAATACGTATTCCAAATTTTTTTTTAGACTTTTTAAAACCTGGAACAGTAAAAAAATTAGTGGTGGACATAAACGACCTACTATGCAGACGACGTCGATAAAAATAAGGTTGCAGATGGAGGGTTAATATAAAATATGTTTTGCTATACGTGTTTCTCGCGCAGAATGATTTCTCACTTTCATACTGAGGAGTGGTGTGTGTGCTGTATAATATTATTTAATGTAATATTGATAACTTACGGAATATTGTGAATAAAGGCATTGTTTTATTATTGTATGAAGTATTTCATTAATTTCTAATCGACAGTAGAGGTACAATGACAACTGTATACGAGAGAAGAAGTTGCAAGGTAAATCTGAGAATCGTTATTTGTCCAACTGTACGAAGAGAGAACAACTTATAAATAATTATAGCATGATCTTACTCTTAACTGGTAACCCTATATTCAACCACGGAAATGAAATAAAAATTATAAACCGTTAATCTACTGGTTACGATCTTAGCTATCCGTGTTATTTATTCACTCGTGGACGAGGGTAGGAGCCGCGATAAATTATAAAACGGTGGGTTTCTTGCAGTAACGATAACGTGTTAGAATTTTGCGGAAAATAGCCGGAGGCACAAGAGCGTGGGAAGGACAACAGGAAGCATGACCGAAGAAATCATAAAACTCACGAGCTCCGGTGGTGTGCGATCCGGGGTTAGGGGTTGGCGAGGATGAGCGGGAGGAAACCGGGAAACGGGGCGAGAGAGCGAATTCTGCAAGACGAACGAGGGGAGGGCGGAAAAAAAATATCGAGTGCGATTTATCAAAGGCGTTTCTTCGGTTGCTGACTCTGTACGAATTTTCGCCGTATTCGAGCGATCGCGAGAAATGTTGACCCCTTGTCCCTCTCTATCAGAGTGCGTTCGCTGTAATCAATAACGACAAACACACACACACACGCGCGCGCGCGCGCACACACCCACACACACACACGCGCGCGTTAAGCAAGAATAAGAAAGACTTGAAACAGCCGAACAATTAAAAGAATTTAAATATACCGATATATTGTTTTCAAGTTATTCAAATTATTAAGCAAAGAAGAAACTGTCAACTTGATTTCTCTTCTTTGCAATTGATTGGAGAAAATATTTATTTTGCATAGAGATCCGCAGTGTAGTTATTGTGTGTCAAAATAAATTACATCTACAAAGTGCATCTAATAAATTTAATTATTCAATGAATAATTTTTTCATTTTATTGTGTCATAGTATCCATGCAAGTGTAAACTATATTATATTTAGGCTTAACCCTTTGCGGCTGTGTGTCTGCTGACAGTCGCCCAAGCTTTTTGACCGTTCTACGGCTGCGAATAATTTTTAAAGAAATTACTACTCTCAAAAAGTATCAAACTTTTGTACTGAACAAAACAGGTTTTCTTTCATTTAATCCATATACTTAACTCTTCAGTACACCATTTTTTTTCACAAAAATAATTCCCGTCCGCTAAATCTAAATCTAAAAATCTAAGTTAAGTTAAATCTAAAAATCCTTCAAACTTCTAAATGTTCTCATAAACATCTCGTTAATCACCTTGTAACAATCACAATCCAGACTATCAATCAGCTGCCATGAAGAAGGCGATCCTACTTCTATTCCACTCTAGACATTCTAGAATCTCCAGATGATCCAATCCGCTTCTAAAGTCCACAAAGCCAATGCTCCCATAAATTCTTCATCGTCTAACTCCTGACAGTCAAAATCAGGACAAATCTTCTGTAAAAATCGCTTAGGCAAGACCTAGGAAAATTAGAGCACCAAGTGCTACCTGGTCAAGACCGTAGCCAAAGCCACCGCGCTGACCAAATTCTAGAATCGCTTCTAATTGCGCGATTTGTATAAAGAGGCGGTTGCGCGTACGGCGATGGGGGGCTCGGTAGAATCGTCTGGAAATTAAAAAGCATTAATAACAACCGGATTGGTCGAGGTTTCCGTGGCGAGAGGTGAAGCAGCGAGGCTCGACGATGAAGGTAAGACGCGGCAGACAGGAAGAGGTGAAGAGGAGCAAGAGGACGAGGAGGAGGCGATCCACGATCCACGGGTGGGTGGATGCGACGTTGGAGGAGGAAGAGGGTGGCCGGATGAGCCTTGAGGAGGAACGACGAAAGGGGAGAGTCCTCTTGGAGGCCTGCGGAGGGTGAAGAGGACTAGACGTAACCGTTGGACGCTGCCGTGTAATTTATTTCCCTTCGCTTCCGCGTCGCGGCCGAACGAAACGTTGGATCGACGGGGGGTTGGTCCGTGGAACACGGCCCGATGAACCTATCCTCCATCGACCATCTCCGCCTCACCTCCTCGCCCTCTTCCTCGTTTCGTCCTCCTCCTCATCCCCCTTCTCCTTCTCATCCTCGTGCCCCCATCGCGGCCGCAACATCGCCCCCTTGCAAGACCCGGTGAAAATTTCGAGAATATCGCCGGACCGTATAAATCACCTTTATCGGCCGCGGAGAAGCTTGCAAGACCGGGCTGAATGCTCCGCCGGATCGACCAGAAATGATTTTCACGCTTTGGTAATTCAACGTCGACGCCAACGCCGACGCCCGTTCTGCTCGGGAATATCGGAGGCGACATTGGCTGCTGCTGTTTGCATTTCGCGCATCGGATCCACGGGAGAATACAATCACACTTTTGGTGATTCAGTCTGCGCATTTGGAACTGATCGAAGTTGCCGCTGGACTGCTGGGGTAGCGCATGATTGGTCAGAGTTTGGATTTAGGACTGGCATTGTAAGAATCTTCGTCTATACTTTAACCCTCGGACAGCAGACCGTCATAATTCTGAAATTGGCGGTGGTTATGACCTCTCGTGGATTTCTTTAACAATGTTTTTAAACATGTTGTCGAAGGTACTTTTTGTAGACACATTAGTCTTCCTACTATTTTTACTCCTACGTTCATAGGACGTTCATGTTCGAAGCGAAATTACACTTTTGAAATTTTTTCTTTCCAATATTTATTGTTTCACATTAATACTTTGAACAGTTGACGCTTCAACGATTGTATATTAAAATAGGGACTGTAATATCTATGTATATCAGAATTGTTTTAGGTGTTTTGAAGAATAAAAAAATTAGTCGTGAACACAAATGACTCAGGTTGCCCAAGGAGGGTTAATGTAACAGTGATTCGTTCAATTGAATCGTCTAAATTTGAATAACTAAGTGACAGTTTTAATAGTCTATGTTTAACACTAAACCTACCAAGCACAAAACACATGAAAGTAAAACACCTTAAAGAAGTAAGAAGATTGAATTTATTTAAAGTTTGTACCGCTACCATTACAATATGTGCTTAAATAAAGAAGTCAATTCTGTAATTTCCTATGAAATCGTTTTTCTAATTTAAATAATTGTAAAATGGAAAACTGGTCATTTTGACTGTGGTAGGTTTAGTGTTAAATAGACACGGACACCGCCGTCGAAGGTTGATTAAGACTTTAGTGTGAAGTATAGTGCATTTTAGAACGTGGAAGATTGTCTTGGGAAGGTTTTATTCATTCTTGAATGCTTTTTGTGGATCACTAATTTGAACCTATAGTTTCTTGATTATAGCTGACGGTAGTCTTGATTGTGAGAGAGTATGGTAATGAGTTTATAAGGAAACTGAGTATGTGGATTTTAGACGGTGATTGAATAATCCCACCTTAACTATCTAGAACAGAGTTGGTTTCTTCATGACAGCTGGTATGTGGACTGCAGACTCTGTAGAATTATACAAGCCACTTATCCGACTTCACAAGCCACTCAGCACGTTTATACGACTATTTTAATTGACACATTACTTACAGGTGGGTATTTGATAGTTTTTACGAGTCTACGATTCACAGATGTGGATTTCTTAGCTAGTTTTTCAATAGCAGTAACGATTTTAAGATTCTTCACGTGTCATGAAGCCACTCCCAGCAATCTAGTAGTTCCTTTTCGGATTGCAGTAGAACTTGATTTATCCACACCTCGTTTATATAACCACCTTTTTGTTTACTGTCGGTTATGTGAACTCACAACTGAGCTTCTGTTATCCGAACTAATAATTTATTCGAATGGTCTTGGTGCTTGCCCGGTTCGAATCAACGAGATTCTATTATTTAAAAGAATACTTTTAAAATTCTTTTTGATTAGATAGGGACATTAACTATAGTCTACGATCACTTTATAATTTGTTCAATCGATCTTCAATGTAGACTACTTCACGGTTATAGACTAATAGTTTCCATGTTTGCTACCATTATTTTATCCGCTACATACGTTTTTAACATTGTGGGAGAATCAGCAGGAAAACGTTAAACGATTCCAGAGATGTTTGCTGGTAAATTATATAATTTTGATCATTATCAATGTCATTTTTTATGTTATGTTTAGCAGGCTCGGAAAAGACCAGTCATTAAATAATCCTGTCGAGTTCTTTCCCAAGATTACAAAGTTTTACCTTCCAACTCAATATTTAAATACGAAAGAGTGTGGGAAAGAAAACTTGTGTTTTTAGCTAACAAGAGATCGATTATCGAACATTAGAAAGTTTCAGACAGTCAAAATGACGTATCTGCTAATAAAATTCTACAAGACTAAAGTGAGAAATTAATTTTGTCGACAAACGAAGGTGTAAGTTCTTTTCAACTGTTAAGACTTAAACGACGCCGTCAATATTAAGAGAACGTAGTAAAATACCCAACATTAAAAGCATAAAAAAATTAATATCACACAATTTAAGACATAGAAGCTCGAACAGCCATACCAGTTCCCACAAAAACGAAATAATGTACACGACATCAACAATTTCTCAAACAACTTGCTTACTTTATGAAAATAAGCAACAATAAAGTATAAAAAGGTCACAATTGAAGACACGAATGGCCTTCCCCCTCCCCAAAATATAACATAAAACGTTGAGTAATAGTTCCAAATTACAAAAAGGAAACAACAACATACATCATAGGCTGTTGTAATGTGTGTCCAGCATTAAATCCATCATTGTCAAATGTCCCACAATAAAGCAATGATTCCGCCATTTTCCGGGACAACTTCCGTCGCCACGAACAATCCTCCAGCACGTCCGCCATCAGGAACTCTCAACCAATGATTGATCCGTCCTGGATCATTGACAATGTCACCCCAGCCGTAGCATTCGTGTTGATAGAGGGGGGAGAAACTTTCGGCGGGTCGGAACGTTATCATTAAGAACTCATTATTCAAATTCGAGCTTTTGCATACTTAATCATGGCCGCGCATGTAACCACCGCATAGAGACGGTTCGAGAGAGGAGTGAGTGAGAGAGAGAGAGAGAGAGAGAGAGAGAGAGAGAGAGAGAGAGAGAGAGAGGGAGAGAGAGTGAGAGAGGAGGGGGGTGGAGTGGTGGGGAAGAGGAGGGCCAAGCTGCCAGAGATAAAGCATAATATCGCGATTCCCGGCAACGTAATGATGATGACCGGCTTGCCGCCGCATGGATAGCCAGGTAAGGGCTGCGTCCGCTACATAATATGCGTAATGTGAAAAGAGGCCATTTTGTTCGACGGGGCCCCGGACGAAGGCGCGAGTAAAACAACCCTGCCCCGGTAAATTCGTGTTATCAGTGGTAAAGGAGAGCGTGCCCAGGGCCCTGGTCCAGGACCGATGAAGTTGCTAAAGCGTACGCGCACTTAGGCGACCCGTGAAACACGCTGGAATTATTCCTGAAAGAAGCCTCCCGACCGATTGAGTTATTTTGTAGTTCCATTTGCCATGCGCCGCACCGTGCTCCATTATTTTAAACTTTATGCTGCGTGCTCAACGCTCCCCATCCACGGGGTGTTCCTAAAACAACGTAGGAGTCCTTGGGAATAACTAGAGAAAATATTACCGAAGAATAGAATAGAATGATTTAGTTAAAATGGTTTTATTAATGTTCCTCCTTTGTTGAATGTTTGCTTTGTGCTATTATATGTGTATGAAGTAAGTGTTGTTATTGCAAATATACAATGTATGAAACTTTCTATTAAATTCTAGTAAGAGAAACGTTGATTGGATTGTATATTTGTTGAACTTTTTTTAATTGGCTCCACTAAGAGTATTCAATTTTTATCACTATCAATCGACATTCAATACAATCTTTTAACAGAGATACGTAATTGTTTTTTAATTTTCAATCAACATATTAAAATAACCTTGTGACTGCACTTTGCCCTTTAAACACAGCAATGTCACTTTTTCCTTGTTTCTATCTAGTGTTTGGCAAATTTTTCTTCAACTGCAATCTAACAGTTTTAAAACTAATACAGTTACTTCTAGTTACTTATTTTGTTTCTAGACTTGATCCTTTGAGGAGAAGGATCCTTTAAAACATTAAAAGTATCCTCCTTATTTGGGTACTACTTAAGAAACTAGATACACGAGCCTACACACGTCAGTATGGCGACATTGGCCCTCAAAGGATTGGAAATGAAGCAAACATGAACAGGTTTGAAGAATAATTGAAACGGTGTATTTCTCTTAAAGATCAAGGATCCAAAGTGTCATTTAAAATCGCCGTCCGTAGTCAGCAACAACTTTCGATTAAGAACTGTTGTACCAGGTGTCGCGAGGTCTTATATCAAGGAAGCAACCGTGAAAAAATGGCGTCCGTTGCGGCTCGTACGTCTAGAGCCGCAAGTTACGGCCTACGACAGATAATTACTTTCCTTAGCCGCGCGCCCAACCACCGCGGACAGTAATTAATAGTCCTTCCTGTCCCGCGAAAGACGTTCCGCGCTTTGGTGTCTCGCATCTCGAGGATATGAGCACCCTACTCACCGACGAACCGAAGAAAAAACGAGAGATATTCCAGGAGAACGGTGGGGAAGACGTTTCGTCGAAAGACGTTCCTCGAATGAAACTAATCTTTCGAATTTTTCACTGGAGTGCATGTCCTCCAAAGCCTTGTTGACAGCGCTGATAATCTTTGGTGTGAAAAACTTGAAGAAGTCCTTCATCGGTTCTTTGATGTTTTTGTTACAATGATCTTCTTGTGAAGTTCAAATTTTTTTAGTTTCAGATCTGTTGATTTTTAGGATTGTAGGATATTTAGTTTCTAGAATTAATAATTGCAAGATGTTTGAATTATATATATTTTTAGTTTCATCTTTTTAGAAGCTACTAGATCTAGAACATCTGCATGTTTGAATTGCAATGCATTTTCAACCGCTTCATTATTTTTTTTTTCTAAAATACTTCTAGGAACCACTGAATTTTTAATCTGCAAAATTGATGATTGCAAGATTTTATGAATATCTCCCATTTCTTATTGTCTTTTTCTAAATGATACAAGATTCAAGACATTAGTATTTATATTGAAATGAATTCTTGTGATTGCTGATGAAATTTATAATTATAAGATTTCTCTTCTTCTTTATCCATTTTCCCAAGAAGATACAAGATCTAAGACATCAAGAACAATAGTCTGATGATATTTTTTAACAAAAATTTGATTAACTTCAACGTTAAATGAAAAGTATGTTAATCTTAATCACAAAAAGCCTCGTTCTAATAAAAGCTTCAATCATGTTAGACCATTTAATCATTGTTTCCAGCATCTTTTACCCACAGAGACCCACACTAATTTTTCTCCTCATCGCACGCATCCCCCAAATCCCCAAAAATCCAAACAAGAAGAAACACCACCAAGGTAGTCAAAGCTCCATTCCACGGGAATCATCCCCGACGAATCTCTTTGATCTCTCCAAGCGATCAAAGCCCGCTAGAGAAGAAGGAGAAGCAACAGAGACAATACAGGAGGAGAGTCTGATCTCCTCTCGCGCATCCATCAGCGTTGATGTCTTTGTTCTTCTCCCTAAGCCACGTAAGAAAGCCCAGGCCATCTCACAGTTGGGGGACTGGAGCTGCAGCGATCTCTGGGCCCCGGAAAAACAGAGTGACTCCCGTGACACGATACTCGCGATCCATCAAACGTCACCGATCGCCTTTTTTCCCGTCCAGAAAGTGTGTCCGAGGCACGCACACCCGTCACGCTTCTTCAGCATCTTCGGGGACCTGAAGGTTAGGGAGAGGCGGGGCTTGGAAACTGTTATGGTATCGATTTAGGCTTCCGAAACGGCTGTGAACAACCCTTGTTCGAAACAACTTTTACGAAGCATCAACATTTACAACTGTTATCTTTATAGGTTATGATTTTTACTTATCCTCCCATATTCATAGAATATTTGTTTTTTTATTCCATTATTTTTTGGATACAATCGATTGGAATTGGTTCTGCAATGGTTTCAATAGGATGGACTCTTGTATCGGCCATTCTTGTAATTGATATAAAAATTATTGTAGCTGTAGATTGCTATATACAGAGTGAGACATTAGAAATACACATATTGTAATTGACTCATAACATGTTGGTCGTGTGACCTTGATATTTCACAAAATATAAGATGTAGAAAATCTAACTGCATCCTTCAAATGGGTCTTCCGAAATGCAATTTAATTCATTTAAAACATTTTTTGATACAACCAATAGGTTGTGAGTTATTGTAGGTCCTAGTTCTCATTGGCCCATCCTTTACAAAGCATTTCCTGACAAACATGATCTTGAAATCGTAGTATAATTCACACAGTATTGATTCGGTTGATTTAATTTTTTGCACACATATTCGTTAATGTTTTCTATTCAACGACAATCTATTTTACGCAACATTGTTTAAATAATTCAATTTTTAAATTATACACCTTATTGCAGGGTGCGAAACACCCCCATCCATTTCACGCCGTACATAATCGGTTATAACTCTGTAATGCACAGCTATTTTCGATTTTGTTCAAATATTGTTAGTTGTCTTAGTAGTATCCTAAAATGGCCAAAAAATTTCAGAAAGATCGATCCCACTAATTCTTTGCAATAAAATTTTCAAAAATTTATATTTGCCGGTTCGCACCAAGCTACCCTCTGAAACTCTGGCCAGCTGTTGTTAGGGACGACTTTCGTCTATCCAGGGGGGTTTCAGGGAGGGCTCTGCTTTGAATTCGGTGAATTTCAAGCAGAGTGAAGACGAACACGTCCCCCCAGTTCTTTAGACAGACGGTTTTTCGTTCGGTCGATTTTTCAAAACAGCAAGAAGGAGAGAAAGAAAGAGGCTGAAGGAACGCGCGGCCCGTGGGCCTGATCCTGAAGGGGGATGGGCTTTCGACACGGTCGAGACACGGTAAACACGGGCCGGGAATATGAGCGGAACACGTCTCGGCGCTGTACTCGAGATAACCGGGAACATGTCCGCCTGCGAGAATGCTCGCCCGGATTTTTAGGTATTAATTAAGGGTGCCGCGGAGACGCGTGATGAATCGGGGACGTTGTTCACCGTGAACCCTTCGACGATGTACCACAGCCGTCCTTCGACGACCCTACGTATCACGTAAGACGGGACACTCTGTGTGTTCAACGTTTTCAAGCTCGTCTGTGCTTGTTTATTCATTCCTCGCCGCGAGTTCGAGCGAGGAGGATGTGTAGGGGATGATGGGAATGGTAATGGACGGATAGGAGATCATCCTGACGTCTCTGGACCTCGGATGCTTTGGTAATTTGGATTTAAAGAGGATTCTTGTAGGCACTGTATCCTCTTTATGGTTGGTCTTTCCAGTTGGTTAAGGGATTAGGGTGGACACGCTGTTTGGGATGTATTAGGTAATTTTTGTATGTTTGAGTGCTAGGAAGGTGGTTATTAAGTTATTGTAATTGGTGCATTTATTTAGAACGATTGTATGACGTCCACTATCTCGTAATTCACTCGAAGATAGTCTAAATAATTTTATACATTTTACTATTTACAGTCGTAATACACAGCGTAATGGTCAATGACTTCATCACTGTTTTCTATTAAATTAGTTCGATAATTCGGAAAGGAGGAACAGTATATTCGATAAAACATTTTAACAGCGATGGTAGGCAGCGATGAAATGATGGTAGCGAACGTGTTAAGGAGAATTGTGTCTAAAGTGTTCTTTTAAAGAGTTTTTAAACATTTACATGGATCTTATTTGTAATATTAAGTTACGTGTCCACAAATTTAAATCTGTTTCGCAAAGATCGTATATGAATATTGCTTTGTTTATATATTTCGATTGAAATAATATTCTTAAAACCATTCATCGACTTATCACTACACTTTTGGAACAATTTGAAAAATATTCAGTCTCTAAAACTTTCCATATAATCTCTTTGACCCGATTGAAACAAGACTAATCTCTCCGAAATACCCAAAGTATAATAGTTTGTCTGCATAGTGCATAGTCCATCCATAACGTCGAACAAAAAGCCGGGCAGTACACAGTGCAGCAGTTGGAATTAGCAAGCGACGATTCATAACGTTCAGAAGTTTTTCTTCTCGCTCGGAGCGCATTGAACAACGATTAGAACAGCGAGGCGAGATGACGGTACATTAATTATGGCACGAGACAGCCTGCGAAAGAATCGATTATTAATAGGAAGTAATACGGGGCGCAACGTCGCCAACGCAGGACGTTTCTAATGTATAATAACTCGGCGGCCGATCGCCGGGACCCCGGTAATCCAATTCCGATGTTTGCTTTTTTCGTGACACGCGTGATAAAGCAGTGTACCCGAGCGTGGACATGAGAAATCGCGGCCATATTGTATATGTGCCTGTGAGTGACTGCCTACCTCACCGTCTCGCGATCCATACGCCGTGATTAATCAATGACGGCCATTGGAAGAATGTCTTCGGGTTTGTATTTGTCACTGGCACGGATCCTTCGAGGCCGGCTCGCTGCGAGGGATTCGACGAGTGAAAAAGGAGAAGGATCACGGAATTGATCTCGTTGTAACGCAGTCCACAAATAAAATTTTCGTCGAATTATTCCGCTCCGTGTAACATTCCGAAAACTAAGCGTTTCCGTGATTGAACGGGATCGATATCAACAAATTGGTGTGTTCTTGCACCACATGGCTGAAGAGAAACTTCTTCCTTTAATTTTTTTTCGAATTTTTATTAACACTTTATGACATTTAATTTTCTATGATTCTATTATTAACTATATATAACAATTGACTTATGATTGCTAAAATATGATATAAATATTCTTGAATCTATTTTGTCTAAATCTCTCGCAAGTACTGCATCGAGAGTTGTTCCTGATCTTGTTGTCGCTTCATTAGAATTATTTACCATTTCCAATCTTAAATTAGTTCAAAAAAATTCTATTAATAATTTTGATTGTTCCGGTGCAAAGTTCACGTTGAAATCTCCACTTAGCATCATCGGAATTTTATCATAATTTTTATTAAGCAATGTCGAACCCTCAACCGTATATGCTAATAGAATAGAATTTCGTTTCATCGTTTCATCATTTCATCGTTTCATCGCCAGATCGGTTTTACTCCTACCGCGTCGAGGTTTTATTAAATCGTTTCATCGCTTCTTCCTTTCATCGTTTCATCGTTTCATCGTTTCATAGCCAGATCGGTTTTACCCCTACCGCGACGAGGTTTTACGCTTACCGCGTCGAGGTTTCGAGCCTAACGCGCCTAAGAAAGTTTCACTTCAAAATCCAACCCTGAATCCAGCCAGGTCATTTAATTAATAAAAATATGAACACAATCTGTATGCACTTTAAAGTATAACGAAGAAAATAATTTTTTCCAAAGTGTTTTTAAAACCTTTGTTACTACCACTTGCTTTCGCAACAGCTATCATAGTTATAACATTTTATTAAATGCAATACATCCTTTTATGAAATATTGAAAAGAATGTTATCGCATAAAAATGGAAATCATACGATGCTTTATTATTTTAGATAATACTGTAAACTAAATCATTTTTATTTTCTTTCAGTAAAATACAAAATTGTGATATTGTATCGCTGACAGAGAACGTGTTAAGACGCTTTAACGCTTTTGTGGATCTACTTTACTGACCCAGATCCAAGTGAGCGTAATATAAAGAAATTTTATGTGGAAGTGAAAAATGAGAAACGAGTAAATCGTGTTCACGCGACGCGGCAATTAAAAGATGTTAAAATATGCAATAATTCGCGAGACAGGCGTGCAACAATGTTTCGAAAAAGCTGGCAGGCCCAGCACTTAACCGCTCAGAACATCCTTCTTGCCAGCGCAACGCATACCTCGTGCATGCTGCATGCGATGCTGCATCCTATTGTCCTATCTTGCAGCTTGTATTTGGCACACGCAAGTGTGCTTCAGGAACACTCTACGCTGGCGAGAAGTTTGCATAAACGAGACTGGTGGTGTCAGCGCGGGACACCAGGCAGCCTGAAAATAGAATATGTAATATGAAGAATATCTGTAACACGGTCGAGGATCTAATAAACAACGCCCTTGTCGCATAAACAGTCGGCCACACCTGTAGATAAGACTGTTCCGCTCTTAAAACATAACATTCGCCAATGCTGATAGTTATTTGACTCAACATCACGCTCTTTGCCAACTGGGGCCATTAATTTCTCCATTTTTTAGCTTAAAAGAATTATTGTATAATTTATGTCTGTAGTGTTCTAGAGAGTGCATAGTTTACCTAACTTATAATTCCCAGTTGACATTTTTATGGTAAAAATGATGAAATACGCAACAGTGAGAACTTTAGAGCAATTACTCAACACTGTTCTGTTGTTTTCAAGTTATCAAAATTATTAAAAGAGGGAACACATTTTTATTGGGCCTCTGTCAAGATCAAGATAATTTTTATTTTGTATTACAATCCGCTATCTATACAATGACGTTTCACTTTGGGCGTTGATATAAACTAGATTATTCTCTCCAACGTCCTGACTCTTTTTATTTATGTGTCAGCGTGAACTAACATTTCAGCTGCCACGATTAATGTGATTGTATACAATTTTCAACCCTGCGTCTTCAATTACTCCAATCACTTTACTAAAATACTAACATTCTAACATATCTGGCACTACCACGTTAACTGCAATAGAACATTAACGTCATTAAATTATGTGCAACAAATTCATCCACATAAATGTACTTTAAAATACCCTGGAGTACCTCAAGACTCCCCCACAAGAGTTAAGGGTTGAAATGTCTTGCACACATTCCCCCCCAAAAATAGACGTCACTCCAACGCACCCAGCAATCCGCACTACTTCTCAAATCACCCTGAAAACCACCCCAATACTCCTAACCACTACTACTAATCACTACTTCTCAAATCACCCCGAAAACCACCCCAATACTCCTAACCACTCCCAATTCTGAAAACCATCCTAATCCACTGTCTTCCCCAATTTTGATGAATAGCTTAAAAGTTCGCGAAAAATTCCGGACGAATTTTGCTCGAGCTTGCATGCATCACCATCCCCATTCCTCAGCGTCCTGTGTAACCACCCCCGTCCCTCAGTTCGCCGCAAAAAATTAATATTCGCGAACGCGGCGCTCGGCAGGCCAGCGGAAAGGAAGCAGTCACGTTCCTTGGCCGCGTCGTCCTCGGACGACGTATTTGTCAGGCGCAAGAATGCTTTAGAAAGACTACTCCACGGGATGCAGGGGTGTACGGGGGTTGAACGGGGGTGGTCGGTGGCAGAGGGTTGTCGCTGGCAACGCGGGACAGAGCCACCGCATGGCACCGGAATACGTAATACGGGGAATAGCCCTGGTTCACGTGGCGTTGGAGGGCTTTCGGAGGGTGGTTCGCCGGGGAATCGCGGTGAAAGAGGGGGGGAGGGACAAAAGTGGGTGGTTGGTGGTCGAGAGGGGTGAGTGGAGGGGTGTGGAGGCCCAGAGCTCGGAGAGGGTAACGAGCCGCGGCAATTAATATCGCCGGGTTTCCACAATGCGCTTGCAAATGAAAGGCCTTTGTGACGTATGATTGCGTTACCGAGTGAATAGTTGAGTAATGGCGGTTCGTGGCGCCGCCATCCGAATCGCGCTAACCGTGCAAAAGCTCAGTCTCGGCTACCGCCCGATAGTACCTGCCAGACGACCCCCTCGCAGCCCCCCGCCAGCCACTTCTGACGCCGACAGTTTTCGTATTGAAGCGCCGCGCTAGATGAATCGCTTCTGATGTCTCGCGTATTAGAATCGCTGAATGAACCGGCGCCGGGAATCCGTCGAAAGCCTGTTGTTTTCGAGTGCGGCTGGAGCTGGAGGCGAGGGGTGTGCTGGATGGTAACACTGGGTAATCGTTTTTGTATTGACTGTTTTAGCCTTTTGGTAGGAAAAATGGCGCTAGAAATAGAATCTTCGTTTTTGGGGTGTGTAGGGATAAAACTTCGTGATTTTTAATTCTAGGTTTACGGAGAGCTAAAAGTGACAATTCTTTAAAAACTTTTAGCCACTCATTTTATTATATACCCAAAGAAATGAATTTGTTGAATGATTCCTCACGGGTGTATCTGTACAATATCAATAAACGCAAATGGAAAATATTAGAACTCGTCATTTTAACGCAACCCGTAAACCTAGTATTGAGGGTCCTGTAAATCTAGTGTTAAAATCAATCATTTTGATTTTATGGAACTCACAGGTTCCTTGCAGTGTTGTTTATTCTCAATCGCTGATGAAGTAGATCTCCCGAGGGTCGTCTCTGCAGGTCGAATCATATTTGTAAAATGTTTGAGATCCCTAATTGAGTAAAATTGTCTTGCATAAAATTACGTGTCCAGTTTGTGTCCTATGTCCCAATAGCAAGTGGTTTACAGTCTGGTAATGGATCCATTTACATCGGGTTACAGTGGACGATTTCGATGGTTTCGACGGTGGGTTTTAAAGCAAATACGTCGCAATGAGCGAGCGGTCGTCGAACGAGAAAAAGATCAGACCCCGACAGTGACGCGTAATGTCCAACCAATCACCGGTTCGGCAAACGTGTCAGGTGGCCGACAGGGATCCGCTGCAACGCAAGCTTATAATTTATCGGATCGAAAAAGGTGGATGCAAAACGTATGGGTTTTGCATCAAACACAACAAATAAATATACGGATTTGTTGGTGAGTCCTCGCCTAACAGATTTACCCGCTGAACGTTGCACAGAATCGCGGCGTTTGCTTGCGCAGGCGCACGTATACACATGCATACAATATTTACGGAAGAATTGCTCGTCACATTGTCAATATACATCTTATAACTGAATGTACCAACAAATTGTTTATCTCTACATCATGAAAACGATGGCTCGCTGATTTACGTGCGGGTAAATACTTTTATCGGTGGGGACACGTTGATGATGTGATCATTGCACTAAATTGAGGGTGAGGCTTACAGGTTTCTATACACTATGAAGGCGACTGGTATGCATTTACAATAATAACAGGATTGAGTTTATTCAGATTTCATTCATTCTCTTTCATGAACAGCAAAAAGATTGTCAAATTGGTACAATGCTATATTAAATGGCCACACGATATATTAAATAAATAGCATAAGAGTACTGTGTAAAATCCAGGCAATTATCACGTACAGAATTAATACATGAAGATTTAATCTGTACGCTAATACAGTCCAGCAGCCGACTGACCCGAAATACGTGCGATAAAGCTTCACCCTCCAAACCATCATCCGGGTGGCTGGGGTACACGAAAAAGGGCGGTTGTTTTCAGAAGATCGAGTATGAATAAATAATTCCCTCGCGGGCTCCTCCGTACTATGGGGTGCCGTCAAGAATTATTAGAAGCACAGCAAGCAGATCAAGCCTAGCAAAAACACAGCAGAAAACGCAGCAAATAACGAAGGGTTAAACTCCTGGCAAACTGAAAACAATTGCGTTTTATTACAAGTATTATTTTCAATCTTTAAACACTCTCACCTACTTATACAAATACCTAACGAACAAGAAAAAAATATTTCCAAGCAAAGCAGCACCTGGAGGAGTCTCCCAACTATTAACAACTTAAACAAACACCTAAGCAACGAGAAAGAAATAGTTCCAAGCAAGGTAGCACCTGCAGAAATTTTCTATTATCCAAAAACACCCAACCGTCGAAGAAAAAATACTTCCAAGCAAGGCGGAGGCTAGAGGAGTCTCCCAAGAGACTTCAACGCCAGAGGAGCGGCATGTACAGGGTTGTCTTCATTTTCCGAAACAATTTTTCAATATCAAAGGTTGGGTGGGCGTCGATTCAATCTCTCGGCCGATTAAATCTCTCCCTGAGACAAGGGATCGAGTGTCCATCTCGAACGCGACGCGGAACAGTAGAAAAGGAGAAGAAAGGTTATATGTGTGGGGGGGATGAAAGCGCGGAAACGGAAGAGAGAAGGAGGACAGGGGTGGCGGGTTTGAGGGGGTGGAACGAGGCCCACGGACTATGAGTAATATTGCGAGGCTTTTCCACCCCTGGGAGCGCGAACCTGAACGTGGAGGGTGGTTCACGGGGGTGGAAGCTCGGAGAGGGTGCAACGGAGGGAGGAGCGCCGATCCATCAGCGTCCCACCACCCTCGCCTTTCCGCCACTCTCATTTTTCTCCACGGTCCGCGCTCCATCATTCCGCGTCACATCCGCCCTCTTTCATCCCTCTTTCCTCCCTCCGCTTCTGATACCGTTGCTCCAGCTCTCTCCTTGTCCCACCCCTTCACAGTTTCGCCGGCTCCACGACTCTGAAGTCAAACCTCCGCGCACCACCCCTTAGGGCTGCGCTACTGATTGCACTTTCCAAATTCATTACTGTAGCCCTTGTCGGAGGTTTGCCCGAGTTCGAAACGCAGCCTCCGTTCCTAAAACCACCCCCGATTCCTGGGGAGAAAAGCCAAGGGTTGCTACGACGTCTGTAGATGTTGTTATGAACGCTTGACGAGCTGTTTCAAGGCGATCCTGGTTTTTAGATGACTCCTGCTGATTCTGGGAGCTGGACTCGAGGTGATCGATTAGGCTGAGATTTTATCCATTTGTAGTCGGAACGGGCTGGTGCAATTCAAAACAGGAGAAGAATTAAAATAATTGTAGAATATCGATATATTATTTCCAACGTGTTAATATTATTAAAAAAAGAACTACATTTGTATCTGGCGACTACCTCTGGCAATTGATGAAGACAATTTTTATTTTTCATATAGATCCGTTGTGTAGAAATTATTCAACGATTCCTGTAGAGGTTGGTATGGATCCTTGACAAGATGTTTCGCGGTAAACCTGGTTATCAGATGTCTCCTGCCGATGTAGGGCATTAGGTACCAGGTAATCGAGTAATTATACTACCGGAACCATCCCCCATTCAAGAAGAATCATAAAGGGTTGCTGCTATTCCTGTGAACATCGTTATAAACCTACAAAGCCAAGAATCTCAGAAATCCGTCAGCTGCCACAGCCAATCGAAAACAAGAAAATCTGAAAATCCCGCAGCAAGAACGAAACCTAACCGATCCTGCTCTCCCAGGAGCAATCATCCTCCAATTTCCGAATGCAGATCGCCGGTCGCTCGTCAGAATCGCGCGCGTCCAGCCGACCACAGTCGCCGCATTCATTTCCATTCGAGTTTAATTAGCTATGCATTGGTTGTAACGGCGGGCAATTAAATTAATAAGCGCAGGCATCAGTTAGTATATCCGAAATAATGGCGGCGATCCATCTTGCCGGGCTGCTACCGTCTTGGCTCCCCTTGGCGTGCAACCGATTTCGCGACACTGCCACGGTCCCGGGGCCCGATTTCCTACTTCGATTCGGACCCGGGGCCACTATTCGACCGTTTATAGGAGGAGAGAGGCCCTCTCGTGGGGCCCGGTGATTCGAGGATACGATTTGCCTGCTAATGGACGGCCATCTTTTACACGTCGAAGGGAATATGTTAGGGAACGCATGTTGATGCTCGGTAATTCACTTTCGTACGTGTTAATATCGGCAGGGCCCGACGACGCGGAGGAATACGCCGGTTAATGCGGCCATAAATCCACCGGCAGGCTAATCTAAAAATATTTTGTAACGCGTTTGTCATTGGGCCCGCGGCTGCCATGCGCCGATAGAACCGCCGCGCTGTTACCCTCCGATGTAGAATGTTTGATTCCGAACGATCAATCTCGAATACACAACCCCGCCGGCGTTCCTCCTTTGCAGAGCTTTGCCCCAAAGGAAACACCTTACCCTGCCTCCTTTTTGCTACCTGGTAGCAAAGAAGCTGGATGGGCGGCTCGCTTCCGCGGTAATGACCATTAACGTCATCATCATTATCGCAGCGCTGCTCTCGCGCGTTCCCGTTCCTACGAAACCTGTCGCGAATCTGCACGCTCTATGCGCCGGCGATCGACTCCGCGAAGATGATTCGTTATTTGATGAGCCGCGATGATGGGATTCTTGCGGTTAGCCGCGCTTGTTGCCAATTAGCTGTTTACTGGAACGACAGGGGCAAAGCATTCTGGGCTCCGGCACCTAGGGAAATGCTGGGACTCGTAAAATCGTTTGAGATTTTCTTGGCGATTCTGGTTTGGCTCTACGGTTTTAAACATGAAATTGACTTAGGGGATGATTATTCGATTGGGTATAAAGAAATGAATGCGTTGGAAATTGGCGGAAAGAGTTGTCGAATAATCTGGTGGATTTATTGTATTTCATGAAGTTTAGTTTAACCCTCCGACAGCTGAACCTGGATCTATTTGACCACATTACTGGACATGAGAGGAGATTAGAATTACTGTTACATTAGAGGAAAAGGGGAGATTAACGTACCTACAAGAAATACCTCAAAAAATACGTTTCCAAAAATTGATAAATATAGTAGTGAATAGTCATAAACACAATCAATTATATAGTTCTAAGAACGGTCCGCTGTCTGAGGGTTGACAGAGTTTGTCTTTGAATCTTAAAATATGCGATAGGATGTGTCTCGGAATGGTATAACTCGTCATTAAATAAATACATCTGTGAACGTTAAAACATCGGAATTCGCATAAATAAGACATTATGGGGGACGAAGTCTTTCGCTATTATTAATAAACTGCGGATTTTATACATTCATTACATAAATCAAATGGTGTAATTTAGTACAGTAGATAAATGAAAAGGATCTAAGAAAGTCGATGTATTATTTTCAATTTATTAGAGTCATTAAAGAAGAAAATAGAATGTGTCTTGTGATTCTTGTAATTGATGTAGACTATTTTTATTTTGCATAGAATGTCTATCAACGTTCACTGGAAGTAGAAAGAGCCAACGGTTGTCAGACGTATCTCCACTTGCTTAAATACACACGTTAGCTACCAGCATCGTACATGGGTGAGGACCACAATTTAATCTAGTTTATGATCACTAATTTATGACTTTCCTGTGATAGTATTTTTTTAGATTGTACAAGAGGATTGATTATATTTGATGCAATATTGTAACGAACGTGTAAGGGAACGTGTTAAAGATTTTCTCTAGCAATTCTTCGTAAAATGTGTACAACACGTTTACTTCATAAATTGTGCTCTGATGACACGATGTGCACAAAATGGTACCCTTCGGTAGTACCAGACGTAATAGACACGGTACTACCAAATAATCGTAAAGATAATATATTATCCTTATCGACTACAATTCATTTGAATTAACTATCTGTTAGTTTATTTGAACAGCCACATCACATTTAAAAAAATTATCACATTATTTAAATTTCGTTCGAAATTTCTCATTTCATCATTCATTTGATCAAATACTTCGTATTCTCCGAAATTCTATTTATTTCGTGTAGTACAGAACAATTTTAAAAGTGTCTGCAGCTAAACAGTAATCAGTAGACTACAAAAATTAGTATATCCAAATGTAATAATTAATTTACTTATTTCAATAACCTATTCCTGAAGTGAAATTTTTTATTATTTTATTTGAACAAGGTTGATGAAATCAAAAATTATTCAGTTAAAATTGTATTTGATTTAAACAAGAAATGAAAATAAATCTTTTACACTATTTGTAAAATTCAAATAATAAAATATCTCAAATAATTTGTTATTTCAAAGAAATATTAGAATAATTATTGAGACATCGACGATGTCAACTTTTTCGCTAGAGGTGGTGGTAGGTCGCAGCGTTCATTTTCTATCGAATAAAATCCGCATTCCGTAGCGCGTGCTCGAAGGGGCCCGTTCTCCTCGGTCGGTAATCAAATACGCATTACGTGTAGATTCAGCTTGCGTCGCGTGTCCACGGAAGCTCGCACGGTTGCAGAAGCTCGCGGCTTCGGCGACGTGACGTTACGTTACGAGGCCCCCCGAAGTAGATGAGTATTCCTTGACCACCGGTTCCGTACACGTCCAGCGTTGTACCACTTGGTATGACGTGTTTCGGTGGGCAGGCGCCACGTACCGATAGGTAATAACGTGTCTGCGGCGCATTTATCTTGGCACGCGAGGCGACCATCATGCTCATGAACCCGAATCAGTGGCGGAGATCTGCCGGGGAAAAAGAATACGTGCCTCGGATTTGTTGCTGCGAGAACGCACGGGGATGATTTAGGAGCCGCGACGGAACCGGAATACTATCCTCGACTCTCGATGCCTGTTACCGTCCGACCGTCCCCAACCTGGTCAGGCTAATTGCCGGGTGACAATGGCTCCGTGATCGACGGCGATTTCAACGCTGTTTTTAGAAAGTAGAGAGCCAGTGCCCGGTTTAGTTGCACCGCTGAGGGATAGATGCATACTGGCACGTGATCGCGTGAAAAGTTGTCCCACGGACTATTACAGCGAAATATTTTGAGTTTCATTTGATCAGGCTTCTGGGAAATTAACCTCATTACCGTGAGAACTACCTGCTACTTAGAACGAAAAGATTGCTTCATTCTACCATAGCCTTTCGTTTTAATCGTCTGCTATTCTTTATTTGTGCAGATTAATTTAATTATAAGCAGCCACGAATCTATATATGTTATCACAGTACGGGAAATTGATGAACCTTATGTGCTTGTTCTAAAGCACTTGAAAATTTCATTTAGACAATTTCAGCCCTTTGCGCTTCATTGATGCCGCTGTGGAGACATTCATAATCAGCTACCTAATATTAAAAGCAGCGTAGCTATTTCTATGTATGTTAAACTAAAGCGGATCAATGAAAGAGATCAAAATAAATAAATTCACAAAATAAATGTCTAATGTCCTCATCTTAGAATAAGATGTTCTCAAGTGCTTCGCTTCAACAATTGGGGTTGATTATGGCGTCGCTAGATATTTAAAGTTCTAAGAGTTAGTAGTATTTTATTAATCTTCCTCGGTTAATTTTTATGAGGATGTCTTACAACATTTTTGTTAAATTTTCTGAAAAACGCGATCTACAGGAAAGGATTGGGAGCTTTGCAGCAATGGCTGGACTCACAATCAGTGTTCCTAATAACAAAATTAATTACGCAGTCAACAATTCAACGTCCTCAGCTATTCCTTCTAGAAATGGATTCCTGAAGCAAGGAATTCCTCGACCAAAGCCGTTTACCTTAGGAAAAGTAAACTTTCGAAACGTGGCACGCAGGCCACAGAATTTATCAGCGCATTCCATCTGCCGATCGTCGCTTTCCACTCCATCCTCGTTCCCCCAGAAAACCAACGTACAATCACCGATCGATGTCGCTTCGAATACGATCCTCTCTCTCCTCTCTCTCTCTTTTTTCAATATTCCACCCTCTAGCATCTCAAAAATAATGATATAAAAAACAATGAAAAATTGGTGCGTGTAGTCGATTCCTGCTCCAGATTCTCCCGCGGCGTCGGCCGACAAATAACAGGTTCGCCATCTTGATATGAAATACGATTACTCGGGTTCGGCGTACGAGTCGCATCGGTCAAACACGACTTCCAACCCCTTTGCCAACTCAAAGCAAACGTTGTTACCAATTGTCTTTATTGTTACCAATTCTTGATGGTCTATTCACTTTATATTGAAACTTAGATATTCAAATATTCACTTAAATACGATTATTTAAAGACACTTTTAACCGTTGCAAGATGGATGCTTTGGATGATTTCGTCGCAATCAATCGGTTTTAAATCTATAGGTAGCAAGTTTTCGTTAGATATTTTAGAACTTGGTCTTTTTTATTGGAATTAGTAAAAACAGCTAACTATTAAATCTAGATACTAGACAGTCAACATTTAGGTGAAGACAATATATTGAAGATCTTAAACTCATTTAAATTGCTGCACCTCGTTTCTGGCATAAATGCACAAAATCCATAGTCAACTAATTATCGTCATCCGAGGGTTAATAAATTCTCCTAAAAGAGCATAGAACCTCCCCATGTAACGAATAAAATTGATGAACTACTAAATTACGAACAAAATGCAATTGTTCAATGTAGACACACGAGTGGCATCGGTCAACGAGGATTTCCAACCCTACTGCCAACCCAAATTAAATTCTCTGTTACCAGTTATCATGTATTTTCATGATACCTTTTCACTTTGTCTTAAAACTAGATTGTCAACTACCCATTTAAAACCAATTAACCACCTATGATAGACTCTCCTAAAAGATACTCTCCTAGAAGGAATCTCCTCGAATAACAAATAGAATGCGTCATCCACCATGCTCTAAACAAAATATTCTAACTTAGCATTGGTGGAGAACTAGCATCAATCAGCGAAGTTTCCAGCGTGCGAATTCGAGCGCAGCGCGGTTCAGCGGCGCTCTGTGCGCAGATGAATCGGTACCAGAGTCAGAATTTCCAAGCGTGTCGCTCGCGGTAAAGGGAGAGACGAAACGGGACGGATAGAAGGAAACACGGTGACGTGAAGGGAAAAAGAGAGTAGGAGAGAGTGGGAGAGAAACAGCGTGGAAAGGACAGGGAGAGGCAGGAGGGCGAAACGATACGAGGCAGGCATCGCGAGCACGGCACACAGAGCCTACACACTGCACGAACTTGTTCGGGTTGGGATAGAATAGGATAGGTGGGGCCGTTATTAATCTGGTGTCGAGTTGAGCACAAAGTTATATAGGAGCTCAGGAAATGAAACACGAGAAACCTCCCCCTTCTCCAACCCCCCGCCCTCACTGAACCCCCATCCCACTCTCGCAGCCGGTGGCTGCCTCCTGCCTCTCTCACCTCCTCAGCCCTCTCCTGCCTTCACCTCTTCAGCGTCCACCTACTTCGCCACCCTCGCGTTCTCCTCTTCCAACCGACCATCTAGCTAGCCGTGGCTCCTCCGACCTTCTCGTACAACCTATCCCACCCCCTCCGCCGCCACCTTCTGTCCCAGCACTCTCTCTCTCTACACCCTACAGCCAACTTTGAATGTATTACCGGACCACCGCCGAACCCCCTGCCTCTTCCAGTCGCCGGTCAGATGGAGATATAACGATCACCGGCGCATGAACCATGGGCCCGCGGAGACATGCATATTTATGCCGGCTGCCCATAGTCTCAGTCTGCCCAACCTGACGCTGCGACTGTCCGACGTTGGAACTCGTAGCTGTGCCACGTTTTTCTAGGGGATGCGACTGATGGCGGAGGATCAGAGACTGATCTGTGGACTCTGGAACTTCTTTCGTGGCAGGTGGTATGGTCGATTGCGGATTTTTGGGGCTGTGAGGACTCACTTTCTAGATGGGAACCACAAGGGGTGGTTTCTAGGACTTTTCTGTGAAACGCAAGCATTTAACACTTTTATACTGCCTGGACCAGGATGTATGTTTATTGGATGATTAGAAGGATTGGAGACTGATCTGTACACTCTGTACCTTCTTTTGGGGCAGGTGGTATGTACGATTGAGGACTTTTGGGGTTGGGAGGACTGACTATCTAGGTGGGAACCACAAGGTGTGGTTTCTAAGACTTTTATTATGAAACGCAAGCATTTAACACTTTTATACTGTCTGGACCAGCATGCATGTTTATTGGATGATTAGAAGGATTGGAGACTTATCTGTGGACTCTGGTCCTTCTTTCGGGGCAGGTGGTATGGTCGATTGCGGATTTTTGGGGCTGTGAGGACTCACTTTCTAGATGGGAACCACAAGGGGTGGTTTCTAGGACTTTTCTGTGAAACGCAAGCATTTAACACTTTTATACTGCCTGGACCAGGATGTATGTTTATTGGATGATAGAAGGATTGGAGACTGATCTGTGTACTCTGGACCTTTTCTTAAGGAAGGTGGAATGGCTGGTTGAAGACTTTTACAGCTAGGAGGATTGATGTTAGGATGAAAGCCTGTGGGAGGGGTTTCTTGGATTTTTCTATGAAATACTGGTGTCCACCGCTTTTGAACTATCTAAATAAGAATGCATGCTTATTAGCATGATTAGAAGGATTGGATACTAATCTGTGGACCCTGTTGCTTCGTTTGGGGAAGATGGTGTAGTTGGTCAATGATTTTTAAGGCTTCTGGGCTTTTGGTCTTCCAGGTGGAAGCTTGGGGAGGGGCGGTTTATTGAATGAATACTTCAATAATCTCTTAGGGATTTTTCTTGATTATTGGTTTTCGAAGAATGTTTGGAAGTTGGACTGCAGATTATCAACAATAAGATTCAGCAACACAACAACATTATTCAACAATAAAATTATTTGTGGGATCAACAACAAATCCTACCAACATCGACAAATAGCCATCTAATCACCTGGACCAGACAGCAACTCCAAAATTCGCAAGAAAATCGAACAGTCTAAACAAACATCAATTTCCAACAACAAACTCTCTCAAAATATACAAACAGCCTCCTAATCACCTGGATCAAGCAGCACTTCTAAAAACGCAAGAAAATTTCTGGTCACAATAATTAAACGCTGGTCTGGAAGGAGCTCTAACAGCGCCAACAGAACCTCGTTCCACTACCCAAGCATCGCGATGATCCCCAGAACGTTCCAAGCAGGAGGAGTCGCCCCCGAAGGGCTCCTTAAACGCTTGACAACTATATCCTCGTAATTATAATCGGTCCAAGTTTTAATCGCCGGGTAGGATCTCGGCCAGCAGCCAGAGTTATCCTTGGATCTGGCGCTAAGAGTGGCTTTCGTCGCGACTCGACAGCTGCTCGTCATGTCAGCTAGAGTTAATTACCTAGGGCTCGCGCCCGAGATTGGTGGGGACGACAATGGCAGGAAGACATGAATTATGAACGGGAGGCGGCTGTCGACTTGTTAGATTTCTTTGATATCAAGAAGGAAGAGGGCAGAGCTTCAAGATTAACCCTTGACACGTTGGGTGCCATGCCAAATGTTCACGCAAATCGGAGAAAATCGCACACGATCAAACAGGACAACTTATTTAGTAAAACAAGAAAATTTGCTTTTGTTCTATATCTCATGGATTCAAACAAAACTTGGTTTACTCTGTACACAGTAATAGAAATTGATTTTCAATTATTGATATTGTATGGTATATCTGATTGACGTGGCAGACGAAGTGTTAAAAATTTAATACTGTACGACTGACAAGTTCTCAAATTGATTTATCTATACAGAGTGGACTATCTCAGATATCATTATAACGTCAATGCTTCATGAAATAAATTATAAAAATTCAAACTACCTAAACTTTCACCTAAAAGTTGATTCTTTCAATGTAGACTTACCAATTTGTGCAAGTGTCTCCAATAATCTGATAACTCATCGCGCTTTGTACCCTCGTACGATGTTGAGGCTTTTATCTGTGCCACTATTGAAGACCATAGTACACTTCCAGCGCAAAAGCATGGTGGGTAGTTAAGGGTTAATCGGTTTCGCAGCGGCTAGGGGTTGGTCAGGCCTCCGGTGTCGGCAGGGTCCTTTGGCAGCGAGGGGGGTAGCCTCGATTAAAATCGCATCAGACCGACTTTGATGCACGAAATGTCCGCGTTACTGGTTCTCGTCCGCCATGCTGATCTCGTCCGTGTACCAACACAACGCAACAGAGCACAACAACAGCAAAAGCGTTGTCTCCCATGGCTTTCGTCCCCCTGGTCGCCGCCGTCAGAAAAACCCGCAGCTTCGTTCAACGTTGATGGCCTTATAATTGCGGGAGTATTGCTCGCGAAACGGGGGCTGGGCAAACGAGGGGACCCTGAAGAGTACGCGCACCTTCCCTTCAGCCCTCGCTGCGTACCTGCCTCTTCCTTGCCAGCCTAATGCACTCGTGTTTACGCGCGCTTTGCATAAAGATAGCCCTCGATGCCGCTCATTCAGGCTCCGGCGATAGCGGACTCGCTTAATAAGTGAGCCTACTTGCGAGCATGTTTATTTACCTCGACCGGATTTTGCAATATCTGCCTTCGTGTTCTAATCGGGCCGGATGCTCGACCGGAGGGGTTTGTTAGGCGGTTGTTAATGTTATAACCGGAGACGTGCGAGTTAATTCGCTAAGTGCGTTAGGCTGATTGATCTGCAGGAGCGTAGAAATTAGATATCTAGACTGTAGATTCTGTTGATGAAGATGTTGCAGTTGTACTTGAATAATGACGGGGTTAGTCTTTTTGGTGGTAATGGAGTGGAATATTTAGAGCATTATTATAGTCACGTAGTCTCAATCCTCACTGCTCATGAGGATTGAGAATGATTACTGTGTAATCAGAAAACGAAAGGAAGTTGTAAGACATCGTTGGAGGAAACTCTTCGGGATCATTCAATAAACCTGTGGTTTCAGTTTCTTCAGATTCTAATAGAATTCAATTCACACATGTACGTTGATTAATTTTTAAACACGGACAAGTTTCCAAATGCTTTTACATCCATCCAACAGAGACGTATATGATCGTTTGATTATTTTTTGATAAAGCTTCTTTTAATCACATACAATTACCAAATACTTTATGTTCTGTTAAAAAAACAAGTCTGTAGTATAACATTTAAATTCGTGCACACCTTTAAGCCAATTTTTTTTAATTGTATAAAATGTATAGATATTTACGTCCAGTTGACCCTTATGTGAATAACCAGGTAGCCGCACTTTCAATTTTTTTTCAAAACATCTTGAATGTTTCTGTTGACGAATAGCAAGATAATTGTAGATTATGGTGTTTTTTGGTGATCGCAGACTAATTCACATATGAGGCTTAAAAATATAGAATGAAACTATAAAGTGCAACATCGTTGAATATCGAATAAAATTTGTATTATGGGCATAAAGGTTAACAAAGGAGCAGTGTGCGTAAAGGACTGAGCCTTATCTTGCAGAAGACCTAAATGTTCGCAGCTCCTCGACACCGGTAAAAAATTGCACAAAAATTCTGAATGAGCAAGAGGACGATGCGCGATATTCACAGAGCTCCCTCGACGGTTAAGCGCCAGAGGTATCGACCGTTGTCCATCGGGGGTCCCGGAAGAAAGAGGTAAAAAGCGAGTAAAGAGCGGAAGGGTGGCCGGACAAGAAGGGCGAAGACGATACAGGGGCGGAACATTTGTCGTTCTCCGAGCAAACACTCGGGGCTCCATCAACGTCCCCGAAGTTTCTTTCGGGTGTTGCCTCTCCAAGGTTGTATTCGTCGGTGGTCTCTATCGGTTTTCGGTTTTTGCGGACGCGCAACCACTCGGTGGCAACCGAGAGCCCCCCTCGTCCTCGTGCCCCCGGTGAGAAATCGCGCTACTTTTATTTTGCCAGTTCCCTACGTTAGCGATTTTTCCATCACCGCGGCGAGATATTTCACCGGCAATCTAAGAGTCGCAAATGGAGTCCACAATGAGGCAGAAATGGCTTGGCGCACTGATGGCCCCCGCATTTGTCTTCCCGCTGTTCCTTCCTCGTGCGCTCCCTCGGCGAACACGCGCCTTTTCCACCCCCGTTGGAACGACAGACAGGCGTAATCGAGCACTCGTGCACTCGACGAGACACGCTCTCTCATTCTGCACTCTGCACTCTGCTTACTTCTTTCTAATCGGTTCGCGTCGCCTCTTGTTTCCCCCTTCCTCCTCCTTGCAACCTCGCAAAGAGACAAGGATTCATGTGTCCTTCATACGCGAGGCATAAAATTGTAAGATCAATTTTTGGCAAATTTGAGATCGAATGTGTCTCAGAAAATTGTTAGATGTTACTTCTTGATATCCGTTCTCAAAGCATTCTCAGATTTTGGCAGCTGTTTTATCACTAAACGTACCGACATACAGTAAAATATGTTTGCATTGATTGTACGACACAGGGATCAAATAAAAAATGTTTTCTTCTTCTAATCATCATATTAAGCTGAAGCTAATATACAATGGTGTCTTTAAATCTTTTTAATATGACCATTGGTTTGAATCGTGCATGCCCATTATATGTATGTATTGTTGCGACCAATGCTCCGACCGTTCCGTAAAATGCGCCCACTTCCCGTTGGTGAACTCATGAATAATAATTAACTTTTAACTCTTATTTATTAGAAACTATACAATGGTTAACGTACATTGATTTAGCGACACGTCTATTCGATTTTCTGTCTCGCTTCTATCTGTCTTCTTTCTTTTCGTCAACAGCCGTCTTTTTAAATCCATCGATCGGACGGCTCCTCTGCGATATGTCCAGGGGAAGCAACTTCATATCGTCGTAACAATATCATAAATACATAATACCCGCAGTCTATGATACGCAAAATCAGTCTTGCAGTGTTGTGCCTTTTACAAGACAACGCAGCCACTGTAAGAGCAACTGCTTACTACTGAAGTTTGCCACTCCGTCATTTTTAGCGGTTAATGGTCTAGTGTTCTAGTCTGTCAAATTTAGTCTTCAGTTTACCGAAGTGGGTATACACTTAACTTGATTCAGCGGTTACTTTGAAAGAAATGGTGTTCCGACGATCTCGAGGACGCTTCTATAAATCCGTTTCCGCATCAACGAAATTGATTAGAATTACAATTACGTGGATTTATTACGGACTCGACCGAGTCGAGGTGTAACTCGGTTCTCGACAGTCGATTATTAATCCCAAATTACCCCGGTAATCCGTAATCCCGGTGGCCACGAATTGATTTCATCAAGCGCCATAAATCCCTCTAAACGCGCGAGAGTCTTCGGCGAGGTAAGGTAACAACGTTCGCCATTAGCGGGACCTGGGCTCTCTCGCGATGAGGCAAGAAACAAGAGGAGCGGTAATAGACAATAGAAAGGTCCTGGGAGAAAGAGAGAGAGAGGGAGTGAGTGTGAGAGTGAGAGAGCAAGAGAGGAAAAAGGGTGAGAGAGGATAGAGAGCGAGCGCGATATAAGGAGCGACTTTTTCTCGCGGGTTGATAGATGGCCCAGGACCCGAACTGGTAACAGAAAGGCGAGCAGAGGAAAGAAATCACGAGCGCAGGGAACCCTATGGGGACGCGCGGTGGCGTCATTAGGCTGCTCGGACGAGAGCTAATGCACCGTTCCCCCGGATTTCGCCGGAGGCCTTTGGAAAAACCGAGCGAGGTCAGCATGTGAGCCGAGCACGAAAGAACGACGGCCGCGTAAATGGCGTCTGCGAAAGTTGCCACGGTTTGTGATTCTTCGCCTCGCTCTCGCGCGCGCTTCGTTGTGGCTCTCCTCCTTCCTTCTCTTCTTCCGTCTTCATAGCCCGGAGAAATTCCGCGCCGGTTCGACCAAAGAAACGACGTTCGTACGCCGCGGACCGGAGAAAACGCTCGGGGGAGCTTGCGCGTAACGAGACGATTGCAGCTGATGCACCTATCGCATGCTCGCTGATTTAATGCCCATAGAAATTGTTTTGCGACCGGGGTACCCCCTTTTTGGCACCCGGCGCCCCATACTTGCCCGCAAAGCTGAAATCATTCGCTGTTTGTGCCAAGAATCATCTTTTTCATAGCACATTTGAAAAACAATTGAAGAGGACATTTCTAAGGTTGGTAAGCATCCTTGTGTACTTCAAGATATTTTAAAATGTGTGTCCCCAGTCTTGAATATGTACTTTACAGGAAGATTTTATTTTCTAGGGCTCATGAATCCTTGACACAATGATATTTATGTCGTGGCTGAGTTATTGGAACGGTGGCCCTTTGCATTCTTGAAATGCCCTCAGTATTGTCATTTTTTGTATCTTTAATGTCTTTAGAATGTTGAAATTTGGTACTTCCAATAACTTAGGCTCTTAGTATATTCCCAATACCTTTGAAATGTTGATAATGACCTTGGAATTTGGATCCATTTTATTCCAATAACCTTGAAAGAATATTGAACCCTTTTTGCATTCCCAATGCCTGGGGAATGATCACCATTTTTATATTACCAATGGCCCTGAAAATTCCCTCTATCTGAAAGATGACCTTGAAGAGGTGAATGACCCTTTACCGATGTTCAAGAATCCACTGACCAGTTTAGAAAACGCCCCATAGATGTTTACGTTCTGTGACCCTTGTCGGCAATTACAAGAGCAGTATGCCGACAACCAGAGAATACACAAAAGTATTCGAAGACTGCTTTGAGACAATTTATTTTCTCTTGTAGTTGACCTTGAGTGACCTTGAATGACCTTAATAATACATGATTGTATACGTCTTGAAAATCTCTATCAGAATGTAAGTAAAAAAAACATACTGTTCCATTTAAAAAAACAGAATTGAAAACAGAAAACCTTCATATCTCCTTGACGCCTCCACCTATCAAAACAATTGGAGCATCAGATTATGAGTCCTTTGATACCAAATAAGTTTGGTGTGAGGCATTTTCTTCTATCTCCATAAACAAGCGAGTTATTCAGGTGTCGTCTTTTAAATGCATCACTCTGTGTACATATGTATGTATATCAGGAAACTTCTATTTAGACGAACTCTTCTGTGTTCTTTGAAACCTTAAATTTTGAGAGATCTTAAAACAGTGTTAACCCTTAGAACTCCTAGCAACCTCGGCATTTTGACACAAATAAAGAATACTAAAATTATCTGGGTATACTAGAGAATTTATTTAATTCTCATCTAAGTCACCGGGTTCTCAGATGGCTATTTTCAATTCGTTTCGAAAATTCTACTTACGCTTTTCTTCATTCCTGGACAACTATCAACAATAAATTAATTGCAGTACATGAAAATACTGAAACCACAAAATCGAACGACACTAATATTCCTATACATCGCGAAAAATATTGGCTACTGAAAGAAGGGTTAAACGAACCATACAAACATAAAATGAGTCTATATCCCCTCAAACCCAGTCTCACAGGACAGCGTCAAGAGATACCCAAAAGTTTCCGTAGCAGAGGTCGTCCAGCAACGAGAACACCTCAACTTCGAGGTTCAAGAAAAAGGAAGGTGAAAGCAAAGAAAGGAGAGAGGAGAACAAGCCGAAGGGATGGCGACGGAGGGTTAAGCGCCGGAGGGATCTGGCAGGAGAGGAAAGTGTAATCCCAGACGATCAGCGTGCGGCAGATTCGGCCTTAATGAGCTACAGCAATGATAAATGACGCCGTGGGCCGCGCCTCTCTCTTACCGCGTTTATCCTCCGCTCGGAATAAGGTGTATCCTTGTAGCCGAGGCCCGACCCGACCCGACGTTACCTGTTCCACGCCGTACGACCGGCATCCATCCTGTACCCGGCGACGAGCCTTCCATCTCTCGTCGTTCGTTCCGCGCCTGTAAAAGCTTCATCTCCGCCTACGATCCCTCAAACTCGGCCCCGGAGGATCGAGGGGAATTCAAAATGGCAACCGGTGTGTGTGCCCAGACCTCCCCCGAGCGCGGCGACACCCATCCATCCGACGCACCCGGACGTTTCAATTGGATGTCCTTCTTGAACCACGACGTCCACCCTAAACTCGACGATCCACGGGCTCTTGTACCGGCGCTGAGAGTCTTGTACCGTCGCGCCGACCCGCTGCGACCACTCTCCCATGAATGACAGTCTCCTCCACCACTTCTTCTTCACTCGCTTTTTTGCCAACGTTTCGCGATGACTTCCTGCCCGAGAATCAAGCAGGAAGGAGCGGCTGTTCCGGGGACCGGGAAATCGTGTCTTTAGGGTGGGGCTGCCAGCGATTCAATTTGATTTCGGAGCCTGATTGATGGCGGGCCTCGTTTGATTCTGGCTGAGGATGTCTTTATAACTACCTTTTGCCGGACAATTTTATTAGGGAGTCCTACACTTTTGAAATTCTGGGCAGTGAAGACTAGATAGAATTTTGTTATACCGAGGAATGGTGTGTACATACATTGTTATGTAGACTGCGGATCATTATGCAAAATCAATATTGATCTACATCAATTGCAGGAGACTGGAGCCAGAGAAATATTTCAATCGTACTTCAATCAAGTTCACAAGCTGAAAACAATAGATTGACATTCTTAAATCATTGTAACTACTGTTTCAAATTGCACCTACTCATTTATGCCATAATCTGCATCAAATCTGCAGTTTAATGATATGTGTTTATAGGCTTTCTGGAATTAAATAATGTTTTATTGTGCAGCTAGAAGGCTTTAAATCTTATATATCTTTTAATGTTTGTTCATTTCATTGGGTAAATTACTTTTAACACTTTTTTTATGATACTGTGTGTCTGTATGTATTCGCCACACTTTTAAGACTTTAAACAAAAGGAAACGTAGAAACTATGAAACGTTAATAAAATTGCTACTATGTATATTCACTATAAGGAATTTTTTTATCTAAGAAATCAATTTTGTTTTTATTCTACTATCTTTTGAAAAATAATCTGCTAAACAAAAATTTTAAATCTGCAGTCTATTCATTTCTTATAATGGTTTTTGTGAAGTAGTCTGCAAAGGCAACGAAGATCTACAATATAATTTTTGTTTAGAGTATTTTAATAAAATAGTATGTAAAACGAAGAACATGGATAAAGATTGACAGTAGATTTGCAACATAAATAATTTAATCGTTTGGATACAATTTCACATTGGTCAAAATTACAGTGAAAATAATGTCAATTATTAAAAGACTAAGATATTTGACTTGATCGCACGTTTTGGTTTTGTTCACTTTACCAGTCTTTTAAAATTGTTTTAGTCTGTTTGACACGGCAGAAAAAGTGGTTTGAACAATAATGAAGCATTCTCATCAGCCCCCGGTGTCCCGGTTCGTTGTTCCGTAATGGGTTCTCCGTTCGAATTGACACGGGGCCATTCGTTTTCGTGACGTTTCAATTGTGAAGGGGTTTTCAACCTGCCCGGAGATCCGACACAGAAATTGATCGACCACCTTTCCTTCGAAATTTTCGAGACCCGAAGATGGCGCGATCCAAAGGATGCTGATGGGAAACAAGAACGCCTCACTCCGACCTGGACCGACGTTTATCGACGGATTCTTTTATTAATGAGGGTACTGGTCTCTTGGCGATCTGGACATTCCGAAAGAGAACCTATCATCTAATCATTTCCAAAAATTGTCCCTCGTGCTTGGAATCTCTACAATTAATACAATCAGCTTGATTACAGGCGCACAAATAAATGCATCCCAGAACCTCTCCTTCGAAGAAATTAAATCCTGACAGAACCCTCAGCTTCTAAATTGTAAATATTTTCTAAATACAATTAAAAGTGTATCTTCCTGTGCGAAAATCATTTTTCCATTCTTTCATTTCATTTGTATTAGAAAAGAATTTTTTCATTGTGCAGAAAAATTGTATTGAGCTGACTAAAATGCGTTTTGATTTATTTCAATGTTCACGGTTATAGGATGATGGATGAATAAATTTTATAATCGAACAAATACAGTAACGTGTTAAGTTTATGCAAAAATAATGACGTTTTTGAATGAGGTTAAAATGAAATTGTTTCTTGTTAATTCTTAACAAAGTATTTGGTATATTAAATGATTTAAAGGACGACGAAGTAAAATTGTAGAACGTGGTGGATATTGTACATAGAATCGATTAAATAAAATTTTATTAAGATAGCGCTTTTTAATCGAGAGTTATAAACGTCCCACCTCACAAAGATCTGAATTCTAACATTTTAACAACCCGTTTAAATTACTAGCTATTTATATGAAACCCAACAAAAGTATTAATGTAAAAGAATCCGAAAATTTGTAAAATAAAATTGACGCCTAAGGATTTAAATAGAGTTTGCTATGTCTACCACAAAATCAAACTAAAGTTGGCACAGGATTCTCAAGAAAATGAAAAATATATAAAATTAAAATTGATACATAATAATTCAAATGGAACTGGCTATGGCAATCTCAAAATCCTTGAAAGCCTCAGCCGTCGAAGAATTAATTCCAATATTAAATAAATCCCAATATAAACACGTTGAGCACAGCATCCTCAACAATATGAAAATAAAACTGAATTTCTTTCTAAAATATGTGCGTGGATTTTTTGATCGGATCAAGATAATAGCAATAATAATTAATCTGTATTCCGTTGTCGGGCATAATCGGAGAACCAGTTGCCCCCTCGGTCGAATAAATGATAATAAATGTTTCATCGTCGTTAGCCTGCGTCGTCCCTGAATCAGGATCGTGAAGGAAGTCATTTTCCCGGTTGCCATTAATCGAGGCCGAGGAGTGCCTCTATATTAGCGCAGGTGCAGACGGCTATCGACGCCATACTGACAGGTGATCTGCTCTCGATGGAGGAAGGTGATCCATCGTTAATGAGCTCGTTATCTCGGGTATGTACCTTCCACCGTGGTCATCCTCAGCTCTGTCAACAACCACCACCGTATTTGCTATTTTATTGGCTGGAAATTGCTTAATACGCCGACCAATTTGCGAGATCGGCAGAGAAGAACCGCGAAAACGTTCACGGCGCTACAAGTTCGCGAATTTACATGAAATCGACCGACAGATTGGCCCCGGTTCGTCCCCACAGCATCGCAAATATTGTAAAAAAAGCTTTGTTTGCGAAAGAAGACAGGAAAATGGCGTGATTCATTCCACCGGAGAACGGAGACCATGGTTGCAATAATAATAAGTCAAGGCAAACCGCTAGCGACGGAACAATCGACTGTAATTTTCGCAGGAATAAAATGTAACGTTCCCTATTGGTTAAGCGTTTGCTTTTTTTCCTCGTTGAAATCAAGGATACGTTCGATTTCGAGACTGAGAGGATTTAAGAGCGACTAATTATTTAGTATCTTTTACTTCATCTCAGGCATCGTTCCAGAATATCGTGTTTCAGAGTGTTTATACGAGCTACCTTGATGGAAACATGCCAATTTGGTGGCAGAAAAAAGATACACCACTTCATTAACTTCCCTTTTACGTTGAGCAACGAAGAAACTCTCAATCAGAGGATCGGAGTTCGGTTTACCAGAGAATTCGCAGCTTCTTTCCCGAGTGAATGATCGAGGAGGTATAATTTGGTGGGTAATTAGTAGACTGCACAATTTCGTGAGAACTCGTTATTATCACGGGTTGCGAGATTGTGGATTTTTCACCTGGAATATCATTTACGGTATTAACGGTTCGAGAAGATTAAACAAAATATTACATGCATCGAAAGTTTCATGAAATCACGTTAATTTTCGAACCTTACAACAACTTCAGATTTTAATAAATAGCATAAAACTTGTATATTAATCAGAATTTATTCTTATTTCATTCCATTCTATAGAAGTATTCCACTAAAAACGAAACAAAGGGCTCAGAATTCAATCAGTACAAGTTTCTCAGATCAATTTCTTAGAACTGCAGCAATTTAATTTAATTTTTTCTGTACCCATATTTATTTTTAAGCTATTAGTTTATAAATATTAGGTTGGGGAGAAAGTTTCTTCGCATCCTCCCGATAGATGTCGTACCGTGTCATAACTCTGCTAATATTAATTGGATCTGACATTACTTAAGCGCGTCTGGAAGGTGATATGTCATAGAGTAATTAAAAACAAGAAATTGCGATATTTGTTTATTTAGTCAAAAATTATTACGCCTTGAAAGTGAGTGAAAATAAAAGAAATTCGATACATATTGAAATTTTATTACAAAAAAGAAAAGAATGCGACTCAAGCTGCTAAAAAAATTTGCGATGTTTATGGACGTGATACAGTATCAGTACGTGTGGCACAAAGTTGGTACAAGCGTTTTCAATCTGAAAATTTTGATGTCAAAGATACACCTCGTTCTGGTCGACCAGTCACTGAAAAAGTCGATGAAATCATGCAAACAGTTGAACAAGATGGCTTTACCTCAAAAATGGCATACAGTGGTCGATCAAAACGGCACATACTTGATTTAATAAACTTCATTTAAAATATGAAAAAAAAATTGATTCATTTCTGCATTAAAATGCGAAAAAACTTTCTCCCCAGCCCATTATATTCTTCTAGACTGTACTCTTTACAACAAAGTTTCAAAATATTGCACTGTCTCACACTGATCAGCTTCTGAGTCCTCTAAATGTTTGATCGAATGATTCAAGATGGTTGAATGATCTCAGGAAGGTCCTCGAGTGTAAAGAGTTAAAATATATCCTTCCAGATGTCGTCGCTAATTCAGCCTAATTCAGCTAGAAGATCATCAATTACCCCGCCACGTCGCAGCCGTAGGCCGGCATTCAATCCTAATCAAATCCAAACATCTTCTGTCGAACAACTGTTAAACCCACCGATCCCGACACACCCATCTACACCCGTTGATCAGTAGAATGGCCGAATGATCCATCGCTGTAACCAGCCGAGCGCATCCTCTTCATGGACGTCCGTCCGCGGCGCGTCTTCTGCAACCGTTTCCCGTTTCCCGTGCGGTTATTCATTCTGTTGGGTCCTGTGTAGCATTCCCATCCCCATGAGCAAGTATCAATATCGCATACTTGAGCCACGAATCAGTCCTGTTATCAGGATTCGAAAAAAGAAAACGTCAAAACGGTTCCATATTGCAAACCCCTCAATTTCTTCAGGAAAAAGGACACATATGTACACATGAGGCTTGATTTTTAAATTATAATTCTTCTTAGTAAAGTAAAATTGATATCTGCTGGAAACCTATTCACTATTGAACTGTTACAGAACAGATTTAACTCGAAATTCGTCACAGTGAAGACAGACTGCATCATGATCATCCTGTTTTATCTGACTGTTTGTTAATCCACTGTATCCAACTACATACAAACAATTTCAGCATAATGCTGCAAAACGTCGTTCTATCCAGTAAGCAAAGCTGGTTAATATTTTTGGAGAAAAAATATTTCAAATACTATTTGAAATAGCCGTTGTTCTATAATTCATAAAATACTATTTTAAATGAACAGTAGAATTTCGGTGAATAAAATATTTTTATTTCGTTAATCTAAAACATCAAATACAATATTCTCATTTTGATAATCTAAAGCATAAAATAAAATATTTCTATCTTGGCAATCTAAAATATGAAATAAAATATTTCTTGACGATGAAAATAGATTTTGAGGAAATAGGTAATGTTAAAATGCATAATAACCGTAATATTACGATTTTGATTTTCTCGATAACGAGGCGTCAAATGAATAAAATTTATTCCTTATTTTCGATTTATTTTCTTGTACAGAATTTTACTATTTATGTAAATAAATATATATTTTTATAAATTTATAAATTTAAATTTTACTATTTTTGTAAATATATGATGAGAAACAACAATAGTATATCGAATAGTATTAGATTGAATACTATTCAAAAGAAGCTGAAAGTGCTGGATTAACCAAAATCATTGTCTATGCTATGTGCTAAACACGGTTCAAAAAGCAGCATTCCTCGACAATGGTGCTGCCTGATATAAATTACTAGCGCGAATCAATTTAGATTGTCCGCAATTGTGATTACATTGTATGTTTGAATAGAAGATCCAGTCCCATGGAGAGGTCTTTATAATTTCAACAATTGTAATCATTTGATTAGTGGTAGCAAGTGTATAGTTAACTCAACTCTATATTAGAAAAATATTCAACAGGAAAACCCCCCATACGAAACATCACCAACCCCGATTAAAAATGAAGAAAAATTGCTACATTGAGCAGAGTTCGATACGAAGCTAGCTGGAACGAAACTTGTCGAATGAAGTAGGATACAGGGCCGCAAAGGGTTAAGGGCCCGTGCACAAAGGCCACAGAACGACAACGTCCGCGGCCGTTTAGCGGGTACATAGAAGCGTGGGCGTAGAAAGGACGATGCGTAGGCCAGGCCAGGATTAAGACGTCAAGCGCCCGCGGCGCTTGATTAATGCGGCGCATTCACGAGAACGAAAAGATCCTGCGCTGCTTTGCGGGTTCTCGCGCAACCCTCGTTTTGAACCGCATTTGCTCGCTTGCTAGGCTCTCTCTACTCTGCGCCGCTCGTTTTTCTAGCGAATAGAAACCAAAGAGAAATAGAGAGAGAGGAAAAGAGACGCCATTGTTGCACCTGGATCGTCGCCGCTGGCGATGGACGTTCGATCCTCTTCCTGCTCTTGTCGGAGCTGGAGCCGACACAATGTTACCGGGAACACAATGGGCCCCGGTATTGTTCGAACTTGATGGCCCTTAGCGCGCTCTTTGTAACCGGCTTCGCTGGTAAATGAGCCGGCTTGATTAGAATTTAATAACTGGACTGGCGATCTCTTGCCCCGTGAACCAGGGCCTTCACTATTCACATTGGTAGTCGAAGAGTTCTATTCCGATTTTTATTTATTTGCCATTAGACTGTGGATTTTACATAAGAAAAGTGAGCAGGCACGAATTGAAATAGTAAAAGGGTTAAGAGAATGTAGAGACACCAATATATTATTTTCAAGCTACTGCAATTGGCAAAAAGAGGAAGAACATTTTACAGATTTTAAATATTTTAAAGATCGGCAGTCTATTTATTACAAGCTCTGTGGACGTCATTTCTGAAATTAATTTTCTCTGTGACCCTGAAACGGTGGACATAATAATTGCAATTTTTTAAGAAACTAGCCTACCCCTTAAGTTTAAAAAAGTCGTGGATGTACCCCTAGACTGATCTTATAGTTAGATACGAAGGAGTGGTCCTAAATCGTGGAGTTTCAGAGCCAGTAATAAACCAATTAAAAGAATCGCAAAAATCTAACCGGCAAAGAAGAAAGCAAGAACGTTCCCAAATCAAGAAAAAAATAAAGACCTGACACAAAGTGATGGTTTAAAATTGTGAAGCTTCAGAAACAATTTTCCAGGACATCTACAACGGATGATAGCCCCCAAACCTTGAAGCTGATCTTTAGAGACATTAGAGACTGATCTCGGACAAAAAGAGGTGGCTTAAAATCGTGAAGCTTGAAGAACAATTTTCTGGTAGGCTAAAACGAACGATGACACCTAAACTTCGAAAAATCGAGGACCAACCCCCAGACTGATCTCAGACGGGGAGGGGCGGTGTCGAGGCTCTGTGCCACGTAAAAAGAGACATCCTCGCGGACATTCGCATGCTCGCCCCTTCGATTTTTCCCGTGGCCCCCCCACGGTTCGGATACGGAGTGCGGGACGCGCGAGGAAATCCACGAACACAGGTGAACGGGCGCGCAACGTGAATTAGACAGCTGTCAAAGTCCTGCGGAGGAGAAGATCGAGTGGCCATATATGTGGTGCGCGAAAGGGCATCAGGAGAGCTTATAGGAGAGGGGGCGAGAGAGAGCGAGAGGGGAAAGAGGGTTTGGCAGGTGAGCGAATGGATTTGGATGTGGAATGGAAGCAAGGCAATAGTAGGAGAACGCTAGACAAGGACAGAGGTTGGAGGCGAGGGAGATGCTGGAAAGATGGGGGCCAGGGGGTACGGAGGGGTCGAGAGGGGGCGAGCACTGATAAATACCACGCCATTTCTCTTTGTGCTCCCCGGCGAGAGCACAAACACAGGGCGGCTCCCTTCGTTTCAACCTGAGCGAGAGTAGCTACCTAAACCTCTTCCTCTCTTCTTATTCCGGCTCTCTGTTTCTTATCCTTCCTCATCTCTTTTGTGCTCGGCTTCCACCTAACCCCTGCACCCCTTCTCTCTCTCTCTCTCCTCTCCCCAGCCATTCCGTCCCTCCTGCCTTCCTTTTAACCCCCTTTCTTCCTATATTCCAGCGATCATTCTTCCAAGTTCACTATTCTACGGTTTCTGTTCCGGTGTTGCCAGTTTCGGCGTTATCGCGACTCGCGGGCCCGCTTGGGGTTAACGATGCACCGTGCATCTCGATGCACCCCCGCTGCAGCCACTGTGCCGGTCGTCCCCGTGTAGATTGTTTCCTCCTTGGGACGGGGGTGGCTGAGAAGTTCGGGGATGGTGTTTTGAGATTTGTTTGGTTGTTGATGGCCTTGTGTCTTGGAATTGGGGTGTTCAGGGGGTTGGTTTGAAGGGAGGTTTTGTGTGGGTGTGGCAGAACTTGTAGGGTTCTTTGTAATGACTAGAATGCGGAACTTTATGGATTAATAGCACGTACACATTTTAAAAATACTACATGTATAGTACCAAACATTAATGACATCTATATTCTATACTCGTCATAAGGAATTTTTTAGTTGACAAATTAACCCCTTGTCCTACCCGCTAACTCCCGATTGCTCGGGCCATAATAAACAAGAAGTTCGATCACGCGTCGAGCCATTTAGCTGTTTAGCCGTGTGCTCAAACTTGCGCAACACGTATGCGTCTTATGACATGTATGTATATTTCGGCGCAACGAAAGGAATTGTGAAATAATAAACACGTTTGGGCACAATTAATACTTTCAAGATGTCTGGGAAGTAATTATGATCAATTTATCGGTGAACAAAAATGATTTATAATTTGAAAGTGGATAATGTATCAGTAACAATTTGTAAATTAATACTTAATTTAAATTAATATTGTTTTGAGAAAACTCATAGAAAATTAGTAATCTTCGTGTTAGTGTTGTTTACGTTTGTCACGAATGAAGTACCACGAGCCAGGCTCGCATTGTTCACGTTTGGTCCGAACGAAGTACCACGAGCCAGGCTCGTGTTGTTTACGTTTGGTCCGAACGAAGTACCACGAGCCAGGCTCGTGTTATTTACGTTTTGTCCGAACGAAGTACCACGAGTCAGGCTCGTCCTTATTGTTTTTGGCCCAAATTTCTTACCACGAGTCTCACTCGTTGTTGTAGGACAAGGGATTAAACTTGTTCCTCATCCTGGTTTTTAGAATATACGCCATGAAATTTGGAATTTGAGATCTGCAGTCTAATAATGACTCTGCAGGAACAAAAATGGTCTGCATGAATTGCACGGAAAGTGGTGTTACATCAAAAATTGATTTCTGTTCTTAATAATTTTCATAGTTTATACATATAGTGGATCAGTAATATTAAATTGATCTGATGTTTCTTCTATTTTGTATTTCACCTACTCAGTTTTTTCATTAAATGCGTAAAATTCGCTGTCTACTCATGATATCGAGCCGAGTTTATAGTAAACGGTTGAAATTGAATTTAATAGACTGTCAGGATGGTGACAGGTTACCTTTTAATCATATGAAGTTGCATACGAATATGATTGTAAAGACAAGGAATAAATTCAGACCCTCCATAAATGTGAGGAATAAACCGACACCTGTTTAATATCTTTATAAATTTTAATTATTACATACGCAATAGACTACGTACGAAATATTAAGTAAATGAATTCAATAAGAGTACCAATACTTTCCGAAGATGCCTTCATGAAAATTGGTTCAATAGATTTCTTTATTCAAGTACCTGTAGTGCATATATATTATGATAAAAATCGTTCAAAATCTAAATAAATTCAGTCTTGTTATTTTTATAAGACAATACATACTAGTCATTTTTAATTCTCGGTAGGTTTCGTGTTAAAGTATCGAATTTAATTGGATGCTCAGCCAAAAATCTTTCCGCACCAAAAATCAAAATTCAGCGGAAAGCGGTATTTATTATGGGAACGTTAGAATGGAAATTCCACTTGCCTCCGAACTAAATTATACAACAGGCCATTATTTAATGCGCAATTAGCGGGCTTCGCAAGTCAAAATGGAGTCGCGGTAGATTAGCAGACACAAGGAACCTGTTAACAGGCCGTGGAATTGCCATGGAATATACAGCCGATGACCAGGTATAGCGGGCTCTCGTTGGTGGGGGTACGGAAGGTAGGTAAAAGGGAAAAAGGAGCGAATACGACCTAATCTCACGGAGCACAGCCATCGTATCGTGGGTGTCATGCTTTCACTTCGGTTCAGGTTGACTGCAGAAGGCGATTGGTTCTCGCTGAGCTCCTCCCAGAATCCATTAAGAGCCGAAACGAAGAAACACAGCATTAATTTTAAAACCAATCCCGCAGGAGAAATCGGGCATTGGCCGCCATTCGTGCGAGCTTGCCCCGTTTGTCGTCGAGAAAATCCTTCCGAAAAAAGCTGTTTTAATTGCGAGAAGGTCATCCAAACCCCTCTAGCCGCCCCCCCTCCCCTCGTTCCCTACTCAACGCGTTATGGAAATCGGAAACACACTGGTTCACCTCGGGAACCGTGTTCGTCCTTCAGACGATCCTGTCGATCATCGATCATCCTCAGGAAACTAAGATATCTTCTCGATTGTTTAACGAGTGGTCTAGTCGGTCTCGATCTCGATCTAGTTAGTGAATTCTATCCTTTTCATGGTTTAAACCGTTTTTCGATCGATCCGGTAGTAATATTAATTTAGAATATTTGTTCCACTCATTGATATTCATTCGATTTAATATGTTCCCTGATGACATAGAGCTGGGTACATTTCAGATAAAATGTGTTCGACATAGTAATCGAGATACTTTTATTTAACCCTCGAATGATACTCTGAAGTCTTTCGAGACACAGCAAAATTTTCTGTACATACTTCTTTTCGCTGATGCGTTACTAGATAATTGCAAATATGAAGATTTTTTAGATTGTTTTGAACGTTTAGACTTTATAGCCATAAACTATGCTTCGATTACCTCAATAAATTTTTACAGAATTTTCAGGAAGTTTCTAATGTGACGTATCTCAATCTGCGGAAACACTATTTATAAATACCATTTGAGGATTAAGTAAAACTGGACATCGTACACAAAATAGTCTCTGAAAATATTTCTTGAGAGATTAGCCCTTAGCATTCGAAGCTATTTTCACTCCAAAAACAATCTTTTCTTCCAGGATATTTCCATGCTATGATTTTTTTTTGTTTTATGGATATCGAACCAGTGTCGCCAGATCAACCCAAAACTGGGTTGATTTCCCTCTCCTCCTTTTCTCCTTCCACTATCCCATTCCACTACATGAGCACACTCCATCGTCACTCACTAAGACCGTAGACTGGTCACGTGACGTGCCGCGCAGCGTGTTACATATTACTCTGGTGATCAGAGAGGTGGTAAAATGTATTCCCCTCGATTTAAGGCGACACTGTATCGAACTGATATTACACTTCATACAATACTTATTTACTAGTTTAGTAAATACAAATTTAGTAATGTCAACAATATTTTAAATAATAGTATGGCAATTTTTAGTCACGCCTCAGAGTCACCACTCAATTGCTAAGGGTTAAAAGGGTTGGAACAAGGGACGGAGGTAATCGTCGAAGATATCGTCGATTCCGAGGTATAGTTCGCGTGGACATAAACCGGGCCCCGAGTCAAAACATTACGTAAGGTTTTTAGAAGAGGAGGAGAAGACTAATAATCTCGAAATAATGTAAGCATAATAAATGGGCGAGCATTAGTGAGGCGCTCGGCAGCCGGCTCATATTTTCGGTGGCGCTGGCTTTGACGTAGCATTACTCCAAAGTGCGTTACATATTACTAACCATATACTATATACACAGGTTCACGGAGGTACACGTGTATACACTCTTCCGCTTGTGCATTTTTACGCCGGGGTCCTCTGCCTGGGCGCGTTGCGTTGCGTTCCCGTAATATATCTCATTCCTCGGGGCGAGGCTTGTCCCAACAGAAACGCGTTCCATTCCGTTTCCTGTTTTCTTCGGCACGCCGGGCCCCGCGCCGTGGGCCCGCCTTAACGATCGCGGATCATAAAATACAGTACCTGTTAATTAAATGACAAATACCCCTGGCCCGAGTATTATTTAAAGTGCGAACGCGCGCGCCGACCGGATTACGATCGGCAAACAAATCGCGGGTCTCTCGACAAAACCGGGACAATAATTCGTAAAAATGATTATTAAGAGCGATTGTTCGGTAGCCCGAATGTCCGCTGAGTTATCGCGCACTGTTTCTTCCCGATTTTTCAACGCGAAACACCGGTTCGCGGACGACAAAAATGTTGCAAACACGATTTGTTTGGATTTTGTCGATGTATCGGAAGATCGCGCTGTTGAAATGTCTCTGTAATTTTTCTGCAGTTAGAAACAGGATTAAAATTGACACTGTGATACTTTTCGGAAGTAAGAAGATATACTATTTGGGTAACAATGGGAAAAAAGGTATGATTGCGAGGTTGTTTAATGAAGTTTACAGGTTTATTGTACGTTGGAATGTTTCTACTTGAGGTACGAGGCGCAAAATGGAGAAGACAATGTAGTATTTTATGTATAAGTGGAACATGTATCTATAACCAATTTTTAGTGTGCTTCTTTACAGGAATTCATGTTGGATAAAAACAGTTATGCATAGAATGTTCTTCCTGCTTGTACTAATAAGTCGTTTTGAAGTATTGTAGAATCAGTTGAATAAAACACTGTCAACCATCGAATGATGAGAGTTGAGTGCATATTAACCCAGATTTGAAAATGTTCTATTTATATTCTGATTTGTTAATTGCCAATTCAAACCACTAGCTATTTGTGATCAACATTGATTTCTTTATTGAATCGAATAGAAGTAGGTTTAAAAATATATAAAGTATATAAAACAGAATTGAAACAGAAGAATTAGAATAGATCTAGCCATGTTTACTTTCAAATCGTCAAAATTATCCACTTTGCTCTTAAAAGTAAGATGGACCCAACTGGATGACATTTCGCAAAGCGATCAATAACGAACGATAATTTTTTAACAAAAATTGAGGGCGCGTCTGTTACGTCTCCAAGACGAAAATTAAAGGTGATAGTAAGTTGGTAGGACATTGTCGATTCATGCAATACGGTTAGTTTGTGAGAGAAGCAATATTTGGTCCCGTTGCAGCGTCTCGACGCTGAAGATTGCGGTGAGGTTCGAAGAGAGCCGAAGCTCCAAGAAAGTTCAGCGACGAAGGGAAAGGTTAAGCCGGTGAAAAATGGAACGGGAAAAGTGAAACGAGCCCCGGCGAAATTGTAGGCCGGGCCGCGAAGTTTCTACCCGCTCTCGTCGAACTTCGAAGGGATTAAGGACAAGCCGTTATGGGTCCGCCACCGCGGCGCGTGAAAAATGAAACAAAAATTGCCGGGGACGGCCGCGATCGATCTCTCCTCCGAATATTAATTAACGAAACCCGACCGCAGCGCACAGGAACTTTTCTTCGGGACGGACCAAAATTTCTCGCGTGCTTCCGAATTATTAAACACGCCTGCATCTGTTTCAACGCGTGCATCGATTTATGCATTCTTCAATTTAAAATTCTCTAATAATACGACATCAAGAAATTTTATCCAGAATATAGAGTTTGTTCTATTCTGAATTATTTCTTATTTTATTTTTAGCACTTCCGTTTTCTAGAAATAGATGGCTGAAGATCTAATTTTTATTCTATGAAATCTGTTCTATGCTGAATTATTATGTTAATTATCTGTTTTTTGAAAGAAGATAGCTGAAGACATTACTTCAGAGTTGCAATACAGTGATGAGTGGAGTAAGAAATTTAAAATTAACGCAAGAAGAAATTTTATTTTAGCAAATCTAATTTTTACTCTGAATTATCTGACAAAATCCGTTTCATTGTGGACTAATAAATGATTATCAGGATATTTGAAAGGATATAGCTTAAACAATTACTTCAGATTTGTAACATAGGAATGAGTATACAATTATTATGACTTCAGTCGTCTTCCTTCGAAAAATAAATTGTGTTTTATGTACAATTTGATTTTAGATACTCCAATACCCACCAAGAATCCATTAACAGGTTTCTGAATCATCATATGCTACACATGGAGCTATCAGATCTTCTTGCAGATAATAATCTCGAAAAAAATTATATTTCTCGAGGTGATTCGTTGTTCCACAATTGAAATTGGTCAATAATAACATTTTATTGCGAAAATACATTGGATAATTGCAGATAAATTATGTTTCAAGGTTCTAAACACGAGTAATAACATGGGTTATTAAATTTTCAATGTCCTCCCTCTCTCTGTGTGTGTTCTATCATGAAAAGAAGTCGAAACACTAAAAAGGAAATAGTTAATGTGAGACATGTGCTTCATAATTACACTATCCATTACTGGAGGATCATATTTATGTGGTGAATTTTTCATGATACGCAAAAGGATCGACAAAGGTAATTACATCGCCGATAAAATGTTCAATGATTACACGAATTAAGCTTCTGGTTTGTTTATTACTCCTACCTGCCGGAAGCCTATTAATAAGATTTTTAGTGGCAATGCTAAGTACTTCCGAAAGAGGCTTAATAATTTTCTTCAAAATAACAATCCTAAAGGAAATTATTTTAGATCATGTTACTCGGAATGACTGATATTTTATGAATGAAACTGATATCGTCATTGCAAAATTTATTAAGAAGTCTTTAAATTTGAATCTTTAATTTTCTTTTTTTTTAACGGTGGCTGTTGTCAATTGGTACTGCTGTAATGAATAGTAAATATTGACAATCTTGCTGTAAATTATGTATTTTCTTGTTGTCAAGCTACAAATGCTCCTTCCGTTTAGAAAACCAGCATTATGAACACTGGGCTGCAGATTTTTTTGCAAAACAAAAATAGTCTCGATAAATTAAACGAAACAAGAATAAACTACCGATTCATTCTTTCTATAGTCATTTTAGTCAGCTGAATCTAATAGATTGCTATTTATACATCCTTTAATCTGTCCACTGCTTTAAGTTGCACTTACCCATTTTTCTTATAAATGCATAAAATCTGCAATGAATACATACATGTAGTTAAACATTGTGTCCATCATTTGAGTCAATTTGATCCAGATCTTAACCCTTGCTCGTGATCGTATTTGTTGTCACGTAGACAATTACAAAATGCTTTCTCTGAATGGCGCAACAGGGTTAAAATATTGAAATACTATTAGCACATCGTCGATAGATGCAGTCAAGTTTCATCGTCACCTAAGAAAGATAAAATCAATGAATTTTTGAACTGCAAAGGGTTAATAAACTGTTCAAAATCTAGACCGAGATCTCTTCGAGTCAACCTCGCTGTTCCAAGGCGGAGGTTTAAATACTCAATCGAAGAATCAGCAAGAATGATTCAAAGGAAGGTCTGAAGCAGGCTGACATTTTTCGCAGTACTTGAGGAGGTCCGTGGCATGCACGCGACTTGGATTCCAGGCTCACGCGAACATCCTCGAAGAAGCGCTCGGCGAAGAAGAAGAAGAAGAAGAAGAAGACGCAGTTGGAATAAGAAGACGAAGCCAAAGAAGAAGAAGAAGCAGAAGAGGGTAAGGCAAGAGTACGCGCAGTCAACGGGTACAGAGACTATCCGAGGTGCCGGTTGACAGCAACAAATGCCTCGGTGCGGGCAAGACGGGGAGCTCGCGCCCGGGACGCCGGTTGCAGGACCAGCTTGAGATATTACCAGGCAGATGCGGTCGCGCGCTGATCAAAGAAACGCTCCTCACTGAGAGAGATTAAATGGATGCTGGTGCGCACCGGCAAACCACCACGCTGCGGCTACAAATAATAAGTCGGGAGAAAGAGAGAAAGAGATGGAGACTGACTGAGAAGGGAAACCGGCCAGAAACGAACGGAGAAAGATGCTGGATTGCGAGGCACAGGCTGCCGAGACCGAGCCAAGCCGCGCCGGGGCCCTAACTCGGATTTGATACATTCCTATCTTGAGGAGTATTGCTCCCGCTGCCCGTTACTCCCTTCGGGAGGCGGCCTAACGCGATTATACGTTCTGCTTGCCCCGGGAATCGGGTCAGATACTGAGAGTCTCCCTAGAGAACTTACTGACTGTTTTTTGGAGGCTTTCTAGGGACCTCTGACCTGCGATTGTTACGAATTCTGGGTGATCGGGCAGCTTCTTACATGGTTTTTTAATTTGATTTTGATGGAGGATGATTCTTGGAGAAATGAGCTTCTTGAGTCTAGCAGTGGAAGGTGTTAGAATGTAACTATAAATTGTTAGATTTATCGAAGGTAGAATATTTTGGAAAAATTGCTTGTTGAAGATTGTGGATTCCAGATTGATGCTGGATAATTGTTTTTGGCTCAGCGAGGATGCTCTTCCACTACTGGAAGGAAATACACACATACTGACTGTACGATCAATTACTTAGATTCAAAAGTTAGTCTTTTTAGAGTAAACAATTGTTTGTTGAATCTTATGGATTCTACATAGAGAGATGCTGGATAATTATTTCTGGTTTAGAGAAAATGCTCTTCAAGTACTGGAAGGAAATACTAGCTGTACGTTCAATTACTTAGATTTAAGCCTTGCTCTTTTTACAGTGAACAATTGTATGTTGAATCTTGTGGATTCTAGATTGATGCTGCATGATTTTATATAGTTAGACAAACATGTTCTTCAAGTATTGGAAGGAAATACTAGCTGGACGTTCAATTGCTTAGACTCAATAGTTGCTCTTCTTACAGTGAACAATTGTTTGTTGAATCTTGTCGATTCTAGATTGTTGTTGGATGATTTTATCTAGTTTGACAAACATGTTCTTCAAGTATTGGAAAGAATCTACATATTGTATGTTCAAATTGAACCTCAGACTCGAGGCTCAGGCTTTCTAGATTAGAATATTAAATAAAATGAATGAACTAATGTCTTCTTTTGAAATAAATGATACTGCAGGTTTAAGATAAGTAGATGTTATAGTATGACCTAGGAGTAACAATAATGTATGTATATTGGTGGAGGAGCGTCGTACGTGACGATATGTAGTGAGATGATTCTAAGCACGGTTTTTAACGAAGATGAACTTTGTGTTCCTGGCATAGCTGTGTCTGAAGTAACCTATTTGCAGCGATATTTCACTGAACGACAGACAGAGTAGCTCTCGTAATAGCTTCTATACGTCAATGAGAAATGTTTGCAATTACTGGAGAAAATAATGGAGAACAGCGTAACAGTACCTACTTCAACACTCTCGGGTTAACAAAATTGTTAATCACTGTGCAGTAATATATAAATTAGAGACTCAATTCTCCTTACAATTGCTATCGAAGATGGGAAATCTTCACCTATATTATAATACACGAGTGATTAATTAAACCTGTACCAGAGATTAATTTGATCTATTCACCCGTAGTTCTTACTTGGTTCAGAACCACTAAAATTGTCAAGTTAAATGTCAAGTTAAATAAAATGCTTTGAACGCATCCTATGTATTAAAGTCTCTCCTCGATCCTAACATTATTTCTTTCTTACGTAAAAATTGAAGAATTTTGGTGCCAATGTACCTATTCTTTCTTACTCAATTTTATCTCAAATGTACAGCTCGACCAAAGAGCACAGCAAAGTTAACAAAGAAGTATTTGTTAGTAGCATAAATACGACAAGTTGCAAGTATAAATATTTCCTAATTTTAACGATTCAATTATAACTCATTGCAAACACATATATGTAACTGTGATGAAATATGTAGAAACCACTCATAGTCAACGAATTTATTGTAACTCCGAATAATAGATACTGAAAATAATCAAATGTATTTATGTTACAATACAATAGAGACTCCAGTATCATAACACATATAGTATCCTAACTTTGGCACAGAAAATTCTGCAATTGTCGCAATCAGGAAGAGAGAGAGAGACTCGTCGACTCCAAAAGACGGTCGGATCCGGTAGCCAGCCGATCATCCAGAAATGCAATAATGTTTCCCCCTAATTGGATCTTCGTTTAAAGATCGCGTTAGTCGAACGAGGAGGAGATGGTAAAGCATCCGGATCGTAGTAGAACGGGCATTAATCGGTACGAATGGAAATCGGCTGGAGGTAGCCTGGCTGTCTCCGGGGCTCGGTGGGCGTTCGTCTTGAAATTCAATTAATCCGCCGGCGATGACTATCTGCTAGAATAATGAGAGTGCATCTCGACAAGCGTTATCACCGTTGGATCGGCCCCGGCGTCCCCCTTATTTAGAAGATAACGACGGCTGCTCGCTAAAACTTACTCTCCGTGAATGGTGTTGTCATTCGTCGTGTACACCTCCTACCTTCTCGAGGCAACGCGAAGGGTTTAGAGTGAACTAGCCAATGAGAGAGAGGCTCTGGTCTCTACTCCTCCGTTGTATACACCTTTCTCTCTCTCCCTGTCTTTCGCTGCTGGCTATGGACTAGTCTCTCGCTCGCACGTCCGCGCTCTCTTCTCCTCTCCTTTCACCGTACGCGTTCTGCCCCCCTCGATTCTCCTACACAGCTGCCCCCCTCACACCCCTCGAACCCTCGCCAACGCCGCGTCTACCTTCTCGCTCGGGTTCCCGCGATGAGATATGAGTGCCACATTATCACCTGATTATGTTATCACTTTGCATCGCCCGTTCCTTTGCCGCGCTGCTGGCTGAAACTACCGTTTATCACGACCGTGGAGATCTGCCGGCGGTGAACGGCCCCCGGAATCCTACGCTTTGCCAAGATGCTCTAGTAATTCGCTGGGGTCAACCGACCATTCGCCGATTCGACTGTTTTCCTCGCGATTTTTAAGGGACGAAATTTGCCCGCGCGAGTCTTTGCCCTCGCCACGCTACTCGTTTGCAACTCGCGCTATTCTACCGGAAACTTGGAATCGCTTGAACTTGGAGGTTTCTTGTTTTCATGGAGCGGTGGTTGACACAGAAATTTCCAGGCTTGTTGTTTAAACGGTTGGTAGGTGGTATATTACTTATTGGCAAGATGGTAGGACAACGGCGACATATTTGCGGATTGTTACTTAAATACATCATTTGTGACAAACGATAGTCGTTGTATAGCTACAGGCGTGATATTAAATGCGAGAGAAGGTTATATACGTGAATTGATTTACTGCTCCATTTTGCATGTTACAATCCTATTCCAATATTGTTAGACTGTGGATCTTTATGCAAAATAAAAATCGTTGCCATTCATTGGAAGAAACGATAACCATGTAGACTCGCCTTTTCTTCTGTAACGATCTTAATAAGTTGTAGACAAAACATTTATCTGTTTAAATTCTTTCAATGTTTCCACTTCTACCCAGTTTTGGGTTGATCTGGCGACATTGGTTAGCACTCGAGTGACGACTCCGAGGTGCCACTAAAAATGGCTATATCGTTGTTCAAACTATTTGTTACGATGATTAAATTTCGTCGTATTTATTCAATTACTAAACATTTAAGTATTGTACGAGCAAATTGCATCAGTTTCATATGCATAAAATGAAAAAAATCATACGAAACATTCCAAGTCGGGAGAACTATTTGATCTTCGAGATAAAATAGTTCCGAGTGAAAAAGCTTCATGCCCTAAAAATAAACAATTGGAGTTTGGACCAAAACCATTACAAAATCCTCTAAGCATGATCCTTTTCTCATCCTCTAAATACATTCCAACTTGAATAATCCCTCGAAATTGAAATATATGCTGTCACCGAAATTCAAAAACTTACAAAAAACCACAAAATCTCCACCATTATCATGTACAAAAAATACAATTGAATCTTTTATCAAGCCTGCACCAAGAAATCCTCCACCATAATCATCCCCTAATTTAATCCCCAATCTAAATTACCCTTGCATATCTCATTACCATCAGCAACCTCTAAAAGATTTTAAAGACTTCAGAACATCTCCCTAACCACATTCCCACGCAAGATTGTACCCCCTCAAGCATTCATCAACAGAAACCCACCACCATGTTCGATCGGCAACGTGTTCCCTCCGTCTCCACCTCCTGATTCGAGGCTTTTTCCCAGAGCCACGTTTCGCGAAATCCGTAACGCGGTTCCGGACCGAATGTAGAGATTCGTGGCGGCTAGAGGGGGTTGGTAAAAAAAGAAAAACGAGATTACGCGGCACAAGCGTAGAGACAGTAACTGGATCCGGTATGAACGGGGTCGGCCGCGAGTTCAGGCGGGCATGGCAGCGCTGCGGGACCATCAGGTCGCCCACAGCTCATCGCCAAGCGATCACATCTCATCGCCTCGTACCATCGCAGACTATTACAAACAGAGCGTCCCCGTCACGGCGGCCTCTCCATCCTCTCCTAGCCCTCTCCCATCCTCACGCTCTCTCTTTCTCTTTCTGTCTCTGTCTATCTGTCTCTCTCCCTCTCTGTCTCTTTCTCTCTCTGTCGGAGCCACCCCCAGCCTCGAACCGTAACCGTATCGTTCCGTTTCTCTCTGGCAGAGCCCGGTTTTCAACCCCATCGCGATCCCACCTCCAGTCGTACGTATCACTGCCGCTCTATCAGCATATCCGACCGCTTAGCACCTACTTCCCAGGAGTGCGATACCGCTCGTAACTCATTTGAATTACACATTTCCCTGGCTCCCGCGAAATAATACGTGCGAGGATCCGCGAGGACGCAAATTGCGCGCCGACCCCCTTTCCATCCTACAGTGGATCTCTCTCTTTCAGTCTCTCTCTTTCTCTCTCTCTCTCTGTCTCTCTCTCTCTTTCTCTCTCTCTCTCTCTCTCTCTTTCTCTCTTACCCTCTGTCTCTCTCTTACTCTCTCTGTTACTCCCTCTCTCTCTGTTTCTCTCAACCCCCTAACACGCGCGACGATGAATAAACGGAGTATAGCGTTCCCACTCGCAACTACCGATTTTAAGCAGGCCCAGGTGAGAACGATCTACGGCACGCTTGGGTCTGATCGGATTGCGCGGACCTTCCTTCTATGCGGCTTGTGTAATTGCTCGTTTCTGAATTAGAACGGTGGAGAAGCTTGTCTCGGAGGGCTGGAAGGGTTGAAGAGGTATCGATGAGGATGTGGACTTTCCGTGATCGTTAGGTGTGATTGGGAATGGAAAATGGTCTTTTATGGTCTTTTATGGTCATTTATTACTTTACAAGCAGTTGGAGTTTTGGATTTTTCGGCTGTAGGCTGAGGAAGATGAGTTGTAATGTAGCAGTTGAAGAGGGATGAGTTAAGTTATCTGTGGAAGTGTGGAAGAAAAGAAGATCTTTTCTATAATTGTGGTTGAATGTTGGTTTTCGATGGTGGATGATGAGGAGACATCAGGAGTGGCTTGTATAATTGCTCGTTCTGTATTAGAGTAGTGGATTGTCTCGGAGGGCTGGAAGGGTTGAAGAGGTAATGACGGGGATGTGGACTTTGCGTGACCGTTAAATGTGATTGAGAATAGGAGAACGACTTTTATGGTCTTCTATGACTTTACAAGTTATTAGAATGCTGGTGTTTTCGTGCTGTAGAAGGTTGGTCTAGGGTGGGCCATAGTGGAGAGGTTGAAGAGGGAGGAGTTAAAATTTGTGCATGTTGTAATTGCGATTGCAAAAGGAAGATCTTTCAGAAAATTTTGGTTGAAGGTTGGTTCCTGATGGTGAATGGTGAGGAGACATCGTTCAGAGGGGTGGCTTGCATGATTGCTCGTTTCTCAATTAGAGTGGTGGAGAAGCTTGTCTCGGAGAACTGGAAGGGTTGAAGAGGTATCGATGAGGATGTGGACTTTACGTGATCGTTACTGGTGATTGGGAATGAGAAAATGATTTTTATGGTCTTTTATGATTTTATGAGCATTTGGAATGCTGGATTTTTCGGCTGGTTGCTGAGGAGGCTAAAGGATGAGTCGTGGTAGAGAGGCTGAAGAAGGGGGGAGTTGAGACATGTGTATTTTGCAATTTTTATTGGAAGTGGAAGACCTTTGACAAAATTGATATTAAAGATTGCTTCTCGATGATGGATGATGAGAAAGGTTTGGAGAGGAAGAGATAAAGATTTGGACCTTGTGTATTCTTTATCTACACTTAAAAATAAAATGTTCTTCATAAAAATTGTGTTAAAAATTCATTTTTTGAGTCCCACCGCCGTAGACTATTTTCCGAAACACCAGAATAAATCTAAAATGTCTTTCATGTATTAAAATACGTCTTTCGATCAAGATTACACAGAAACTTGCATTTTCTTGCATTTCACAAGTATGTACATCCCCTAAAAACATACAAATCTACAGTCTAATCAAGACCGCTTTCAAACTTTGAAAATAATACAGCACATACGAAGAACTTGATTCCAAAAACACAAATAGGTCCTGAGATGCAGGACCGGTTTAAAATTCGAGGAAAATCTGCGAGATAAGTGTAAGAAAATCCTTTTTCGGGAAAGGAAAGCAGCAGCGATCTCCCGAACCGATTCGTGGAACCTCCAGGCGGTTTCCAGGCGTAAAAAGATTAGAACTCCCGTAACTGTTCGGGAAAGTGGCTTTCCGGGTCTCGAGAGTATCGGCGGAGGTTTCGTCGAAGAAACACAGGAATGTGGACGCGCGAAAAGTGGCTGCTCATGGTTCTCCGGTGTCTACGGCTCCCTGGCGCCTAGCTTCGCTAATCGCGGCCCATTAAAACGCCCTACCCGACCATCGCGTTCTTGGCGCTCGAGCGAGAGTTTCGCTCCCGCAAATTTTCTCGCGCTGATCTTGACGGTAATGTCCTAACTTTCGAAACCACCGAGACCTCGACCGAAGTGGTTCTTAAACTCGGGATATCGTTGCCCGAAGCCGTTCTAACCGAGATTACGCTTCTTTCGACGCTTCGATAATTAGACGATCAGCGAGGTCCGGGAACAACGATTTTTCCGGAGTGTGGCTGCTGTCCTGCGCTTTTCAATCCAACGAACATTAGGTTAATGAACGAGACTGCAGAACACTACAGGGAGAATGAGAAAGAATGATTGCAGAATTTTAATAGTATAGATTTAGGTGGATTAGAGAAGATTAGAGTGAATTGTTCTTTGATCAAATTTTTCAAACTATGTTCACCCCCTTTCTGTTTCAAACACTGTAAAATTTGTTGTTTCTCTGTTGTTGCGGTGCATTTTAGCATATTCGGTTTAAACAGGGGATTACGGATAAAATATTGTAGAATTTATTGTTTTACTGCTGTCATGGTAGAATTTTATATACTCTTTTTAAACATGGGATTATGGATAAATTCAATTGGTAGAGTTCAAGCGTAATATTAATATGATGTTCTATTTATGAGGACATACAAATTTTTGAACAGTGTAAAGTCAATGTTTCTAATAAAACAGTCAATCTTCATAGGTTCATATTATTGTACTATGCCCAATAAATAAATAGACAAATGCAACTTTAAACTTTTTTTTCTTAATAATGAACAATGTACTTATACAACCAATTAAATATAATTCTTATATTGTCAACAGTTTTCTCGAAAAAACTTGATAAAAATCACTTACGTATGCAGCTGTTGTTCGAGAGAATTCTCCTTAAATTCTTTAAATTGTTGTTGCTGTTTTCCGTTTGATTTAGCCATTGTTGCCACAAATAAATCTACGGTCTAATAATGAGCATTCTGATTTTTAATCAAGAAGCATATTGTTCTATATATTGTTCGAACCCCAATTAGACAGTCGTTTCACAGACCCTAGATAAGAAGAGACAGTAAAGCGAATCAGGGGACAGGAACAGGGCAAGAGAGGAAGAATGGTCGCAGGATTTATTATTAGAGCGTCGTGCACGCGTTGGACACGCGTGTCTGACGGCCGGTCATCAGTATCGCGTGATTCTTTCTAATTAATTCCGGCAGCATGACGGTTATTAGCGGTGCAGCCACTAGGGCAGAAAGTATCGCGATTCAATCATAAATCTGGCCAAGTTTCTACGTAGCAGCCGGCCGAGGATAGAGAGGAGAGTTCGAAGACGATGAGGAGAAGAAGAAAGCTAGAGATATTGCAGCTATGAGGAAGATCGAAGAAGAGAGTTGGCGGGGGTGGCGTCGGCGAAGAGAAACGCGAACAAACGAGGACCGATATCGCAAGAATTTCCCTAATTATTATAACCCATTAATGCGATGAGCAGTTATTATTTTAATGTCGGTTATCTGCCGGCGGCCCGTGGGCTAATTTGCCTCCGTGAAATCGATTGTGCCGCGTGCGTTTGCACGTTCATAAATAATCAGGCCGTGTTTATAGGATGAAAAATCGGTGCCGGCTCGGTAGCGGTTCGTACACCGCCGTTCCGACGTTTATTATAAATTCGCTGTTCCGCGAGGGCTGTCTAACGAGGGGCCCAGAAACTGAACGAACGAACGGCTGTCGATTATATCAATCGCTGCCAGCCGAAAGCCTGCGGTTTCCTTCCGCGAAACCCAACGTCAAGCACCATTAAGCCGCGGGAATCGTTTCGACGTGTTGCGAGCCGAACGCCTTGCTTCCTACCAAGGAAAAAATAATGCCGTAGGAACCGAGTGGGAGACTAAACGGTTCTGTTTGATCGCCGTACAATTACCGTAATCGATTGAATTGTCCCGGACGGCGATTAATATCCGCGACTATGGCCGGCCGGAACGAGTCGACTGGAACTTGACACTCTCGCCGCACTTCTAGACTCTTTCTTTTGGTCCCGGGCTTGATGATTGATTAATCTGGGACGTGAGGTGTTTGTTTTAGTTGTTAGCGGTGAGTAGTGGATTCAGAATTTTATTGTAAAAATTGCATAAAATGGATAAGTGGTACCTAAGAGAGTGATAACATCAAGAAACGCAGTCTTATTTGAAGACTACTGTTAGTAATTGAAGCAGATGATTTTTACTTTGCTGTTCAATGATTTGCAGATTGATGATTTTATACGAACATTTACATAAATGGTACTGAATGTCGCTAAATTATGTAATCATCAAAAATAGGGTTAATCCGAGGATGATCACATGTTGAACAATCTCGGTGTCTCAACAAAAGAATTCATAGCATCCCACAAATTTACACAGTCAAAATTAGTAACCACAAACAGAAAGGAATGATACAATATTATATCTCAATAAAGATTGTGAAATCATTTAGTTTCTCCCTTTTTTGAAATTGCCAAGCTATTGATCAGAGGAATCACAGCCCAACCCTCGTGTAATCCACCAAAATGTATAAGTACCATTAAAAACCCAGTATTTATTATTCTTCACATATATTTTGATTTCGAAACTATAAATCAATGAAATTGACGTTCATATGAATTTTCTAATGTTTTTAGAGCAGCTTAAAAAATTATTAAAAAATTATACCTACAGCAAACAAATACCCCTAGACAATCTAAAAATAAATAAAAACATAATTGCAGAGCGCTTGAGCAATAAACCAATGATATAGACACTCCGAAAAATTGAATGACATTTTTAGAACCGCTTAAGAAATAATTATAAATTATACAGAAAACAAACACCCCCAGAAATCCCAAAAGTATTATAAATAAAAAGAATAATTGTAGACACCGTAACTCATAAAATAATTTTTAACAATGCTACACAGTCTTATCCCGAACCTCGAAGGACGCTTAGCATAATCAGATCCATTTCCCAAAGGGTTGTCGATCCATCATGGCGTCGGTCGGAGCAACGATGAAAAAAGCCACACCTCGCGAAATCATGATCGTTTAGCTCTCAGGTGGAGTCGCGAACCAGTTGTCAGGTAAGCGTATCGTATGACCCGGTTCTGCACGTGTCGCAGATAGTTATCATAATCCTTGTGTTCGTTGTAGGGTTATCATTAACCACCCACCGATACATGAACCCGTGGTGTGGCCGGCGACGAGCCACGTGTCCTTTACCGGCCACGGGACACGGTGGAACTTACGTTGACAGCAGTTTCGCGGTCTGCCCGACAGATGGCCGTCGTTTAAGCGTCGTTTTCAACCCCCTAAGCCTGCCAACCCGTAAGCCGTAAGTCTGTTGTTGGTCTATCCTGCGGCAGAGAGCCGGAGGGTAGACGGTGGATGAATTACCGACCCGACGTCAAAACGAGAGGATCAGCTTTATGGCCACTCGTCTAAATAAGTGGCCACGACTCGCCGTGCTCCCTCAACGGCCACTGTTTATATTTGTTCGCTTCGATCTCCTTCTTCAACCCTTGTGTCAATACCCGATATTTTCGACGACGTTCGATCACGTTGTAGACTTCGAGGTTTAAGCGACTTTTTTGAGGTCTTGAATGCAAATCAATTCAAAACGTTCGCGTTCGTGGGCTAGAAAGATTGGCTACATTTCGAGATTCTTTAGATTATACTGGTGGAGTACTTCATCGATGCTAAAGTATTTTCATTTTAAATAAATCTCCTCAATAATTGACAGGCTAAGATTCAATTTAAAACGGAGAAATGATTAACCGCTTGTCCTACAACAACGAGTGATACTCGTGGTAAGAAATTTAGGCCAAAAACAATAAGGACGAACCTGAGTCGTGGTACTCCGTTCGGACCAAACGTAAACAACACGAGCCTGGCTCGTAGCACTTCGTTCGGACCAAACGTAAACAACACGAGCCTGACTCGTGGCAGTTCCTTCGAACCAAACGTGAACAACGCGAACCTGGCTCGTGGTACTTCGTTCGTGACAGACGTAAACAACACTATATTGATGAAACTGATTTCGGCGCAAGGGTCCGATCTTATTGAAATTCAGAAAATTTGCAATTTTATTATCAACCCAACGTTTCGATCCGTATGCGGATCATTCTCAAGGGATTTAATGCGTCTGAAAAATTATATTATTATAATGTAAATAAATCGGAATTTAACATTCAGTCAAAGTCATGTAGAAAACCAAAAAATGGAATAGAAAATGAAAAGCAGACTTACTTGCTGTGCACTAATTACAATAAAAGCAGAACAAAAAATTTTTTATAAGTACGAGTTACGATGGCACGTGGTTGAAACCATCTTGGCAGATACGTAACTGAGCCATGTGCCGGCGCAAACGTGAAAGCTAACTGATTATACAGGACGACAACGTTAACTGATTCGTTGGTCGATATCGATCTTGGAAGTTTGAAATCGAGTTGGGCGGTAAATTTGATCGAAACGTTGGGTTAATAATAAAATTGCAAATTTGCTGAATTTCAATAAGATCGAACCCTTGCGCCGAAATCAGTTTCATCAATATAATTCAAATTTCGATCGAAAGAGATTACATTCGTAAACAACACTAACACAAAGATTACTAATTTTCTACGAGTTTTCTCAAAACATTATTAATTTAAATTAAGTATTAATTTACAAATTGTTACTGATACATTATCCACTTTCAAATTATATATCATTTTTGTTCACCGATGAATTGATCATAATTACTTCCCAGATATCTTAAAAGTGTTAGTTATGCCCAAACGTGTTTATTATTTCACAATTCCTTTCGTTGCGCCGAAATATTTGCATGTCATAAGACGCATACATTTTGCGCAAATTCGAGGACACTGCTAAACAGCTAAATGGCTCGACGCGTGACCGATCACGTTTGATCTTTTTATTATGGCCCGAGCAATCGGGAGTTAGCGGGTGGGACAAGGGGTTAAGGCTAGATACGTGTAATAAATACACTGTGGACTTTCATGCAAGATAAAAATTACGTTTTCCAATTGCAAGGAATAGGAGCCGAATAAAAATAAAATTCTTAATCTCTTGTTCATCCCTTGTCCTACAACAACGAGTGAGACTCATGGTAAGAAATTTGGGCCAAAAACAATAAGGACGAGCCTGACTCGTCGTACTTCATTCGGACAAAACACGAACAACGCGAGCCTGGCTCGTTGTACTTCGTTCGGACCAAACGTAAACAACACGAGCCTGGCTCGTTGTAATTCGTTTGGACCAAACGGAAACAATTCGAGCCTGGCTCGTGGTGCTCCATTCGTGACAAACGTAAACAACACTAACACGAAGATTGCTAAGTTTGTACGAATTTTCTCAAAACATTATTAATTTCAATTAAGTATTAATTTACAAATTGTTACTGATACATTATCCACTTTCAAATTATAAATCATTTTTGTTCACCGATGAATTGATCATAATTACTTCCCAGAGATCTTAAAAGTATTAGTTGTGCCGAAACGTGTTTATTATTTTACAATTTCTTTCGTTGCGCCGAAATATACATGTCATAAGACGCATACATTTTGCACAAGTTCAAGCACACGGCTAAACAGTTCTTGTTTATTATGGATCGAGCAATCGGGAGATAGCGGGTAGGACAAGGGGTTAAAGGAGTTTAAGATTGTCATATATTACCTGCAATTTATTAAAACCATTCAAAGAAGGGAAGATAATATCTATTGAGCACCTGTTTCTGGCAACTGGTGTGTAGAAGCTTCATTTTATATCAGGATCGTCAGCCTAATAATCTCGCTTAGTATCATAGAATGACAAAAATTGGAAGCAGTTTTTACCCTTTGCACCCGATTATTCTTTTCAAGGGGACATCGTAAATCTAGCCAGAAATCCAAATGTCCTTTTCGACAGAACATGGAGAAGAAGATTGCTGATAGTTACTTGCATGATTGACAACTGTTGCCTCAAAAAATCTGAATTAATAAACAACAAATAAATGCGTTCTAATTTCTAGGTATTCTAGGTAGGGTCTAACTGCGAAGAGTTAAAACTGGAAGTATACTATATCATCAATTGTCCTTACCCTCTATACACATGGAGTTGACCAATTTGTTAAATCAGTGGCTCATTTATATTGATCCAAGAACGTAGAAATAAATATCAATGTTACAATTCGAACAAGAATCATACATACCAAATTCTGAAGACAAATTGAAAGCGCTAATTAACTTCAAAATTAAATAACGGTTTACTGTCGCGCCAAACGACTTCATTCCTTCCGAAGTCAGAATCCCTATAATATTAATTACCAACGGCAAATTCACTAACAGGCTAAATTTTCATCTGTATTCTAATCGTGTCCACGATCTTCAGACAGGGCCCAATCCTAAGTCCTTGATCACGTCCAGCCAGAAAAATGACGAAATGGTACCCAAGCCTTTCGCGCACCGTGGAAACGAAGGATCGACCGCGTACCGTTATCTATCAAAAATGGCTCGGTAGCATACCGCGGATGCCAACAGCTAGATCAACGACGGGGAAAGAGGAGAGGAAAAAACGAGTAGAGAAATCGGGCGGTGAGTTTCTTTGAAGATTCCTCCGAAAGCCGACGAAGTCTCGAAGTCTCGACCGCCCCGGCAGGCAAGACGGTAGAGCGCAATCGCCGTAATTTCGCCTCATTACAATTACGCTAATATTCAGCCATCAATTAGCCCCGGCTAAAGAGCCTCGCATTAAATAGCTAATGCATCGGCGTCGTCGCGGACTCGCTTGTTCTGCTTGGCTCGGTTTGAATCTCGATAGGCGACGATCATCGTTGCCCGTGAACCAGCTTTTCCACGGTCAACCCCTAAGATTCACAATTTTTGACGAGGAAACGAAACCAAGAGACAATCTGAAACTTTGCACATGCTTTTGCCTTCATTTTTTCATATTACACACATTTTTTCAGTTCCATTTGGTTAGAAATGCAATTTGTATAATTCGTTGACTGGGACTCTGGCAAAATTACTTCATTCTAGGTTAATATTTCATCTGACCTGAGTTTTAGGAATTTTTTTGTGGAGAAATTAATGGATGTCGTTTTTAAACAAGTACCTTATCTAAAATCAAATATCTTGTATAATATGCAGTAATTTTTCTGTTGCACAATCTTAAAAAATACTTGAGTAACAGGCTCTTTCCCAGAAGTTGTTTCAGGCTTCTTCTCGAAAGGCGTTGTGTAGTAATTCACGATTTTTAGCGTAGATGGATTATCTGAAACAAAAAATTTATGATGAATTTATTGATACAAGCTTTTATCTAGTAGTTGACCGAAGGATTTTTTAAAAGATCGATTTTTAACAAAATGGCAATCAATTAAAACAAAGAATTCCTGGCATCTCTACTAGATACGATCACACATCGACAAGGTCTTCACGAATTCTTCACTACAGGAAGACAAAGTGTTGCTCTGCCATCTCTTAAGATTTCCCAACAAAAATATTGCTACAAGTTGCTCAATATATGTGCTTTTAAATAAGATACGCGTTGAAGAGAAGAGCCCATTAATTTCTCCCGGAAAAATTCGTAAAAATCACAGTTTTTCCAGACAGCTAACTAGGCATGACGCCTTAATGGCTGAATTACACATTACGATTGTATCGCGACTCGCCGCGCGTAGTATCATCCACTTATTAACCAGAGTCGGCTCTCAGTTTCGTGTTTTGATAATTACTATCCCTGAATCACTGCGATTACGAAGACGGTAGCGGCCAATAACGCATCGCGAGGCCGCGTCGAGCAGCTGTGCAAAAGACCGCTGCGAATTCTCGCTTAGCCGAGGAGACGCGATGAAACTGTTGATTTCTGAAAGTGAAACCTTGTGATTATCGGAAGCTGAGCGCCCCGTAACTGATAGGAAACGATGCGCCTCCGAGTAACGTAGAACTGCCTCCTGTGTACTGTCCTGGGGCATTACTGAATGCTATGATCCTTCTCGCGGAATCTAACCGCCAATTTAACCGGTAGTATTAAGTAACTATCGACAGGTAATGCAGTGATGTAAAGAATAGCAATGAAATTTCATTTTACAAAGTTGCATCGAGGCTGCAAAACTTTTCTCGTACATGGAGATTAATTCTTTGAGAATGGATGTCCCCAATCCAATCTACACCTCATTCATGAAGGTGCAAACAAATAATATAATTATATCCATAACAAAAAATTAATACGTAGCTTTCATTCTTTCCAGTATTGATGACTTTGATACAGGTTCTAGCTCTCAGAGGAAAATATTCTTAATGTTTTAAAAAATCCTCGTCCGTAAAGAGTTATATACAAGAATATTTGTATACGACTGTATATAGATTTTACATAAACAGAAGTATTTTAACTCCATAACCAAACTTTTTTTTCGATCAAGAATATTTCCCTTCAATATGATTTTTTTCATTTTGAAGAAATGAAACTGATATAATACCTCATAGAATACTTAAATGTTTGGTAACTATTTTATTGAATATCAATTTAATAACGTAAACAATATTTTGCATAATGATATAGCAATTTTTAGTGGTGCCTCAGAGTCACCACTTGAGCGCTAAGGGTTACAAAATTTGGATACATCTAGTTAACGAGTCTCGGAGTTCTAACCTAAAAATGAATCCTCGAAGATTGATGATTAGATGAGGTTGAAACAGTGTGATTAAAATTTGATTTATAACGAACAGACCATAGATGCTTTTGGTACAATTTTCTACAAGACCTGAGCTAAGCTGACCAAACATGAAGAACAATGGCGTCCTTAGACTCCGAATTTGGACCGGTTCTCAGTTTTCAGTCCTCGCAAACATTTTGACTCTGAGTTAAACAAGTCCTTCAGAGCTCTTTGTTACGAATTCTACTAATAAGTGAATGTTCTAACTGCTTCAATCTTGATCTTGGAGCATGACCATTCTCCCCACAAGTGTCCATGCCACTGCAGTGACTCGAGCAAAGGGTATCATCGATCCCCTCTGAAAGTCGAACGGAATTAACAACGCGACGATGTAAATAATGAGGATTTCAGGCTGCACGAATCATTAATTCTCGGTATACGTATGAATGACGGCTGGCCGCGGTATCACGTGAACGATATTCCTTTTTACAGCCGCGGGAAGATAAACCGCGAAAGAAGGTTCAATGTTTCACGGCACGTGCTGCGCTTCCACTGTTTCTCGTTTGATAAACTTGATTTTCCCTGATTTATGTGTCTTCTTTTCGGCCTGTCGATTCGCAACGGTTCTTCCCCGAAACGAAACTGTTTGCCACTCGCCGGATGTCTTCTTCCGGGGATCAGTCGATGGTCCCTTCAAGGTTTGTTAGGCCACCGTTGATCCGTCCTCGGACAATTTGTCGGAAAACGTTGAACGACGCGAAACTCCGCGCGCGCGGCAGGTACTAAATGTTATTTCTTCGCTACCCGTCATCGGCTCGTATTTCGATGATTTATCGCCGCTTGTGTGCGATGCAATACCCTCTGCCGAGGCCGTAAGTGCGCGTTTAAACGATAAATCTCGGCAGTCACGTTACCAGAACCTTTTCAGGTCGCGACACTCCCACACACACATACACACACACAGCATCGGGCTTCTTCTGCTTATCAATATCTTCACGGTTTGCCTGTCGCCGATCCGTTCGAATATAAGGCAGAAAGAAACTTTGGCGACGCTCTGGCCATTGTACTTTTAACCTCCGACCACCTGAAACCGTACACTTTGCAAAATTCTTTGGATGTTGTGGACTTATTCTTTCTTTTAGGTTAAGTTCCTCTTAATAGATCGATTATTTCAGTGGAATTATTTGAACAGTCTAATTAAATGAATTTATAGAATGTATTAATGGTAGCAATTATTGTCAACTCAACGTACGTACGTTCATCTTGAATACATTCCTCTTATATGAACATTTATCACTAGACTGCGGATTTTTATGCAAAATAAAAATTGCCTGCAATAATTGCAAGGTACAGGAATTCCATAGACGTGTATTTCTTGTTTGTATAATTTTAGTGAATTGGTAACAATACAACAGTATTTTTATATCCTCTGAATGTTTTTACTGTTTCGCGTTTGATCTATTAATTTTTATCATAAATGCATAAAATCTGCAGTCTATTTATCACTTTTTTATAAAAATCACAAGAAGGGAACATTTCTTGTAAAACGAATCAAATAAATCTGTTGATTCTGATGGTTATTGTCCTGGCATTTATAGAATGTATTAATGGTAGCAATTATTGTCAACTCAAGGTACGTACGTTCATCTTGAATACATTCATCTTATATGAGCATTTATCACTGAATTTTCTAATTAGTACCAGTTCCTTGCAATTGATATAAACAATTTGCATTTTACATAAAGATTCGCAGTCTAATGATTAGCGTTATTCTACCCGAATGTAGCAACATTGTAGTAATTATATTGATGAAACCAACGTTTCGATCCGTATGCGGATCATTCTCAAGAGATTTAATGCGTTTGCTGTGCACTAATTACAATAAAAGTAGAACAAAAAATTTTTATAATTACGAGTTACGATGGCACGTGGTTGAAACCATCGTGGCAGATACGTTTTTATTGTAGTAATTCTTGTGCTTGAAAGTATCGAATAAAATAAAAATCGTCAAGACCTGTTAAAAATCGACGGTAGAATTTGTCCGAGAATTGCCAACGGATTGATTTCGACAAGTTTCCAGGCGAACGTCCGCCTCCAGCCTCCACGGGTGTCTTTCAATTACAGTTTTCTGCCATTTCCGTGGACGAGGAGAGGATCGATAATAACGCGATAAATCTGGCCGGGTTTTCACGGTCGGTTATAGCAGTCAACTTATTCTTTTCGGGTGTTCGTAAACAACGTGACAAATGCCCCGTCAGCCCATTAATCAACTCGTCGTAAATTTGCCCGGCACTTCGAGTGCTTTAATTGGAATTAAAACGCGACCGCCGCTGCTGCTACTGCCTACCTCCTCGTTTTGTTCGCGCATTGATCTCGGATTACTGCATTACAACCGACATCGCGGACGTGACGTTTTCCCGGGGACGAATGAAATTCGGCCGCCTTTTATTGTTCGACCATTGTTGTCCGTGTTCCGGCCTCTTGCCGAGTGTTAGATCCTTTTTTTTACGTCACTCTGTCGCGTTTCGTGTACTGTAACAAATCAAACCTGTCTTTCCGGTTCCAAAATATATTGAACCTGCAAACATTGGTGACGTTACTCGTGTTGTCACGTGTGTTTGGTAACATAATTTCCTTTGGAATTGCTTCAGTGATACAGATGCTGTAGATCCTTGTGAAAATTATATTCACTGTCATATCTAATTTTATAGTAATTAATAGACTACGGATTTTATGCATTTATAGCAAGAATGAGTAAGTGCAATTTAATGCAGGGGATAGATTGAAACAATTTTGAAGTTTGAATGTCTTTGTTTGAGCCGTTTAAAATCATTAAAGAATGAACGAAATTTTTATTTGGCTCCCTTTTCGTACAAGTAATACGGACAACTTTTATTTTGCATAAAGATCCGCAATCTTGTAATTAAAATATAAAATACATTGCTTCCGTTGAGTAAAAGATTTCTTGTGGAAAAGAGGAGCGAAAAGGTTCATTTATTTTTGTTCATACAGGACACGTTTTTTTGTACTGTGTTACAATTTGCGCCTGCCATAAATGCATAAATATCTACAGTCTTGTATGTTGTCTATAATAATGACTATTCAGATTAGAGACATTGTCGAAGAGTTTCATAAATAATCTTAAGCCTTCAAGAATATTATAAGCATTTCTCTATTGACTAACAAAGTAGATACATTGTATTTAAGCTTCATAATTTTTACAAGACTTTATCGAGACTTTATAAATTATTGTAGGCTCAGGAAGTTAACCAGTTAGCTGTGTAGCTCAATTTTATATGTGGGTGCTAAGAATTTTGAAATGCTATATCACATTGTCGCCTCTTCAATTTCTTTGTTTCGTTTCTTTCCTTCGTCTTTGACTCAAAATATCCTAAAATATAGAAAAATTACTAATGTGTTTTAATTTTCACAACAATACTATCCTAAATAGCAAACAATTCAATTTATTCTGTGACGAGTATACTCGTCAGAAACAGTTACCTGGTTAACGAGCTACAATCAGAGTTATTTTGAAGCTATTTGGTAACTCGATCTGTTCTTGTTGATGAAGATACAGGGATATCGTTGCGTACTGATGCTACAGGGTTTGGAAACAGCAAAATCATTAATTTGTGATTTCACGAGGGTTTTTACCATTTTCATTGTGTCCTCAGACGACAACCCTTTTTTGTTCCAGATCTAGCGAAAAGGAAGCGTCCCCGCCCAGGGTTTCTCCCATGAACCGTCTCGGGCGAACGCAACCGCAATAATGTTACAACCGCAGATTGGAACTTATAAGGGAGTAGCTGAAGAAAGTCAAAGCCTTAGACGGGACTTCGCGCGAAATCAAGATCCGGGCTTTAAGGTGGGGACACGGGGGTAATGGCGTGTGCATTATTCTGATAAATCGCCCTGGGCCGGCGTCAAACCTGACTTCGAGGCTGACAGGAACCTTGGTCAATCGTATCTACCTCTACGCAAGACGTTCGCATTCGAACCACCAAGTTATTCTACAACGAACACGTTTCCTCTCGAAAAATACAATTTTGATCGTATACATAATTCCCAGGCGATAAAAGCTTTCGTTATTCAGACGAAAATTGGAAAAGAAAACTCCTATCGATCTCGAAAAATTCAATTTTAAAGTCCACCTTTAGAATTTTCGATTGACGTCAGTCCCAAACTCATTTGAGGGTATGGTCCTCTGTTTAAAGTAAATAAAAACGTGTCAAGAAGATGAATAGAATTTAGAAATATAACGTACGCTTAACACATTATCGATTATTCCATAATTTCTGGAAGTGTATGGACAATGGCTGAGGATTTTCGGTAGATAAAGTGTTAACAGTATCGGAGTAAGTAAACGCTTAGACCCGTTATTAGTAGACTGCGGATTTCATGCATTTCTGGTGACAATAAGTAGACGTGATTTAAAGGATGGGATAGATTAAAAGAATATAAGGGTTTCAATGTATCAGTTTCGGCTTATCGAAATTAATAAGAGAGGAAAGAGATTTCTGTTTGGATCCTGTTGATTGTAATCGATGCAAACAATTTTTATTTTGCATAAAAGTCCAGGACAATTCAAATCCTATTAGTGAAATAGCTAATTTTATTTGTCTTCGAGAACAAACGTCCACGCATTCGAATCCTTTTGTAGCTATTTTACCATCATCCCGGTGCAAACAAACACAAATACAGCCACCCGATTCAAAATTTCACAGTTCTAACCAGGTCCTCGCGAAACCGTACACTTCGAGCTTCCCCGATCTCAATGATGATCGGCGATGATAATAAGCAAACCAGGAGCAATTAAAAGTTCCCAGGCCATCGAATTCAATCCAAGGCCGCCGCAGGACTCGCCAGATCAGCAATTTCTAAATCAGTCGCGAAATGGACGCCGATGGAACGGACCGCGACAGGAAATCTGCGCGAACCGCCATTAATCGGCGAGTCTCAGCCAATCGGCGGCCGCCTCGAATTTCCGTGGACACTGATTAAGCAACGGGAGTGTCAGCTTAATATCCAGATGCCCGATAAAGACTTTACGGCGTGGCGGCTGTGGTTCCGGCGATCGAGGACCGAGATAGATCGGGATCGTCCGGCGGACACGCATTCGGATCGCACGCGAAATATTCGCGAAACGAATGGCCCGCGTCCCCGTGGACACGGCTACCGTGCATTTGTCCAGACCGTTCCTCTCGACCGGATCGTATTAATCCGTCGCTAATGAGCAACTGGCCGATTGCTGCGGCCGAGCGAGTATCATCCACGAGATACGAGGGACAGCCTCATTACCTGGCCTGGGCCGCGTGTGCTTCGTGACCGGCTCAATATTTAACGCGTCTCGGCCCGCTCCATCACCTTTCGATATCTCGACACACCTGGCCCCGGGATTAGGCAGCCCTTGGGAGCACGGACGACGGGATCCGGGACTTGTAATCTATCGCTGATCCACGATTGCAGGTTGCGATCTTGGCTGCCACCGGAACTGAGCCCGACAGTGTCAGAAATTTTTCGCTGCGACTGGAAAAATGGACACTTGTCTAATATGGGGAGGTCTTTTTTTCAAATTGATCATAGATTCAACATACCAAAGAAAATTTTGTAATTTTTGCATTCATTGCTTCTAAATTATTGATCAGATGGTATTCTGATGCATACACTGCGGACATTATATACAGTGGCCCACAAAAGTGTTCGAACGCCATTTAAATTAGAATAACTTTCTTAAAATTTGACCACACCACTTGACTGTTTTTGAGCAATTAGAAGCATTGATTTACTTTTAAAATGTGCAAAAAAGATTTTGAAGAAATTGCAATTAGTAGGAACTACATAAAAATGGCACCTTTTGAAACTTTATTATTTCAGTAGAAATCAAAATATGCGGTTTGCAGATCTATGTTATTTATTCATATGCTGAAAATTTCATCGAAATCAGTTAACAAATACATCAGCTACAAGCGGTTGAAAGTGGTGATAATCGCAGTTCTTCACGACTTTTGGTTACTTTCTGCTTAAAATCCATAGTTTCTTACATCTTTCGATGCGCGTCGTTTTTTTCTGCGTGAACCGATTTCGATGAAATTTTCAGCATGTGTATAACTAACATAAATCTACAAAAGGCATATTTTGAATTTTCGTTATGAGCTAAAATAAAGAAGTTTTAAAAAGTGCCATTTTTATTTCTTCATGTAATTCCTACTAATTGCAATATTTTCAAAATCTTTTTTGCACGTAATTTACTAAACCAATGCTTCTAATTGCTCAAAAAATGTCAAGTGGGTTGGGCAAATTTTAAGAAAGTTATTCCGATTTCAAGGGCGTACGAATACTTTTGTGGGCCACTGTATTTATAATAAAAATGGCCAGATCAAACATAAAAGTGTAAAGAACTAAACATTAGAAGAATTGAACGATGTTATTATATATCTTCGACTTCCCAAAATTATGAAAAGAAGAAATACATTTTCATTTAACTTCTGTTTCTGACAATTGACTTGGACAATTCTTATTTTGAGTAAAGATCCACGATTGCATAACAGTTATTCTTTTCTTGTACATTTGAATAAAATTCTATTCTCTCGTCGTCGATATTTAGCCATTGAAATAAATGCGCATATAATGAGCACCGATAAATACAATTTTCCTGTTTCTTGTAGAATACCATTAATAACAAAGTTTCATACATCACAAATGTGAAAGAAATCGAGGGACGTGGGGTTAATGAAACAAGGCCCGAATGAACGAATAAAATAGAATTTTCTGCTGCAGAAGTAAAAATTTATTTCTAAACCTGTTTGAAAAACAGTGTCGCTCGCAAAACGTCCCACGTGTCTCTCAATGTGTTAAAAGCACGCTGACCACTTCCATTCGCTAGAATCCCGCTTCAAACCAGTAAACAAATACCGCAATTCATAGAAATGAGATAAAAACGCAAGTTACGTCACGTACAAACTCGCATAGAAGCAGTTTTCACCAGCGCTGTCTGTCATTAATAAAACCGATAAGCCAGCATAGTCATGCCTGCCTAAATTGAAAAAATTCGACCGGCTAAACGCGCAATCAAGATTCGAATTGAGTTCCTATTCTCCGAAAAGCGGCCGTGCATTCCCTAGGCTCGCGTTCCGGCCTGTTAATTAACCGAAAAGTCACAATTACAGTCGGATCGCGATAAAAATCCGGATTCCCCGCGCGACGATTATCTCGATCATCTGGGGAAAAGAAAAATCGTGGAACAAAAAAATAGAAGCGGCGCAAGAACACAGAGAAAGAGAGGGAGAGAGAGATAGGCTACGTATTGATCTGAGGTCCGGTCCGAGCACGATAATTAGTCAATCAGTCAGCGGGGCGAGCGTTGTTTTATTGAAACGAGGCCGAACTCTTAACAAGGCGGCCCCACGGTTCATTCATGCTGGCTAATTCCCAGCCAGTTTCCCTTTCGCGTCGCCTCGTCCAGGTACTTTTACGCGAGCCGTGTCATTAATCGTTCGATTAAGCCGCCTGATAACGCCCTCTGCGAGAGGCGAACGCAGCCAGGCCTACCAACCGATTGGCTCCCATAACTCCCTAGGCTGTTTCGCGAGCCCCCAAGCGCAACGATCGCGAACGAACACCCGTTCAACCAGGGGAACCCAGCGACCGCCTACCTCGAACATCGGTCCCGATTTTTCAACGAACGCTATACGACCGAGACACGCATGCGCCTCCTTCGAGGAACCATGAAACATAGGGACATTTCGCAGGACACGAAAATACACTCTTATCGATTCCGCGAACCCGATCGATTCCTGCCGACCCCCGAGAACCCACGCCGATAATTAATTACCGAGCCTGATTGAGACTGCGCGAGTTACCCGGCAGTTTTTAACGAGAGAGAGGGGCCCCTTCACGAGGATGATAATGGCGGACTTAAACGTTAGATCCGGAATTTCTTTGGGGGATCGTCTATTTTTGTTTCGGGAGCGAGTTTATTTCTTTTTAGAGATCTTGGACGGCTTCTTGGTCAGACTATGAGTTCTTAGTTTTCTGGTGACTTGTTTCTTGAACACGCCCGCTACCATCATCATAGATATACGATGATCATCTTTCAATTTACTTGGAGATAGTCAAATTGATTTTATATGGTTTGCCATTTAACCCTCTGTCCCATACTGTCTCTTTCTTCTGAGAAAATTCGAACGACAAACAAGTTCGAACCACTGTAGCTATAAAATAAATGATAAGGTAACGTGTTAATGTCGCAATACACAGCATAATATATTAGATTCAGAGTCTTCATGAGATTTCTCTAAATTGTTCGGTAAATTATTTTAATATTTCATGAAGGATAAACTACGTTTAATTGACCCATCAGAATATTAATTTATGATTATCGAGATTGTAAGGATGCATCCAAGAGGAATTATTTATTCAATACATTTATTTCTTTGGGTATATATTATTTTTAAAAAATGATTTTTAAAAACTTGTTATTTTTCCAAAGTGATGTTAAATAGTCACTTTCAGTGCTTCATAAACCTAGTATTAAGAAAACAATGAATCAATAAAGACAGACTTCTCCTAAAACAGTACACATAAATCCAGCTACAAAAATCAATCAAAATCGACAACAAATCCGAAGCAACACTTAACTGTCCAGTTCCGGTCCCAGCGAAAGCCACCAGGAAATTTGAATCATTTCCGGAACCCGTGCTCCACAATTCCTTTTCCCAGCCACAAAATTCAAATCCACAGCTGCAATTGTTCCAAAAAGTTGCCTTTGTCCAGCAGCGAAAAATAAAGTATTAGAACCAGTGTCATCCAGGCGATCTGGCCTAAAGGTCTTAGAAATCTTTTTACTTGTATCTATCGTTCCTCCTAAAACATTCCACAAAAATCCAGCTACAAAGATCAATCAAAATCGACAACAAATCCGAAGCAACACTTAACTGTCCAGTTCCGCTCCCAGCGAAAGCCACCAGGAAATTTGAATCATTTCCGGAACCCGTGCTCTACAATTCGTTTTCACAGCCACAAAATTCAAATCCACTGCTACAACTATTCCCGTATCAATAAAAAACCAAAAATTGTCATTTTCCTAGTTGCAAAAAATAAAAGATTAGAACCAGAATCATTCAGGCGGTAGATACAAGGTGGCACTCTATTTTCGCGTCGATTTCCGCAACCGAGGGCAGATAGTCTCTCGATCGCTGTTAATCGGTCAATTCCGAATTCGAATTCATCACTGGGGCCGGCAGGTTTGGAAATAGTTCCCTAGAACGGAAGCAACAAATAATCGCGCGAGGTGCGGACGCAAACCGCGCGTAACGGGGTTCCCGGTCGCGCGAGAAGCGCGAAAGAAGCAACGGGGAACGACAGAAGCGGATCGAAAGAGCCGCGGAAGAGCAAGAACGTCGGAAAATAGAGAAGCATGTTTGAAATGGACGCGCCCCATATAATCTCTGCGATGCCAGTCGGGAGAGCCTACCGTCTTCTACGCCTTGGAGATCCTCTGTCGCCCGTGTCACCCTCGAGTGTCTGTTTGTTGCCCCATTGTCGCGGAACTTTGTCCATTTTCTTTTTAGCGCAACAATGTAGTCCGTTACAATGTTGCTGTGTAAAATTTACTACAGATGTGAATAGACATTTATTTTTGATTAACTTGAGTTGTAGAGGGAGCTACTAAAATCCTCTCTACTCTGAATTTTACTAAAAGTTTGGAAATCATTGTCTGTGATCCTATCAGAAGACCATTGTCAGAGACTAGTGTCAGAAAATGTATTAAATTCGTACGATATTATTTTGTTCTTTTTATTAGTCCTTTTTGTGAAGGAATTTCTGTCGAAGCAATATAAATATGTCCTTTGAGCTGCAAGGGATGAAAAAAGAAGGTTGTTTTCTTTACCTTAGTACACTTTATATTTTATTGTTGCTTCGCAAGGATTTGTAATCTCTTGAGAAGTAAGAATCGCGAAATTGTAAGGTCTGTAGCATGTCTAACGAAGTCTTTGTCATTTTGAGGGCTGATACCTACGTTACTGCATAATTTGGTTGCATAATTATGCTTGCTTCTCAATAAAATGTAGGTTAGATCCTGAAATATTTTTTGAAGCATCCTGATACCTTAAAGAGCACTTAGGAATATACTGATGCCTTGAAATTAAATTAGAGATTAGAAATTCGATGTAAAATGCTATTAATAAATTAAATCAGTTGGAATTCAATCATTGAAATTCTAATCTCGAAATATTATACCTTCTGAATATCGCAGAAATAAAAAATCGTCTAATAAATTGAGAGTCAGTAATTGAAGTATTGAAATTTTAATCCTGAAATATTATATTTTCTGGAGTGTCCTGAAACATCCCAAAGCCATAATGTTAACTTAGAGAATAAAAATACATATACTGTATAATGTCGCAGATGTAATCCTGAAGTATTATATTTTCTGAAATGTCCTGAAGCCTTGAGACCATTCGGTAATTTTAAATATAATGCAGAACGTCTCAGAATTATAAAATTGACGGGTGATTTGTGTAGGTAAAAGTGTAAAAATTCAAATTAGTGTAGCAAAGTTTGAATTTAATGAATTTGATCGAGGGTGCGAATCGTCGAAAATAGAGTGGGACACAATGGTCGGAAAATAATAAAAAAGGAGGGAGTGGCTATTAGCGTCGACGCCAATGCACGGTTTATACTATACACACGGTCTCACGTTTATATATACGCAAGTACTGAATTTGCCGTCCAAAGCAAACCGTATGTCGGACATCGAGCACGATTTATCGCGTTGACACGTGTCTCTTACAGAGACGCGTTTCGCCCCCGTGCACGGCCTCTCTTTTAACCGCGATTAAAATACATTTTCGAGGATAGAACGACCGAATTTCCGCGGCCTGTGTTCTCTTCTTACGAAGCCGGTTAACTCTTCCCTAGTAATTTATATCCTCGCAAGCGGTGCTCCTTTGCGGAGGGCTTCATTAAAGGCGAAGCTGTCGAGCGTATGCCCGGTCTATCAGATTTCCTCTCATTTTGCTAGTTACATACATATCATCTCTAACACTCTATAAAATTCACACAATTTGTCTCTTTGGTCCAACACTGTGCCAAAACCCGCGAAAATTATACGATTTTTGCAGCTGCGATCTGTTCCTGATTGTTTCTTTTACCAATAGACTGCAGGATTTGGTAATAGTTTATAATATGAAGTACTTAGGCAATGTACGTCAATTTTACTATTGATATTTTTAGGATCAATAATGAAAGACTCGACATTGTTTTATTTTAGATAAGGACAGCCAATAATTTCTAGTTCACTTGAGAAAGTATCAAGAGATCATTAGAATCAATACTGATAAAATGATTTAATTCTTTCATGAAGCAGTCTCAGAGATGATAAAAAATAAAGAAATGAATACTGTAATGAATACTATATTACAATAGCTTGATTTTATTAAAAGAATTCTTCTAAATCACCTTCTACAAATTTGGTGAAAAATTGAGGTTATGAAACGTTACCAAATAAGGACACGAAAGAAGCACTTCTTGGACAGCGTGTATTCAACAGAGGCCAAGCGTTTCGTTAAATCCATGCGTCACGTAAGACACAACAAAATAAGCGGATCTGGTTTCGAAAATTAAATTCGAATCGCGGTGCACTACGGGTCAAGAATTCGAAAGGATCCGCATTGAGTCACGGAGGTCAAAGACACGGGGGTTCCTCCAGGTCGGACAATAAAAAGAAGTCGACAGAGGTTTCGCAGCTACTTGCGGATAATTAATAATGCCGGGATCAAAAGTGTGCCCATTGAATGTTCGCTCATTCACAAAACGATCTCTCTCCGCCCAGATGAATGCCGGACCAGATCGTTACAAGGGTATTCTACGGGCGTGCCCCTAACGGGTGTCTTCAGGTCAATACCGGCGGTTCGTTGAATACAATTATTAATGCCGTCATTAAGAGCATTTACCATTTTTAATGCGAGCGATCGGAAAGAAATATAAATCATATCCGCCGTATAGCTTTTCTCTCTCCCTCTCTCTCACTTTCTTTCTTTCTCTCTTTTGAACCTCTTTTCGCCGACGCGTCTTCGCGTGAGCCCGTTTTCAGCTCCAGCAGACCCTCTCCCTCTAGCCCCCGTTTGCAGCTCGCTTTCTCCATTTGTAATTTGACCGAGAGGAAAAATTGGGCCAGGTGGACATCGATCGATCTTTTGTGGTTCGGTTTAATGCGTTTCCGAGTGGAAGGGGTGCGCACCCCCGGGGAAATTTCATTAATTCAAAATTAATGCGTGCAGTGCTTGAGACGGAGAAAACGTAAAAATTTTAGAGGCAAGAAGCAAAATTCTTAAGGAAATTTAACTCTTCCGTTACTCAGAAGAGAAATATATACTTGCAAAGGTTGTGTGAAATTAAAGCTTCTATTAACATTTTTATTCAACAGAATAAAAGTTTACACCGAATGATAATCAAAATGTTAGTAATGCAAGATCTGTCTTTAATTACTAGACTGTGGATCTTGACGAAGAATAAAAATTGTCTGCATTGGTTGCAAGGCACGGAAGCAACATAGCCATGCATTTTTTTTACATTAAATAATTTTAATTGTTGGAAAAGCTTCTTACAATGTTCTTTCCATTTTGCAATTGATCCATAATTTTTATCATAAATGCATCAAATCCGCAGTCTATTAATTACACAACTTCCTTGCAGCTTGTAATATATCTTATGAGTTTTACCACACCCCACCTGAGTAACGGAGAGTAAAACAATATTTTCAATAATAAAACACATTTTACAAACATCGTGTTCATATATCCTAGGCGGTGGCTACATAAAAATCGTATAAATCAATCCATAACAATCTTACCATCGACTTAAACGCTTGAGTATCGCAAAGACTACTCCCACGACACAAAATGGCTCAATAACGTCCCTTCTCGTCCCACTGCCATTAAAATAATATTCCCCATAAATCAATCGCCTAACCAAGTTCCTAAATTACTCTAAAATCTGTAGCACAACTTTCCCGGCATCTATCGTTAGATAATCGTTCTCACATCCTTTCTACAGCACAGAATTTTTAACTTTCCCCGCGAATCGATCTCGGACGGCGAAACCTGCGTCCCGAAGGAAACTCTCATGCGATCCCGAGCGGATGTGGGCGTCGCTCATGCTAGGCCAGAACATACTGCAGTAAACTCGGGTAAAGGATCGGCCGCGGGGCCATCGGAAATCGCTCGAATCGCTCGAATCGCGACCCTTATCGCCTTATTAGAGATTATGCGTGCGCCCTGCGCGGCACGGACCGTTTCCCGAGTGCTCTCTCTCTCTCTCTCTCTCACCCTCTCTCTCTCTCTCTCTCCCTCTCTCTTCGCTCCAAGGGTTTCAATATTTTTTATCGGCGTCCTGTATCGGCGGTACTCACGCTCCCTTTCATGGTCTTTAAACCGACGCACTTAGCATGGCCCCCGTCATTACTTAACGGTGAGTAATAAAGTTGTACCACCAATTAGCCGACGCCGTCGAAGCACGCGCATCAACGACGCGGAGCTGGTAGCCGTCCTTGCGTATCGCGGCCACGCTATCAACGCGATATCTCGTTTCGCTCGGCCGGGATAAAATCGGTAATCCGAGAATAATCGTTATTATCCTTACCTGTGCGAGCCGCCAGGCGTACAGGTAACCGTCGCAGAACGGCCTCTCGCCAATTTGCCTTGCCCCGTTCGATTGTTCCATGGGAAACCGGGGGTGGTTTCGCAATCATTCAATTTTTCACTCGCGATCGACGAGGTGAGGCCACGGAACCCTGGGAAAAAATTGCTCTTGAATATTGTGCTTAATTTTCTTACTTTTTTTTTTAAGTATTTTGTAAGCCTCAGGCTCACATCTGCTTCACGTTATGTCCTCTTAAGTTACATTACTTATCTTGAATTTTGCACGTTATTATTAGACTGCGGTTCTTTATGCTCTTATGGCAATTTCAAACTTGCAAAGTACAGGGAGCAATGTGTCTTAGAAAAATTGTTACTAAATTTGTTGGTAATTATTTACATTAGGGGCTTCCTCACCGATTTTGATGAAGTTGAAATATGTTGTCAAGGTCATCATTCTGAACAACTTTTTCCTACACATGTTACCGCCGCTCAACTTTAGTTTCCGAGATATTCGCAGAAAAGTTTCGACATCTCAAAAAGTGATCGGAGTAGGTCTGGGTTAGATTTGAAATTGTGGCCGCTGATAACGCGGCCACGGTTACAACTTAAAACGACTTCAATCGGTTGAGACCCACTGTCTTGTCTGTTTATGTTTACGAACTGAAACGTGAAATGAATCGTGTCGAGAGCGAACTCATTTCATTGTCAGCTGTGTTAGCATACAGAGTATTAAGCATGAAACTATACGAATTCTTGGATCTCTGCAACAATCAAGAAAATATATAATAACCCAGTATATAAATATATAAATAGTATATAAATAACCCAGACCTGACCCAGACCTAACTTTATGGGGAATATCTCGGAACCTAAAGCTGAGCGGCGGTAACATGTATAGGACAAAGTTGTTCAGAATGATGACCTTGACAACATATTTCAACGTCATCAAAATTGGTGAGGAAGCACCTAATGTAAAGGGGCAAGTGTTAAAACTTTCCAGTCAGTAAAATATACTTTTCCATTAGTCTGATTGTTATAAAGTGCTATGCGAAAATGGGAATTTGCATCAAGATACGCAGTCTAATTATTACTTATACATAGTGTGTGATTCTATAGAGTCATTTTACATTTTTTCGCGAATGCAAATATATGTTTACATGCTTTTGTATTTGTATTGTTAATGAAGTTCTCTGTCTGAAAGGGAAGTTGATATTTGTGATTTCTTCATTTGTTAATTGAGTCCTTTCTGTCATTGTTATAAAAAGGTCATTGCGAAACAACACTTTTCCAGACGGATCACACTGTTCGGACACCCACGCCAGTGGATCCGTAGAAAACCACCCCCATTTTTCGCGTGCGTACACTCTGAGTTACATTTTCCCGAAGGAAAGTGCATTAAGGTAGTAGGGACATGCTACTATCAGGTCACGTGAAATCATGTGCTATCACGTTACATGCAGAGGAAATAATAATACGTATATTCGGAAATCTGTCGGTTCACACCGTAAGAATGTCACGTGAAATGACTTGCATTCACGTGACGTGATAGTAGTGTGTCCTTTAGCCTGGTGCAGCAGAACATCGAGTCAAACTCGTGATGCAAATTTTGAACATATTTTGAAAGATTTTAGGCTGCTGATCTTCGCGCAAAATAAAAATTGTTTAAATCAATTGCAAGAAACAGAAGACAGATTAAAATATCTTCATTTTTTATTGAAAGTCCTTAATAAAGTGAAAATAATATACCGACGTCCTTGGACTGTTTTAAATTGCACCAACCAGTTTTTGCCATAAATACATAAAATCCGCAGTCTAGTTATTAATTTCATTTCCTCGGCAATGTATTTTTATTTTGCTGTGATCAATATATTGGAGAGAAGCTATTGGAGAGAATACAACAGGCGTGCAATAAACACAAACTTTCTTCTTCCAAAAAAGTACGAACGACAGAGAAGTTCTAGTCACTGTAACCGTGAAATAAATCGTAGGACAACGGATTAATTAACAAAACCGTGCAGCGATCACGACAGCGTCCATTATCGAATAACCGATGAATCAGAGCGGAGGGATCGAGCCCCTGGTAGATCACCGTCTACAATTATCGTGACATCGACGACTGCTGGAAGAAGAATTAGAGTTCGGCTGGCGCGGAAAGGGGGCGCCATTGGCCTCGGGGATGAAGAGGAAGGAGGATGAGGAAGAGGAAGCCGAGGAGGAGGGTAGTCGAAGGGAGGTGAGGAGGTAGTAGAAAACGGGTCTCGGTTACGTCCAAATAGAAATTCAATTGATCTTGTCCGGTAGTGTCAGGCAATCCATCTTGTTCCTTCCGCCGCGTCTGAACGCGCGTCTCTAACCTCAGGGATATCCAGAAGGAGGTTTCCGCGTTTCTCGTTCTCCAGCTCTCCTCGCCGTGGCGACGGCCACGATTCCGTCCGTCGCCGTCAGAAGAACCACCGACCAAGAGAGAAAAAAAAGGAACCGGCAGACAGCTGTCCAGCCGACCGCCAAACTGCTCATTAATTACGTTCCTGAAGACCACTCACACGCGACCGGTTGTTTGTCTTTCCCACCCCGTCTGTCATCCAGCTGAAACCGAATCAAAATCAGACCGCACCGTTCCTCCGCTTCCGCAATTCGATTTTTGATCGGTTACAATTGTTCTTTTTGGACAAGCAGCATTGTCTGTCCACTTCTTTTATCCTACCCTCCAACGCTGAGGGAAGAAGAGAACACGAGGACAGAAAGGACAGAAAGTAGGATATATGGGATAAAAGATGAAACAATATTTTTTCATGGAGGTGAAGGTGGAGGAATTTTTAAAAGATCAAGCAGGAGCCGAGATAATGAGAAAGATCCCGAAGAAAGGGAAGAGCAAGACTGATTGTAAAATACAACATATCAATACACGAACATCCAAAGATCTCTTTAACTGCATCTAGGTCTCCGTCTGCAACATGGGTTGTTTATATCCTCAGCGAAGTTTCTCTCTTGAAATTTTTTTTTTTCGATATTTATTTTTTCCCATTAATGATTCAAACATTTGTCGCTCCAAAAATTATATTTTGAAATAGGAACGTCAATACGTACCCCAGAATTTTCTTAGATTTTTGGAAAGCCTAGATCAGTAAAAGAATTAGTCGTGAGCATAAACGACCCAGTATGTAGACGTCGTCGATAAAAATAAGTCGATAAAAATAAGGTTGCGGAAGGAAGATTAAGTTCAGTTAAGTTTTATTTAAAATTTCTTAATAGTTTATAGTTAGTATAGTTTATTAAAACGCACAGATATCACGCATTATGAAATCCTGTATGGTGTTATCTAAAATTGTATTAGAGCGAAGAGCGATAATAAATAATTATAATAATAATAAATAAGAATATCATGATTCTTGGTGGCGGTTCCTGCTCAGGGATTTTTGGAAAAGATGTTTTGGAGAAGAGGATGGCCAGTGACCAATAATATATAGGCAAAGTGAGCAATAATAGCAAAAGTGAAATATATTATCTTTCGTACTAGATAATGTATGCGAAACACGCAGATGCAATATAAAACAGAGGTTAGGTTCCGCCATTCACGCAAAAGTGTCCGCCACCATTTGTATTTGTCAAGCATAATAATTTTATCTATTGCCCACAGCTCAATCTAAGTTCAATTAATCAAACGCGCACGATGATGCAGCATTTAAGCTTAATCAAGATGCAGAAACAATCTAAAACACTCAAGAACATTCGCCGTATTAATATACACAAACAACCACGACTACGTAGCGACGCTGCGTAGACTCTCCTTTCGAATCTATGTATAATAAAACATTTTTCAAATCAAAATGACTTTGCATGCTCTTATGCTTGTTGCGTCATTCGTCATCCATGGCTTAACATCCATAAATCGTTGCTGATGAATCCTTGAGCCAGCAAGGAGCTGAGCACACGTAATCAAAGTGATTTTATCGAATGTCCAGAGGAAAATCTTGATCAAGATTAGCAAAATAGTTTCTCGAAGAATTAATAAGACGGATGAAAAGTTTCGATGGTGGCTGTCTGAAATCCTTCGCTTAGGATTCGAAAAAAATAAGGATAATTAAGAAGATGTGATTCCTAACAACAATGAGCCAAACACATAACCAAGTCAATTTTATGAACCATACAGTAGAAAATCGTGATCGAAATAATTGGAATAAAACTAAGAAGAATAAAATTGTTTACTGGGCAATTGATAAAATAGTCCATAATTTTGAAGGTGGCTGTCCTAACTACGGTTAGGGTTTGACAAAAATAAAAGGGCTTCTGTTTTTTTAACAATAGCGTGTTTCTTAAAGCACACACTCGTGTTGATTCTATAGAGTTTCCAGTAAAACAAATGGCACTGAAGACAGGAGGAGTAAAATTGGAAGAAGTGAAATTGTTTATTAAGGAATCAATAAGTCTGCCGACACTTTTGAAGGCGGCTGTCCTAACTGCGTTTAGGGCCCGACGAAAATGGAAGGGCACTCGCTCTTTGGCCGCGCGAGATAGCCAAGTGATAATAAATGGCTTTCGAAGTAGCTGCCTAATTACCTTCACGGACATTGCACGAAGCCCAGGCGATGGTGGCGCTGATACCGTGTATATTATTTTTTTCCTCTACGACAGACCAGCTACCGGTTTTACAGCGTCGGTTGAATTTAACTGCCTATTAATTAATACGCGCCAATTAATTACAGTCACGGCATAAAAACGCCATTCCGCGTAATTACAGTGGTGGCGAGTCATGTCCCGGGCGAACGCTCCCCCTTCCCTCTTGCTCCGGATCCATCAGGATCCGAAGATTTTTCTATAGATCCGTGAGAGACATACGCATCCTTTCCCCACACATTTGCTTCAATCATATTCTCATTTTTCTATGGCGCGTACCATACTTTTGCTCGAGTCAATACAAAAACGCACGGGAGCCATTAATGCTTTCTGATCTCGCTGCATCGAACGGTACGGGCAACCTTGAATTAGAACTAAAATGACTGAGATTAGCTTTCCGGTACTTGGATATTAAAAGTTATTTCCGCTGCTCGGAAATAGGTGTATGTAAAAATGTTTTTCCATCATTTCTACCTGTATCCGTTTCCTGTTTTAATACTGTCGATCCTAGCTTGTTTGAATTTCATTTTTATATAAGCACATTAATTTACAACATTTTATAAATATTCTATCTGGAAACAGAAAACGAGTAAATTTTTACCTCAAGAGCGAACGATCGTGTATCAGTCGTGTAATTTTCTAATTTTGTCATTCAGACGAATAGATTTAACAATCTGCGACATTATTATAGAATCAAAAAATTGTACATTATCAAAAAATGGGCAAAAATGAGTGAAGATCGATGATAAAATTTTCAGCGGCAATCGCAAGAAACAGGAGAAGAATAAAATTTCATTCCATCTTCTACCAATTTTCATAAATTGTGGAGAGCATTCAAAGCACAGATCGCATCAAAGATGGTCTAGATCCCGGTCTAGATCCAGGTTAAATTCCGATCACGTCGAGATCGAGTCTGGCACGGTCTAAATTAGCCACCCGAGTCACAGCAAGCATTTCTCGATTGTCTACGAACCGAAAGAATTCAGTTCATCGCGTTCGACCAAGGCTAACTCGGCAAAACAATGTTCCCGATAACATGGTTACCCAGTTTTACGTCACTCTGCCGTTTTCCACGGTGCGTTGTTTCTTTCCACGCCGGCATGTACTGTCAACAGCGTATCGCGTAGAATAAGCAGTCAATAACCGATTGCGATTATCAACCCGGCTGATGATACGCCCCGCGCGACTTGGTTTATTCCTCGAAGCGATTGTGAAAGTCGCGGGCCGTATATCGCGAGGCGAAGAATGCGAAAATAACTTCAAGCTTCTTTGACGAACATTGTCAAAATTGCTGCCCAACAACACGCTTCTAGTTAAACATTTCTAGCAAACGTTCTCTTTTATTGAGTGTACAGAAACGTAGAAAATAAACTTTATTTCACCGGTGTTTGAAAATAAATCAACGATATAATAAAGTTGATCCAAACGCTGCTTTCAAAAAGCCAACCCTAGATCGTTAGAAATTGAGTGACTTTTTATAATATAAAGATCTCAACTCTTCGCATTATATTAATCAATAATGTCATAATTAGACTGCGGATTTCATGCATCTATGAGAATTGTGTAAGTTAAATTTAGTATAGCTGGAAAATTAAAGGCATTTGAGAAAGTCAATATATTCTATATACGTTTTAGAGACGTTAGAAGGGTTAATTTACTATGTGACAAGAAAAATGTTTTTTTGAAAAAACTGCAATTAGTCAAAATTGCAGAGGAACTACTAAAAGTCGTTTTTACAACTTTTTTCTGTGAGCCTATATGGAAAATTTAAAAATACATTTTGTAGATTTCTCTCAATTATATATATTCTGAAAATTTCATTGAAATTGGTTGCGAAAAAACAAACGACAGACATCCAAAGATGTAAGAATCTTCCGATTTATTATTGTTTGTAGCCGAGATGCGTGAAAAACTACGACGTTTAACATCTTTGACTGTTTTGTAGCTCATGGCAATGTTGGCCGATTTTTATGAAATTTTCGGAATCTTGACAAAGATCTGCAAAATGTATTATTTAAATTTTCAATGTAGGCTTCCACAAAAAATATTGTTTATTTAGGTTTTAGTCTGAATATAATATAGTATAACGATGCTTATGCTTTAAAAACATTTGATTCGCATATGGCGTTGCTAACACCCAACCTTAATACTCGAACGACGCTCTCATTTTGTTTCTTCACTACGAAACGAATTTCTAGCGCAGCATTTTCATTGCACAGAACCGCAAGGCTCATTTCAAACAAAAAGTTGTAAAAACATCTTTTAGCATTTTCTCTGCAATTCTGAACAATTGCAGTTTTTCAAAAAGTCCTTTGGTCCAATCATAAAAAAGTTATCGTCTTTTTAAAAGTGTCCGAATCTTTATACCACCGACAAGTCACTTATAAGTATCATTTTGAAGCAATTTCTACAGTAAAAGAGTGAGAACATGATGGACCGTAACGGGTTAATAAATGTTTCAGTTGAAACTGAGTTTTATTGTCGTCCGCAGAACATCCTCAATAAAACACGAATAAACTTTTGTGTGTTAGTTTATGGCATTTGACAACAATTTTCATAAAGATTCACTACCTGATTAGCTGTACCATTTACATAGGTAGAAGGACAGGTAAAGGGTGTGTTGGATTTAATAAAAACGAAAAGATGTAGTACCTGGTTGTTCCATTTGCGTCAGTGCCTGAATGATCCGAACAGGATGATGCATTCCTGTTGGTCCGTGCTCCTTAAGGACAAGTTCCTGTCGGCCAGCCCCCCCCCCCTCTCGTGAAATAAAAAGGTCTAATTCGAACAAAAGCCAGGCAAAGTTACCCGGTGTGCACGACGAGGCCCGTTGTTCAATGTATCATTAGGTAGTCATTGCGATCACCGTGGGTCCCGTATGTACACGCACCGGCCGACGGACACGTAGGTAAGCCATCCTGGCTTCATTCACGTCAGATGCGAGGCAACCACGTCATTTATCTGCCAACCATCCCGGCTAACGATGCATTGCCGGTTTGTTGGCCAAACGTCGTGCCCCGTCCTCGTGTACCTTCCACCATTCCCCCCCCCCCCCCCCGACGAAATTTAGTCCGTTTTTACCGTTTATCCTCTGCTTCTCTTGTTCGCTACGTTCCGATCCCGTAATTCTTCTGTTCCTACCGTCAAATCTTTTTCGCCCGCGTTTTTCACCAACTTTTCAACCGGTATTCCAGGCCTAATTTACTATACCGCCGCTTCGGTACTTGGATAAGGCTGCCTGAATCGTCTCCTGTTTGTTTGTTAGGTGAAAGTACACTTTAGCCAATTTTTTACTATTTCGTGATAGAAATTATAAGTTCAGTCTTGGCTTCAATATACTTTTTATTCTTGACGTCAGGAATGCTTGAATAATAATAAAAATTGTACACGAAATTGACACCAAATTAACCCTACCGAGCCCGTCGAAATGGCTGATTTCAGATTTTTCCTTTCACAATTCGTGAAATTATAGAAATATTTTATTGAGAAATTTGTTAGTATGCTTTCTTGTTCTATGAAATCCTATGAAATCTGAATATATTCGAACCTGTTAATATTATAAAGGAATATTACATCAGCCTCGTTTAGTGCTTGGTGCTTCTAGTGTCAATATGAAAATGTACTTGATATTATGAACCCTTCACATTATTTTCAAAATTTGAAACATCCAAATTAGAATAAAATTTGTAAATAGAATTGGTACCAAATTGAAGTAGAAATAAAATTTATCCTACGAATGTCGTTTTTGATTTCTAAAGTTCAAATTCTAACAAAAATTGTACGTATACAAAATTGATACCGAATTGGGATGGAACTAGAATTGATACTACAAAGCCGAACATTAATATCTCAAGTTTTGAACTCGAATAATTAGACTGCGGATTGTATGCATTTACGACGAAAATAAGTAGTCGAAATTTAAAACAGCGAATATATTAGGAAAATTTTAAAATGCTGCTGTATAATTTTTGCTCTATTCACCATATTAAAAAGGAATATAATTTCCTATTTTACTTCAGTTTGTCGCAATTCAGGTAGGCAATTTTTATTTTGCATAAAGAGCCGCACGATACTAATAATTGTTCCGCAGATTCAATAGGTTTTTGGCGACGAAACAGCAATTTTTGACTTTCGCATACTTTTAAAAATTGTTTGGAAGACTTGGAATTGATTTTGGCGATGAAAGTGCAATTACTGGCTCCGGATCGGCCGGTCATTTTGGTTCGAAATTATTCAACGCTGTCGCTGGAGACGATGCTCGATCAAATACCAGTTTTCCTTCCGGAACGAATATCAAGAACCCGGTGTCAGCCGGCGTCTCCTGAAGAAGCAAGAAACGACTTTAAAGTGCAATACAATATCGCGGCTCGGTCGAAGTTAATGAGAGTTTCGCGTGTTCCGGAAGCGAGTGGACTCCTCCGCCACCGGCAGAGACAGCCACGCTCTTTCCAACACTGTTTGCTCCCCTCGAACCCCCCTGAAAACGTACGTCCCAGGCAAATGTCCGGGCCACTCCCAAATTTTGCACGCACCTTAAATACGTCGTGCAATTAGCGAACTGTGCCACGGGTCGACGGCGAAAAAAAATTCATGACCCTTCTGCCGGCGACAGATGACAGCGCTTTCTGTGCCACGGTCGGCCCACAATGCGTTGCACTAAGCCATCTATTCATGAACATTGCACCTAATTACGTTCGAAACCCCAAACACCTCCGAAGAATTTCACTTTGATTTTTTAAGGATAAACATCTAAATGCTGGTGGTGTTCGAGAAGCTGAACTTGCGAATAGTATTCAAATAATAAGGCAATGTATTTAAAAAGAGGACAAGTTTTCAACAAGGTTTTGCAAAAACCTTTCCATTTGTTTCATTTGTATAGGCAAATTTTAAGAAAATCAAAATTAAGGAATCAAATCTAATCTTATTTTCAGTGGTAGCAGTTTTCGGAGTTCTGAAATAAATAAAAATCGTACCAAATTCTATCGAATTTTATATTCTAACAGTTATTAAAAATTTTTAGAAGCCATAAATGTATAAAAATTCGCAGTCTACTAATTAAGTTCCTAACCTGTCTAAAACAGTAGTTGTTAACCTTTTTAGTGATCGCCACCCCCATGACTCTAAAAATATATCCCACCCCTTTGAAAAATACGTTCCTATTTCTCTATTTAGGAAATTACAATTATTGCAAGATGATTTATTTATTGGAAAAGGAACATATACATTTACACATACATATTTCTCGCGCACACCTGGAAATGCTTTCTCGCACCCCAGGTTAAGAACCACTGGTCTAAAAGGATGTTTTCGACAAGTTAAATTTGCGTATAGTGTTTAATGTACATACAATAAGGCGATGTATTTAAAAGGACCACAAATATTCCACATTACATTACACAATCACTTTTATTCATTCACGGTGTACCTAATTACAAACTCCAAAACCAGAATTTGTAACGAAGAATTTCACTTTGATTTTTAATACTAAACCTACCGACCATTAAAGCTGACTAGCAAATATTACATTATAAAAATTGTACGATTGAATTTATTGTGATTTTGTGCGATTTTTATTATAATGTGTATTTTAATAAAGCGGCGCGTATAATCATTTCCATTGGAAACATTTTGATAACCTCAATAATTGTAAAATAAACAATCTGAAACCGGTCATTGGACCCGCAGTGGTTGGTTTAGTGTTTAAAGGATGAACATTTAAAACGATGTGGTTCTCGAGAAGCTGAACTTGCGAGTAGTGTTTAATGTGCATATAATAAACCAATGTATTTCAAATGAGCATGTAGGTGTTCAACAATGCGTTGGACAAACCCTGCCATTCATTCACAGTATGTTTGATTACGTTTTAAAAAATTGAGTTTGCACATATTTTTCTAATGAACGAGCTAACATAAACTGGATAGATACTGACATGTTTTCTCATAAGCTGTAACAACGTGGACAGACGTGCGTCGATTATTCCGCGATTCTTTATTATGAACGTGAATTTCGCTGACATCAATTACACTCATACATATTATGCACATTAATTATATTCACGCCCGGCCGATACCAGGACAGGCAGTAATTCCGCGCAAACGCGATTAATGTACATTAATTAAAGATGTGGGTACACGCGAAAAGAGTGCGCCGAACTAGAACTGAATTGAAAAGCGTGTGGCTTCGCGAGAACTCCACGTGCGTGGACAGTATTCAGTGTTACGTACACGCGAGTTAACGTTTAATTCGTTGATTATGGAATATCGTTGGTACGATGGAAATGGTATCACGTCGACTGTAATAATACCACGCTCGAAAACAACATGTATTATTTATCCTCCTCCGACGAGGCTTGCCTGTTACGATTTTTCCGCAGATACGCAAAGATTCCTGGCATATCACGCGGTTCACACTGTTTTAATAGAGTTGAAAAATTGCTTTGAATATTCATCTATCCTCTTTATAATTCCGAGAAACAGAAAATTCCAATCGATCTTGATATCATAAAATATAAGTAGCGTGCATAATCAAATAACAAAAGATTCAAACACAGTGTTCGTGATCGTGAGACTGCAGATTTTATACATTTATAGCAAAAATGGTTTTGCACAATTTAAAACAGAAAAATATAAATAATTGAAGAATAGCGAAATATTATATTTACAATCTGTTAAAATTATTAAACGGAAAAGCAAATGTACATCATGGTTCTATTTCTTGCAGTTGATGCAGATAACTTTTATTCAGCATAAAGATCCGCAGACTAGCGATCATTAAACAAAATTGTTCAAAGTTTACTTTCAAAGAACCTGAATTCAAGATTAATAAAGATTAAAATTTGTTCTCTATAAAATCGACGTCCAAACATTAAAATGTGTATCTCTGCATCTCGTTCTCCACCCGATTGAACCAAATAGAGCCCAGAAACAACGCCAACCACGAGCAACCTCAAACAACCACACAATTACCATGACTTCGATCCGTCTTCCGCCCCCGGTGCACTAACAACCCCTTGATCTTCAATTACGCTCGCGAAACACCCCAGTATCCTCCCCCGGAAATCCACCAGGCTGTTCCAGTAAATCATCTACTCCGGTAAATCCGAGAATTACTTTCCTAAGGTTATTGATCACGAAATATCAACGACCCTCCAGACCTGCGTCCCCCTAGCCGCTGTAAAGCGTTCGAAAGGAAACACGGGTTTCTCCGGAAAACCTTCTAGAAAGAGGAAAAAGGAGGGAGAGAGAGGGGGGGGAGAGAGACGCAAGAGAGACGAGAAGAGAATGTTCACTTGGAACCGGAGCTATCGATCGCGCATTCGTTTGTATAACGTGTTTACTTCTCACCGCGGATATCTCCTCTCGCATAGTCTTCTCGGTGTCTGTTCGGTCTGCGAGCGGTCCGAGACACCCTCTTCTGGATCCTTTCCGTGCTCAGCAGGGGTGGATCCACGGTGAACGCGGAACTCGGATCGAGGGAGGGGAATATATCATTTATCATGGCCGGGTCTGTCAATCCGTGGCGCATTGATACGATGATGGCACAACGACGCGACGCTGCTACGATCGGACGGCCTGCCGCTGATGCTCGCACAGCCGGATAAGAATGGCATTAGACAGTGAGAGCAGATCCGGGAGAAGCAATGGACTCGGTAGAGTGGAAATATATTGTTAATGTTCGGACTATATACCTACAGTTTTTTTATTTATTACGTTTTAATGAGCGTCTCCGGAAAATACAGACTCGCAGAGGGGAACGTTACATTCGTTTAATTCATAGTGTTTTAGAACTGTTAGGTTAGAATTTTTTACTGTGGTTGGTAGGGAAAGGATGTAAGTGTCCGACAGAATTTTTAATTATTGCACGAGTTTTGAGGAATTGATTTAAGTTGAAAGTTTTAGGATCCTTCTCTTGAGCGACGAGAGGTCGCGTTTAAGTTTGTTAGATATTTTTTATAGCGAATCCTGGAATTGTCAGGATAAATTTTTTTACTGTAATTGGTAAATAAAGGTTGCAAATGTCCGTCCAAATTTTTGTTTTAATTATTATATAGATTTTGACGGATTTATTTTCGTTTTTTAAGTGACAAGATATGTGTTTGTTTGATTAAAAGAAATTACACAATCATGATATTGTTAAAGAAAGAGAAATATAAATGCGTCAAACATGCCTGGGGAACGCAGTAAGAATTCGGCGAGGTTAGAAAATATTGTAGAACCAGAGTATACTATTAAATAAAAGCCACAAATGGGTCAAGCGTACCTGAGGAACGCAATAGGGACTCGGCTACATTAAAAGAAATCACACAAACACGATGTTATGTATTAAAAAAATAAAATTGTAAATAGCCAAGACTACCTGAGTAACACACTTGGGGCACGATACAGTTAAAACACATTGCACAGTCATCATACGCTTAAAAAAAAAAATAAAAACGTAAATGGTCAATCATACCTGAAGAACGTAACAGGGTCACAAACAACGAAATCTCGCCACCAACCGCACGGAAAATTAAAAATAAAATGCCTCCAGTGTCAAACAAACAAACATTCAATCATCGAGCCACGTGTACACAATCCACTTGAAGGCTCAGGGACTTTCTAAATCCCAAAACCATCTTTGCTCAAATCTAATAATGCCCAGGCGTGCCAGGTATCTTATTATTTACTATAGCACTGCAACACTCCTTTCCTCAGAGTCGAAGTCCCAAGCGGCAGCTATTTAAGAGATTAGGATCGAAAGGGTAAATATTGACGCTTATTAGCCGAGGACTAATTCTTCGAGTGTCGGTCACGCCTGTTGTTTACACACCCGAGGGATTTGCATTGTTGCGAAAAACGTTTCCCGATGCTGGCCGAGTAATCGGAAAGCGACGAGCCGAGCAACCCTTCCCTCGAGGGATTTCGAAATTTGAATGCGACAGGGAACGATGTGCCGACAACGTTTGGTATGGGGTTTGCGAGCAGAGTCCTGCGTTGTAAAATGGACTTTCTCGGGATGCATTGCGTCGAACGGAACCTATGGTTTACTGCCGCAAGACCTTTCCGCTCCGGGGTGTCGTAAAATTCAATAATCAAACTTCCCTATCTCGATTAACGGCAATTCGAAGCGCTTTTGTTGCGATTTTTAGTGTCCTGCCGACCCTGGAAATTCCAGAGCGTTACTACTTTTGTTTTTCGGACCTGTGATTCACTCAGGTAGAGACGGGCCTGTGTAGGTTTCGCATAAAAAATATTGTGAAAAGTAATTGGATGTTTTTATTGAACACTGAACCTACCAAACGACTGGTTTTTTTATTATTTTACAATTATTAGAATTATAGAAATGCATTCATGGGAAATGAAGGAGTCAATTTTCTTAATTAAGCATCTATTGTAATTAGACTGAATTTATGACACGATTAAGCAAATTGCAGGACAGTAAAGACATTAAAAAAAATTCAAATCATTGTGGCACTATTCTCAACTCGTTCAAATGATTGAGAAAATAATTAAATGTATACAAGGTGAGGCATTTATCCTGACCACCCGGAATATCTCAAAAACTAAATTCCGGAGAAGAAGATATTTCGAATAAAAAGATCAAATCGAGGAGGGGCTGATGCAGCAGTCATATTCATTTTTAATTTTCATGTTTTCAAGGTCATTTCAAGGTCAACTTTATTTTTTCAAATGGAAACATATTTTTCATTACAGATTCTTAATCCACGACTTGAAACAAATAACTTTTATTTGAAACGTTTTTTTCTCCGCCGATTATTTTGTATAATATTGAATTTTCAATGAATAAATACAGAATGTCGTTTTAACGGAGAAAATCATTTTATTTATGATAAATAAAATTAATACCTAATTAAAATAGTATCAAATAAACCTGTAATCTAAATGAATAATTAAATAATAGCGAAATATTGAAACAGGCAAAACAATTAGATAAAACTTGAAAGAAATTGAACGCTGAGCGTACACCACCTGTTCATTACGCGCAGGGATACACCAGTTTTTTACTATCTTTTCTTTGGAATAAGATTACTGAATACTTGTTAAATTGATTTTCTTGTAATTAAGTTGCAATTCTCACGTATTATTATTAATCAATATTATACAAAATAATCGGCGAATAAAAAAACATTTCAAATAAATGTTATTTGGTTCAAGTCGTAGATTAAGAATCTGTAATGAAAAATATATGTTTCCATTTGAAAAAATAAAGTTGACCTTGGAATGACCTTGAAAACATGATTAAAATTACAAATGGATATGACTGCTGTATCAGCCCCTCCTTGACTTGAACTTTTTATTTGAAACATTTTTTTCTCCGGAATTTAGTTTTCGAGATATTCCAGGCGGCCATGATAAATGCCTCACCCTGTATATGCAGCTCCCATATCTTGCAATGATTGCAAATAATTTTTATCGCACATAAAAACCAACAGCGTAATTATAACGTACAATGTAGATTGTACATCACAGAACATTTAAATAAATTCAGTGTTTTTATTTTTATATGGCAACATTCAACAATGTCTTTGGTGTTTCAGGTTAAGTGTAAAATGAGGTAGTGTTTCAAGGTTTATTATATAAATTACATTTATTCTGTGGAATTTTTGAGACTGCTTGCTGGCATTCGACGTGTACGTGCATTGGACGCGTTGTAAGGGGTTACAAGATCGGAGCGCAGTTTAAACAAAATCCAAGCTGAGCGAAGGGAAGAAAATCGAACGAAAAAGTATATCACTAACCTGAGAAATGATATTATGCTTTTTGCTGGAGTCCTGTGTGGCTCTGGCCGAAAGATCGGCCTCCCTTTGAACGATTGCTCAGCGGTTTTTCCGCTCCGCCCCGAAACGCCTGCTTGTCTCGGCCTCGGTATTGCTGCCATTAAAGCCGTTGCTTCTGGTTATGGGCACCCATTTTGAATTTTCTATTGCTTCCTCTATACTGGTGCAATTTAATCATAAGAAAACCCGCGAGCTATATTTTACCATTTAATCGCGAACGCGACAAAAATACATCATTAGACGCATGAGAAATACGGCAGCTAAATCACCCGCTACTTACAAAAAGGCAAAATTACATTTTGCATCAACTTTAAGTATCTACCTATAGACAAATTTGTATAAAAAATGGTAAAGTGAAGTAGCCTTTCCTAAAAATGTAAATTTAATTTATTGTACTTCAGTATCAAGATAGTGAAAAAGAAATTAAAAATAAAATAACAGTGCAATAAACAACAAGATTTGATACACAATAATGTAAAGCAAGTTTTCTTAAACCAGAAGATATAATTCATAATCGTTTAATTCCAAAGCAAGTATCAAATCGGATTTTTTCACCACAAAGAGTAAAGATCCATTAAAGGATGAAAGGTCCACCGAGGTAAAATGTTTTTTAGCGGCGGTAAATATTTATATAAAAAATTTCTCATTAGTTACCGAAGCAGCGAGAGTTACCTAAAGTCCAGAATAAATATTAAAAATCGAAACAGACCCAGGTTGCCAGCAAATAGATCCATAAAGTCGATCAACGGCGCGTCGCAAACAAAATATAAATCAATCGAACAATGATATGAGGCCTTCTGGCTTGATCCCGATATTCCCAATTTTCCCAAATGGTCGCAAACGACGCCCTCCCGTTGTTGTCGAGAATTTCGTTCCCTTCGGAGGAGGGTACACCAGGGTACATGGGGCACATATGTTACCCCCCGAGATGCCACGCCATTTCACGCAACGCAGAGCCCCAATTTAATTTGTCCTGCAGAAGCGGGCGAGAATCCATATTCGAAGTAACTGGTTCAAAGGCTGGCTCCCTTTGTTCGAACATTCGCAGATGGACGCTGATCGTTGAATCCGGAGAGCCTTTCATTCTGATGCTCTTAAGAGATGGGTCTTAAATTAGTATTTGTCGTTAGATACTCTAGAAACATGGAGGAGTATTGAAGAACTTTTTGGAATTTTTCCAAACACGAAAACATAATTAAAAATTAAAATGCTGCATCAAATAAGCCCCAAGTAATTTTTCAGTCTTCCACATTTGTCTTCAAATTTGGCTTTGCTCCGAAAACTTGAGGCGACAAATGGCAATGTAAATTATTGGATAACATTTTAGAAACATGTAGGAGTATACAAGAATTTTTTCGAATTTTTCCGCTCACAGAAACATAAATACAAAATAAAACAAAACAACCCTCAAGTAATTTTTCATTCTTCCCACATTTGTCTTCAAATTTGGCACAGCCCCAAAAAATTGAGGTAACAACTGGCAATAAAAATTATTGGATAATTCTCTACAAACATGGAGTATTCAAGAATTTTTTGCGATATTCCCAAACTCGTAAACCTAAAAAAAAATACTTGAACTTAGATTTAGACAATCCAGTATGCAGACGAAGTTTGTAATACAATTGTAAAGAAATTGCTCATCAAAATTACTCGGCAATGCATCAGTGAATCCACAGTTTTTATTGTGGACATTAAAAATTGTAGGCAACGTCCACGAAAATGAGCGTATCGTTCCACAGTGAATTGGTCAAGAGGCAACCAGGGGGGTGCGAGAAAAGGAAGAGAAAGGGGCGTCGGTAAAAGGTCAGGTTCTTATTTACAGCGGGACCAGACGTGGCATTAAGCAAACTACCTGAACGACACCTGGGATGACGTATAGCAACCGAAGTGCGCGCAGTCTTTATATTTTATGAGTCCGCTTCATAAATAGCATCGTCCCTTAACAGCCGAGCAGCCTCGAAGAGACACGCGCCTGCCTCCCCACGCGTTATCCCCACCCCACGAAGAAAAGACGTTGTCTTCATTTTTCCATCGTCGGCCCCGGAACCCGGCGACACACCATAAACAGAATTATTGCCAGCTGTTCCGGCCGCTTTTTCTGTCGGCCAGGTAAAAGGCAAAACGTGGACCCACGAGCTAGGAGTTCACCAAAAATTGCCGTCCTGGGCCAAGAGGACGACAATGAGCAGTAAAACTTTCACCCACGGTCAAGCCCTACCGACAATTTTTTCCGGAAATCTGCTACGCGCCGACCTGGCACGAAGCAAGACTCGATGTTGAAGCTAGAACAGGCCAGGGGGCTTTTTGTTCACGCGTTACACCGTGTACGTGTTGATCTACCGCGTCGGGACATCTTGATACACCGTGTTTTGGGGGCTGATGGTTTCGAGGTCCATAGTTTGTGGGTCACTGGGGCGGGATGCAGGTTAAAAAAACTAGAAGCTGGTGGTTCAAGTGTCTTGAAGATGGGTTATGTAAATACACATTTGTTTGCAAAGAGATTCAGAAATATAATTCGTCTTTGAAACAATTAACCACGCAAAGATGCAGATATGAAAGGAAAAATATTAAAACTATACGAAACAAGTTGACAACATCGAGAATTTTATGCCTTTCACACAAGTTTCAACTATTTTAAATAAAAACTATGTGGAATTGTTAGTTACTTGATAATAAAGTTCTCATCTTGCACTATAATCTAGTTAATTTCAGTACTAATAAATTGATATTCACTGGTAATAATTTTGAGACAATTCCTTTGAAGTAATATCATAGCGCCGGTCACCGATGACCCCCGTGGCCGTGGTGTTCAACGCGTTAATAATTTTTATCCGAGTTGTCTTTGTACAAAAGCTTTTCATATGATCTTAAAAACTTGATAGATTGAACATTTTTATCGAACTCTTGTACATACTAGTAAGAAATAGTATTTTTAATTTAGTTTAAAGCAGCTAATTTCGTTCGAAGAAAGCGAGCGAACCAGAGAGGGGGTTGAGAGTTTCAATCATTATTCCCGTCGACAGATAAAAGGTTTCGATTGTCTCCGATTCCACTAAATGGACGCAACCCTCCTCGAAGGAATGGTAGTAGGCCTACTTTCATAATTCTTCAGCTTTCCTCAGCCTTTTATCTCCCGGGCACAGTGTGTTTCTCTCCCCTGCTCGCAAATGCGCCGAAACGAAAGTGGGATTAATGAAAATACAGAAGGTGAACGGGGGCAGAAGAGACGTGCTAAATGCACGTGTATATAACAGGAAAAGTAGGAGTGCGAGAAAGAGAGAGAGGGAGAGAGAGAGAGGAGAGACACACGAGGGAGAGAGGAAAGAGAGAGGGTTTCAGAGGGGTTGATTAATCGTCGCCGGTCAGGCTTCTAGAAAGAGACGTCACTCGCAAGACTGCCTGCGTCTAGCTTTGCTACCCGACGTTCTTTGTTTACTTGCTCGAAATATCTATTTCAATCTCTTCCGTCCCGGAAAGGAAAAACATTGCAAAACATTCGAATCACGGCGAAAGAACCTTTATAAAATGGAGACGGGACGTGGAACGAGTTCAAGATTGCCACCACGGTAATATTACTAACCCTGGGAAATGATTCGTGAGTTTTGAAATTTAGTTCAAATATCCAGCAGGTTATTCCCAAAGCAAAATTCTATTCTTCATTATTGCAGACCTAGTTCGAAATTTAAGTAAGGAATTATTATTTAATTCTTGCACCTACCCCTTCGATAGATTCATACCTCGTGAACCTCACCTTTGGTCAAACTTGTTAGAAAAATAAAACATTTATTCTAAGAATGAAATGCATCCCTTAAGAAGCTACACCTCCTTTTTTATTCAAACGTTTTAGGAAAAGAAAATAATACATCTACTTCATACTATGCAAATTAAGATGGAAATAAAAATCATCTGCCTCAAGTATGCGAAATAGGGGTTGCCTGTTAATTCTTTTGATGCATTCACTGTTTTATATTTTGATTGGCGACATAAAAATACTGCAGATTTTATGCATTCCTAATAAAAATGTCTAGCTTTAAACTTAAATAACCTATTAAAAATAACAAAGGAAGAAAGAAATTCCTTAGTGACTCCCACTATTTACAATAGACGTAGACAATTTGGAATCTCCAAATAAAAAATTTGGGTCTGCGACACATAAAATCCACGGTCTAATTTAACATTCACATTAATAAAATCGTTACAGCTACTGCTCTAATGATGAACGATCTTCCAATTTGAATGTAACAAAATTAACAAAATCCTCTCGCAAATATAACAAAAAAAATTCATACCTGAACGGAGCGTTTCGCAGTTTCGTTGAGGGAAAGATTGATGTTTCGACAATCGTTTATTAATTCTCTTAAGCGAAGGTGAGAATATTATCAACGCCGCGCCGGTCTGAAAACTGTCGAATCGATGATCCCTGGATTGAGACGCAATCATCTCGCGCAGAAGACGCTAATGATCGGTCCTTGTTTGAAGAGCCGGCCTCGAAACAATTATCGCTCGCCGGAGATAATAGACGGCCTCGCGGACAAACTATAAATAGTAAAGCAACCCTGAAAAAAAAGAGGAGAAAAACCATGATTAATGATGCGTTCGACGCGGTGACCAAACCTACGGGGACTCCAACGGCTGATCAGGATGGACACGCGTCTGCACGCACACAGTCGCTGTCCTCTCTTCACGTATTACGAAGCATGGTTCGAATACTATCTTGCAAATGATGTCTGAGAGAACAACGTCGGTGCGGGCTTGCGTGTGTACGGGACGAACGACCACGATGATAATAAATAATAATCCGCAAAGGGCGATACTTGTGGGAAGGAACGAGGGTCCGTGCTTACAGCGCAGCGTAAATGATTTTACCTACTGACTTCATTTTCCTCGGATGAGGGAAAATCGTGGGCCCCGTTTACGGTGGGGAGATATGCGAGATGGATGTTGCAGGAAATGGAGAAACTGTGATTAAGGTGGATGTATCAAGCGACGATTGAAACCTTCTTTATATTTATTCCTACACTTCTCTTTGTTCTAAAAAGTTCACCCTTATTTCCTTTATGGATAATTATTTTTCCTACTTCTCTTTTGGTGCATTCTCACCACCCATGTTCACATTTTTGTTGGTAATATGTTTAATTGATGTGGTAATTATCTTTATTAATTATAATTAGAGAGATTTGAGTCCAATTAACTTTAAAACCGATTAACAATTGACTTTACTTAAGTTCTAAAAATTTCAACAATTGGAACGTAGGTGTCCAGCAACACTAAAAGTGAACAAAATCTGCATGCGTCTCAAACCCTTCAATATTTAGAACTTTTTAATATTACACTCGCAACTGTACTATTAGAAAAATATTAATAAATATCGTCCCGATATGGTTTCTCAATTAAGCGAATTTCTGATTTCACCCATCAACAACAAAACAGCATAACATTAATAAATCAATATTTGAAATACTGGCTCCAAGGAGCAAAGAGAAATATGTCCAACGAAAATAAGAATATTAACATATAGTATCCTAATGAACAATTTAACTAGGATACTATTTTCCACGCAACCATAATTCACTACACCTCTCACCCACAAACCAATCATCGACTGGAGCGTCGTCTTCCGGCATGAAAAATTCATATCAAGACTATTAAACCCCACTTATCAATTTCGCCAATTTTATCAGAGCGGATCTCGCGAGGCATTTTCGATTCTGTGTGGGGGGTTGGTGTTCGCCGATAGGTCGTCGCATACTCCGGATTTATGGGGTGGCCGTTCGAAGGGGGTCGCGCACATGGCGGGCATTGTGCGAGGTCGTGTGCATGGGGATTCAAGGGGAACCAAGGGGAACCAATATGGGTTCTGTGTCAATAGCGTTAATAGTGGGAGGGGATTGCGGTACAGATCGGAAAGCTGGCGCGTAGTAACGGGGGTGGCCTTAACTCTGAATCAAAGGGCAGCTGATAGAAGCGAGTAGAGCTCCCCTGGTAGCCACGGGAGGCTTTGGCACAGGGAACGAAATCAGGAAAGAAAGAGGGAGCAAAGAGAGAAAGAAAAGAGAGACCCTAAGGGTAAACCAACCCCCTCCACCTTCGCCCGACAACCTCTGTCTGCGTGGTACGGCAATAAACCCGGTGAAAGTATGCCGGGGTGCCCCTTTTTGGCACGCGTGGAACCCCCTGTGCACCGTGGACGGTCGAAATCGTCACGGGGACGTTTCATTTCATTGTAAGTCGGCTTCGGTGCCTGGCGGACCTCTCTCCGCTTTCCTGAAAGTGCCAGAACTGACTACGCTGACCCTGAAACTTGTCAAAGGTAGCCAAACTTTACCGGGAATTCTCGAAACCCAAGGAACGTTCAGTGCTGCTTGTGTCACCTTTGCAGAGCAATTCGACTCTCTTCGTGTCCCCAAAAGTGCTCGGACTGTCTACACCCACCGTGGAAGTTGCCAAGGTAGCTAAACTCGAGGAATCCTAAAAAACGGAGGGAACGTTCAGTGCTACATATGTCGGATTTGCAGACCAACTGGACTCTCCTCGTGTTCCTAAAAGTGTCTGGACTGTTTACATCGACTTTGGAAATCGTTAAGGCAGCGAAACCGGGAATTCTCAAAACCGAGGAGGACTTTCAGTGCTACTTGTGTCGCGTTTGGAGATCAACCTCTTTCTGTGTTCCTCAAAGTACGTAGTGCAGTCTATAACAATTCTAGAAACTGTGAAGGTAGCTGAACTATAAATACAGTGCAATTTGTGTTACTTATAGTGGGAAAAATGCATGACTGCATGTAGACTTACAAATACCCTAGGAACTGCCAACGTAGCAGAGTTTCAGTTTGCGAAGAATTCGTCTAAAAACAGTGACCTTTTGATGTAGTCTGTGATACCTCTCGCGATCAGTGAAGTGAAGGAAAGTGAGACAGAGCGAAAGACAGTGGGTCAAAGTGGAGAATCCCTGTATTGATTCACACGGGTGTCTTAAGTAGAGTCCTCGTAAAGTGTTGCTTGATTGAGAAGAGCTTGATCTAGGTCCTGCTAGATATAACCATCCTAGTGTCCTTCATTGAGATTTCAACATGGCCGCGTACTTCGCCAGCAGCGAGGCCGACTACTGGCCTTATCAATCAGGGATCGGCGACCGATCCTCCGAACAGGTTATGTATCCGGACAACGGGTATCAGGCGCATCAGCAGCTGCACTCCAGCTTGGATTACATGCAGCGACCTCAAACACAGGATCCCTCGCCCCCTTCGAGTATCCTAGAAACGCTCCTTCGTCACGGAAAGGACGCAATCGCCGATGGTCATGCGAATTCCGTCGGGAAACCGGTGACTCCACCAGGCGGCCAGATCCTGCAGACGCCGCCATACACGCCGACCTCTTCGACAGACAGGTCGTCGCCTGTAGCTGGATACCTGGCGGATGTTCAGGACAGGGGACAGGAGAGGAACTACTTGCAAGGATATCAAAGTTATTCTTCGCAGCCGCAGTCTAGCGGGGTGTCTTCGATTATGACACCCAGGTCGCCTGATTATGCCGTGCAACAGGCTTATTCAGGGACTTCTGGATATGGGAATAACAATAATATTGGGGAACAGAGTCCTGAGATGAACGAGTTTGCTGAGGAGGGGCAGCGGCAGGTTGATTACCCTTGGATGAAGTCTTCTTATTCGAATGGTTTGTAGATTGCTGGATTTTCGGGGATGTTGGTCCATGGAGGTTGGACGTTCTCCTATTTTGTATTGTATTGTATTTGGTTTATTTCAGCCTCACAGCCAAGAAATGTGACTTGGTTTACATTAACCTAACTGTACAAATCTATCTTATTTCACGCATTCGGTCCACACCTTCTCTCACACTTTTTCTTTGTCTCACTCCTTCCTACACTGTCCTACTCTGATAGTCTCCTAATTACTACTAACCCAATCATTGCATCCTTCCCCATTCCCAAACATTTGTTCATTGGTTTGGTATATTCGTTGATATAGTCATGCTCTCTTTTCTCTCTTTCTCCTCAACTTCTCCAACCACTCTTCGACATTTCTATCTTTCCTCCCACTCACTACATCCTCGATCCTGATCATTTCTCTCATTACCTTGCATTCCCTTCTCCTATTTTGTATGACACTTGATCTTAATAAATGAATGTTTAGAAATTAAATACAATTTACTTTCAAGTTTTCAAACCCAGATCAAAATTTTCTTTACACATTTTATCCTTATAAATCGCAATGGACGCTGAATGAAGCTTTTGTTTCAGGTGAAACGAATGGAAGTGGACACAAAAGAACTCGTCAAACTTATACAAGGTTCCAAACCTTGGAGCTGGAGAAGGAGTTCCACTTCAATCGGTATCTGACTAGAAGACGCCGTATCGAAATTGCTCAAGCACTATGTCTGACCGAGCGCCAGATCAAAATCTGGTTCCAGAATCGGCGAATGAAGGCGAAGAAGGACGGGAAATTAGGCTACAACAATACAGAGATGGCTAACAACGAGGAAGTAGTGTCAACAAGTCAAAATAGTTCGCCGATCGATGGTCAATTTGTTACTAGAACTACAACTACACCGACGACGACGCCAATGCACATAGGGCAGCCATCGACGACCAATCAGCCGATACCTTCTGATTTGCAGGGCTACCAACGTCTTCACGAAGCCTACCTACATTACAGACATCAACATCAGCAGACTATGTATGACGGTCAGAGTTATTATCAGAAGCAAAACTACATGGATCAGATGATCAAGTTGGAACCTCGTGGAGGGTCGTGAATAATTTTGGTATCATTTTGATTTGGTATTTTGACTTGACATCTTTGTAAATAATGGACCAAGGTCGACTGCGAAGACTGGTTAGTAAAGGAGAGATAATTAATTTACTGTTAATACCTGGAGATTATTTGGTACAGGAAATTAACCCGTTTGACAATGATTGGGTATGAGAATTTGCAGATGATGGTAGATTAGATGTAAATGTAGGGAGTATTCCTACAATGTAATGATTGGACTGCTGTTTTACACAAAACATTAAAAATTTCAATGAATGGAAATATTGGGAGAGTAAAAGTTTAGGCAAGTCAAAATTTGAGGGAATAAAAATTTGAGAGTGTAAAAATTTGAGGACGTAAAAATATTCGAGGATTGTACTGAATTCTAGAAGATAAAAAATTCTACAAATGCACAACATCCGCAGTCCACTAATTACAAACACTATGACTGCTGCATTAAAATCGGAAAGACTAGTTTAGCTCAGGTTTATTTCCAAAGAGATATATTACAGTATCATTCGCCGTTTGCCAGACAAGAAAACATTACAACTTAATTTGATGATTCCGAAGATATCCACAGTATTCCTTGAGCATAATTACACTATCCGAGTCACGCAATGTGATTACAGAGATCAGTGCAATCTGATAATCTGTAAATTATACATTTACAAAGTAGATAAAGGTTTCCACAAAATACGTAGTACACGCAATAAAGTTAATTATTTATTTTCCGATTCTGTAGAAGTAGATGTCAGCTTGAATCTTGTTTTAAAAAATTATAAAATTGAAATCTACATTTGCGGTTTAATAATGAGGAAGGAGGAAGTTTCTAAAACCCCATAATATGGTGGGAACTGAAACGCCATTGGAAGGGGTCGATCGGGAGTAATTACAATGGGGTAATACCGTACTTCGTCAGCTGCGAACGCTAATTTCAAAGACATTTATGTGCCAATTGTTGCTCGAGGAATCAGGCGGTCTCAGATTATGTTGATTCACTTGTTGAAAGATAAATACATAGGAATAACTAGTCATTGCTACCTCAAAGTGTTCCGTAGAACAAGCGCACAATGAATAATTAACTCGTTGCCTTACGATAATGTGCCTCAGACTGAAAATTGGCAAGTAGAATTTAATATTCATTAACCGGTTCATGGGAATCGCTATCACTGTTTTAATAAGCGCATAGTCTTTAACTGTGACTGTAAACAAATTTGTGTTGCATTATTTTTATGCATACAAATATTAATGCTGACTCAAGGGGTCGATCAATATTCTAAGCTTTTGAACAACTCGATGAGAACATTTACCGACTAAAAAAATCGGTATAAATTTTGATTAGAAACTGTATACATTATGTTCAATTTTTAGTGTTTTTACACGTTCACTGTCTTTAAGATTGCCTGTAAAAAAATGTTGATGGTGTTATTCTCGTAGGTATGAAAGTTAACTATACGAGTAGTAAAAAATCGACACTTTCGTACTTCATACATTTTGGTCTTTTTTCACTGTTTTAACACGTTCGCTGTCTTCAACATTGACTGTAAAAAAATGTTTCTGGCGCTATTTTGACGAGTACGTATATTAGAAAGGATTGAAATAAAAAAACAAAGACATTAGTTAACTTTCGTAATTTTTGGAGAGACTCGGTGACTTTCCACAGCCTCTCAGACTAAAGAGCATTTTTCAAAAGCAATGATACTTCTCGGTTCACTAAAATTCAGCTTTTAAAATGAGAATTTCAGGCGGCGCCAGTTTTTCCGCCGCCGTCAAAGCAAACGACGCTCATCGAAGACACCGTGTCCGTCACGAAAGGCGTAACGAAATCGAAAGCGGCTCGCCGAGTCATCGCCATTAATCAGCCGAAAAGTATGAATTTTGGCGCGTCAAAATATTTTCGTGATGACGTTCGCAGTAATACTTGAACCGCGGAGGAGTGGCCGAAACGCGAACCGATCGAGAGAGAACTTACGGAACGCGGCGTGAACGGCCGCGCGCGCGCTTTCGGTATACCTGAGAGAGCTACAGGGTACACGGTTGTTTCGCTTGGTCCGGCCATAAATCATAGTGGTTGCAGGGTCAGCTGGCCCGATCTTGCCCAGGACGGCATCCTCTCTCCTCACGATCCACCGTAAAGGTCGGACTTTGTCGTGCGATCCTCGTAATTTCGTTTCTTCGCATCACTTATCGAATAAACGCATCGAATCGGATCGGTGGCTCATATCAACCCTTGTCTCACGATTTTTCTTAAACTTTCGATTCAATAACATTTTTATAGCTAAGGCTTACAATTGTATTAGGTGGATACAAAAGTTTGTCTTTTATGACAAATATAAATAGGAGAAATATAAAACTGAAAACACAAGAACGTTCATAAATTCGTGAATGTTTCACGACACATTGAAATTATTAAATAATTATTTTGCACAAAGAGCCGCAGTCTAGTCATAATCTTTCGCCTGTTTGTTGCTGTCGATATATCTAAATAATTAACTTCATTTGTGATGGGCGACATACCTCCTCGTAGGTTGTATACAGATAAAGACAATTCAGAAAAAGACTAATATTTTTGCATATACATATCCAGCTTTATTCGTCAGTATTTTTAAACATTTCTGAAGGAACAATCGCCACTGATTAGTTTAATGATATTAGAGATTAGACAATAAGTGCTTCAATGGTGATTTTGATATTTTAGGTCACAGTGAATTTGCTCAAGCTGGGATTAGGGCAGGATTTTCTGGAGAAGTAATATTTCTAATTAAAAATATGAAGGTAGCTCGCAACTGGCCGGTAGTTAAGGGTAACCAGAATAGGGTAGCTTCAAAAGGAAGTTGAAAAGTTAAGGGATGAGGAGTAGGGATCGTCCTGGCAGCTGCGCCGTTCATACCAAACAAGATGGCCGAAAACGCTCCTCTTGCGTGTGCAGGAGCGTCCTTACGGTTTCTTTTTTACGGAGAAATTTTTCAGTTTATTTTACAGTGGAATATCTTTGTTCAATTCTCATTCAAATTATCGAACTTGTGTCGTCGAATATCATCATTTTGTGTTTGTTAATTCTGCTCCTGAAACTGTGAACTGTGTGAAGACATTGGATCTTGTCGATCATTCTCGTGTAAATTTGTGTTCCGATATGTTTATGATTTATCGAAAACGCGGCGGTAATTATCTAATTTGTAAGCTACTATTTTTCTATTCTACTGTCACGCGCATGTGCCTCTTGTTGCAATCATTTGTGAATACGCAAGAGACGTGCGTGTAAATAGTATAAAATGTTCCTATTAGCTTGTAGTGCGTTGTAAATAATTTTTATAATATCGTAAAAGTGATAAAACAGTTGCCATAGAAGTATTAAATTTATTCAAATTATTATAATGGTAAAATGGTAGATAATCTTTCAATATTAATATTAATATATTTAGTAGGTGTGTAACTAGACGAAATTTGTGAATATTTTTTTAACTATAGTCTATATGGAATACTAGTCGATTTTAATTATGCTACGAGAAGTAAGTGTATAGCAATATATTTTACTGTAAAAATAAATTATTCGAAAAGCGTCACTGTTTGTCATTTTGCAACACGGTAGAATTTAACAATGTATTATAACAATTCCTCCAAATGCAGTTAGTAGATCCTCATCATCAATTTCCAGTGCATTATCTTGACATATTTTCTTCTCTTCGTTTCATTTTATTTGGAATACCATTTCAATTATTTTTAATATTTATAATTTAGTCAAATCTACTGTCTATAAATTCACAAAATTATTCTTGAATGCGATAATTGTTGTGGTTTCCTCAACACCATCACTACTCTTTTATAGTATTTGCTGAATAAAACTATAATTATTCTCGCACCCTTAGAAATTAATTCAGAACTCCCACGAAGGACCGACACGATTCCAAGCTAACGAAATCGGTTGCAAACGGGGCCGCTAAATCGCGAATCGTGTCGCCGTTATCGGCCGATCGCTGGCCATCAATAGCGATCGATAAAACATTTTAATGGGGTCGGCGAGCCTCCGTTTGCCACACGGATACCTTCCGGTTCAAAGCTACTTCAAGGAAGAAATTCAAGAATTTTTCTTGCAAATAAGAACCCCTTAAAAAATTATTAGACGTTACATACAGTTGCGGACAAAAGTTTCCGAACGATATGGCTATTTCAGGCAAATATGTAAAATTTAAATGTGAGAAAATCAACATATGTTTTATAAAGATGTTTTTCGTGAATTTTTATTAATCATTCAAGTTTCTGTCGATGTACGTAAATGGATTTTTTTATAACTTCAAATTAAATACATGTAATTGCACGAAATATAAAAATCGATATCGTTCGGAAACTTTTGTCCGCAACTGTATGTATATCTCTCGAAATAAATTGGCTTACAAATAAAATTGTTAGTGTCAAATTACAACACAAAAACAGTAAAAATCTGGAAAGATACTACAAGACAAAATTGAATGAAGATTGAATTAAAAATATAAAATACTTTTTCAACCCCTTACTGTATAAACATTTTCATAGCTACAATGATTGATTTATCTTTGTTCTTAATATTATTATTCCCTAAAGAACAGAAAAATTAATATTTATTGTATGTCTACAAACATTTCAATGTTTAAACATTCATAACAGAAAAATTAGTTTCATTTCGATTTAAAAGTAACGAACAATATTCACATTTTTGTTAAATACTGTTCGAAATCTTGATCAAAATTCTGACTCTATATTATATCAGAAGGGGTTAATCTTTTTCATCAAACGTAATTTCATCGAATACAATGCAATCCAAATTAGTTTTATCGAATACAAAACAATTAAAATTAATTTTACCGAATATAATACATTCAAAATTAATTTTATCGAATACAACACAATCAAAATTAACTTATAGAAGCAGTCTACGTGTTGGAAGATTAACAATTATAAATCCTTGATGTTTGAAGAACTAGTAAGTAATTCGTCGACAGGCGCAAAGTGTTAAATATAGATTCCGCGGTTCTTTCTTATGCAAACACGGGGGGATCTATGGTGGAGGAGATGTGCCATTTGCGAAATGGTCATGGACTCTCGGGCCAAGCGTTAGCGGTGGGGGACGGTAGAGAGGAAAAACGGGGGCCGAGAAAAGGTTTGTATGGGAGTGTATAGGTAAACCTACATTGCGGAGCGCAACCCTGGGACGGAACGCCGCCGGCAGCGAGAGTGAACCTTCGGTTTCTAGGGGTTGGACGGAGAGGGCGAGGGTCGATATTGTGCTTGACAGATAGTTTCCCATAGCTCCGGCAATCCATCATGGCCGGCACGCGGATACGTATTGGTTTTTCTGCAACGCGTCTTAGCTGTGAGCCTCGAATTGAATATATTCTTTTTTTCTTTCCCTCTCTCTCTCTCTCTCTGTCTCTCTCTTTCTCTTTCTCTCTTGACGGCCTGTCCGGGTAACCCGCGCGGAATTTATCAGCCCTCGCGCTCTGTTTATACTTTTTCCCCTTTTCTTAGGGGTCTATTGGTCTTGGACGTTCCGAGGATTCGATGGGGGGGGGGGGGGGGGGAATATCGTCTTGGTGCAATTAGGGAAATTCGTTTGGGAAATTGCTGACTGCAAGAAATAGCTTAGTCACTTCAAAATCTTGTACAAATTCGAACAAGTTTATTTTTAATGAAATTATATTGTCTGCAGGGGTGGTTTCAATGAGTAAATAATAGCATACAAATTTTTTGGAGATGAGTTACTATTGGGCCCATTAAAGCGTCGACAGGGATGAATATCATAATGATACAATTAGAAAAATTCGTACATAAAATTGACAATTGCAAAAAGTAGTTTATTCAAGTTGTTCAGCTATGATACAATTAGAAAAATTCGTACATAAAATTGACAATTGCAAAAAGTAGTTTATTCAAGTTGTTCAGCTTGAATCTTTCCAGTCAATTTTGAACGAACTTTTGAATTTCTTCAGGAGTGATTAAAATGAACAGATAATAACGTTGAACAGTACTTTATTAAATTTTATTCTTTAATTTATATAAGAATATGTAGACTACAAGTTGTATAAATTCTGTAGTAAAGGTTAGAATGAAATCCCCGTACATCGGTTTTACTTGTCGCATATTATTCGCATAAAATCGCGAGTATCACTGATACATATTGAACTCGCTACCACATCCGATGGTAGTAAAGCTCGGAGATCGATGATGCAATGATTCTCCGAGTGAGTTTAGGAGGCAGAGGTTTAATGTAGATCTTGTCGCGGTTGTGCCTGTCATGATGCTCATATGTTAACACTCTCGTCGACCGTACCACGTGTATCGAGAACTAAGATCGAATAAATCCAGGTTTTGTTTTCTTTTCGATGTTAATAGACACACCGGGGCTTAGAGTCTCTTGTACACTAATAAAGAAGATTGAGCTGAACGACGTTATGCGCGAGTCCTCGAATATTTCTCCCGCGAATCAATAGATGTACACAACTCGTTCGGGACCGTTCTAGATTCCATTCAATTTTTATATCACTTGAAATTTTCAACACTTAACGAAGACACAAACTGATGAAACGACTCTGTGAATTTTTATGTAAAATAAACATTATCTACATCGATTGCAAACCACAGGAGCTGCGTAGACAATTTTAATTAGCTCAAGATTACGCTGCGAATTTAATGCATTTATGACAAACATGAGTAGATCAAGAGCAAAACAGTAAACATTTTTAACAAATTTAAAGATACTGTTTATTGTCAACATTACACTATTATTGTCAACTCACTAAAATTATTCAGAAGTGAACTAAACGCTGTAGCTTCTATATTGTACAATAGGTGGACACAATTTTCATTTTCCATAAAAATCCGCAGTCCACTGATTATAATACAACGTTACTCTTAAATTCTTTTGATGTTCATACTTTACTTATCCATATTTGATGAAGCTGTATAAAGTCCGCAGTCTAGGCTTCAGATACCCATACAATGAGGGTTAAAAAAGAGTTGCTTTTAATGCAAGTAAGATCACAAATCACTGAGAACGGTGTTGATTAGCTGACCTACGGCAACCATTTTTCCGACCGCATCAGCTAAACCGCTTGAACCCCATTTTCAAGCAGCCTGGCTTCCCCTCGAGCTGCGACGACTTATAAATCTCTCGATTTCACCCCAGCAGCAGGCCGGGAGTGATACAAATACATCTGAACAGTAATTCGCAGCCAGTTAAAACCCGGTATCAACCGCAATAATCACTTCCCCTGGCTCTGGTCGCGGTCCGACGACCTGCTGGATTATGGGGGTGCGGGGAAACCGGAGGGACCAAGAGGACTCCGGAGAGAATGGCATAACAGATACACGTGTCCTGGCGGCTTTGCTTTGCGACACGTGATTCATGGGGGTCCCGATACGTTTTTTACACCTGCGACGGCTTTATTAGAATTTCTAATGGGATGGGACAGTAGGGGACGGAGAGGGAGAGAGAGAGGATAGTCAGCGAAGAGTGACACGCGGACGCGAGCCCGATCCTCCACTGTTCAGGCCCCGAAATGCAACGGTCGTGCCCGACTTCTTCAGGGTCCCTTCGATGGCTTCGGCTTTCATTACGTCACGCTTGAAATACGTCGACGTCTTGACGTGATGACTTCGTTATCTTGCTTCGGAGACCACTGTGCTGATGGCATCGGCTTCAGCGAAGGTCGTGAAACCTTTGGCAGATCCTGAAGAATGTCTCAAATATTTTGCGTATTGTGAACTTTGTGGCAGGTTGCGTAAGAGTGATTCCTGATTAACACATTGAAATCCATAATACAGTATCAGTCGTTTATAAGTAGAATGTAGATTTTTATGCAAAATAAAAATTATCGAAGTGAATTTTAAGAAACAGGAAATAAATAAAAATGTATTTGTTCTTTCAGAAATTTTGATAAGCCGACAATGACTTGATAGTGTTAAGTAACGTAAGTTCTTCTAATGCCTTCAGAATTCGTTCTATTCATAGGTTAAAATGGTTTTGATCTTTAATAATATGTTTATAAAAATTGATCAATGTGAGTGGTCCTCGGCATCGTCAATTATAATGGAGATTGACATCAGCCGCAATCCGAAGGGTTAAATTACGACACAATCATAGAGAAATATAGAATTTTAAAATGAAGTTAACAATCTTTTACACGGATAATTCATTAGGTATTGTATCAAAGCTGCGCTAAACAAAATTTAGTAGTATGACAAATTAGGGGCATGGGTTGTCCATGTCTATTAAATTGTGCTACATACAAACTGTGTTGTACGTAGACTAGGGATTTTTCATGCAAAACAAAAGTTGTCTGCATTGCAGAGACATTCATCTTTTTTCTTAGTTATTTTAATCTGTTGAAAATAATGTAATAGTACTTCTAATTTCTTTAAATGTTTTTACTGTTTTACATTTGTTATGTAGATATCTACATACCTATGTTTACGATAAATGTATAAAATCCCCAGTCTAGTTATAAGCATAACGTGTTATTGGAGGTTTCATAAGAAGGTTGACTATACATTATACCCTTAATTTACATGGACCTGTCCGTTTCACGTGGATTCGTTTTACGCGAATGAAAATCGATTAAATAAATTCTGTCGGTAAAAATATTGGAAATGAATGCTAGGAAGGAAGTAAAAATGTAAAAATGTAATACGAGGGACCAGTGTACCTGGAATTGTATTGAAGCCTGAATTTTCATCCAAAGAGGGTACGAAAGTTATCTTCGATTTATAAATGAATTTCCTGTGCGACATATCCGAGCAAATAAAATGTACTTAAGATTCGAAGACCATAGAACAATTAAAGAAGCATTCGGCTAGTTACAGGACAACAATTACACTCCAATCACAGTGCGCTCACCCCCCTTTCACTAGATCCCAAGACCTAATAGATCCATTCTCATCCCTGAAGAGACTACAGAATCCCCAAAGCCCTCGATTTGACTTTAAATCACCCAAAGCAAACCAGTAGTTTCTCCACCGTCAAGCTATACAAAGAGCTCCCCTGAAAGAAGACATTTCCCCATTTCCGCAATCGTAGCTCGAACAACCCCGAAATAAGCATTCCCTAAAATCAGCGCCAGATCCATGAACAAAAGTGAGTCTCCGATGACGGATTCGCGTGCGCCCAGGCGATGATCGCGTTTCCAGCGGATCGTCGATGTTTTGCGGGCCGGGATGAACCGTGTCTGATCCGCGATCGGTCTTCGAGCTCTCTCGGATCCGCGCGTCTCCGTCTCTCCTTGAATGCGCGCGCGCGTGTGGAGGGCACGCCGTCGCGCGCGGCGCGACGAGACGAGGAAAGCGAGGCCTAGAGGAAGGATGGTAGGTGTAGGACAAATACCGGGCTCCGAAGTGGCGAATACCGAATAAGAGGTGGTGGGGATTGTGCCGGCGGTGCACGAGCGCACGACCGCGAGAGAACTTAAAGTGGAAGAGATAGCCGGTTCCGTTTCTCAGTGGTGGGGGACGGTTCGACGCGGCAGTGGGGGGGACGCTAGCGAAGGGGTGGGGCGGCCGGGGGCGGGCGCGCGCGACAATTCAACAGGAACGGCCGCGCTTGCCACATCTGGCGAGTGAGTGGCACACTATTCCGGCTCTTCTTGCTTTTCTTCGAGGTCTAATCGAGCCTTCCTTCCTCGGACAAGCGATACTGAAAATTTCCTCCCACAAAGGACGCTCGGTGAAAAATGATTTACGACGTCCACGGCCGAGCGAAAGGGATTTTTAAGGTGGTTTTCCAAGGGAAGAAGAGAATAAGAAAGGTAGAAATGAAGGAAGACGGTTGACGAGGAAACCGGTGCGATGGAGGGAAACGCGGAATGTATGCGTAGGAAAACGCGAGCAAGTCGGCCACGGGTCTCGCTATCCGCGAGAGGCAAGGAGAGCTCCGCCTCCTCGGACGTCCCCTTCGCTCCGGAACCCCACCGACACGTCGCCACCCCGCGGTGCCCCCCGTTTGACCAACTGGCTACTACGTCACACATGCTTCTGCTCGCCTTGGTGCCGGCAACTCCGAAGGCTCTTCTCTCTCGGCCGGCTCAGTCGGCTCAGTGAGTTACGAGTTGCGTCCGGGTTCGCCGTACGCGCGATAACGGGGGCGTCAATCGGGCCGCGCGGCAATTGGGAGAGGATTCCTAGAGAGCCTCTCGTGCTACACCGTTTTCCTCGCTCTCTCCCTCTGTCTTGCTCGTCGTGCTGTCGTAAATATCTCTCTCTGTCCCCCCCGAACGGAACACGTCTCTGTCGCTCCTTCCCGAACGGCGGTTGCCCGTCCCTCCGATTCGGCTCCGGGCAACAGGTTTGAATTTATGGGACAATAAAGAGTGCCGGTGCGTAGTGCGCGCGTGTTCCCCTCTCGCTCGCTCGCATTCCAGCTTTTTCTTCGACACGTCCCGGCCGACACGGCCGTCTCTCGCCGACGCGGAGGACAGCGAGCGCCGTGCCAGACTATCAAACTCTCATAAAACTGTCAGCCGCGACCGGCCGGCTGACTTATGCGAGACCCCTCTTCGCGACAAGGCTTCCGGCCCTTCTCGATTCACGAACTGTACCCCATCTCTTGAGGGTCCGCGATGCATCCGGAAGTGGGACGAATAGTAGATCCTTGATCAACACAAACGAGGCAAAGTCCGTGCTCAACGTTTTCAACGTCATCGCGTAACCGCAAAGTCCGTGTCATAGAATCGACGGGAAACGCATGCCACAGATCTTCGTCACCGGGGTTCCTAAGACGATTGGACGAGGTGTATCGGTGTATCGAGCCGTCGATCGAGGATCGAGGATCGCGCGGGAGCCGAGATCGCGGGGAACCACCTCTTCTTTCTATCTTTGCTGTGCACACGAGGGTGTACGCGGAAGGGGGCGCGTGCGCGCGTTGCCCCCTCGAGAGACGGCAAGCGGAAGACTACTTCTCGGTGACGTTCCGGCCAGAAGGTTGCTGAGAAGAGAGGAGAGCAGGAGAGAGGAGAGAGAGAGAGGGACAGAGATCCTCGCCCCACCATAGAGACCTCGGGGCTCCCGAATATCTCTCCATTAGCCCCCCTGACGGTGCTATCCCCTCTCTGTGACCCCTCGGATTTCCCGTCTCGCTTGCACACCCCTCTCGTCGGCTCTTGTCACGTCGGGTAGCAGCCAGGCAACACCACCACACGAGCAAGCAACGGCGGCAGCGCCAGCAGCAGCAGCAGCACCAGCAGCAGCACAACCATCACCAACATCAGCAGCATCGGCACACACCACCATCAACTAGAGAGACGACCCGACTCGACGCGACGCGACGGAGACGCACGCGGAGGAGAGAACGGGGTTGAAGAATCCTACGCCGCGGCGGAGAGACCAATCAAGGTTTGACGAACGACGGGGATTGGTCGAGGCGCTCTCCTCTGACACGCAGAGAGCGCGGGCACGTGACAAGCTACCGCACACACCGGGGCCTCCGTTGGATCGCGGCGAGGCCTTCAGTACGATACCAACCACCCTCCGCGCACGCAACAGGAACGGTGAACGCCGAGGCCGCGGCAATACGCCTTTTCACCCCCCTGATGCGGTGATATCGGGTCTCTCCACCCGGGATAACGAGGGAGACCAGAGAGAGAGCCCGCGTCGTCGGAAGGTTTTTCACAAAACTTGTTCCCCCGGTTCGTGTTTCATTTGCAACCGCGTGTCAACGTTCTTCTTCTTCTACCTCTTTAATCAAGAAGACACGGTAGTCGGTGGCCGGTACCAGCGAATTCGTCGTTACGTCGGAGTCTCCGGCGGTGTCGAAATAAATCATCGGTGAAGGAGAGAAGGAAAGGTGGAGCAGGGAACAGTGTGCACACACAACGGGGTCTCGTCTTCAATGGGGCGGCCCGATAAGCCGGCTGTTACGCGCTACTGCACGCTGCCGCCGCGAGTTCTCCGTAGGTAATTGCGCCTCGTGAGGTCGTAAAGAAGCAGAAGACAGTTTTATAGCCCAGGCCCACGTGGCCCTCGTAAACTCGGCTCGGCTCAGGTCGGCATCGGACTCTCTGCCCCGGCCTGCGGTCCACACGCGAGCGGGGCCGGCCTCTTCTTTCCAGCGAATCGCGCTCCGTGCCGAAACGTTCTTCCCGGTTCTCCAACCCCCTTGTTCATTATCGAGTCGTTTCGGGGACGGTGTTTATCCGCGTGTAACCGTCCGCGATAGGTGTGAACGAGCTTGCCCTCTCTCTCTCTCTCTCTCTTTCTCTCTCCCTCTCTCTCTCTCTCACCCTCTCTCTCTCTTTCTCCCTCTCTCTCTATCTCCGCCTACCAAAGAGAGACCCCGGTGGTCCGCTTGCACACAGTTTGTTCTCCTTTTCTCTGAACCGAGTCAGTGGCTATACCTAAAAAGTGTAACATGCGACCGTTGCCGCGAGGCAGCCGACAGGATGACACCGCAATCTAGTAGTACTTAACGAACAACCACCCGAGACACCCACAGTGCCGTGCGATACAACAACAACAACGTAACTACCCCACGAACTAATCGTGGCCCCGCGGAGAGGAATCCCAAGGTGTGTTGTTCTCCGTGAATGTCGAGCCGTGGACGCGCGGGGACCGATCGGTATACAGTGAGAGGCTGTCGTCGTCGTCGAACAGTTCCTCAGGTGAACCATGAGTTCGTACCAGTTCGTGAACTCGCTGGCGTCGTGCTACGCTGGTCAACAGCCGCAACAGCAGCCAAGGGCCACCGCGAGTTCACCTGGCGAGCCGATGCAGGCCGCGTCACCGGCGGGCGGAGACTATTACAACCCTAATGCCGCGGCGACCAGCTACCCGACGCCCTGCTACTCGCCCCAGCAACACTATCCTCAGCACCCGTATGCGACGCCGGCGTCCGGGATGCAGCACACGGCGCCGACCGGGATGATCGACTACACGCAGCTGCAGCCGCAGCCGAGGCTCAGCGCGACCGCCACGTCGCAGCAGCATAGCCTTCACGCGCAACAGTCCCAGCACCATCCGCAGCCCCATCATCCCCAGCAGCAGCTGCACCAGGACCCGACGACGCCGCTCCTGCAGGCCGCATCGGCGCCATCCGCGCCGTCGACCTCCAGCTGCAAGTACGCCGACTCCACGTCCTCCACCAGCGTAGCCTCGCCCCAGGACCTTACCACGTCCACCTCCAGGAACAGTCCCACGCCTCTGGTCGCACCAGGCACCAGCAAAGCCGCCTCGGGACTCACCTCGCCGCCAGGTAGCTCATCAAGGTCCTCGGTTGCTGCATCAGCTGCATCGCCACCCAGTGGAAGCTCCAGACCCGGTCCAGAAGGCAGTTCCACTATGACAACAGCCTCTTCGGCGTCATCGCCGGCTTCGTCGACCTCCAGCACGTCCAGTACCGGGAACAACTCGTCGAACAAGTCCAACGCTACCGGCAGCAACCCGCCGCAGATTTATCCGTGGATGAAGAGGGTGCACATCGGTCAGAGTAAGTCGATCTTTTACACTCTTCTCGCATCTTCGTCTTCACCTTCGTTTTTATCTTCGTCTTCGGACGCTTCTGCTGAGCCTGCGAGATTGCGTTTAATTGAGGGTTGCGGCGCGCACAGGCTCCGACCGAGGCCGTTCAACGACCGCCAAGATTCGATTGGAAAGTAGTTCTTGCGGTTGGTAGAGGAGCGTGTGGAATTTCGAAGGGAATCGTTGCGTGGCTGGGGGCTGATTGCGCGGATTTTTCTGCTGGTTGCGGAGTCGATCGACGGAGAAATCGAAATTATGCTCGGCGGGTCGGTGGAGATGTGCTGAGGAGGTTAGCACCTTGTGCGCTTCTGTTCGCTCGGTTAATTTGAGTCTTGATAGTGCGACAGTCTCTGAGAAGTACGGAGAAAATTTCTATTTCGTATTTTACCAGTCCGGTGTCTTTGATATCGGTTGTACGGAGCTGTGTCTAGAATCTTTAGATAGTATAATTGTTCAACTTGTTTAGACTGGTCTGTTTTACTAGTTGAACGGACAGAATGATTGAACGACTGTTATTCTTTGAAAACACGCAAGTTATTATGAACTAGTTAGTAAAACATTATGATCCAATAGAAGTTGTCGTCGTTATCATGATTATAACGTAGAAATAATTTTAAAAAATGCACCTGAACGTTTGAATATATTACATTCATAATCCGATTTGCATCTAATGAGCGGTTATTGATTCTTGATGACAAACATTATAGGACCATTTGTCTTTCACTTACTAAAATTCAGCAGACGAAGCGTACTCATTAAAAACTCTAAACCTACACATGATTTGTCAATGTTCTTATATGAAACTTAAGCAATTAATTACGTCAAATAGGTAGGCATTTTTGTGTTAATTCTATTTCATCGTTTTATCAAACTCCGAAGGGTATTAATCGTAGTAATACATTAGGAAACATTTCCTTATTAAAAAATACTGTTATTCGACATTTTGAAAAATTTTCTTAGCAATGATTAGAAAGAGATTCTTCTTCCAGAAAAATGACAGCAAACAGATAATATTTTTTTTCAATTGACTCGCCATTCCAAGTCATTTCACTAGACCCCATCCACTCCTTGTGTCAATATGATATGTACCCCATAAACAGAGCAATCTTGTAAAAATCTAGCATTTCTAAAAAAAGAATAACAAGCTTCTTCTTCACTCGCAAAAATCTCACATCTTTGTACACCAGAATTTCTAACGTACACTTAATTGTACATTTCAAAAATCATTCAATTGTAATACAACGTAATGATAAAGGAGCATAGTCTAGAGCTTAAACTCAAAATTCTGTAACTCTTTGCACTCGGAGCTATTTTATCTCCAGAATTCGGACATTTTGTCTAATATAGAATGTTTCCTTTACACACGACCTTTTTCATATAGTCCACATAAAATAATGCATATTTCCCCGTATCACACTCGAGAGTTTAGCGATATATTAAACACAAAGACATTTAACATGTAGAAACTGTTTCTATTATAGTATATACTAATTATAGTAATTTCGAGTGGTGCCTCGAAGGAGACAGTCGAGTGCAAGTAGTTCAAATGTTTATTCCCCTTCTTCAAACACTCCACATCCTCTCATGGACAAGTAAATTCTAGTCATCTTCACAAGAGTGGTTACAAAATGGCGACTCCGAAATCCTCATACTCCATGTTCTTTCGGTGCATTTGGTGCATCCTGCAATCTTGCGTAAAGGCAATTCACAATGGGACACTGTCGCAGTTGTTCAGGTCTCGTAGTTTCGCCACCCACGGCGCGTACCACGTGTTCCCGGGTCCTCGATCGGCTGCGAAAAAAAAGATTCGGATTTCCTAAGGACCGCAGGGTCTGTTCTCGTGTTTCCCTTATGGCGGAAAGTCCGCGACAAGGTATTCGACGAGTCACAGAGAAAAAGAGCGGAAGAGAGGACCGTGAAATCGTCGAGCTAAGCCGTAAATCGCTTGTCGGCCTGTTGCGGGCCCCGGGCCGATCGGTGATAAGTCATCATGAAAATGAACGAAAGAAATATCGCCGGCCTGGCCGAAGTTAGCGGTGATTTGTAGATCGGCGCCGCGGAAATTTGTGCCAGTGTGTCATAACAGGAATGTGGAATTACGGCGGTTAATAATCGCGATTACTCCACGGGCCCGCTCTGCCTACTTGGGCCCGCTAAATCACCGCTGAAATATTCGCGGGGAGATTATAAATTTCGATACTGCGTCGCGATAGCGATCCTCGCTCCTCTGGAACGTTTCACGGAGTTTAGACCTCTCGGGATCTTACAGAGGATTTTCATGATTATGATAGATCAATCGCGCATTTACAATGGTTTAAACCGACTTCTAAATTACTACTGAGGTAGTAGCAGCTCGAATATAAATTTTGATACGTATAGATCTCGATTATCTGAACCTTCGATATCTACAGTCTCTATTATGCCAACACGCTTCACATGCAAATTATTAAATGTAAGATGATCCGCGATTGCAACACTATTTATTGTATTAGGCCCGTGCAAAAGTTCGTGCAAAACTTGTTGTATTTTAATACGAAATTATAATATACCTTTTACTTATGTTAGTTACAGTGTTAGACTCAATCTTTATGTACTGAATGACTATCCCATTATCCGAACACTCGTGTTTTTTTATCCGATTTAGATAATCGAGGATTTGCTATACTTTGTTCTCTTGTGTCTCCTTTGCAACGTTTCGCGTACTTTGTATGCCTTAATGTCTTCCGGAGGATTTTCATGATTCTGAGATAGATCAATCGCGGATGGTCCAGATCGAGAGTCGTCCGACGTCGATCATTTTCGTCGGTTCCGCAGCTTCGGATAACAAATTACATGGTGAACGAACTTCTCGGAGAACGATTTAAAACAATTTGCGGCTCGGTTAGTTCGAGGCTCGTAAATGTTTCACGTTATCGCGGCGCGGCTGACGTCCAGGGACGAGAAAGCAAGAATAGCAGAAAAATAATCGATAAGACGGAGAGCACCCGGCCGTTTGATAGCGGATGGGAATTACTGGAATATTGTGTTACCGCTTCGATTCGATTAGGGGAACTTCGCGAAATTAGGGGGCAATCTGCGTCGATGTAGAGCGGCGAGAAGTTTGCCGCTGTTTTGGATCGTAATTGTGGATCTACGCTCACTGAGGATTTCTATTTTTCGATCGGTGATCGATGCGAAATTAAAGAGGACTTTCCTAGTCCTGATTATACTGTATCTGATTTCGAGGATGGATTGGGAAGGATTCTTTTTAAGATTGATTTTAATCGTTGTAACATAGGTGGGATAAAAGGAACAAGGAGAAAATTGAAGATAATTGTATATTCGTAGAAGAATGCCTGAACACATCAGAAGTTTACACAATGCATACATTTTTCATCATTTATAAATTGTTTGGCAGAGAACACAGTTACTAAGAAGTTGTCTTTATATCAGATACACACATTGTTCACCGTAATGGTTTTAAAAGTACAATATTAATAATCAAAAAGGACCATGTAATGGACGATTTAATGGAACAAATTTTTAAGGACCATTTAGCCTATCAACAGGTTTACCAATTTCCTTGAACAAGTTTTTAAACGTATTTTATCGAGACTCGTTGATTTTATTCTGATTTTCCTATTTCTTTCTTACCAAACAGCCTCCAATTTAAATTAATCAGTATTAACTGAATTGTTAGATAATTTTTCTCAAATATCGGGTTATAACGGACCCACCCATCTACGAATAGATAATGATTGAATAACAAGAATTAACTCCCAAAGCAGCAAACAAAATCCAAACAGTATCTCCAGAAGCTTCTGAAATGCAAGGCTCAAGCTCCTACAGGTTTGAAGAAGGTTCAAAGAAGACCAAAACCGTCCACAAACCTCATTACAAAACACTCTATCCATTAAATCTCGCCATAGCTTTGATGCCAAACAGAGAAACAGTGATCAAAAACTGAAATCGAATACGCAACTACCGCGAACGTACACCCACGCGTGGCCGACGTAACGTCACCGTGGGCAGATTACGCAAACCCTGGTCCGGACAAGTGGTCCCACGTGAAATCGTCTCTGCAGTTCCAAGATAGCTCGGACTGGGTCCCAACAAGTGGTCCCACGTGAAATCGGCTCGCTATAAAAACACGGAAACGAGAAAAGACAAATAGAGCGCGTCGCGTTCGGCTGGAACACTGTGTGGGAATACGGCATCGAAAGAAAGCGAGAGAGAGAGAGAAAGAGTGAGTAAGAGAGCGAAGGGGGTGGGTTCGTGGACCAAGAGTAATTCAGCGGAGTCCAAGGGACTGGATTCACCTGCCCCCGTGGTTCAAAGGAGATAAGACAGCGAGCGCTGGTCGCGTTCACATTAGTCGCCCCGCGTGATTTACTGCGCGGCCAGTATGATTCAGTCAGCGGGGAATTTGACGAAGAATTAATGGTATTATGATATCGTGTGTAACTCTATGTATGTGCGCCCGGGCCATAAATCAGGCTGCATTGTAAGGCGCGGGGGGCCCTTTCCTTCGCGTTCCGTCCCTCTCCCTCCGTAGCGGCCCGGCCCGAGACCTCGCCGTCACTCTCTTCCTCTATTGCGGCCCTCTTCGTCGCTCCCGACCTCTCACGGGCGAAGGCCGAAGCCCCATTCGACGGCCCTACCAAACGGACCACGAAAACCAAAACGCTCCTTTCCAGCCTCTATTTCTCTCTTTCTTCTTTTCTATCGCTTTTAGCTCACGCCTTCTCCGCCGAGACTTCTTTACCCGGTTCACCGCGTTTCCGAAGAACTGGTTAGGATTACGGGTTTCCCGAACGGTAGCGCATGATCCCTGGAGCATGGGACCCCCTCAAACATGGCGGACAGGCCCTGAGGGGTCACCAGGTTTTCTAGTTCATGGCTGCGGGCCCTTTTTACCACGTTTCGATCCAGTTTCTGTGTCCCTTTTTTTCATGCGAAGACTCCAGGCTTTGACTTTGGGGATTCCAGATTTTTGCGATCAGTTTCGGGGTCTGGTGTAGGTACTCGTGGATTGAGAATTTTGTTCGGTTACTTCTTAATATTTTAGTGCCCATAAAAGGTCCATTAATGCGGAACAATTCATTTGATCTAATGAAATAGGAATTCTTGCTTCTTGTTGAACACGGTGTTTCTAGACTTCGACTTTCGAGAGTCTAGATATTTCTGAGAGGTTCTTGGTTGTTCCAAAGTTCTACTAGCATTTCTGAGAAAGTCCCATTAATTTGGAGCAATTCATTTAATATGATAAAATAGGAATTATTGCATTTTGCTGGACTTGGTGGTTTTAAACTTTGACTTTGGGGATTCATGATATTTGTGAGAAATACTAGGTTAGCTCAAAGTTTTACTAGCAGTTCTGTCTTTGTACGGATACTTCTTGATGCGTCAGTGTCTATAAAAGTCCCACAAATTTGAAACCATTAATTAATATATTCGACTAGGAACTTCAGCCTTTTCTTGTATGTAATAATTTTAAACTTGTAATTTTGGAACTTTAGACGATTTTTTTGGGCATATTTAGACTTTCACGAGAGTTTCTTCTAGATCAGATAAAATTCTTCTAGAATTTTTTTATTTTATTGAGCTACTACACACTGCCCAAATGTTCATAGAAGTCCAACAAATTCGAGTCAATTTAAAAATTCCATGTAATGGTACCAAAATTGCAATTTTTTCTTGACCACGATGATTTCCGGCTTCGACTTTGAAAATTCTGGAATACCTACAAAGAGTTTTAGGATCTGGTAAAGTTCTTCTTGGATTGCAGCCTTTGTTCAGGCAGTCCTTGATGCTCTTCATAAAAGACTTCCTCGTAAGAGTTTAGTTTTTCCTTGAAGTTTCATTCCAGTCTCATATTCTTGACTTCCACTCGTGGGTCACTTCTAATCTTCCTCCGGCTTGAAACCTCCACGTTTCTCTGTACGATCTGTCGCTTGATATTTTATTTATACAAAACTCCGAGCGTTCTTTTTATTTCTGTTAAATTTTCCCGCGCCATGCACGCTTGCCATGCATTTATTTATGCATTTGCTTCGGCCGTTGGGCTTCGCGGAACTCTCTCTCCTTTGGTCTTCTCTTTTCCTTGAAGTTCTACTTCCCGCCGAGTATCTCGGAATTCCATAATACTTGTAAAAAGAAGAAACATCACCGGGAGAACCTGCCTAATGAGTCAGAGCATACATGAGGACGCTGCAAACATTTGCGGAATACGTACAAACACCGTCAAACTAGCTTTATCAACAACTTATCAATTTCTCCTTCGACAGTTGAGTCTCTAAATCTTTGAGTAAACAGAAATCAAGCAGTGAAAATAATAATAAAATCCATCGCAAGTTGATTAAACGACCTAAGTGAAGGAGACAACATCAAACATCAAAATCATGACTGACCAAAATTGCAAATGATCGTGATCTTCTTAACGTATTATAACACGACGTTCAAAAACGAATCTCAAGACTTAAAATTTCATTCTTCAACAATTTTCTCCCAAAATAATTATAACTTCCCTTGCGTTTGAAATTTGTATTGCTCCCAACAGCTTCAGCGAGTTCAACCTTGCCCGACGGGAACGACAATGTCTCGGTTCATACGAGATCGAAATTATTCGAGGACGAACGCCATAGTGTCCACTTCAGCAAGCCCTCCGAACGTTCATTGTACGTTTCCTCGAGCCGAGGTAAAATAATTGCCTTGTTCATAGAATCGCGGAGAAGAGCGACGCAAGGCTGGCCGTAAATCACGGACAGTTGCACGAGATTCGTCTCGTCAAAGGGTTAATTGTATTCGGAGATCATTTACTAGGCAATTTCTGACCCGGCCGTGTCTTCTCTAAACGATCCTGAAAGCGAGCACCCCGTCGCCTCGGTCGTTCGGACGCGAAATTCCGATTTGGCCCGGCTTGGCTTCGGATTTTGACGGTGATCCGACTCAAGGTCGACGTTTGCGTTTTTAGTTGCGTTTTAACAACGCACGAGCTGCATTTAATAATAACAGCGCGCTTAGAATAGACCTGCGCGACGTTTGCCGATGTTCTGACGCGGTTTGAGGCAGTTTGAGCGAGTTCTTTGATCAAATTTAATTTTGAAACCTGATAAAATCTGTTCTTCTTCTTTTCGGAGCTAAAATTCTCATTCCTACACAACATTCTCATATTCTAATACTGAATTTATCAAATATAGTTTGCATTTGTTACTGTTTTCTTCAAATCTGTGCACAGGATGTCCTGCATACTCATTGATTATGACAATTCCGATTAAAGTTGTGTTAATAATTGTGGACCTTGATGCAAAAACAAGAAAGTCCATCTTATAGCAAAATTATACTTGTCCACGTCTTATATATTTGTAGGCATTGCTGATTGTCTCAAGCAATTATCTATCAATTTTAAAAATCAGGATTTACACGGTTTTCGGACCAAGGTCCTCAATTATGGTTAAAACAGTGCACTAAAAGCATTCCAAGGCGAACGATGATTGCAATTGGCCACTTAATTGAAAGAAAAACTCGATCGTTCAGGGATATCGTTTAATTTCACGATTTTGTGAGGTTACATCGTAATTAAAACGTTAACAATAATTAATGAAAATAAGAGTGACTGCGAGGAGAGCGCAGATCCCAAATTAATAATTCATACGGCAATCTTCGGATTTACTTCACCTAAAATTATAAACGCATCGTCCCATCGATGAAACCCACGGAATTCCGCAAGGAAATAATTGTCAGGTTGTTGGTAATTGCCGACATAATTGCCAATAACGAGGAGCATAATTGCTGGGGCTGAATTAAGTTCGGAGAATATCGGCAGATACTAATTTCTACGGAACACCGTAAGACCACAGTTGTTCGAGGACAATTTCTGTCTTGCAATCTGTGCGTTAAGCGCAATGTAAATGTAATTCTATAGATGTATAATTCTGCAGTCAAATCACAAAAAATTTTGAAAAATCACTGAAAAAAAATTACTATATATTATTTTAAAATAATTGTTAAAGGTGAGAAAGAATTGTAATGCATCATAAATAATTTTACAAAAATTAGCGCCGAAGTTTGAAGCTGATACATGTATTTATTGTATTATATCTTAAAACACGAAAACGATTGCATTATCTTCCATTGAAAATGAAGAAGAATGTCAGTGCATTATAAATAAAATTTCCAAAAGTCAGGTACAGATTTCTAAGTTGGTATACATATTTATTGCTTTCTGAAAACGTCTGAAAACATTTGAAAAATTCGCGTTATTTTGTAATGCAAATGGAAAAATCGTAAGGGAGGGATCCACAAGAGAAACACACAACTCGCATGTCCAAATCGAGGAGGAAATAATTGATTCGTCGAGGATCATGCTCCGAAACCCGCAGCGTCGCCGTCGCGACGCTTTGAAGGCATAAACGCGTCAACAGCCTGCTGTGAAGAAACAAACGTAAGCTGAGAAAATCCAGCGTTTCTGTATCTGCGACCAAAGACATGCCAATTATACGCATATTACTCAAGAATGCACACTATTATCAAACGAACAATTAGTGTTGACTCGCTTAACAATAGCAACTCGGTGAACTTGTAACGTAATTGTAATTTGCTACCTTTGAGAAATAAAATTATATCCGACTGTTGAAGATAATTTACCATTTTGCAGTTTGCTGCTGTTGTTAAAAGTTTGATAGCCGATAGAAGATGTGCTGAAACATTCATTTAATCTCTTCGGTTGCTCCGAAAATAATAACAATTTTACAACCGTTTTATTAACGGCAAAAGTCCATCGTTTTAAGAAATTCTGCTGTCGTTTCCTGTTTTGCGAAGATGTTAACGGTTTACCTACAGGAAGCCAATTAATAGGATATTCAATAATTATGATGTACCAAAAGGAAACTTAGAAATCTTCTATAACATTATAATCGCAAATGAAATTATTAGATGACATTCTTAAGGATAACTCGTTGGTTCACAACTAAAATTTTTGTTGAGGAATGTATTAAAAAGTCTTTAGTTATAGATCATGAGCTTTTAAAAATAATGAAACGGAATTTCATAAAAATTTTTTCTCGACTCGCATCATGAACCAAGCTGTCAATATTTGAAGGAATCTAAGAAACAAGGAGGAAATCGAAAATCGTGCAGAATTTCGAAACGAGAGGTGAATAAATCGTTACTTAAAGTTCACTAAAGTTTGTGTAAGGGTGAAAAATATTGTCCGAACTAATTACTCTTAAACTCAGCTCAGTCTTTTCAAGGATAACAAAGGGCCGAAGTCCAGAAGCGGTTGCACGTGCCGGCGAGTAAGACCTTGCCCCAAAAGCGGGCTTGCAACCCCCCATAAGATGCGATCGGCTCAGCAAAAATGCAAATACGTGGTTCTCTCTCTCTCTCTCTCTCTCTCTCTCTCTTCCTCTCCGTCAGACAGAGAGTTCTCCAATCCGGGTCGAAATCTTTATTCGGGGCGTGTCGGCTATGGAAAATCGGTCGGACGAGCGAATCGCCGGTCGGCGTAGACCGCGTTAATGTCCGCGGATCACGCAGCATTAAGACGAGTGTGTCCGATAAAGATCAGCGAAAGGCGTGCCACCGATTAGTATTGTCTAGGAAACAAGTCTTGCGTAATCAACGAAAAAAAGTCGTCTTTTCCATTGAATTTGACTGGGAAAGGTCGTCCCGGCCGATTTCAGAGACCTCGGTCGCTGATTATCGAGGAGAAAGTCGATCTGATTATGGTCGTGGCCATCTTGCCCGGGCCAGGATTAAAGGTTCGCGATTCGGGAGGCCGCTTGTTTGCCAGTCGGAAGATGGTTCCGCTCCTGGAACGAGTAATTACTTGGGCCGATCGGTTCCTCGTAAATAAGCGCGAACGGGTATGTGGCACACGGTTCACCTGGCAACCGGTTCCCTCGTTTGAGAGATTGGCATTTCGAGCATCTTTGACCTGTACTTGAGGTAATTGAATCATTACGAGGCCTTGCGACGTTATCGGAGGACGACCGAAATTGTTCGAAGCGGCGATGATGCGGGTACTTGCTGGTGGAGCCATTTTGGTCCCTTTTGCTGGCGAATATTTACAATGAGAGGGTCTGAAAGTAATATTAGAGAAGCCCAGGAAGCTAGAGAAAATTTTGAAATGTATAAAAAGATTTTATTCATATGCCGTTGTGCATGGAAAATTTAATAGGAATTTATTAAACCTTTGCGGACGCGTATCTGCTGACAGTCGCCCAAGCTTTTTGACCCTTCTACGACTGCGAATAATTTTTAAAGTAATGACTACTCTCAAAAAGTATCAAACAAATTTGTACTGAACACAACAGGTTTTCTTTTATTTAATCCATATACTTATCTCTTTAGTACAAAATTTTTTTTTACAAGCAAAATATATTCGACCCATCGAAAAGCATGCCAAAAATAATTCCAGTCCGCTAAGGGTTAAACTGGTTAACAGTGATTAGAGAAACCTTGAAACATATTCAACTGAATTTTCTTTTCTGGGTACTTTCTTTTATACTGACATATATTTTTCCAGTAAATTATGACTTTATATTTTCCGTTAATGTTCATACATTATTTTTATTAATTTCGACTTGACGAAGCTAGAGCTACTTATTTTTTGCAAGATACAAATGATTAATACGACTAACTTTATTTGTGTTTTAATACGGCCTTATTTGAAAGGATGGTTATTAATTTTAACTTTGGTAAACTGGGTTCATCTGAGACATCCTAGTGTGTCTAATATCACATTAGATTAACAGTGCCTTGCCTATAAGTTGTTAAAATGATAGATCCATCTACTCCTGAGTATTGAATCTTGAAAATTTTAGTGATTTCAAAGCTTCGCGAGTTTGTAATTAATTGTGACGGGAATTGATGAAAGATCCAACTATTGTATCTAGTGTATCCAGTCCATGTTAAAGGTTGAAAATTTTAGTGAATTCAAAATTTCACAAATTTGTAATTTATTATGAGGAATATCAATGAAAGATCCAACTATTATTCCGTCCATATTGAAGCTTCACAATGGTAACAAATCAAAAGTTACAGGAATTTGTAATTTTTTGTGCAAAGAATTACTGAAGGATCCACGTAGTATATCTAGTCTATGTTGAAACTTGAAAATTATAACTTATTGTACAAGGAATCAATGAAAGGTCTATCTACTGCCCAGTACCTATTGAAACTTGTGAATTTAAAAAATGTTGTTAGACCGATTCTAAGATGCAGTGCAAAAATAGTAAGCATATTCAACGAGAAGGTGGGGTGTGCAAAGATGCCCAAGAAGTTGTTCTAGACAAGAACTAGTGGTTTAGCATAAATAGTACGGCTATGCTAATTGACCGCCTACGGAATGGAAACTACAGAACGTCTACTTCCACTGCAAGATGTCATTAGTAGAAGCGAAGAAAGATAATAAGCGGGATGTCTACGCGATATTTCAAAACAAGAATTTTTCGAAATAATATCTCGTTCGTGTACACGTTCGACTTGGCCAAACGATAACTGGCGATAATTTTCGTAGATAACTGGATACTGCTAACAAGCTGAATCGTAAGCGGATTCGATTTTTCTTCTTAAGAATTTATCCCTGTCCGATATTCCACACCAAATCCTAAAGATTTCATTAATCGTTCCGTTGCTTTTTTTTCTCTCGTAACAGTTCAGTAGGATTTACTAAAAATAAGAAACATTCAACCAGTTTCTTCACTTCTATTGCCAATACTCTTTTATTATTATTCAGCAAAGCTCCCGAGGGATTTCCTTCTAGAAATTCATTGCTACATCCGACAATCTATTACAAATTTTCAAGATTTCGCCAATCCCGTCGTTTTATTTCGAGCTCTCTCAATATTTCAGTAGGATTTATTAAAAGTAGGGAACTTTCAAGGAGTTTCTATATATATATCTTGCCAATATTCCTTGATTATTATTCAGCAAATCTTCCAAGGGAGTTCCTTTGATAAATTCATTGCTACATCCGACATTCTATTAACAATTTTCAAGATACCGCCAATCCCGTCGTTTTCGAGCTCTCTCAATATTTCAGTAGGATTTATTAAAAATAGGATACTTTCAAGAAGTTTCTATATATCTCTTGCCAATATTCCTTGATTATTATTCAGCAAATCTTCCGAGGGAGTTCCTTTGATAAATTCATTGCTACATCCGACATTCTACTACAAATTTTCAAGATTTCGCCAATCCTGTCATTTTTTTTAGCTCTCTCAATATTTCAGTAGGATTTATTAAAAATAGGAAACTTTCAAGGAGTTTCTATATTTCTATTGCCAATATTCCTTGATTATTATTCAGCAAATCTTCCGAGGGAGTTCCTTGGATAAATTCATTGCTACATCCGACATTCTATTAACAATTTTCAAGATTCCGCCAATCCCGTCGTTTTCGGGCTCTCTCAATATTTCAGTAGGATTTATTAAAAATAGGGAACTTTCAAGGAGTTTCTATATTTCTATTGCGAATATTCTTTGATTATTATTCAGCAAATCTCCCGAGATTTATATCTCTAGATGTTATCTTATTTCTCTCGCGCCAATAAATCTCCGGGAAGTTCGAATTTTTTTTTTTGGAGCCTATAAATTTACAATGACGCGTGCTGGGGGAATCAAGGACTCGCGAATAGAAATATGAAATCCTGAAAAAAGGCAAACTCCATATTTGCGTATGTGTAGAAAGTTGATCGTCCGGCAGACTTCGAGGAAGACATTTCGTCGTCAAAACAGAAACGATAGAAAATGGCGTGGAAAGAGGCCGACAGCCGGGTCCGACAGCTTTCAAGAAACCTACCGTCAGGTTTTTAATCCCACCTGGTGACTTTCTCTGTTTTCTTCTCCTGGAAACACGATTTTCTCCTTAAACCTCCATTCCTGTTTCAATTCTTGACCATTTATGCCATCACTTGTTACGCAAATGGAAAAAATCATGCTACAGCTAAGGGGCGACACCTTAAAAATTCTCAGTATTCCTCATATACTTATTTAACAATGTATACTACCATCCTTGGACTACGGTTCTTAATGAAAAATAAAAATTGCATACATTACTTGCAAGTTACTACATTCATTTCTGTTTTTAGGAATTTCAATAAATTGAAAATAGCATGACAGTAGTTATTAATTTTTCCGATGTTTTTATTGTTTTTCATAAAACTGTTTACCAAGGTATTTACCAAGGTAACATAAAAATTGCTTGCATTACCTGCAAGATATTATAATTAGTACTGTGCATAATAATTTGAAAGTGTTTAAAGTAATACGACTGTATTCCAAAATTCTGTAAATGTTTTGAAAGTTTTGCATACTTCATAAAATTACCTTGATTGCTAGTAAAATATAGCAACTAGATTTCTTTTCTTTTCTCAATAATTTTAATGGTTTGAGAGTAATGAGACAGAATTTTATATTTGTTTAGAGTTTTCCATTGTTTTGCATTCGACTTATTAATTTTTTGTCGTAAACGCATAATATCTGCAGTGTAATTACCATGTAATTGAAATATTTCTATCGGTCGAATGAAAATAACTGTCCACCGAATAAAATAACGTGGACCGTATCATTTCGTTCGATAAAACACTTCATGTTAATGGGAGGAACACTTTTCAGTGCAGTAAATGTTTTATATGCGGTTTCGCGAATGGGAATCACTCAGAAATTACTGTGAAAAAGGAAGTATAGACACGTTCTGCGGCGCTATTATAGCGAGAGAAGAAGAAACGCTTCTCGCGGTGTCTTTCGATTGGGTGCACGCGGTTCGCCATTCGACATGGTCGCTTCTTGCAGCCCATAATCACTGGTCAATCATTCTGCTATAAATAAGGACGTGCGAAGGTTGACCAGGGTACAATTCCGGAGGGTAGCGCGCAATTCTCAGGGCAAAATCATCTGGTGAACCGCGCGCTAAAACACTCTGATGATCATGGGTTGTGTACCAAGCAATTTGATTCTGTCTTGTGGTAACTCTTTGAGAAACAATTCCCTATAAACCTCGCAAATGAACAGTGCGTGGATTTATTGCTGAATCATGACACTCATTATATAACAATTTAATCGAATCAAAATGATTTATCAAAAAGATAATCAAAAAGAGTAGCATTAAACCGAGATAAAATTACATTATTTTTTATAACATATTCAGCGAAAAAAATGATAGAAAAATCGTGTTGAATTTTGCAGTTTATATGTTTTCGAAGATTTTTATGAGGCGTACCAATGTAAAGGTGTAAATCATTCAGCAAGTTAATCAAGTGTGTCAAAGGCGATTATTGCCAACTTTCATTAACACCTTTAAATGACTGCGGACGTTATCGCCATTCAAACTGGCTTATCAAACCCGCAATTACTGGAATCTAATGTGCTACAGGTTATTAAGACCAACTTCTACCATTACTTGCCTATGATTAATACGCCTTGCACGTTTTATTTACATATTATGAAACGTTCTGTGTATATTAAAGCGCGGTGATGCTAGATCATTAGTTTGATGAATAAGAAACTCGACTCTGTGATCAAAAAGTTGCACATATCTTAACTGTTTTCATACTTAAAATAGATAGATACAATTACAAGAAAGTGGCAGAAGAAACATCATAATACAATTAATCAACACCTCAATGTTTTCTTACATTTTCATTTTCAAAAACGCCAGAGCATTTTTAGCTCTACAGAATATTAAAACAAAGATGCAAATCATTGCATTATGCTTTCCGATTTCAATTTGAATGCAACTCAGGTGTTCAAAATGAACCTAGACACCTCGGCATCTAATTGTCAATCCAGAACTCTTCATATGCATTGTATTAATGACCTTTCAAAAAACTATTAAAAAAATTGTTCTGAAAGTATCAGTGAACTGTACCTAACCTAACACACTCTATATCCTTCCAAGGATTAGTACATCCTTCTAGGGACCTACGTAATAAATCTAGAAATCTTCATAATTCTGAAATAATACCAATCTTCCAAGGATCTACGGAATAAATCTAGAAATATTCATAACTCTGAAACAATTGCAATCTATCAATGACTGAATACGTCCAAAAAAATTTGTCTGAAAGTATCAATAAAATGTACCTAACCTAACGCACTCTACATCCTTTGAAGTACTATTACATCCTTCCAAGGACCTACGGAATAAATCTGTAAATCTTCATACACTCTGAAACAATTGCAATCTATCAATGACTGAATACGTCCAATAAAAATTTCTCTGAAAGTATCATTAAAATGTGCCTAACCTAACGCACTCTATATCCTTCCAAGGATTACTACATACTTCCCGGGACCTACGGAATAAATCTAGATATGTTCATAACTCTGACATAATTTCAATCTTTCAATGAATGAATATTTCTAAAAAAAATCCAAAAAATTTGTTCTGAAAGTATCAATGAACTGTACCTAACCTAACGCACTCTATATCCTTCCAAGGATTACTACATCCTTCCCTGGACCTACGGAATAAATGTGTAAATCTTCATACACTCTGAAACAATTGCAATCTGTCAATGACTGAATACCTCTAGAAAAAATCAAAAAAATGTGTTCTGAAAGTATCAATGAACTGTACCTAACCTAACGCACTCTATAACCTTCCAAGGACCTACGGAATAAATATGTAAATATTCAAACATTCTATAACAATTGCAATCTATCAATGACTGAATACGTCCAAAAAAAATTTCTCTGAAAGTATCAATAAAATATGTCTGACCTAACGCACTCTATAGCATTCCAAGGATGCTGTGTCTTTCCAAAAACCCTCGGAATAAGCGGAGGTGTTTTTAGAAACGAGATTTACCGTGGGATTGAAGTATTCGACCGCGAGTATCACGAGATCGGCAAAACGATCGGGTTTTTCGCCGATCGGACATAAGAAATTAACAAGCTTAGGAGATGGTTTCCCGTTCGAGGGTTCCTCGAGGCCGGCGATACCGGTATGATGATGAGAGAGCAGGCGGACGTATATGCATCCGCGATTACCATGGCTAACAGGCGAAACTAACACGGGAACGTCGGTCTGGAACTGGTTTTCCCGGTCGCATCGTATATTTCATTTCAGTAACAACAAAAATTTCTTTTCATTAGTATGCATTAATCAATCAGCATGCATGAGCAATACCCTGTCAAATATGCCTGCTAAGTTCCGTATTATGGCCGCGAGGGGCCCCGATTCCTTCTCGAGAGGAGACGGCACCGCTTTGCCACACCGTTCACAATACCTAATTTAACCGCGGGATTGCTACTTCATGGATTTTATTTTACTTCCTCAGATTTATTTTATTTCTTCGCCGAGAAAATCGAGCGGTCCGAACTCAGTTTAATAATCGACGGCTGCAATCTTATTACTGCATACAAGGTAACCAATTTCGAGCGAAACTTTAGCCCGTTAAACTAATTTTTAACAATTACCTGAACACAGTGAAATAATCGCGCGTCGAAATTGAAATTCTGATGACAGAATTTTCATGGATTGCGATTAACGTTGAATTATTAAGTGACGTTCGCTATTAGGGCTGCTGTGTGTACGCATCCAAGATCAGTTATTTTTCTGCAATTATTATTACAGATTATTGCCTGCTACAAATTGCTTGCTTCATGTATCTGAAAGTACCTCGAGATATTTGCTTGTTTATTATGCCGATATTGGCTTCCAGAAATTGCCGAACAACGGACTTTAATTCTGGCAAATGAGAAGGTATGTTTCAGATTTCACTCTTGGTTCATTATTTTTTAAGAGTACGGATAATCGAATTAAATATAGATTCCTCAGCGCGGTAGAGTTTGCACAGACTGTGTACACACTCCTTCTGAAAGAGGGTAGATATAATTGATTACTCGGCCGTGGAACAAAACAATTAACAGGTTTAACCGTTGCCTAATCAAAAATACTTACTCTTGATATTAACCAGAACACGGGCTCAACAAAACGAAACCCGGCACCATCAGTCATCGGCAGCCAAAGCGATAATTATCATCCCCGCCGAACCTAAATTACTCATTGCACCACTTCGAGCGTAATTAATCTCCATCATTACGTAATGCCGAGGCCAATACAATCAATCCTAACCGAGCAAAGTCAACATTACCTTCTTCGCGAAGTTGCAAACGAGAAAAGGCTGCGGTACAATTGACATGGCATTTTTCAAGGTTTAACTGCTTGCCGCGTGCACCGGCGAACAAAATGGCGGCTAAAACGGATAGCAAAATGACGCTGACGTTTCGATCTGGACATTGCCAATTTTTTTGGTGTGAAATGTTTGAAAATTTTTGGATCATTGGAAAATAACGATATACTTCAATCTACCAAATGAGATTTGACAAAGTATTCGTTTTGTTCTTTGTTTACGTAGAAAAATTAATTTTTATTTTTGGGATAAAAAATACATATGAAAATGATTATTTATGCGAAGATACATTGTTTAATTACTAGTAGGTAGTTGTTTTCGATTGACTGCAATAAAAGGTATAATTTAGCGTAATTCCATGAGGTCGTTGATTTCTGCAAAGATGACGTTGAATATTTGTTTGATTTGTTTTTGCAAATAAGTGGACAAAAGTCTATATGTTTGCACAAACAAGCACGACATGCAACCATAAATAACCACTTCAGTGAATCCATACATATAATAGTTTTTTTTATAATAACACAACTCTGGCAATTAACCCTCCGTGACCAAGGTGAGCCATTTATATCTACGACAAATATATTATTATTGTTTTCTAGGCTTTCAAAAAATGTAAAAAAATTCTGGAATATGTATTGAAGTCCCTGTTTTGATATATAATCGTTGCAACGTCAAATGTTTAAAGGATTAATGAGAAAAAAATAAATACTGTAACAAACCCCTTGATAAAAGGCTAGACTTCCACTTGCTTCAATTTTCATCATATCAAGCCACCAAAATTGATCATTGCTTAACAACCAGTTGGTAGGCTAACTCACAGAAATGAACGTCTGCCTAGACCTAAACAACCAGGGTCGTCGTCTACTCAGCATATTCGGTGTTCGGGGGTAGTTTAGTGGCGCAACCCCCAAACGATGCAATTTACAGGGCGAGGGTCCTCTGGTTCGGTAAGGACGCGGTACAAATCACTTATTAGGACATAAATTTTCATTGAGAGCAGCTAGTGCAAACGGGATGAGCCGATGGGGTAATGGATGTGTGCCGGGAGCGAAGTGGGCCGCCTGTTGCTGCGTGGCCCGCTCGCCACGGGGATCCTTGATCCTTATGCTCCTGCAGTCGGTCTTTCGGCCCTCTCCGGCGAGAACCCCTCCCGAAGGAGGATTCCCGCTCCTGAAAATTTACGAGCTGCCGGTGAATGGAGCCTGAGCAGCCCCGCCGGCACGCTACACACGTTCCGTGGTTTTCCCGCGACAAAAGTCCCCGGAAAACCGTGTCACAATCATCCCAACGAAGCGATGTCTCTCTTCGACTTATCGCGCGACGTCTTCATACCTAATCCTCGTCCTCGAGCTCCACGAAATGGCCACGATGGTCCCAAATCAGGATTTATCTGCTCGGCATTAATGTAAGTTACTTTTTCGATAATGTGCTTCGATGAGGTTTGAAGGTGAATTTTTGAAGAAAAATTTTAAAGATGTGCCATTAGTAGACTGCGGATTTTATAGATTGGTATGGTTCAGAACAACAGACAAATGAACATGATTGAAGCACAACGATATACTATTTTCAAAGTCTTAAAATTATTAACGGAAGAATGTGTATCTGGCTCAAGTCTCTTGCCATTGGTGCACAAGATTTTTATTTTGCAGCCTAGCCATTAGGGGCGTCTACATGTTTGCTAATAATATTGGTTGGTATGAAGAATGTAGACTGTTCGGTCAGTTTTAGTGCTTGGTAGGCTCGGTGTTCTTCTACTTTTCAAAAATTACATGATTAAATTTTCATTATAGCGTCTTTATCACAATCTGCTTGAATAAAGGCATTTATTGAAACTGTTCTAATGGAAGCATCTCTATCGTTCCAATAATTTTGAATACTAATGTAACATCTTATTGTAGCTTATATAAAACATGTCTGAATTTTCTCAATAAAATTATCATCCGCCATATAAAATATTAGGTATAAAACGACAATTTAAGATTATTCTTGGAGAGTCTTCTTTCGAGATTTATAATAGAAGAAAGGGTGCAAAGACAATATTCAATTTTTAAAAACGATTTGAATACGACACGCATTATAAATTCATCTCGGATCGTGAACACTATATTTTCACATAATACTTGCAAAAGATCGTGCTCCTAACCAACGCATCCTCTGTACCTCTCGTATCTTGCTCTTTACTCGCAGCGCGACGCGCGCAATGTAGGCATCGGTAAAAAAATATTTATGAGCGGTAGTTTGTTATCTTGCCAGATGAATTAAATTCAAATTACTTGAATTTGTTATATTGTTACGGTCACGGGTCCAATTTTGTTTTTCCGCCTGTTCTGATCTCCCCTCGCCATCTTTCTCTCTCTCTTCCTCTCTCTGGCTGTTGTGTTCTTTCTTTTTTTTCAATAACTAATTTAAGTATCGGAAGCGGTTCAAACGATCCCGGCAAAAAATCCCGGCGGAATCCGTGGCTCGTATGAAACAGAGCGTTCAGTGGTTCGGGTTGCACGGCCGATTGTAAAAAAGCAGTCTTTCGCTCCCCAGGAAATTTATGGCCTGCTCTTGAATGGCGTCTGTTCGGTTCGTCTTGGGGGTTTTGATACGGCACGGGAGAACATCACACAATGATTATTATTACGGTCGCGCGAATATTGACTCTTGAATATCGAGAACAATTTCACGTGTTCTCGAGGCGTAACATCGTCCGACAATTTTACCTGGCAGAAACCGCTGTCCTGAGTTATTTATGTGAATTAGGCAGAGCGAGAGAGGGGGGGGGAGTGGAGGGGAGAAACTGTGTGCTCTCTTTTTGCCCCTTGTCCTCTGCCACTCCCTACGGTTTCCCTTCTTCTAAGAGACAGTCGTCTCCGTTCACAAGTGTATCGAATTCATACGATATTTTTACTCCGAGATTTAGGCAATATATTCTCCCGTTGCTTGATGCTTAGGTGTCATAACATTTTATGAGTTATTACACGCATGGAACCTTGCTCTTAACCTCATTGTTGCAATTGGAGCCCCTAGCATTTATTTTTGTAGATCGTAAATTCTGAGCTGGTGGGAATTGTGTTCGAATTACTTCGAATGTTGAATTTGTAATTTTTGCAATGTTGTCAGTATTTATACCGTTCAATTTTGTAAATGAAGATCTTATGATGATAATCTTGAAGACATTTTGAAGCTTTGAGCCTCTACTTTCGCAATCCATTGTTCGTTTTATCTGGAAATATTTTTGTATAATGTAGTCAGCTAAAATATCTTTTTAGAGTTTATCTACTTGGCCTTCAGAAATAATTTGCTTGTTCCTATGAATAATCGTCTGAATTCATGTACTAAGTATTTAATTATTGAACATTTTTGTATATCAATTCATTGTTTCTTTTTCATTCTTAAATTGTATGAATTGGAATCTTGTACGAGGAAAATTATTATTTATTTATTATTGATAATACAATATAGAGCAATTCGGTTATAAAAATAGTACCGTGTTTCAGACTTTATGTCCAGAGCAATTAAAAAATTAAAATAAATGGACTATGTAGATCAAAAATATTAGTTAATCGTATAAAGCATTCTACATATTAGATGGAAATATTTAGCCCACCGTACTACATGAGCTTAACATCTTAAGCGCGTCGTCAGTCCCTGGGGACTGACGGTACCGGATCTACATTAGAATATTTACAATAATATATGATATTAAAAATACTCATATAATATTAAAAATTGTTCACACTGTCTTGATAGATTTAATTGGTACATATTAAAGAGAAATGGGGTGAGAAAATATTTATGTCTGCACAGTTGTATTTTTGTAGTTAAACCTAAATAAAAAGTGACATGGAAAGCTAGACAAAATTGCACCGCGCTTAACGTCTTAAAGATTCACGAACCTGAATGTCGAAGGAGGGAATCTTGTAGATCTCCCAGTAGAATCTTGTAGATCTCCCAGTAGAATCTTGTAGATCTTCCAGTAGAATCTCGTAGATCTTCCAGTAGAATCTCGTTGGATGTACAGAAAATCTTGTAGATCCTCCAGTAGAACCTCGTGGAATCTGCAGAAAATTTTGCAGATCTTTCAGTAACCTCGTAGAATCTCTAAAAAAATATTCAAATTTTTCAGTAGAACCTCGTAGAATTTGCAGAAGCTTTTGCAGATTTTTCCGTAAAACTACGTAGGATCTGCAGGAAATTTTGTAGATCTTTGAGTAGTAACTTGCAGAACTTTGTAAATCTCACAGAAAATACATTAGAATATTCAAATATGATAAATCGGCCTTGAAGCCACAACGAGCATAAATAGTCAATTAAACACACCGGTTCCCAACTGCGGAAAAATCGGTTTAGCACGCTTTCGCCTGCGATCGAGGGGTTCGAGGACCTCGGATCAATCTGTAGGCGTCGATCGATTAATCAGGATCGTGGAACGTCGTCGCGGCACCGGTGAAAACTATTTACATAAATGGCGTGTGGTAGGACAATCGACAAATGCGAACAGCGCCGCTTACAACGTCGTCATATTTCCCTGTGACGTCGACGGATATTCGACGGATGCATCGATTAGAATGCACAATATGGGACGCAACGGGAGAATGTGTTTTTTTATGGTGATTCCGGCATCACGTATACTGTGTCGGGTGCAACAGAGAGTCTATCAGTCAGTTTCACGTCTCAATTAACGGTGATAAGAAATATTGCTGTTATGCGGATGCTGTGTGTTTATGATCTTACATGGTAGATCGATGTCGTTCTATATTATTGGTTATGATCGATCGCTGCTTTTGCAGTGATCAAGAACGTTGATTTTTTCGACCAAGCTGTTCTTCAACATTAATAAGAATTTCATATATTAACCCCTTGTCCTACCCGCTAACTCCCGATTTCTCGGGCCATAATAAACAAGAAAGTCGGTCACGCGTCGAGTCATTTAGCTGTTTATCCGCGTGCTCGAAGTTGCGCAAAATGTATGCGTCTTATGACATGTATATTTCGGCGCAACGAAAGGAATTGTGAAATAATAAACACGTTTGGGCACAACTAATACTTTTAAGATGTCTGGGAAGTAATTATGATCATTCATCGGTGAACAAAAATGATTTATAATTTGAAAGTGGATAATGTATCAGTAACAATTTGTAAATTAATACTTAATTTAAATTAATAACGTTTTGAGAAAACTCGTAGAAAACTAGTAATCTTCGTGTTAGTGTTGTTTACGTTTGTCACGAATGAAGTACCACGAGCCAGGCTCCCGTTGTTCACGTTTGGTCCGAACGAAGTACCACGAGCCAGGCTCGTGTTGTTTATGTTTGGTCCGAGCGCAGTACAACGAGCCAGGCTCGTGTTGTTTACTTTTCGTCCGAACGAAGTACCACGAGTCAGGCTCGTTCTAATTGTTTTTAGCCCAAATTTCTTACCATGAGTCTTACTCGTTGTTGTGAGCCAAGGGGTTAACAGTTTTGATGTGACCCACCGTTTTGAATTTATATTTTGTTCTTCTTTCATCGTGTGGACGAAACACGAGACGACCTTCAAATGACCTTAGAAGGTAAGTACAAAAGAAAACATAAAGATGACAGTTGAATATGCATATAACAAAGAAAGAAAAGGAGTATTCATATACTTATTCACTAAATTAAGAATTATAATAATCGGAGAGTTAAAGAACGATAAACAAGAATCGTAATAGTTAAGGTACATAATATAATGAAAATATAGTTGAAAATTAAAAAAGAACAGAATAAAATTGAGGATTAGGAAGAATGGCAATCAGAAAGTAAAATAATAAAACTTATTAAACTCAACAGAATTTTACACTTCTTACTGACTTTTAAAGGTTCCCGACAAGCTACAAAAGCAGAAAGTATTGTACTTCAGAAGTCATAACACAAAATATGAAACGTGTAAGCATACAACCAGAGATTCTAACTCGACATTGTTGTTTGTAATATAACAAAAATGGAGACAAAAAGAAAGTACTATTGGATAAAACTCGAAGAAAAGCTTAGCGAGGAAATTCAGGCCATCTAACGCGCGAAAAAAAGGAAGAAGGAAGAAGGAAAGGTCTAAGCGATTTCTAAACGCGGTTCATGAGAGTAATAAGCGGTTGCGGCGAGCTAAAGTGGAACTAGTGAGCTGAATGGAGTTAACGACGTGCTAACAATAACATATTTTACGAATATTCGCGGCGGCGTGCAATTTGTATCCGCTTCAATTACTCGGCTGCCTCCGTTCGAACGGTCTCGCGTGTCGGTGTGCATCAAGCTCGCGAATAATCCGCGAGCACCCGCTATAATGAATTCTTCCGAGCATGATAGACGTGGTCGACCAACGACCCGACAATTCCTCCGACCACCACCAAAGCATCGCCGAGAAGGCAATCGTCTTGAAAATGTTTGCCGGTTCTCGAACCGAGCTAATCGTCGAACGGTCCGGTTCGTCGCAGCGTTAATGTTAACACTCGCGTTGCTCGTAAATCGGTTCCCATTATCGAACTTGGTGGTTAAAGGCAAATGAGCATAACGTTCGACGGGAATTCGTTAGCACCTTCGTTCTATGACACGGCACATTACGTCGCGCATGTAACGATTTCACGGGCGCATCATCGACACACATAAATTTTCCAGGATCGCGGATCCTGGCTCCGGTTACGCTCGTTGCGTTCTCCGAAGAACTATCGCTCTGACTTGACAGAAACAGGGCTTGGAATAGTTAGAAGTTGCGAATACACTGCGGACTTTCATGCAGCAATATTCTGCAACGGGAGCTAAAGAAAAATTGTCTGTGTCGATTTGAACGGACACGAGCTAAGTAAAAATTGTCTGCTTCAATTTTAAGCCGCAGAAGCCAAATAAATATTGTCTGCATCGATCTTCAATAATAGGGGCCAAATGACAATTGTATGTGTCGATTTCAAACAACAGGAGCCAAATAAATATTGTTTGCGTCGGTCTCCAATAATAGGAGTACAATTAAAATTGTATGTGTCGATTTTAAGTAACGGGTGTCAAATAAAAATGTTCTGTGTTGGTTTGACGGTACAGAAACCGAATAAAAATTGTCAGCATTGCTATTACACGATAGGAGACAAATAAAAATGTTCTGCGTTGATCTTAAACAACGGGAGCTAAATAAAAATTGTCTGCGTCGATTTTAAGCAACTGGAGCCAAATAGAAATTGTCTGCGTCAATCTTCAGCAACGGGAACCAAATAAAAATTGTCTGAATGGATTTTAAACAACAGGAGGCAAATGAAAATGTTCTGCGTTGATATTAAACAACGGAAGCTAAGTAAAAATTGCGTCGATTTTAAGCCACTGGAGCCAAATAGAAATTGTCTGCGTCAATCTTCAGCAACGGGAACCAAATAAAAATTGTCTGAATCGATTTTAAACAATAGGAGACAAATAAAAATGTTCTGCGTTGATTACAAGCAACAGGAGCCAAATAAAGGTAGTCTTCTATCGTTCTCAGTCTGATCATAATCTATCATTTTCCAAGATGATGTCCGAAGGATTTTAAAATCCTTGCGAAATTTGAATGATTCGAGGAAAAAAAGAACAGTGCAAAGGGTGGTGCACCTGCCGAGCCATTAAACAGCGCAACTAATTGAGAAGTATTTTCTCCATTAGCCGGAACTATGCGTATTTTCCGATGGGTTCCGCGTCGATCGTAGCGAGCGACGGTCGCGCCGAAAATAGTTTGCTAAGGGTGTAAAAGGGGACGCTGCAAGCTGAGCGTGATTCCGCGGCACCAAAAAACACTGTTTCTCTCACCCTCACCGATTGAAACGTCTGATAGACAATTAAGCAACCTGGAGTGTAGCTGGACTGGTTGAATAAATAAATGACTTGACTTTTATTGTAATCGTACAATAAAGAAATCGCGCGCACATGCAGGAACGCGTTGATTATGCAATTTAGGGATTGCGAAGATCAGAAGCCTTTTTTGTTTCCTTTCATTTGAATTAATGAATTATTCATTGAATTAATCCTTAGATGTCACTCCACTTATTTTGGAAATTGATAATATGTGAACTTTCACGGGAGGATCACCGAGGGTTAATTAATGACTTATTGGGTTTTGTGAACATTGTATTCACTCGCAAATAACAGAAGAAATTTAATAAACCTTCGTTAAGAATTGTATCTTATTGTATTCGAGACAGTCAGACATGTAACAGCAAAAACTTCACAGTCTAGTCGTTAATATCACTTGAAGTTCAGATGCTAGGGTTAATGGAGTTGGGTCGAGTATGTGCTCCAATGTAATACATAATCAAACGTAACAGTATTAAAATCCTATTAGAATCCTGAAGATTTGATAACAGTACTAATAAAATCATCTAAGCTGACAATATGTTTAGTTCTGTTGAATTGAAGTATAATTACTATAAGTTACAATACTTTATTGGTAATACCTTGTATAAAACTGAAAATGCTTCGTTGAAAAGCAATGGAGGATAATTATCCTAGGGGTTGAATGTGTTCAAGAGGACAGCTTACGACAGAAAATGCATCGTTTCAAATGTACGGTGGAAAAATAAATTTGCAAATTCTTTGGTACAAATGCTATGACGATTGCAAGTAGAATGCGCTAATTTCTCCGATGAAAACGTTTTATTGGAACCGAGGCAATCGAGGAATCCGCAAACGCGTCGAGTGATGTCAGATAGTCCCCGTTCGCCAATTGTCAAGTGATGCGGCGTTAATTAAGTGGACGGTTTCGAGTGTACGGAACAGAGTGGAAGGGAGAATTAAGTAGGGAACAGCTTTATTCCGTGGGTGATGCTCGGTGTAAAATATGTTCTGTAAAGTGTGTTGTAGAGGCGCCCCCGTCGCACACCCGGTGACCCGAGACCATAAATAAATGCTTGCGTGAGGTTTACATACTACTGTGAGTTCTTCCGAGGGATCTTACGATATACGAATACGGCTTCCAGGCAGTTACTCCTGTTTAGATCGGAATAATCCGATTACGCTAAAAATAATGCTAGGAAGTGCCACACTATCCTAACAACAACCGCTAAATCTTTCATTTCCCCTCTTAAGCGACAACTCTTAACGAAAAATATTAAAACCTAGCCGCAATTAATCCAGTCTATCTATCATATATCAATCTGATCTTTTCCATAAATCATCATTTTTTAAAAAAGATTGTAGAAGAAGATTCTTTCTCAATATTTGTCGAGAAAGTAGAAATTTCCACTAGTTTTCAAAATGGCGGAAGGTACTCCGAGTAGAGGGCGCTGTTTTGGAAGCAACATTGAGTTTATTTGTCTATAAAAATAGATATTTTGGTCGATGAGAAATGTTATTTGAATTATTATATAGCAGAAGAAATTTTAAGACCACACTTTTCTTCATAAAATGTTTTAAGTATCTAAGTTAGTATGAAAAATGATAAGAAATACAGAGATTGAAAGGTAACATTAATCTCTCTCTCTCTCTCTCTCTCTCTCTCTCTCTCTCTCTCTCTGTTGGCTGCAGGACCTCTCTTCAAGTACTCGTTCCTCTCATATATAAATTACTGTGATTTTGTGGAAACATTAGAGATATTTGCTGGATTTTGGGATGTGTTAATATAAATAAATCCTCGTTATTAGACTGCGGATTTAATGCATTTATGGCAAAAGTGGATGGATGTGATTTCAAACAATAGAAAAATTACAAGAATTTAAAAGTATGAATACATTGATTACGTCTAGAAATAAATTTCTACTTGATTACTATATCTTGCAATTAATGCAAACGATTTTTACTTTGCATAAAGATCCACAATCTAAGCATGGCAGGATGTACAATGAGACACTGCTGAGCCAATTTTCATCCAAGAATAAAGCATTATCACATGCCAAACGTCTGCAAACAATTCTAAATCAAAATATGATTACTTCAAACACAAGAAACATAGAAGCAACTACACGAATAAAGTAATTAAAATGAATCTGGATCCTCGAAGACCTAGCATAGTCTTTTCCAAGCTTATCAGAGTTACGAGGGTTAAAATCATCAATCTAGTACTTTGGAAACTCACAAAAATGAACTTCGAATTTAGCTACCACGAACAGGAAGAGGATTCTAAGCTGACCTCAGGAGCGGATCGCAGAATCCTGTCGATTCGAATGGCAAGCCGAGGGTGCGGAGACTCGTTTCCGGTAAAAAAGAACCCGCGGATTAGGGTGTAAAATTAACGAAGGGATCCTCGTCTAAGCCGGGAACAGCTCGATCGGATGGTTGACTCCGTTCGCAAAGAGTGCTCGTGGTCTTGTAGAGGCGGTTCTCCTCTAGCAGCCGAGAGCGATCCCGGACCATAAATAAATGCTGGTGCGCGCGAGGCTTACGTGCCACCACGAGCTCCTCTTCGTGGCTGGGGCATCAGCCGAGAGACCAGGGTAAACCAGGAGGAACGCCACGGCCGATCAAAACCGACAGCCTCCTAAGAGGAACAACCTGACCTAAAACATAGGTACTACATGATTCATAGAGGACGGGACGACCGCGGCGTGTCTGCCCGGTTGCCTCGAAAGAGGGATGCGTTTCCGATGATATTTATCTGCAACGCGCACGCTTGGCATGGGAAATAAGAAGCAGATGGCGGACGATCGGCCATCGCGGACGGATTCTGGCAACCACGGAAATATCGTCCCAGAGGATCGTTCCCTGCTGATTCTGAGCGAAGTTCGGTCATTAGATCAGGCTAAAATACATTCTTTCTTTTAGCCTATTCTCTAAAAACGCTGTTTAGCCGCTTGACATGCATTTTTTGGATACGTCATGCGTTTCTTATGACGTTGTGTACGTTGAAGTAAAATATTGGTTAATATTAACAGCGAATGTTATCACTATATGCACATCTCAGTAACATGTCTGTTACGAATTTATACAAAATTTCACGGTTAAGCCAACACAAATGACAAGTCAAATGGCACCTTCAGTCACATCGACTATCATTTAACCCTTTACTCGAAGATTTAACCGCACTCGAAGTTGTTTTAACACGAAACCATTTCTTCTGGGCAAGAATATTTCCATTGAACATGATTTACTTCCTTTTATGCATATGAAGTATAACATTATCAGACTGTGGATTTTATGAATTTCTATTGAGAATGAATAGATGAAATCCGGAAGACTGAAAATATTTCGAGAATTTAAAAATATTCTATCTATCTTGTAATAAATGCAGACAATTTTTATTAAGCATAAAAATCCGCATTCGAATGATGATTGTTCGTACTTACAACAGTTTAGCAATTTCTTACACACAAACATAGAGTGTAGACATTTTAAATTATAGCATAGCAATTTTAGTGGGGCCATAGAGTCGCCATTCGATTCCAAAGGATTAATTCGTATGTCAAGGGCCGTTAATGAGCCAGGACGATATTTTCAGTGTTAACAAGGAGCGTGCATCGAATCACTACCTCAAAGATATTTATATTTGTTCTTGAACAATCAGAAAATTCGATGTTCACCGTAACAACTATAAAAGCCTCCAATGAGAAAGCCGCAACAAACAAAACTCGTTCGCAATCAACTAAAAATAGGGTATAAAATCGCCGCGCAATTAATTGGCGATAATCGAGGCCGAGGTCTGTCTCCACCCTAAGGTCCTGGCATTCAACAGCCATAGTCTCGCGCGTGCACGAGCGCGCAGCGGCGTGTGGCCCTAACACACGGGCCCGAGAGCCAGGCAGCGTTCCTGCCGCGGGAAAATTAATGACTTACCTTCACCGGGAACAATACAGTCAGCTGCGACTCTTTACGTGTCTGAGTGCCGCGCGGTGATGCGAGCTGCCTAAGGTCGGACGAACAAAACGCGCACGCGAGCATGAGCGAACCGGCAAACGTGAGTACAAGCGAGCTAGTAAACGTGAGTATAAGCGAGCTAGCAAACGCGACGCAAACGCGGACGCGAACGTAAACGCAAACGTGAGACCAACACAGAGTTAGAGCCAAAAAGCGTGGCACGCACGGCGACGTGTGGATCGATTTATTTCCAGCAAGAGCGCAAGAATGTGAACGCGTATAATTTTCATACGACCAAGGGTTTTTCGTGCGACCCCGAGTTCTGAACGCTTAATCCGTTCGACGGCGCGTCTTCTCTTGGCGCGCGAGCTCATGCTACCCGATTCGTCACGGTTTCGCTGGATTACCGTGCTTTATGCGCCTCCACGCCGCTACATTGTTGGCCGGTACTACCGCGTTTCGAATTCTGCGATTTAGCTGAACGTCGTACGATTATTTTCGGCGGACCTCTTCTGCTTCCTGACCAGACCGCTTCCCGCCATCCTTCTCTTTCTCACGACTTTTGCTCCTCGGGGTGAAAGACTTCACTTCCCGGTGACCCCGCGCCATCTTTGTAACTGTGTTCGACTCCTCGAACTCGAACGGGAAGATCCCACAAGCTCATCAAGCGCATAAACTGCAATATCGTTGGCTACGAGTTTTCGGAGACGTTTATTCAAGAAATCTTTGAAGAAGGGGTTGATCTTTAAAATCGAACCAACCCCTAGATTTTATGGGATGGGCCGCCTTTGTAACTGTGTTTGCTTCCTTGGACTCGAACGAGAAGATCCCACCAGCTCATCAAGTACATAAACTGCAATATCGTTGGCTAGGAGGCTTCGGAGACGTTTATTCCGGAAGTTTTTAAAATCTTTGATTTTTAAAATCGAACCAACCCCAAGATTTTATGGGATGGGCCGCCTTTGTAACTGTGTTTGCTTCCTTGGACTCGAACGAGAAGATCCCACAAGCTCATCAAGTACATAAACTGCAATATCGTTGGCTAGGAGGCTTCGGAGACGTTTATTCCGGAAGTTTTTAAAATCTTTGATTTTTAAAATCGAACCAACCCCAAGATTTTATGGGATGGGCCGCCTTTGTAACTGTGTTTGCTTCCTTGGACTCGAACGAGAAGATCCCACAAGTGCATCAAGTGCATAAACTGCGATATCGTTGGCTAGGAGGCTTCGGAGACGTTTATTCAAGAAATCTTTGAAGAAGGGGTTCATCTTTAACATCGAACCAACCCCTAGGTTTTATGGGATGTTTATCATTGGAGAATAGGAAACAGTGTAGTTCTCTTTGTAGAATCAATTTGTCTGTCCATCTTGTGCGTAGAGGGTGTAGCCTGAAGAGAATGATTTCTATCCAGTGAATTGTTCGTAACAAAATATTGGGTTGCAACATAAATACCTTTAATATCTTTAGTAACTTCAATATTTTTATTCCGTTCATTTAAGTACAGAATTATAATCAACAGACTGTGGAACTTATGCATTTATAATTGAGATGAGTAGATCAAATATAGAATGGTGAAAATATATAAGTCATTTAATAATTCTGTTCTATTATTTCCATTGCATTAAAATTATTCAGAAAAGATTTCAATTGCGACTAATTCAGACAATTTTTATATTGCATAAAAATCCGTGGTCTCATAATCAATTATAAAATCATCGACTATACAGAGTGGTTCACTTAAATGTAGCCACATAAATATCTCCTTTACTTCTGATGATATAAAAAATATATTGTACGTAATTATTAAAAATGAATTCCATGTTTAATTCCAGTTTTAGAAGTCGAAGAACATATACACTTACAGTCGATAAATAAATGATTAACGCCACTGCACGAAAAATATATTTATTATCCATGCGACGAATAATGTTGCCTACAGCATTGCTAAATATTCATTTACAATTTGAAAACACCAAAACTTCCTAAAAATAAGAAGAATTCTGTGTACGTAGATTTTCAGTTAGAAATTGATTGTTTCAACGTAAATTTGACAATTTCTGCAGGTGTTTCTAATAGTTTGTTCAATCAGTGTATACTGAAAAATATATCTGCTGGTGAAAAAGGTCGAACATTGATCAGGGCATAAAAATATTGTCCACAGCGTATTCGTCCATCGATATCAATCAAATTGCATACAAAATGTTTGTTATACCACGACAACTGAAAAATTTGTTCCAACTCACACAACGAACTGAAAATCAATTTTACCTTCCTCGCATATTCCAGTACCCACTGCCAGAGTCTCTCTACCACTATAATCCCCAAGTAACCATGCACGCAAACTGGCCCATCATCAACGAAACACCAAAACCCTAGTACTCTTACATTCCACATCCTCGTACATTTTTGTTCTCGCGTAATCTTTCAATCCTCTGCACAGGAACACGGTATAAATCATCCACCGTCGGCACGCGTCCGATATTAGACGTTGTTCATTCGGTGGGTCATCGTGGTATCGGGAATAACATATTATCTATTCCCGATGTTCTCCGGATTGAATTCACGCGGGTAAGAAATTGTCCTAACCGAGGGGTTACTTTTGTTGCGAGCGGATGAAAGAGAGACCAGAAGAAGATGCTCGGGAGATTGCGTATTCGCTTTGAAAGAGAGAGAGAAAGGGAGAGAGAGAGGAAGGAGAGGGAGGATAGAGAGAGAGAGAGGATTGGACAGGATTGAGGAAGAATGGGGAATACGCGTCTCCATCCATCAGGCAACGGTCCGATCGGTCGACACACGCGACTCGAACCTACGGACAACCACCGAATGCATTATCTCTCCCCGTACGCGGCTATCCGACTCCGGAGTCGATGCCTTTTCGATAATCAGAGCGTTTAGGGGTCTTTATACGTTCGTTGAATAACGTATGGCGAGCTGCTAGACCGATACTGATGTCACCGGCTCAACGTCCGGCCGTCTCTCTACCTTATACGTACCGCCGTACCTCCGCGTCGCGATGTTCACGATGGACTATGAGCTTCCTAAATGATTTGAATAGCGTGTTCCTACGCTGGCTTGAGTTTGATCGATCGGGAATCGTCGGTCCGCATCTGGATTATAGCCGATGTTGCCCGAGCTGCGTTATGGCCAATGTCTTTGTCGAATCATGTCGAAAATGACGTCCACGCTTGAGCTTCATGCGAGATGAACCACGTTTTGATATTTTAATTGTGGTCGTAATTAATGCGTTGCATATTTAGAATGGACTGATGATTTGGTCCTTAGACTGCAGATTTTTGTGCAAAACATAAAGTTCCTAAGTCAGTTGCGAGATACAGAAAATTAATAAAAATGAATTATTCTCTTTTAGTAATTTTACGAAATTGGCGGTACTGCAGTAGCATGTTGAATTAGTTTAATGTTTCTACAAGTTGATATATCATTAATTATTGTTATAAGTGTATACAATGTGCAGTCTATTCATCATATAGAATGTTTCTTTCTATGACATCGAATTATTTTGATGAATTTTGCTAAACATTGCTTTACTTGTTTATGCACCAATCTCGCTTCAATTTGTTCCAAACGACGCTACACCTATCGACTCCAATTAAAAACATGTGAAAATTACTTTACCTTTTAAATGAGCAGAGTAAACGAACCTTCAAATTAATATTTGGTATTCAATTTATCAATTGAAACACTTTCTGGACCGTACGCTGTCACAACATTCATTGTCTTTGAAAAGCATAAAGGTTCGATCAAAAAATCCACGATAAAAAACCAATAAAAATATTAATACTCTTCGGGGAAAAAAGAGAAGAAAACAGCAAAGAAGTTTCTCTCGAGACAGAAAAATATCAAAATCTATAATCGATGATTCCAGCTCCGAACTCGCATGCCCAGATACAATCTGTGGAAGATCCACGCCATAGAAGCTTGATAAATGACCGTAGAACGTTTCAATAATCAATTCCGAGCGCTTCGAATTGTTTCTCGCGAGCCGAGCAATCAGTTCTTATTGCATTCAGGCTTCTCCGTTTTGGCTGCGTGGTAATTAGGCAGGGCGACAAATCGGGTTTCCGTCCACGGTGTTCGACCACGTTCGAACGATCATGCGTTCCTGGCACGTCCGTCGATATTTAGCCATAGTGAAAGAGACGAAAGTAAAGGGACCGCGACTTTCGTTGGCTGTCAACCGGTACAAAGTGCAGAAACGGCTTCGCCCAGCTCGGCTATGCTCGTCGCGACGAGGCGTTAATTGAATTTGGGTTCGTGTGGATTATTGTGAAGCGTTTAAAGCGGCCAGAAACAAACCTATTTGCGTCGGGGAGCTTTCTCGTGGAAGATAACAAATGATCCACGAGGCGGCGGCCGGCTCTCTCGCAAACTTCGGCATAAAAGCTTCGCCCGAGAGAGAAACTCGTCTCTCTGTCTCTCTCTCTCTCTCTTTCCCCCCTCTCTTTCTTTCTCTCTTTCGTTTCTCTCTACTCTCCGGTTCGGCCGGGATCCGCTTCGTTTCTTTCTTCAACCCCTCGCGTTCTTTCGTTCGTTTCCCTCTCGGTTCTCTCCTCTTCTCTCCTCTCGTCTCTTCACCGCGGTCTCGTGTTCCTCAACCCCGGGACACGTTCTTCTCTCTCCTCTCTTCCTCCCGCTTTTGAGAGAGAAATCTCTCGCCACGCAGCCGCGGATTGAAAAGCAATAGTTTTTGAATCTATTTATAACTGTCCGTTCCACGCGGCCAACGCGGAACGAGAATCGTCCGATTTGAATATGGCCGCCCTTCGCGGAGAGGAAGTTTCGACGGTTTAAGGGGGATTACGTTTTGGTACCGGGCCAACGATCGGGTATTAGACTCACCTGTCTGGTATCGGTTCCGCTTGTGTACATTTCGGGCTTGGGGAAAAAGTGAATGGAGGTTTTCTTGGGGGTGGGTGAGGGTGTTAATGATTTCGAGTGGCCTTTGGGTAAATTGGAATTGTGTGTTGTTTCTTTGGGGAATTTCCAGGTGATTCAAAATGTGTTTTGGGTCTTTGGGTGACTTTTAGATGACTCTGATAGGTGTAGAGTCTTTTAGGGTAATTTTCAGAGGTATGAAAATGGGTATTGGGCTTCCAGATAATTCTTAAGCAATTCGAGAAGGTGTATCAAGGTTTAGGAAAATTCGTTAGATAATTAAAGATGATCCTTGACTTTGGAAGTGTTTGCAGGTGATTTGGAAAGTTGTATTAGCTTTAGAAAATTTTTTAGGTGATTATGTAAGGAATGAAAATCGGTATTGGGCTTCCAGATAATTCTTAGGCAATTCGATAAGGTGTATCAAGGTTTAGGAAAATTTGTTAGATAATTAAAGAAGATCGTTGACTTTGGAAGTGTCTTGCAGGTGGTTTGGAAAGGTGTATTAGCTTTAGAAAATTTTTTAGGTGATTAAAGTTGATCAGTGGCTTCAGAGATGACTTTCAAGTACTTCAGAATGCTGTATTGAGCTTCAAAGCAGCATTCAAGGGATGCAACATACAGTATTTGTTTTTCTGGTGACTCTCAGGATGGTTCAGAGGGTATATTGAGCTTATTGAATGATTTTCAGGTGATCGAAGGTGAGTGTAGGGCTTTTAGCTAACGTTCGTGTAAATTAAAAAGATGTAGTTCTCGGTGAACTTTTAAGCAATTTTCAGAAGATTGTGAAAGGTGTAGCAGTGAGATTTGAAACACCCTTCAAAAGATGAAACATAGTGTATTGAGCTTCCGGGGATTTTTGGGTAACTATGTAAAATTCGTAGATCATTTTTAGTTAATTCAAAAGATATTTCAACATTGGAAATAATTTGTCTAACCTAGAAACTGAAGAAAGGGACAGCGCAATTCTCGTGACACCACGTATCGAAATCTCCACTCCTCGTGGAAGTCCTCGAAAGGAGTGCATTTACGTTTTCCGTTCACATCATAAAGTATATCATTTGGTTTAACCCCTTGCCGTATTTTGACGAGTCAGACTCGTGATGAACATTTTAAACAAAGTCCTACAAATGTGAATAGTATGCCTTTCTTTTTGGACGAAATAAAATTGTATTTGTTTGTAATCAATATTTAAGCATTGAAGTAAATGTAGCCATACAGAAACTATAAATTTTCTATTCTCTTCTGTAACATTTTTGGAGATAATTACGTTTTAATCACTGTAGCTGCAAAGAAAATGGTACGACGACAAGGGGTTCACTAAAATCTCATTTTACAACTTCGATAATACCACATAGCGTTTATTGTATTTATATCAAAATGTTTACAATAAGAACACGTGTGCGAAATATCAAGCGAGGTTTTAGTGGCAGTTTGCTGCAATCATAACTCTGAATAACATACAGACTAGGGAAATCAAAACAATGTAGAGCGATAAAGACGTACACCAGCAACAAACCAACTAGCACAAGTAACAAACGAGACCCATCTAACGATTATAGAACTTCACCTCTTTGGAATTTTATTACATAATATAACCCTCCACACGAACAAATAGACAACTGAGAGTAAATGTTCTGCAATTCAAACATCACAAAGTAATAATTTCTCTGCAAAGTAATTATTTATTTCATTAGAAATTCTTTTTCTTACTACACTCCCAAAGGAACATATTCAAGTTAGACAAGCTGATTTTGATGAAATTTATGTGATAGGTACTCAATTCTTACAAAAATATTCGATACGTATTTCTTTATCCAACATCTTCCACATTGAAGAGACAAAAACACTTTTTTAACATTAACCTTGCGGACCAATAAAGTGGGTAATATGCGTTACCTAATAAAACTGATAGAAGGATTTAGATTTTATGCAATTTTGATCATAAGCTTAAATAAACAAATGTGTATAATTATTTTTAAAGGAGATACCTTTACAATTTTGATAATTGCGAAGTAAGGAACCTGCAAAAGTTCATTTGACGTGCTATGGTAGTTTTAGTGTTAAGGTGTCGAGTACAAATTTTTAGAATATCTTGATGAATGTTTCTTGAATGGTTAAAGAAGGGAAATTGAAAAACCCAAAATTGTCTCTTCTAAAATAACTTCTCTACACTAATTTATATTATTGTCTACTATAATTTTCTACTCTAATTTTTCTACTCTATATATAGTTTTCTACTCTAATAAAGTATATTGTAGTACATTCTAGTATATTCTACTACATCCCAGTATATTCTAGTACATTTTAGCCTATTCTATTATATCCTAGTATATTCTAATACATTTTAGTATATTCTACTACCCAGACCTAACTCAAAATTGTCTCTTCTAAAATAACTTCTCTACACTAATTTATATTATTATCTACTATAATTTTCAAATTATCTTAAAAATATGTATTCAACCCCCAATTTTGAGGGTTGTTCCTAACCCCCCGTACATGGCCGACAGCCAACAAAAAGTCCACATAGCTACCATTTTTCCAAGATCCATCTCTCACCCAGGTTTCATTAGAATCAGCTTGTGCAACATGTATTCGACTCGAAAACCCGAAACCTCCGGAGGCCGCAATATTTTACAAGCACGAATCAATCTTGAGCTGTGAAGCAGCAGAGCAGCGGGTCCACTCCATCACACGGGCGTCGCCAGTTCCGTGGATTCACATAAACCGTGACTGTTTAGACTCGAAACTTTCGAGAAACTATCAACCATGAAGCGTCCATCCTGCTCCCGGTGGCTCGTTTCCTCATCGTCGTTCCGCGCGAGACTGGATCGACCGTCACGGACCATAAATATCGCGCGGCTCCCTTTCTGAAAATGATTACTTCGCCAGAATTTATAACGAGCGAGTTAGTCGCGCGCCGGGTCGAACGTGTCAGCTGTTTATCAGTCGAAATAGATCCGAACCAGTCCGAAGAGCTTGTCGGACGTGCGGTAACAGGTGGATCGTGCTGCGGAAAGGAACGGATTGGCCGATTATTGCATCGCATTGAGATCCACAACGTTCTTTTGGTTGTTCGAGTCTTTTATTTGCAATGTATCTACCCGAGAGTAATTGCGAGAGAGTTCTCACTAAACCATCCTTACTCTATGTTGTCATAATTTGTGATTTTGTAATTGTATTAAGCGGTTGCCGTAAAATTATGTTTCAGAGGCGTCATGGGTTTCATACGTCATATTCGATTATTTTTGAATTTCATTCATAATTTAATATATGTAATAGCATCATAACTATGTTACATTGATTTTAAATTGATTGGACAAATTATTGTCCATTAATGCGTGTTTAGAGTGTTGGACAAAATGATATGGTATGTTTTAATCTGAGGTCTCAGAATTACATTATAAAGAAGATTCGACGAATCCGATTCGATTCTGTAACCAATATCGATATTAAATGTCGTATTAACTGTCAGTTGCAGTAATCCCAATGAATTGATCAAAAAAAGAGCTTAAAGAAAATTAAGAACCAGTACAAGGCGGCTGGTGGGGGAAATACTATATTGAGAACCTGAGTGACGTTACGAAAGTATAGTGTGGCCTAACCTAGGCAGTGACGTAGATTTGTGATCGCGATCATTATTCTATTATACCCTGTATATTTTAGTATATTCTAGTATATTCTGTACTATACTCTGTTTTATTCTAGTATATTAGAGTATATTCTATATTCTAGAGAATTCTTGTATATTCTACTATATCCTAGTATATTCTAGCACATTTTAGTATATTCTACTATATCCTAATATATTCTAGTACATTCTAGTATATTCTACTATATCCTAATACATTCTAGTATATTCTACTATATCCTAATATATTCTACTACATTCTAGTATATTCTAGTATATTAGGGTATATTCTAGTAAATTCTAGTATATTCTACTATATCTTAATATATTCTAGCACATTCTAGTATATTCTACTATATCCTAATATATTCTAGTACATTCTAGTATATTCTACTATATCCTAATATATCCTAATATATTCTAGTACATTCTAGAGTGTTCTACTATATCCCAATATATTCTAGTACATTCTAGTATATTCTACTGTATCCTAATATATTCTAGTACATTCTAGTATATTCTAGTATATGAGAGTATATGCTAGTACATTCTAGTATATTCTAGTATATTTGAGTATATTCTAGTACATTCTAATATATTCTACTACATCCTAGTATATTCTATTACATTTCAGCATATTCTATTGTATCCTAGTATATTATAAAATATTTTAGTATATTCTACTATATCCGAGTATATTCTAGTACATTCTAGTATATTCTACTACATCCTAATATATTCTAGTACATTTTGGTATATTATACTATATCCTAGTAAATTCTAGTACATTCTAGTATATTCTACTATATCCTAGTATATTCTAGGAAAATATTAGAAATCTATCGCGACCCTACAGTAGGGATCGTGATGTCACTAGGTTCCCCCACTATTGGATACGTTGGTGGGGCAAATCGCAGCACTGTGACGTCATGTGATCCTTTTGAGGGCTCCATCACCTGTCTCAATCTTTAATCATAGAAGTAAAATGTTCTAACCCTGTCGACAAAAATTTACAATACAAAAGATCATTCATATTCACTTGAAGGGAGAGGTGGCAATGGTCTCGCTGACAGACCCAGTCTCGGCGTGCTTTGTCTGGGAACGAGTGTTCGACTGACCCGAGCATGATGAACCTCGCAACCTATGCGTCATAAAGTCGCGGAATCCTCTCGCTAGCAAAGAGTACCGCCGACGATAGCGATCAGGTCGTGGCAGATCGACCGACTGGCTAGTGGCCAGTGGCGCCCACGGAGTTTTTCGCGGAGAAACGCGCGCGACGGAAGGGAGACGTACAGAACGCGAAAGACCACAGCCACAGAGTATAGAGCCGGTCCGTGTGCAATTTAAATTTATCTAGGCGTGTTTTGCGTCATTCAGCCTCCATCCCGGCTGATTTGTGACCTTTCGGTGGTTTCGCAGCTGGCGGCCAATCACGGGCCAAAGATCGGGCCAGTCGTCGGCCAGCAAAATCAACGACCTGTCGACATTCCTCGCCGGAGAAGAGACCGAAGAGGCCGATGCGGAACGACGTCCCGGGACGCGATGCACAGTGGTCCCAAATCAGAATTTAGCTCCTCGCAATCGATACAAGTGACTCCTCTCAAAGTTTAAATGAAACCACACTTCACGATGTGGCAATATCTGTCTTCGATCAGCTGAGAATTTTTTAGGAGCTCCATACCTATCGAAATCAAATTAATGATCATCTTTCGTCACTTAAAAATTATTCAGAAGTTCTAAACCTTTCGGAATTTATCGAATGATCATCTTTGGTCACCTAAAAATTGTTCTAATGCTCTGCACTTTCCGAAATCAATTTAATGGTCATCTTTCGTCACCTAAAAATTATTCAGAAGTTCTACACCTTTCTGAATTTATTGAATGGCCATGTTTCGTCACCTAAAAATTGTTCTAAAGCTCTGCGCTTTCCGAAATCGATTGAACGGTTTTTTTTAGTCACCTAAAAATTATTCAGAAATTCTACACCTTTCGAAATTTATTGAATGGTCATCTTTGGTCACCTAAAAATTGTTCTAATGCTCTGCACTTTCCGAAATCAATTTAATGGTCATCTTTCGTCACCTAAAAATTATTCAGAAGTTCTACACCTTTCTGAATTTATTGAATGGCCATGTTTCGTCACCTAAAAATTGTTCTAAAGCTCTGCGCTTTCCGAAATCGATTGAACGGTTTTTTTTAGTCACCTAAAAATTATTCAGAAATTCTACACCTTTCGAAATTTATTGAATGGTCATCTTTGGTCACCTAAAAATTGTTCTAAAGCTCTGCACTTTCCGAAATCGATTGAATGATCTTCTTTGGTCACCTAAAAATTGTTCCAAAGCTCTACATCTCTCGAAATCAATGGAATGGTCATTTTTGGTCACCTAAAAGCTGTTTTAGAGCTCTACACCTTTCGAGATCAATTGAATAGTCATCTTCGACCAGCTAATAATTGTTCCAAAGTTCTATACCTTTTAAAATCAATTGAATGTTCACCTTTGGTCACCAAAAAATTGTTCAGTAGCTAATAATGAGAAAGAAGGGTGGCAGATGCATCTAGATATTTTAGCAATAGGGTTTGGGTTTAGGGCACTGGTTTCAGCCGCTCCTATTTACCGTTCAAGAAACTAAGAACCAGTCTTGACAACAATACAAATTATCGAAAAACATTGTCCTACCATTTGGCGCGATTTTGGGATCAGAAATGTTGACTTTGGAGGATATCTCAAGGAGTGATGTGTTAATTTGGCCTGACGCTGAACGGCGTCCAACAGTGTTTGCATATTGATGTTGGCCGAGTACGATTCGGATAATCGCCGAGATCAAAGGGAACTGCTGTGCTTGAATCCTCTGCTTATTGGAAAGAGACACTTTGCTTCTCGTTCTTAATAGATCCATTCGTCTAACACGCATCTAAATTTCCTTCTACCTAAGTACTTTAATGATTCATTGAACTCGAATTGTCCACGTTCTACTATAACTAGAATTGCAGATTGTATGCATTGTTGATAAAAGTGAAATACAAAACTGCGAAGATGTTACAGGAATTTGAGAAAGCCGTTACATTATCCCTGGTTTATTAAAATTATTCAAAATAGGAACACACGTTTATTGAATTTGCATTCTTTACGGTTGATTTAGAAAATTTTTATTTTGCACAGAGATCTGCAGTCTAATTAATTATAGGATTAGGTTAATCGTTATGGCAAGATTATAATGTTTCCTCGGCAAGAAACATCTATGGAAGAATTCTAATATGTGTAGTATTTATAACAATTTGCTGTTGAGGAATTAGGCTAATGTGCGGAGAAATTAAAACCCAACAAATTTATTATAATAATAAATGCTTTGCTGATTCGGCAACGAAGAAATTAATTATTCGACGCATGTACCACTCTTTTCACCGTTCAGTTTCTCTCGAGCTGCAATCACGTAACCAAAGCTACCAGAAAAATCAAGCTGGAAGTCCCCTTATCAGAGAACCACAAGTACATTCAGAAAGAACATTATCCCCCAATGATTACCAATCCACTGTACAAGGAAAGGATCGCTTGAGCGTAGAAAATTAATGACACCGTCAAAAATAACACAAGCTCCGCGCCGGGAAAGCCTCGGAAAGTAACGCAAGATAAATCCACGGGAAATTTGAACAAGCAGCGGTTCGTTGGTACCTGTTCTCGGCTGCGCCAATCGTGCAAGCCGCCGCGCCGTTCCCAATTATCAATTACGCAACGCGTGCTTATCAGCGTGCTATTCAATGCCCACTTTCGTAACGGAAACACACGTGACTGTTCAACGAGCATGTTCCTCTAACAGCAGCAAGAAAATCGAAGAAAATATCCAGTACGAAAATAACCTTCTTTATTCAAGGATTAGTGTGCCGAGCCTCTTGAAGGGAGATGAGTTTTCCGGAACGGGGGAGAGAGAGAGAGAGAGAGAGAGAGAGAGAGAGAGAGAGAGAGAGAGAAAATAGAGCAAAGATTGAGAGGACAAAACGGAGTCGAAACAAACGACAAGTTTTTAAGAGCAGCATTATCTCGTTGACTCGGCCGTAGGATCTTGAGACCGGGGACCACCTAGGCTTCAAAGATGCAATCGTAATTGCATAATAGCCACGATAAACTGGCCGGGTTATTTATGAACCTCCTATCTCCTTTTGTCGGCCGTGTCAATGGGGAGCTGGGATTCGAACGGGCTCCGCTGGATGTGTTTCACTGGATCGGACCCGAGGAGATTTTAGATCCAACATCGTCTTCGGCGTCGTGCCACAAGCCGCTCCGGTGAAGCTTAATCTCCCTCCAAGCCACGGGATCGATGATTTATAATTTCTACGGGCGCAGATTCCTGTTCGCGGTTATAAATACTTGTTGCTCTAGCGCGGCTCACTCCCGTCCTCGGACATCGCGTAACGATCTTGGGATTTCTTTGAGCTACTCCCCGATTGGCGATTCAAAAGTTTGACAAATTGATAACTTCACTAGACTCCGTTGGATTCGAATTCTGTCCTATTCCTAGATAAAATGGCTCTTTTTATCATGAGAAGACATTTAGGGTACGCAGTTGAGAATTTTCAGCAATGATAATTTTTGACATCAACCGACGATCCTGTTTCACAAAATGATTGCATCGCGATCCTGAGGAAAGCTCAACGATGAGCGTCAAAAATTGTGATTACAATTCTCGCAGATTCACGACTCGAAGATTTTCCAATTTTGATAGCAGCTTCACTAGACACCATTGAATTCGAATTCTGTCCTATTCCCAGGAAAAATGTTTTTTTTATCATGAGAAGATATTTAGGATACGCAGTTGAGAATTTTCAGCTATGATCATTTTTGACATCAACCGACGATCCTGTTTCACAAAATGATTGCATCGCGATCCTGAGGGAAGCTCAACGATGAGCGTTAAATATTGTCATTACAATACTTGCAGATTCGCGACTCGAAGATTTGCCAAATTTAATAGCAGCTTCACTAGACACCATTGGATTCGAATTCGCTGTTATTCATTGAAAAATGACTCTTTTATTATCAGTAGACATTAGAAGCATTTTGGATTGGCATTCATGATTCGCAGCCGAGAATTTTTTACACAACTATCCAACAGCAATGATAATTTTTAACACGATCAACGATCCTGTTTCAAAAGATAATCGCGAACGAAATGATTAAATTACGTTCCTGAGAAAAATTATTTACTCACTTCAAATATTTCCATTGCTATTAAACAATTCCATAATAAATTCCCATTTGAGGATCATGAATGTCTGAAATTTATTAAATAACGGCCAGTAAACAATGCACTAAGACCGTATGTAAAGTTGATTCATCTCCGACTAAATTTCTGATCGACATGCTCACAGATTTATGGATATCTTCACGTCCTGCATGGCGGCTTGGTAACTTAATTTCAAGCGGTATCAAGATCAGCCATCAACGAGCTAGAAAACAAGCCTAATTAATTTACGCCGCGGAAGATCGCCTTTGTTTCTGTTCGCGGTGTGTTGCACCGATTAGCAACATGTTGCACGCTCTCTACGTTTCCCGTTGTTATCTGCGATCATCGCCGTTAACCGCGATCGGCTTCCATCATGCAACCCCGAGAAGGAATCAACGCGAAGAAGAATTATCGTTATCCTATAGGTAGGAAGCAATGCTTCACGTTCCGCCATTTTTCCTTTTGAAGCCGTTCGAAGACCTGGTTTTTAAGGTTTCGAGTTGAATCCTGAAGCTCATGGCTGGATTCCCGTGGCAACGACATTCCTCGGGTACGCGGCGGCCTTTAATGAAATGCATAACATCTCTTGCATCGCGTCGAGATCACCAGGAGAATTTTTTCTTAAGTACCACAGGAATGCGTATTTATTGCGGATACAGAATCGCGAATTTCAGGGTTGAAGATGTTCCGTGGAGAAAGGTCGACGCTAATGGACAATTATGAGGACGAGGAGTCGCTGAATGCTGATGGAGATAGGGAAACTAGAGAATTCGATGTCAGATTGCTCATTCGAAGGGTTTATCGTGGTGTTAGAGTCCTCGGGATGGTTGCCGATGTCCTGGGCTGGTTAACAGAATTGTTAGTAGCTGCGTAGGTTAGGTAAGAGTGAGTGGTGACCTCTTGATAGCTGCCGAGGGATTGGCAAGTGTGCCGTTGATTATGAAAGTGAAGCAAGTCATGTCTTTTTGCTTTGAGATATCTAGACTTTTGAGTCTGATTTGGTAAACAAATATTTTACCATGATGACATATAATATATCATTTTTCACTTCATTATATAATTATTAGTGAAATCAATTGGCGTAATACATGATAAGCAAAAAGATCAGTTTGTTTGGAATTTCGACTTACATCACTTTCATAATCACCGGCTCAACTACTTCTTCATCTTTAACGGCGCTTTTAAACATCCGCTGAATAGTTGAAAGGGCTAGTACAACTAAGGAAGTTATTTGTAAACAACTAAGTAGCTAAGGAAATTAGTCAATGTTACTTAAAAATTAATAACGAGTTTCTGATGGCTGTTGAAGTGCTACTACGTACTTCTGACTGTCTCAGAATTGGAAATCGAAGTTGGTCGAAAGAATTAAGCTACTCACACCAAAGACAATGACTAAAAGATCTGGTACAGCTTCTTGATAGCTAAAGAATCGAACCAATGCCATTTAAAAATCAACCTCCAGCTGTCGAGGGCTATCTAACTCATTTCGAATGTTTCACATAAGACATCAAAGTTGTTCGAAAGAATCAACCTACCCAAATCGAAGACAACAAAGTGTCAGAAGCAATGTCTATCCTGAAGCAGCATCGAGCAACTTTTTTTACCGAATAAAAGAAGAAGAAGAAGAAGAAGGCAACAAGAGGCGATAAAAATTTGCTCGATGCTGGTAAACATAGATTTACACGTGGACAACAATCTCCAGATGCAAATTTCACCTGCAGCTCAACGTACTCACCAAGCACCCGACCATACGGGCACGTATGTAGCTCTGCTACCCGCATGGTTTCTGTCCGCCACCATGTGATTCAGCTGGCACCGATCGAAAAATCGTTCAGGGTAGTTCAAGGTCCCCTTCTTTCCGCGAGAGTCCGAGTTCCCGAACAGCCCTTAAAGACACTTAATTTCTCCTTATCATTAGCCCCGCGACTCGTGGCCGAGCTCTCATTACTTTCTTTGGAATTCTCCGATCGATCGGTCAGATGGAAACGTCCGATAGAGGACCTCGGTGTATACTCGCGGCCGTATCAGATAACCACTTAGATACGCGTGGCAGGGTGCACCGGTGGTAACATTCTATATATACTTTCGTAGAATCCGCTGCCGGCCGCGCGAACGCTATCATGCGTGGCAGAGAAGCAGTCTCGGAATGCGACACACGGCCGTATGTTCCTCCGTTTCGTTCGTTCCCTTCGTTCATTCGTTGTTGAGCATCCGATTCTTGCTCTCTCTCTCTCTTTGTCCCTCTCTTTCTCTGTCTGTCCAGCTTAATCGAGCAATTCGAACCGTGCAATGGTCCACCAGTTGCACGCGCCGATCCTCAACAAACGCGATTAATTGCCCGCCGAGGAAGATAATTCCGTAACGCTGCGCCCCGAGATATCTGAATCGCCCCGGAGATCCTCTTCAACGAGAACCTTTGTGCTCTCTCATCCCCAGAATCCTCATAGTCCACGTTTAGGATCGCCGGATTTCTCGCCGATTGTCTTTTCAGTCGATTTTTACGCGAGCAACTGGCAATCGTCTCCTTTTTGCGATACTGTTGTTCTAAAATGGATTTGGGCACCAGGTTCTCGATTTTCAGAAAGATTGTCCGGTATTCGGAATAGTTGTGTGTGAAATGGGATCGTAGGATTGTAATTCTAGAATATACAGGGTGGCCCACATAACTTTTAACAGCTCAATATCTCGAAAACTATGCCATCGATATTAAAGTTCTTGGTCTTAAATTGCATGGATCTGAAGGGCCTTTCTAACTACATACACGTGAAGTGCCCCCCTTCCTCTTTAAGGGGAGCGGGGGTACCTTTATAATTTTAAACGGAACCCCCTATAAAACGTTACATATTCAGGTTCTACAGGAAAATACAAGTAAATTTTGTCTGAAACATTTTTTTGTCAGATATTTCCATGATGAGATATAATAGTTTAAGGTTTCGACTTGTACATAGGTACTTACTTGAGCGTTCGGAAATAGCGTTATAATTTCCGAGCGCTCCAAGTAAGTACCTATGTACAAGTCGAAACTTTAAACTGATACATCACATCATGGAAATATCTCACAAAAAAATGTTTCAGATAAAATTTACTTGTTTTTCCCTGTAGAATCTAAATATGTAACGTTTTATAGGGGGTTCCATTTAAAATTATAAAGGTTCCCCCCGCCCCCTTCCCCTTCAGGGCCACTTCACGTTTATGTAGTTAGAAAGGCCCTCCAGATACATGCAATTGTGGGATCAGAGAATGACATCCAAGAACTTTAAAATCGATGGCATAGTTTTCGATATATTGAGCTGTTCAGAGTTATGTGGGCCACCCTGCATATACAGGGTGTTCACGCTGTTACTAGCCAGCGTTTTTCCAGCAAATAATAAATATTAGAAAAAAATGATAGAGAGAAAGGTAATACTGTTTTTGGTAAGTAACATAATGGCGTATGTAATTTTCTTGTGTTTGCACTATTTTCTTAGAAATGAAGGTGACCTTCAATTTTTTAAATGAAATGCTATACATCCTTTTATATCATATGAAAGCGCGTGTCAAGACAAATTTATTCGTATACAACACAATGACCTTCAAGGTCATACAAGGTCAGAAATGACAGGAAAATTTTGAATATTTCGTACGTAATATTTCGTAATGATATCGTTCACGATACACAGCACCCAGAAATGTAAACGACTTGCAAAGGAAACTGACGCAATCGTGTGCATTAATATTTCGGACAACGTCAGAGAAGCTAACAAAAATGTAATTAATAGAGCCGAAATATGTAGTCATGCACAAGGAAGTTATATTGAACATTTACTATAGCCTCGTCAATAAAGTATACTTGTGAACGCATTAGTGCGAAATGTTCAAAATGTTTCTTCCATTTCTAACCTTGTATGATATTGGAGGTCATTGTGTCGTATACGAATGAATTTGTCTTGACACACGCTTTCATATGGTATGAAAAAATATATAGCATTCCATTTACAAAAACTGCAGGTCACCCACATTTCCATGAAAATAGTGCAAATACAAAAAAATTACATACGCTATTACGTTGCTTTCAAAAAACAGTATTACTTTTGCCTCTTTCACTTTTTTCAAATATTTATTATTTGCAAGAAAAACGCTGGCTACTAATAGCGCGAACACCGTGTATAACAATTCCTGGGAGTTCTTAAAACCTCTTTGAATCTTATAATCCTAGTCTTAAAAGCGGATGAGAATTCATTGTCTCCTAGAATGTTCTTACACGAACCACTGCAAGTTCGAACGTCTCTAAAATCATCGATATATATTGTTTGTGTCCGAAACTAGTGTGGATTTGAAGATCGAAGCTGCTTCTTTAGAACTGTCTTGAAAAATTGAGATAGAATTTTTTGGGGCTGTTTCATTGAACTTCAAACGTCAGGAGTGCCTTGTTCGGCTGATTAGTTCGGATAATACAGGTTCTACTACACCGTAGATTATACAGGCAAATCAAATCCAAATTGTGTCGTGATTGGAGCCATTTCAGTCAGAAAGATCTCAAGATTTTCCCGTGTATCTTTTCCTGTTATTGTAGAAAACCAAAAATTACAAAGAAGTTCATGAGACTTTTTTAACAGAGTGATTGAACAACATCTTCTTAGTGCAGAATCAGTTCTCAAGCTACAACAAATCCTAAAAAATATAATGCACGCACACCATGTAGTATTTCAAGCCTACACTATCTAATGCACAGAGTCTACTAATATCGATTGTCTGCCACCTAGCAGACAAAATAATAAAAAGGCGAGTTTATAAAAAGAAATCGTTTAGGTTCAACGGCTGATCCAGCATGACCGTTCAGCTGATCGAACTATTAGCACGAACACGGCGAACGCGAGCGCCGGCAAAGCGTGTCATCGGTAAGGACAACGCGCCGGCGCTTTTTCTAAATCCTCTCCGATGATTAATGGCCGTCCACGCGTTTCGCATCGCGGCGTCGCATCGGGCCACGGCTGAAAGAATGCTGCGACCAAGGATTCGCAGCAACAAAGCCCCGAGGGCCGGGCCGCGGGCAACCGAGCGCCGCCTTTTGAATCATCTGAATGCGCTCGCGGATCCGTATTCGACCGAGAACGCGAACAAAGCGTCCCGGATAATGATCCATTATCAGCCATTGATAAAGATAGCCCGGGAACTGGCGCGATTCCGTGACTCGAATACGCGGCCCCGAGATTTCTTTTCCCTCCGCCGCGCCGTGGGCCCCGGTTGCCATGATTAATCGATCCTTGTCGGTCTTGTCAACGTCGATGCACCGGAAGAATGCGGACCCGGTGAGTTTCGTTGTTTCGCTCTGCAATCGATATTTAATTTTCTTGTCCACCGATATACCGTGTGAACATGTGCCTGGTTTATTGCTTTTTCATTTTGCAAAATTGCTAGGAGATTGTTGTACACAGAACTATTTTGTTGATAGAGCATGAAAGACCCTGGGACGCGAATTAATCTGGTTAAATTTTGTACAAGATGAATGTTAAGGTTCTAATTGAGGTTTAAGATGATTGAGAAGATCGCTCAGAATACCATTCAGAATATTTTTTTAGTAAGGCACATCGTGTTGTCAATTTTTTTTAAAGATGGTATAGCAGAGCTTGAAGACTGTTTCTACGATTTAGATGAAGTTATGTTTCGATAGCATTAATGGTTAGTTTGTTTTTAATATTAAAAGTGCAGGTCCCCTTGTGGTAGCCCTACAACACTATTTTCTAAATAATTAACATTGCTGAACTATACGTAACGTATAGTCATGAAGATAATGTGATGTGAAGTCCTTGAAGAGTCCTACAATTACCATTAACACTTATTTCGATATCTTCAACAGTTCCATTTTTAAAAAATATTGATATTGTCTGTGCCCCTCGTGGCAGCCCTATATCACTGATTTTCTTAAACATTGCTGAGGCTGAACGAATTGTAGTGAACATACTATAGCAAAAATATTAAGATAAGGTAACCGAAGAACTTTACAGTTCAGTTCAAGATACATTTCGATATATTCAACAATAATCTTCTTCAAAAATATTGAAAGTACCCATGTCCTTTGCGGTAGCCCTATGTCTTCGCTTTTTCTAGCGACAACCAACCCTTTTTTAATTTCAGAGAATATAATCACGAAAAAAATGATAATCTATCGAACCCGGGGAGTTCTGAAATTCAGCTCCAAGTGCATCGTAAGCACTCCAACATCCTTCCTTCACGAAAACACAAAAATCTCTATCTCTTGTACTATCGATCTGCATCTTCGTCGTTCCCAAAGATGGCGGTAGCACCAGTAGCGAATATAGTCATGAGGAAATTAGAAGATAAGGATATAAACAGGTACAGGCAAAGTGCACGGCGCCTAATAGTCTGTCATTAGCCGTAATACGTAATTCTGGAATACAGGATAACCGAGATAGGTTCGCCGAACAGCGAGCCAGCAATTAGCGACCACTTTTTGTTCGTGGAAGACGGCATTACCGGTAATTAAAGAAAAGCTCGACCGCTCGGGAATGATCACGGAACGTTTTATTAACCATTTGTTTCGAGCACGTCAAGATTATGGTCGACCTGAATCTTGCCGGCGAATCTGCGAAAAAAGGAACGGACGGCTTTTATCGTCCTGCGATCAATCTCTCTTCCTGCGATTACTTTCCCTTTGAATATTACGTCCTGCCACACGTTCTGCTTTCTCGTAACAATATAATTCTTGGTTTCTTTCTATTCTTTTTTTTAAACACTCCAAGTAAAATTTTCGATCGCGCTTTCATGCTTCGCGCGCTCGTTCCCGAGTCGGAGACGGTGAGAGTAGAATGCTGACTGTCGACGCGCCTCGCCATCGTCGTCGTCCCAGCGACAGAAAAACGTTGACAGTCGTTGACGTGCTAGTACATGTTTGCATTAGGAATGGTCGACGGTCGTGGAATCAGTGTTGCGTCATTTGACGAGATTCTCCGGACGAAGACCGAGCGCAAATACGCGCGATGATCGTCGATTTTCTAGAATTCCTTCGCTGGAATGCGTCGGTCTGCCGCGTGCGAAATAGTATTTTTTTTATCCCATCCTTTGTGGTTTTTATCGCGCGCTATTGCGTCGGACATTACCGATGGCGTCTGCGTAAACAGCTGCGGTCGCTGTTCGAATAAATCGGCGCCATCGTTGGCTGAAAAGTTTAAATTTAATGTGTTAATAAATCACTGTACAATGAAACTATAATCGTTTATTTGTATTGTTTGATATCAAAAGAAGAGAATAAAGGACATTTGTACAGAAATCAAATTGGACAAACTTTTACAGTACACGTGAAAATTGTATTAAATAGAAATACGCTTTAGAAAATAAAAATAGTGGTATAGTCTTTATTTATTCAGCCTCGCGGCTAGGAATCGATCTTGGCTTTACAATAGATCTAACTTCACCTAAAAATTCTTCATTTCTAATTACCTTATCTAACATAGCTAACCTATCAATTTCAGAATTTACTGTTCTTTGGTAAATAGAAATAGTATAAAGTCTAAAGACTGCATATATCTATAAATGTGAAACGAGATATAGAACAGCAAGGTAAGAATAAGATTTCTCGGAGTTTCCACACTGCTCCAAAAAAAAAATGTGGAAACCTGTAGAAACAAGTTTCTATTAGCTTTCGAAAATTCTTTACTAAAAATCTAGGATCACAGAAAATTTCACAATCTAATAATAGCATAGTTGGATCAATGCACCCTGGAATCACCGTTCCACACTGGCTTTTCCCATCGTTAGCTGAAAATGGCCGTGCACCCGGCCGATGAGTATCGATTAGTGTTATGAGTATCGCGGACTCAGGTTTTCGCCGTGCGCAATCCCGTGTTTCGAAGATGACCGAGTGCTCCGAGTAGCTTCTGAATTAAACATGAATTGCGAAACGAACGGCGCGGCGTTACGTTCGTTTCTCAGATTACAGGCTTCGTCGTTCTCGCATCTCGTGATCAAAATTGAAAATCGCGTTCGTGGATTTATCAAGATTTCACACGAACTCACCGCTCACCTGCTACGGGTTGAACGAATCCGAATTTCACCGGTGGTTTCTCTTTCGTCGATCGATTTCCACGCCGTGGAATCGATGTTGCTAGATCGCGGAACATTGTTTTAGGTGTTTCAATTACGTTTTGAACGATCCCAACCCTCGGGAGAAGGGCTTGAGGATCAAATATACGGACTGTCGACAACGGTTGCAAATAAGAGCAGCTGCGAGGGCTCGCCTTATTCCCCTCTCTGGTACCATTACACGACCGGGCTCGCCGTGAGCGAAAGAAGAAGGAAGATGGCGATAAAGAGCTCGTTGTATCAATATACACATGTGTAGTAACAACACGGATTCTTCACCGTGTTACAGTGAAGTGTTACAAATTGCGGCCGCATTGATGGGCCTATTTGAAGAACGCTTGCGGCTTTTGAGCAGTTTGCACCTTTGTGCTGCTCGAACATTTGATGGAAAGATGGTACAGCGAGGATTAAAGTCTTGATAGACGGGCATTCTTCAAAGATTTTGTTAACAAGGAAGTCGAGAATCGGTCGAATTCTCGTTTGGAAATTTTTCTGGACATAGTTTTGTATATTTAACCCTCCGTAGTCAATCTGGGTCGTTCAGAACGAAATTTCACTCTTCAGTTTCTTTCTATCCAATATTCATTTTGTCCCATTAATGCTTCACACATTTGACGTTGTAACGGTTGTACAGAGTGGGGCACTATAAACAGGTCACTTGAATAACTCGCATGCTTTTGAAGATAGAAGAAAATGCATCAGACCACACATACTTGATATCGAGGCGCTCATAATCTGATGTGATTAATTTTTTTATAGATGGAGACGTCAAGGAGATATGAAGGTCAACTCTGTTTTTTTAAATGGAATGGTACGGTTTTTTACTTACGTTCTGATAGTGTGTTTCAAGACGAATACAATGACCTATTATGAAGGTCATTCAAGGTCACGCAAGGTCAAATGCAATAGAAAATAAAGTGTCTCAAAGCACTCTTCGAACACTACGACGATTTACATGTAACATGTTATTTACGGATTCACTGCTACTTCAAGTGTCCAAAATGCTGCCCTTGAACTTGAAATTGGTCCATATTTCACTGATGACACGCTAAATAGTCATACATACGAGAGAATCTTAAAAGACGTTTTGCCAAAATTGTTAGAGGACATTTCACTGGACATGCGACAGTCCATGTGGTTCCAACAAGACGGATGTCCTGCTCATTCAGCACGAAATGTTACAGAAATACTGTACAGGACATTTGAAGGTCGTCGGATTGGTAGATCAGGAAGTAATAAATGGCCAGCACGTTCCCCAGACCTGACACCACTAGATTTTTATTTGTGGGGAAAATTGAAGGAATAAGTGTACCGCGAAAAACCAACAACCACAGTTGATATGCAAGAACGTATAAAAAGAGCTTGCTCTGTAATAGATACAACTGAAATTTGTCAGGCGGTATCATCAGTATTGCAACGTTTTAGATTATGACTCTGTGTTCAAGGTCGTAATTTTCAACACTTGAAGTAGTAGTGAATACGTAAATGACATGTTACATGTAAATCGTTGTAGTGTTTGAAGAGTGCTTTGAGACACTTTATTTTCTATTGCAGTTAACCTTGCCTGACCTTGAATGACCTTCATAATAGGTCATTGTATTCATCTTGAAACACACTTTTCGAATGTAAATAAAAAAACCATACCGTTCCATTTAAAAAAACAGAGTTGACCTTCATATCTCCTTGACGTATTCGCCTATAAAAAAATTAATGACATCAGATTACGAGTGCCTCGATATCAAGTAAGTTTGATCTGATGAATTTTCTTCTATTTTCAAAAGCAAACGAGTTATTTAGGTGATCTGTTTATAGTGCCCCACCCTGTATATTAAAATACGGACTTCAATACATATACCAGACTTTTTTTAGATTTTCTGAAACCCTGGAACAGTAACAAAATTAACGGTGAACATAAACGACACAGGTTGCCCGTGGGAGGTGCAAGAAAACATGTTTGTCGACGGAGGGTTGGGATACTCTATCCAATGAGACTAAATTACAATTTGTAGTTAATTAGAGGGTTGGCTTTCCATTTATAAATGATTAATAAACAGGGTAGGAGAAACTAAATTTTGAAAAATCTTCTCAAGGGACACGTTTACAAAAATCAATCGTTTTGCTCACTGCAAAACACAAACATACTGAAGACTTTCGAATTGCTCCCCACCCATAAGCTTCTGACATCATACGTCGCACACGATACAGACGCACACTTAATCATCTGGGAAACTTGTAATTTCCGCCAGAACTGAAAATCATATTCGTGATCAGCACATCCAAAGGAATAGAAAGATGTATGCTAGGTACAGAGAGCATGGCGGAGAAATTGTAATGTTCAGTCAAATCTCGAATATAATAGATCAATCTAGACTCAAAGAACATGGTCTTCGATCAATCTCCATTCTACAACTTCAATCATTGATCAAACCCCAGACGAAAACTAAAAAGCAAACCATATAAACGATTTCTGAAGCATTTTCTTCAAAGATCGAAAACAGGGGCTGGCACGATTGCTAATAAAAATTGATTTACAGCATCAACAATCGTTCCTCTCATCACACACTGTTTTTTGTCCACTGAATCTTTTTTCGATGTTCCTCTCGACCCATCGTTCCCACGAAGCAAAAACAAATATTCTGGGAGAGTATAGCACCGACTAAAATCTCTCGAGCCTAATAATAAATTCCAACGCGAGGCAGATCGAAGCTTTATTTCTCGGGTTAGCGTGGGGATCGTGGGGTCCAGCCGAAAATGTTTGACATCGACGGAGAAAGAAGGGGGATGGGTCGACAGGGTCATCGAGAGTCGCATAGCTGTCGGTGTTGTTAAGACAGCAGAGGCGACCGGTGTAGAATGAGAGACTGCGCTAAGCGCAGGGCCGTGTCGTGTCAGGAATCCCGGTGTCACCTCGTGTCGTGTCTAGCGTTTTCGTGTCTCGCTCTTAATAGAACGGGCCACTCGCGTGTATTCGCATCGAACGAAACAGAGAGAGCCTTCTAGAGGAGAGAGAGAGAGAGAGAGAGGGAGAGAGAGAGAGAAACAGACTGTTAGCCGAGCGTGTCACTGGCTGCCACTCTAGAGACCGTTTCTGACCCGGCTGACTGACAGACCGGCTGGCTGAGCCTGACTAAAAGCGTGACCAGGATAACCTCGCTATACTCTGTCGCTATAGACACTGTCCGTGATAGGGTCGTTGCCGTGATTCCGCCGTCAAATGTGTCGATAGCTTTCATTGGGAGCTTGGAAAGGTTAGAGGCTGTCAGGTTCAGTCTATGTCTAAAGGCAAACATTATATCAATGGTTTTAAATAATTTAATAACGTTGAACAGATTACAATATTCTTTTATTAGCAGACCGCGGATTTTTAGGCAAAATAAAAATTGTCGAAGGTAATCGTAAGAAACAGAAAACGAAGGAAAAGCTCTGTGGTTGCAAGGAAAAACGACAGATGTCACAATTTCAAAAAATTTGAGTTTATACATGAATTGAGCTTTATAGTGTAGGATTTATGTATTTACCAGGAAAAAAGTCGCGAAAACAAATTCGAAAGGATAAAAAAATAATGCAATTTAACCGATATCCTATGTTAATGCATTAGTGATGAAATCTTTAAACGACAATATCTCCGAAGTGAAAGTATGTGACATGCGGCGTTCTTCCTGACAACCACAGATATATTTCCTCTTTTCATAATCTTCATAAATCGGGAAGAATGAAAGACCCTGGGACGCGAATTAATCTGGTTAGATTGTGTACAAGATGAATATTAAGGTTCTAATTGTGGTTTAAGATGATTGAGAAGATCGCTCAGAATACCATTCAGAATATTTTTTTAATAAGGCACGTCGTGTTGTTAATTATTTTAAAGATGGTATAGCAGAGCTTGAAGACTGTTTCTACGATTTAGATAAAGTTATGTTTCGATAGCATTAATGGTTAGTTTGTTTTTAATCTTAAAAGTGCATAGCCCCTTGTGATAGCCCTACAACACTATTTTCTAAATAATTACCATTGCTGAACTGTATGTAACGAATAGTTATGAAGATAATATGATGTAAGTAATGAAGAATATAAGGACATCCTTAGGAACTTTTAACGTCCTTACAATTTTATATTTGAGCTATTCAACTTTGTCATGAATGCATAAAATCCGCAGTCTACTCATTGCACAATGACAATCTGCTGGTTATCGATCATTGTATTTCCACAGCAACATTCTTAGATACTACAGTCACTAGCAATAATTTTTCGAACAGACTATGTCTTCTTTAGTATTCGACCATACGACTTGGATTTTTTTTTTGAGAAGTTAGTACAATTAGTTTATATTGAAAAAATTGCAGAGAAAATTTTTAAAGTATGTCTTGGAGATTTGTGTCACTTTGTGAAAAAATGACAGTATAGCCACATATAAAAAACGTTGTGAAAAAATAACGTAATTTCCTTTGCAATTTTTTCAAAATTTCTTCTTCGCGTAACGTGATAAAATAATTGTTTGGACTTCTCAAAAAAAGTCCAAATCCTATGAGCTAATATTATAGAAGTTGACTAATATTATAGTCTTTTTAGGAATGTCCGAATATTATTGCGAGTATATGTACAGTCACTCCCATTAATATTCGGACACTCTTAAAAAGACGATAACTTGTTTAATATTGGACCATACGACTTGGGCTTTTTTGAGAAGTTAGAATAATTAGTTTACTACATGATATGAAAAAGAAATTTTAAAACAATTGCATTTGGTCGGTATTGCAGAGAAAATACTAAAAGTTGTGTTTTACAATTTTTTTATGTGGCTTATATTGAAAATTTAATACATCCATTTTGTAGATCTGTATCAATTGTATACATTTTCAAATTTTCATCCAATTTTGATTACGTGGAAAGCAGCGACAGGCATTACAGTTTATAGCCGAAAATTGTGAAAAGCTGCAATTTTTACCATCTTCAAACAGTTGTAGCTCATTGCAACGTTTGCCGATTTTGGTGAAATATTCAGAGTGTATACAGTTGACACAGATTTACTAAACGAATTTGTTGAATTTTCAATATGGACCCACATAAAACAGTTATAAATAACAACTTTTAGTATTTTCTTTGTAATTCCGATCAATTACAATTTTTTCAAAATTTCTTTTTTTCAGCATAAACTAATTGTTCTAACTTCTAAAAAAAAAAATCCAAGTCACATAGTCCAATATTAAAAACGTAATCGTCTTTTAGAGTGTACGAATATTAATGGGAGTGGCTTTATGTGCGAGTTTGAGTGAAACTGTGTACGTTTGTATTGAGTGAAGGAAAAACTTGGGGTGCCTACAGTTAAGGGATGAAGCAGGGATGAGATCAGAAATTTCTAAAAAATGTACAATCCTCCCTAGATGGTACAGAGCTAATCATACACAGCTAGCAGAGACAAAACGGCAGTAATTAGATAAATTATCGACAGACAATGTGCTCGCAGAAGTTTGCGCAAGTGTAGCGTACACTAAGGAGCGATTAGGGCTAGTTTCGATCGCGTCAGGTGCTTTAGGGGGAATAATAGAGAGCGATCAAAGGCTAGCTTATAATAACGGGTGGTCAACGCGTAACGCCGAGCGGTTAGGTTAATTATTTCAACGAGTGGAGCGGCTAATGCATCGTCCGTAGCTACTGGATCGCGGACTGGCCAGTTGGCAGCTGTTTTACCTATTTGCTCAGCACGCCCGAGCCATAAATAATTTTGCAACGGTGTTATTACGATACAACTCCGCCTGTTACACCTATCTCTCCGGTTGTTGCAAAAGCCGTGACTATCTGGTAATGAATAGGCTCTCTCTCGTGCACGTTGAACGAGCATCATAGAAACGTTCGAGGTCGCGGATTTAAATACCAATTACCTGTTACATTCTCAGCTTTTCCAGCCGCCGCTGCTATACCACGCAAATACTCTGATTTAGTCGTTAGATCTTAATATTCGGATCGCGTGATTGGCCGATACGGGCCTTTGCGAAACCGGAGATTCAGCTGACAACGGGCGCATTAATCGCGAATGAATGAAACGAATCGTTTAATCACGCGTTCGCGACTCGCGCCTCGCCGCCGAGGTACCATACCGCCTACCATTGTTGCGTAAAATTTCCCTTTATTAACCGGCTCGCTTCGTTTGCTTTCTATCGGACGCTGGATAAATACCATCCGCTCTAAATAATCCAATCACAGTCGTTCGCTGCTACTTCGATTCATGCATTGTGCTCGGGCCCTGAAGGCTTCCTTGATCCAAATACTAGCGTCAATGCTGATTTATGATTTGGAAACTGCTGTGGGAACTCGTTTCATGATATTTAATTTGTTAAGGGAAGGGAACATTGAACGGAAAATAAATTCGTTTAAGTCGATTTTATGTTTGGAGATGGAAAAAGGGCGGATTGAGAGGATTGCAAAAATTTTGGAAAGCTAGAAATGCCCCATATGGTCCCGAATGGCACTTGTTAGATCGTAATTTGTGAAAAGAATGAAATAGATTTTTTTGTATAGGATTGCTCGTGGAGGATGCACAGAGTATATGGCAATAATGTGACTTGACGATGCACACTCACTTGAAACTCCTGTGGGAACTAGATTTATAATTTGATTACGAGGAGAGAGGGAGTGACAAGTGACAGTGAATGGTAAATAAATTCATTCCAGTCTGTTTCATGTTTGAAAAAGGAAGAAGACTCGGTTTAGAGGATTCTAAATTTGTTTGACAGCTAGGTTCTAATGGTAATGACCCTAAATGGAACGTGGTGATTAGTAGACTCCGAATTTTTGTGCAAAATAAAAATTGTCTGCATTAATTGCCAGACATACAATCTACAAAGACATTTATTTCTTCATTTTTTTTATTTCTCAATAATTGTAATCAGTGGAAAATACTGCAACAGCATTTTTACATTCTTTACATATTTTTGTTTTTTGCATTTCATTTACTCATTTGTAGCATACAGGCGTATGTGCAAAGCAAAGGAGTCGTAGCAAGTGTCATTGGATAGAAACGAACTTTATTTATGTCGATGTCACTTTTGGAAAATAAAGAAGATTGATGGGATTGGGAAAATGTTTGGAAGAAATGGTCCTTAAATGATACTTACTGATTAGGAATTTGTGGGGGGATAGGATAAATTTTTGTGTGCAGGATTGCTCGTGGAGAATGCACAGAGTAAGTGACAATAACGCCACTTGGCAATGCACACAACGTTATCTGAACGATTCCATCTATCCAACGGGTGAATTACAGTTTTCCAGCAAGCGAAATGAGCGCTCATGGATTATTCAGTGTGCAGCAGGTAATTAATCAAACTCTGTCACTGGGAAAGCTTTCAGTCTGCCATTTATTGGACTACGATAGAGATGACCTAGACCTGGTTCCCTGCTCCAAACAAATCAATTCGAAAAGAAGTGTTTACTCGAATACCTGCGAGGTGAAATTAATCATCCTCCCTTCACAGCTTATTTGCTATACCAAGTAATATTATTAATATTTAATAGACTGACTTCTAGATCTATAAAATATTGTGAATGTGATCCTACTAAGCTATCAATTTAAAACATTAAAAAAATGATCTATTATGAGTAGTCTTCAAAAAGCAAAATAAAATTGTTTTATTTATGCAAAATAAGGATAAAAATTAATTGCAAGACACAGGAGCCACTTAGATATTTATTTCTTTTTCCAACAATTATAATGAGCTGGAAGTAATACAGCAAGATGTGTAGATTCCTCAAATGTGTACACAGCTTTGTATTTCATCTAATTATTTTCGTCATTAATGCACAAAATCCGCAGCCGAATTATGAGTGACTGATGTATGTTCCTATTGCTCAGTTTTGTCAGACATGCTTAAAAATCACAGTCTGACTATGTGATTATAGGAGTCGCTGTCGCATATCTAGTATTTTTGTGAACTTTCTCGCAGTTGCGAAAAGTTTATCATTCGCAAACGCAATTCAAGCGGTCCCTACAGCCATAGCTCAGTCCCAGAGAGCGGAGCTCGAGCGCTCACCCTCGCAACGCTATTAATAGCGTGTTCATTAATGCTGTAAATGAGCCGACTCGTTAATATCCGCATTGACATGGATCTATGATCATGCTAGAGGCACGACGCCTTCTCGTCTCGCACCTGCTCGAATCGGACATCCGAAACGAGAACTTTCCCCATTATCTCTTTTGATCGAATCAACCAATTACAAATTTGAAAACACATTCCCCAAATCCTCTCTTCAAACATCACTATCTTTAATCAATAACAATATTCCAACCACTTCTTTGGAACGGCTGAATATTATATCAAGACAACATTTAAGGTTCTTCGTTCCCATATGTCACAACAATTATTGTAAAAAATGATCTCTAGCTTAAGACACTCCCACGAAACTGCTTTCTCATGATCGTGACGTATCTTATCTGCCGGCTGGTCTATCAGGATGTCAGCAGCTTGACAGCTAGATTAGAAGTATCACCTACATACGCCGAAAATAAAACAATTTCACAATTTTGGGCTAATCGTACTGAAATTAATATGTACTTGTACAAGAGGACACGTCGTAAGACCACATAAAAATTTATTAGAAAAGAATCTACAAAAAAATACAAGCTAACACATCCACAAATTCAAACACAAATCGGAGGTGATCGAACACAAACATCCTTCCATTTTGTGATTGAATTGCTGTGCACTAAAAACGTAATCTTTAAAAAATCTTTTCTGTACTCCACGACGCCATTAATTTACCCATCAACGCTCTAATTTACTTCAAACCAAATCAAACATAACTGTAATCATTTACAACCATCTCCAACCAGAAACATCACACAAAAACGAAACAAACTCGTACAAAATTAAGTAATTGCCTAGTTCAGAGTTTCTTAAATAGTGTTCTAATCAACTTCAAACTAAATCAAACACAACTATAATCATTTACAACCATCTCCAACCAGAAACATCACACAAAAACGAAACAAACTCGTACAAAATTAAATAATTGCCTAGTTCAGAGTTCCTTAAATAGTGCTCTGATCTACTTCAAACCAAGTCAAACACAACTACAATCATCTCCCACCAGGCACACAACAAAACATGCAATAACGGAACAAACTCGTACAAAATGAATTGTTCTACATGAATTGCTTACTTCAGAGTTCTTCAAACCTCGCAAGCAATCAAACCACAAACCAAAAATCCTGCTCAGGTCTATCATAACAGCAGAGGAACCAGTAGAGAGCAGAAGAGTCGAAAAATGTCTGCTTTCGAGGTCCGTTGACCGTTTCCGAGCTTTCCAGCGAGATGTCCAAGCGAAGCTTAATGACCGGGACCATTCGAGGGCCGCGTTATCGCTTTCCTCCCGATGTAGCACGTCGCTGGGTTGACTTTTTAATAAATAGTGTCCCGGGGCCGTGCTTCCCGCATATCGTTTATCCGGCACACTTGGTCGTTTTGTAACCGGGATTCTTCTTTCTGGTCGGGCTCATTATTATACGACAGCCGAACGCGCGAACCAAAGCTAGGCTGGCACGCGCACAGAGGTCCAGGGGATCGAGCCCGGCTCTCGATCCTGGATCCTTTCTGGTGATTAATCGCTATCCGTGTCCCGCTGACGTCGATACAACCTATGCTTGCGACCGGAGACAGTCTGGACCCTCAACAGGCGCTTCCTCTCGGTTTGAACGATTTGATAGGGCGCAGGGTTCGAACTATATGGACAGAGAAGCTTCCCAACACTCATTGTCGGTACTCAGCTGTTTCTTAGCAATTTCGTTTTTGTTGGTTTAGGAACGCAGAAGTAGAAATTTCTTTCATTAGAATGAAAGAGTTGTGTCTAGACAGGAGGCTGGAGGGTAGTGATCTTTGGGAATACTTTTTCTCAGCCACTGTAAAACTTTTTTGGAAAAATGCTTTTTTGCTTGAAAAGGCATAGTTTAGAGAATGTCTTGTGTTTTTTTTATTGGGGCATGCTTATTGATTGCAAAGTTATAAATGGTTTCGTGGAAGTTCTATTAAGACGGTCTATTTGTTGTGATTATTGATGCTGGATACTGGTCCATCAGGAGTTAAAAATGTTTAGTGAGCATTTTAGAAGAATTTAAGAGTATTGTTATTTTCCCGAACTTGTTAATATAGATAGCAGAAGAAATGAATTTTTATTCGACCCTTATTTTTTTTATATCTTTGATGAGATTAAATAGATTATCTTATCTACTTCAAAACAAAGATTTCAAGCCTGTTTAGAGATCAGAAAAATTTTCCTGGCAACAGATACAGGCAAATTATCGTGCAAAACAAATTCCCCAAGGTGTCACAGACCACAGAGCACTAAGCGCGCCGTAGAATGCTTCCTGAATCGATTTGCCGCGTGTTAGACGCAACAATCGGCCCAGTACGACGTTCGACGAGTTTTTCGATTGAATTCGATTGCGACACGCGGATCCAGCGAATGGATCCGGCGACACGCGTCGAACGTGCTAAAACGAGAAGGTTAAATTGTTCCGAGGATTGCGATCGACCGCTTACCCGATGGAATTCAATTCAACATAGTTCCGGCTGGGTGCAAGCTAGTTACTGGGCTCCAGAGGGAATGTCCATCTGATATGTTCGACAACCGGCCATGCGGTTTATCAGCTCGCAGCGATAATCCTAGGTAACCTGCTTGAATAACCAGGAAATGTTGTCACTTTCCTTGGCAATCTTTGCTGATCAGGCGTTCTTGCGCCGAGTGTACCACTCAATGAATCTTAAATGAATTGCGTCAATTCTGCACTAGATAGAACAGTAATTATGTTGGTTAGAGATGATTCGAGTACTTGTTGTTATTTTATATGCATCGTGAAAACAATTTTTCTAATGAAGAATGACTAACATTCGAGCGGAGGAAGAGGAGGAAGACTTTCGAACTAGAATCTTAACACTAAACCTACCACGGTCAAAATGACCGGTTTTCTATTTTACAATTATTAAAATTAGAAAAATGATTTCATAGGAAATGACTGAATTGACTTCCATATTTAAGCACATATTCTTATGGAAACGGTACAAAGTTTAAATAAATTCAATCTTCTCAATTCTGTAAGGCGTATTATCTTTATATGTTTTTTGGTTGGTAGGTTTAGTGTTAAGCTTGGATTGTTTAAATGAAACTATCTACTAAATCATGCTATAATTACGTTGGTTAGACTTGATTTAATCAATTCTCATAACTGGACTGTGGATCTTATGCGTTTAAAACAGTGAAAGCATTTCAGGAAGAATGTCGATGTATTATTTTCATCTTGTTATAATTATTAAAGCAAAAATGATGCATGCAATTTTTATTTAGCATAAAGATCCGCAGTCTACTCAAAATTTTGTACGTATCATGAAAACAATTTTTCTGTGGAAGAATGAGAAACATTCTAGTGGAGAGAAAGGATAAAGACCTTCAAACTAAAATCTTAGGGTTGGATAGTTTAAATGAACCCAAACCAGTTTATGTAGTACCCAGAATCATAGATGACTGAATTGCATCTTATAATTTTTTCCAAACCATAAAGGTATTTTGTTACTTGTTAAGAGAAAAGCTAGACTCGTTGCTCAAATGAACGTTAAAGAACCTAACAAAGCGACCTGATTAAACTCTGTAACAACCACACACCTACCTCCGCTTTGACATTAGCGTTGTCCTTGATCTCATCTAGAGGAGGTCCAGGCAAGCAGTCTTGACAGTAGCGTTGCCCTTGATCTCACCAAGAGGAGGTCCAGGCAAGCAGCCTCGACAGTAGCGTTGTCCTTGATCTCACCTACAGGAGGTCCAGGCAAGCAACCTTGACAGTAGCGTACTCCTTGATCTCAGCTAGAGGAGGTCCAGGCTAACAGCCTTGACATTAGCACTCTCCTTGATATGTGCCGGTAACTATGAAAGTGAAGCAAATCATATTATTTTCTTTCTTCAAGCTATTTATACTTTTGCGTCTGATTTGGTAAAAAATATAATTTTACCTTGATAATACATGTAATATATAATTTTTCACTTCATTATATAATTATTAGTAAAATCAATCGACGCAATACATGGTTAAAAATAATTAAAGCAGAAAGATCAATTTGTCCGGGATTTTGGCTTACACCACTTTCATAATCAACGGCACATATGTATAATCTGGAGGAGGTCCAGGCTAACAACCTTGCCAGTAGCGTTGTTCACGATCTCATCTAGTGTAGGTTCAGGCTAACAGTTTGACAGTGTAACGTTGTCCTCGTTCTCGTCTAGAGAAGGTCCAAGCTAGCAGCCTTGGTACTTCCTACAGCTTTGATACAGTTTAAATCGTAGAAATGATTTGGCCAGGTTCTAATGGAGAAATTTCAATTGCAGGCACGGTGAATGCAAACGGGGAGACGAAACGGCAGAGGACGTCGTACACCAGGTACCAGACGCTAGAGCTGGAGAAGGAGTTCCACTTCAATCGCTACCTGACGAGGCGGCGTCGGATCGAGATCGCGCACGCCCTCTGCCTGACGGAACGTCAGATCAAGATCTGGTTCCAGAATCGGCGGATGAAGTGGAAAAAGGAGCACAAGATGGCGAGCATGAACATTGTACCGTACCACATGTCGCCGTACGGCCACCCTTACCAGTTCGCGCCCCACCCAGGCCAGTTCGCTCACTTGGCCACATAGGACGAGTTCTCGCCCGCCGAGCTCGGAGCACACGCTGTCCGGTTCCCGGGGATGTACGGCGAGCAGAACTTCTAAACGGCTTTTTTCCCCGTGGCTCTGCAGGGTCTCGAGCCTTTTCGTCGTTGACGTTACGCTTGACCCGGGCCGAGCCGGGACCACTTCGCTTCCAGTAGGACACGTGGCTTGACACAGACCGCAGAATACCCGAGCGATTGTCACTCGTCAACCGGAATCCTCCTTCCTACCTCTCTTCCTTTCTGTCTCTCTTTCTTGAGTTGATATTTTCCTCTTCGTATTCTTCGGCGTCCTCGCCAGACACGCCGAGGTACCCACCAAAGGGGTCCCAGACTTTTTGCCTCCGTCGAGCATCGAGGCTTTCGTGGATTGACTCGTTGCTCAGCCCCTTTCCTCTTCTTCTTCTTCATACACTTTTTTCACCATTCGAAAATCAAACGGTCTTCTGAAACAGAGATCCAATCTTAGCTATATTTCTCGCTATGTGTGTTCCTTCAGCGACAAGAAGCGTTCAATGATTCGTTGAACGGTTCCTGAATCTCCACCAAGCCGTTGCATAATTTCTTGCAGCCAGGGCGATTCGACCTTCCTCATTCTCTGTTTGTCCAGTGTTTAAAAATTGTTAAAACATGACAGATGTCGAAACTGTCTCAAACACCCTATCATGTGAATATTCGTCCATCCTCTAAGAATGGTTAAAATATGTCATTCGTTGAGACTGTCTTATATCTTCTGCATCCTCATCGAACAGATTGAGATCTCTCTTGCTGCATCCTTTTTCTCCCTTGTACCACAAAATCGAACAATCTCGTATCACCAAGAAGACTCAATCATCCTATCATGAATCCAACGCCCATAATCTAAAAATTGTTAAAAAGAAAGACTTGTTGGGACTGTCTTACGACTTCAGCATCTTTACCGAATATATTAAGATCCCTTTTACTTCCTCCTCTTTCTCCCCTTCCTCCACTAAAATCAACCAATCTTGCACAAGCAAGATTCACTTTCCCCAGCCTCTGTTCCCCCAGGATTCGAAAACTGTTCGAAACTGGCACTCGTCGGGGCCGGCCTGTGTCCGCGAGATTAACCACCATGGGTCACAGGATTGCTCGAAGCTGAAGGGAAGCCGGGATATAGTCTGCAAGCACGCCGTGCGCCCGATTAAATGGACTGGACGCGCTCCGAGGGGCTCTCGCCGCTCGTAGATTACAAAGTACCGATGTTGAACGCCGGCGAGCAGCCACCTCAGCGGGTGAGATGAAACCGAATCATAGTAGTTTAAGTCGTAGAATTTAGCGGTCTGAGTAATTAATTAATTTGGACGACTAATTAATTAATTCTCTTGCCTGCGCACAGTTTCGCATCCTCTGCGATCACCTTCCCCTCTCCACTTCCCCTCCACACCCCCGAAGAAAATCAACAACCATCTCCACACTTGCGGACGAAGAAAAAAAAAGTTCGAGAGACGATGCGCTGATGTACTTACTCCTTATTTCCCTCTTCCCACTTCCTCTTTCTCTTCTTTCGCTCGTTTTTCGAAAACGAAATAAAAATGCAAAACGCTGCTTCCGTTCAGAGAGAGGGAGAATCGTCTTTCTCTTAGGCGGAGCGTCGTTTCTATGTGCACGTTAAAGTCTCCACTTCGTAGTACGTAAGGTGCCTATCAATACTCGATTTATCCTCTGCCGTTTTTCGATACCGAGGCTGCTGTGAACGTCCCGACGTCCTTCGTTCGATCGAGTCCCGCGGGAAACGATTACACAGTGTTTCTAGGGAATAAGGGGAACGATCGACGGTGGGTCAAGTTGATCAAGTCGATCAAAGATCCCTGAAAATGTCCTCGAGTGGAACTCTCTGTTCCTCTTCTTCTACCTTCCTCTGCAGTCGAGCTCCGAATTAATGAGCAACAGGGAATCAAGACCTTTGTATATAATCGCGTGTGCAGTCCAGAATTATAGCTGTTCGGAGTCAGAGACGAGCTGTAGTTCAATTAACAAATACGAAATGAAATATTGCAGTCCAAAGTATGCTCTATTGACCATTTGATTAAATGTACTTATTATTTCAAGATTACTCAAATTTTAGAGTTTCATAATTCCAATGTTCAATGAAGCAACTTTCGTCTCTGCTTCAAACAGTTCAAACAGCCTGAAAACGCCACATCGTTTCGTTGGATATACTCTGAACGATTCTAAACGAACGAGGAACAATTGTCTGTATTATAATCTCTTATACTATCTCCTTTCTCTTAAAAAAAGATTCATTATTACCTCGTCATTTTAGAAGCGTTTTAGAGTCTCGACGGACCGAAGCGGTCATTTTCGATTAAAAAGAAATGGTCGCAGCAGCGAACATAATCGCCCCATTGTCATTTTACAAATGGTATGAGTATCTATCTAGTTAACAAGGCCCTCAACATGGGAAACGCGCGAGAATGCGTACGGCTTTCTGTATAAAAGACGTAAGAACTTCTGAGGAATAAAAGTCTGAGCTAATGGCGGCCGCGCAAGCGCGTGCCACCTCGCTGCGCAGTTGCACTACGCATCGCCACGCGAATATTCGTACAAAGAGAAGGAAGAATACGGGGAACCTGTCGGGGATCGAATCGAGTGGGACGTGCAGGTGTGTAAATGAATTTAGATAGTATGTTCGCGGCGCAAGGCGCGTTAATTGGTTATCTTGTGATACGAAGTAACTGATAATGAGTGGAAACGAGAAGCTAGGCCCGCGTTTACGGCGTTCGAGTCGCGCGGCACGCGAAGCAAATTCGGAAGAATACAGGGATCTAAAAAGTATATAATTGAAGATATCTAGTGTGAGCGTGTGGGAGAGCGAGAGAGACCGAGAGAAAGGGAGAGAGAAAAAGAGATGGGAGCGAAAGAGAGACCGAGATATCGCGACGGCGAAAAAAAAATAGGCGGACAAGGCGGAAAGAGAGATTTTAAGGATTAGGCTAATGTTGAAATGTACATAGCTATTGAATATACGACAACACGATATTCGAATGACGTTATTATTCGTACGAGGCGCTAACGAACGAGCCCGGCTTCCACGGATTTATTTTTCTCGTTCTGTGACCGGCCAATTATGAGAGACAGTGTTAAAAAAAAAGATATGGATTCGTTTCATGTGATAATACAATAAATCGACGTAATTGAAGAAGAACGCGTAGCTGTCGTCGATCATCTACGCTCGGCGTTCCTTCGTTATCGCCTGGCACGCCTGTAGGGATATTTAAATAAAAGAATAGTGAGGATTATAATTATTATTATTAATATTATTACGATGATTATTGAAAAAAATTATTGATATTATCGCTATTATTCTATTGAGAGTGAGCCTGTTGCTAATGACTTGGTCCAGTGTTAATATTTGTATTTTATTTGTTTCGTTATTATTATTATTTTTTTTTGTTGTTCACGCCGCGTGTCGCATACAACACGTTCCGTACCTATGAATGCGAATTTCGGGTGTTTCCTTGTTCCATTGCGAGGGGAATAGAAGAGACACACAGAAACATAGACTCGTACACGTAAACAAACACGCGCGCACATACACACGTTGTGGCGATCGAGAAATCCCCGCGGACTAATCTTTTCGCTCTCGATCGCGGATCGAACGCGGATCGAGGTGATAGGAGCCGGGTCTCTCAACGCGAATGAAAGAAAAATAGCTGTTTTACTCGTCAGGTGCGAAGGATGCGTTCTACACTTTAAATTAAGCTCAAGTATTACGTTCGTGTAGCATCAAACTCAAATGTTACTTCATTCCATGTAATATACGTAATAGTCTAACTAAAATACCTACTTATTACATCTACGTAACCTAGAGCACCGTACGCGTAAGGTCGTATAATTATATAATTTAAATTGTAATTATTAAATGGTATGACGTACAGAATCACACGGCTGGACCATCATTTCCTGCAATCCTCCCCGAAAACCAAAAACTATCAATCATTATCTCTTTAACGTTATTTCAGTGCTTTTTGTACAATTTTTTTTTTAAATATTGCCTCGTTGTTTGTTCGTTTACATTTTATACAATGAAGATACAATCTAAAAAATTTAGAGACAGCAGAATTTTTATTTAGCACCTTTATTCGAGCTCTGTAAAGCTCTTCTTGAGGAATGTAAAATTGACAATATTATTTTAAAATAGTGGATTTTTATTCGAAGTAAAAATTGTTTTCATCAATTGAAACAAACTGGAGACAGATACAGTTTTTGTTCTTCCTTTAATAATTCCAGCGAGTCAAGAATAATGTGCAGATATTTTTAAATTCTTATCATAACTGCATAAAATCTGCAGTCTAATTATTATTTGTAGACCGTCGAGAATATTGCAATATTCTTGAGTTGCATTTAATAGAATAATGCAAATAATGCAAATATCGGGGCATTTACAAATGTTTTAATGGTCCGAGCAATAACATGCCAGCATTAAATAACCCCATAAAAATCGGGTCAACAATCGGCACGATTTCACGACCAAATGAATGCTATCTCCCGAAGACAATAACACATAGTTAAAATAACAATGCCACAGCCTTGGCGGTAATCAAAGCTCGATTAGAAGGAACGAACTATCTCTAATATTTTTCTGTTTGTTGTCGGAACTTATACCGTCGACTGTTTGCGATGTGCAAAATGCCGTCGAATTATTCTGTTGGAATACATGTCATGCCGCGGCGCAGCGGTCCGCGTTTTGTCGTTTCAATTACAAGAAATGTTGCGCATTACGAGATAACGAGAACGTTTTTCTGGCGCGCGTGATAACGCTTTATGAATTGCTCGTTAATGGTCGGGACGTGGACCGACGACGCATTAAAAATCGTGTTAATTGCTCGGCGGCTCGTAAACCGATAATTGTTATGTGTTTACAATTATTGATAACGGTTGAGACGGTTGCTGAAATTCCACGGCGTGTATACGATAACATCCGGAGTCGAAAGATCGAACGATGCCCGCGCGAAGGGGTTATCAGACGATTCTCTTCTCGGGTTACGGTCTCCAAGATCGTTCTTTAATTGGCCCGGCTTCCATGTTCGACAGTTTTAATTTCAATCGGAGCCCGGGACGATCGGGGATTATCCGTAATTACCGATAATAAAGCTCGGATGATTATGTTTCACCGCAGCCAGAAAATAATAGCTCCTCGGACCGGGACATTAAAAGGTAACGAGCTGCAACCGGCGCGGAATAATTGGCCAATTTTAATGAGAGATCGCGACGATTAGCGGGCATCTTATCCGAGACCTGTCCGAGAGCATCTTCATTTCTGACCGGATCGGAAGGAATTCTTCGATTGTCCAAATATATCCTCCACGATTGTAGGCTGCGATTGCAATAATGTTGCAGACTGCCCGAGTAGTACACTGAGTTTTGACAATGTTTATTTAACACTAAACCTACTACGGTCAATTGACCGATCTTATGTTTTGCAATTATTGAAATTATAAAAATTCATTTATGAAAAATAATGAAATAAATTTCCTGCTCTAAACATCTATTATATTAAAAATTACAGACAATCTCAACAAATTCAGTGTCTCCATTTTAAAATGGCAACGTTTATCGATACTTTTAATGCTTGGTAGGGTTAGTGTTAATGATAAACATTTTAAAACGAATAATAAAATGCCGGTTCGTCTTGGTGAGTAGTACGAGTCTTGACAATTTTTGTATAATGGAAAATATTTTTAAACGAATATTAAAGTGCTAGTCCTTCCTAGTGAGTAGTGAAATGAATCTTCGCAATGTTTATTTAATGATAATATTTGAAAACGAATATTAAATCGATACAAAATGTTTCACTATATTAAGAAATATACTTATTAAAATCGTAGAATCTGTTAAATTAGACATTTAACTCAGAGTTATTCTTAAAAACGATTTCATCATCCAATAATCCGCAATCCATCAAGAACATTAAGAAAAAGAATGAAATGAAGGAATGAGATCTGTCGTGAGATTCGAGACGTACCTTTTATGTTCACTTAAAAAGGATGGCTATTATGATCAATTAAAAAAGTCATATGAAGCGTAAATTCAGGAAGCTGGTTAAGAAATACGTGCCTTTATGGTCAATCATAAAGGGTTTTACAAACTTCGATGCTTAATTCAGAATTATCCAGTGAGTATCAATATATCGAACAGCTTTAAATAAATCATTTGAGAAAAGGAAAGGAAGAGATAACCCTCTTATGATTAATTAAAAGAGAATCTGAGAACGAAGCTTGTTAAGATGCGGTAAGTAAGTACCAATGAATGCAACGTATTTAGAAATGAATTTAAATATACAGAATCAGAAGACACAATTTTTATATTCGATTCAAAGTGAATGTTCAAGATGCTTCAAAAAAATTGGTAGATGAGAAAGACGAGGAAGACGTTTTTGGTATTGAACTAATAAAATAAAATCTACAAGTATAGCAGCTCCATTAAAAATCATCAAGTACTCATCAATTTATCCAGCTGGTATCAACGTATCAAAAGGATTTCAATAAAAATTAGTTGGTAAAGAAAGAGAAAAAAAAAGTCGCTCTTTATATTTCAACCAAAAAAAGAAAGTACAAGTGTAGAGGCTTAATCAGCATCGCTCGGCAAGTGTTAATTTATCTGACAGACTCGTGTAGAGCGAACCAAAAACAAAGTCTACAAGACAAGAGGCTTAATCAGACTCAGCCAATGATTGTGAGTGTATCAAGCAGATTAAAATGAAAATATAAAGAAGAAGAGAGAGCACAATTTGCGTATGTTCAATTGAGAGAGAATCTGCGTGTCTCGAGCGGTGAGGATCGAGAGTATCGATCCGGGATCGGCGATCGTGTGGTTCGTGAGCGACCGGAATCGAGGATCGAGACGGTCCGATAAGATCGCGTGACAACAGCGGGGGGTCGGTTGTGATAAAGCAGCCTCACACCCTCGAAAACTACCGAAACGGACAGGAGTCGTGTAACAAGGAGACAAGAGAAGACAAGGCCCGGACGCAAGTCACGATCCTCGCGAGCAAGACTCTCTTTTCTACCGTTGGTTCACCATGCTACCGACGATGATGTCGCAGATTTGATCGGTCCAGCGAGCAACTCTTTTACCGTCTTTCTCTCTCTCTCTCTCTCTCTCGCTCTGCCTTTCTTTCTTTCTAGCAACGTCAAAGACGACCGTGACTTTCGTTGTCCAAAGATCGTAACGATAGACCTCATCGAACGAACGGTGAACCGACGCCAGGGGCACCGTTGAATTATCGATTCTTTTGCGTTTCGCCGGATCCGCTGGCTTCCACGCGTAATCGTGAATCGGTGATTGCCACCCCTGCCGCCGGACAACCGTGATTTAGAGCACAGATTGAGGACTGTACCGGTTGCTCGACCAAATTGCTACTGCCGTTGTCTGAGAACGCGTCGGGCCAACGGGAACCTGATGGTGTATATGCTCGTAAACTGATGCACTTCTTCCTTTCGCGAAAATGACGTATTTTTAGGATTGTATTCAGTAGATATTGCCTAGCCATTAAGCTTAATAAATTTGCAGAATTCAGTTTATATTGCAGTAATTTTTATGGCGTTCTTTTTATGTGAAGATGGTACAGGATTTAAGTGGGTAGGTTAACTGAGAAGTTGATGTTCTTGGAGATCAGTGATTATAGAAATAGGCTCTTAACAATAACTGTTAAATTATTTTTTTTACTTCTAAGACTTCAACGTTGTCCTATACTTCTTTCCATTGTAAAAGTAACATCGTTTTTAAATTCTTATTAAGACGTATAATGTCCTGTCTGTTTTAATAAATAGGTGCAATTTTAATCAATCATTTAGACAATGAAATTACAAAACCTTTTCAAGTAGACTCGACTGTTTCTAACTTTTCAGTCGAAACATTCTATCACCTTACTTAAACGTATACAAAAATAACACTTCCTACTCTAGGATAAATAGTACATTACTTAATCTCCAACCTTGTATGTCCCATAACCATGTTACAGGACCATTTAAAACTTCGGAACGATTAATCTAAATCGCATATAGTCTCGAAAAGAATCCACAGTATCTAAATCCAATAAAGCCCGACAAGAAAGGCTTTCAAAGCTATCAAACGATGACCCCAACCGAAAACCCAAGTTCCATCCATCGCTACGGAGGCCCGTGCTTAATGGATTTTCTCCCTTTCGTTCGCGGGACACCGACGCGCAAGAAACCCTCCCCACCATGTAAGCCGGAATGGAGGAATTTTCATTGAGAACCCGTACCGTATAAAAATCTGGTCGACGAGACGGTAACACTGGTGTCGGGTTCCTTTCCTCTAGCCGCCGCCACTGGATACCGCCGAGGAAAACTCGCGAAGGAAAGCGTGTTCCTGAGCGTTTCGCGCGAACGCCGTAAGCCGTAAGGTATATAATACCTCTCTTGGCTGACGTCAGTCACTCAGTCAGTCATTGATACCGTGGGGTGATTAATGAAGAGTCAAGGTTCGGGATCACGGTGCCGAGTTCAGAGGAGGGGACACGGCGGGAGAGCTCTCGACATCCAGAGACGAGCTTCGATACCGAACGTTCCTCGGGAGTAAAGTCGAGAGACGCGGTCACCGCGCGTGGAACGCAAGCCATACGCTTGTGACGCTGCCGAAACGATTTCAAAACGATCTGGGCTCCCAATGGAATATAATTGCCTTCGATTTTTTCTATTTTTCAGTTTTTCAATTCTTTTGAATAGTTCTAGTCTACAATCTTTTAATCTTCAATTTCCTGGCATTCGATTCAACACACTTCATTTCTTCAGTATTCGTTTCTCTATTTTTCAATTTGTTAATATTTCTGTCTGCAACTTTTTCATTTCTATAATTTTTTTAATCAAGAATCTTCAATTTCCTGGCCTTCATTCTTTTAGCATTTAGCTTACCTATTCTTCACTTTGCTGGTCTTCAATTCAACAGACTTCATTTCTTCAGTATTCAGCTTTTTTCTGGATTTTTTGCTCTTCAATTCTTTTAGTCTACAATCTTTTAATCTTCAATTTCCTGGCATTCGATTCAATACACTTCATTTCTTTAGTATTCGGTTCTCTATTTTTCAATTTGTTAATATTTTTGTCTGCAACATTTTCATTTTTGCAATTTTTTTAGTCAAGAATCTTGCAATCTTCAATTTCCTGGCCTTCATTTTTTAGCACTCAGCTTACCTATTCTTCAATTTTTTTGTCATCTACTTTTTCATTTTCCTGAATTTTTTCAGGCTCCATTCTTTTAATCTTCAATTCCTTGACCTTCAGTTCATCAATCCAGATTTATTCCTCCCTTAATTTTTTTACTTTCAATTTTGTAGTCTTCAGTCATCTAATGTTTAATTTCTTGATTATCAATGTATCCTCGTTTCTTCAGTCTGCATGTTTCAAGTCTTCAATTCTGTTATCTTTAATTTTTCCACCTGTATTTTATCAGTCTCCATCTTTTTCAATCATTTTTCTTAAATATTTCAACTTCTATTATTTCAGACTTGAACTGACTTTTGCTTGAACTGATTTTTACTCCTATCTCCACTTCCAATCTGTCTTCCAACTTTTTGTCTTCAATTTATGAATCTTCATTTCGCCATTCTATTTTTTAGTCTTCACTGTTCCAAGGTTCGATACTTTACTCAATCTCCAATTTTTCTGTCTCCCATTCCTCTACTACTAATCTTCCAGCTGCCCTCCTTTCATCTCGAATGTTTCGGTGAATAGATTCACTTTTTCATTTCTCAATCTTGTAATCTTCTGAAAAAAGCTAACCCTCAAGCAAACACGAAGGTAAACACAAGCCGGGACCTTAGAAGAGACATCAGGCTGTAGGCTCCCTTAAGAAGATTCAATTGTACCGACCTATTTCCGCGTGTTTGATAAAAAGCGGACCTGTAAATCGGTGTAGTTGGAAACCCATTAACAGGAAGCGGTTGGTAGATGCCTCTCGCATGGTCTCGTCCGCGTTTGGGAAAGTTCTAACGCGGCCGTCGGTGTCAGTTTTTCCTTTGGGACGTTGTGGTCCCGCGGACGGGGGGCAGTTGGGGGCCCTGCGGCCCCTGCTGTCCGGTATCTCGTCGGCTGCGACCGAATGAGTGACAGCCGACGTAGGAACCAGAGAAGAGAAAGAGCAAGAGAGATCGAGAAAGAGAGAATGACTTGGAAGCAGGCCGTCCATCCGTCCGGGTCCGCGTTTGTTCGTTCCGTTCTGCCGTTCGTGTCCGTGGACGTTCCCTGGTCGTCTTGGTCTTGGAGCCGTCGAACAGTCGCGGAGTCCTGTCCACAAACGGAGCGGAGCAAGACTTCACCACTTTTATGTACGGAGTCTGAATAACAAATCTGTCCAATTCACATGTCGACATCAAAGAAGATAATATAAACACTACATCGATACATCGTCTACAAAACCTTAATGTTTTATTAATGCGGCCTCCGGGCCCCGCGTCCAACCCAGAGAAGCCCCATTCCCGCTTCGCCGCGGTGTCCATTCCATTCCATCTCCGGTTAGGCGACCAGCCACCGACGGACACCCGGCATATCCTCTTCGATCCAAACTCCGAAGGCGGAGAAGAGTATGTATCGCGCTATACCCTCGATTATTCCCCGCGCGGACCCCGCGACCGATACTCTTGTTTTGCACGTTTTGCCCTGAGCACCGTGCCGAGCCTACAAACCGAACGTTTTGATCGGCTGTCCAACCATAACGTCGAGATTCTTGTCTTGACGCCCGGCGCATCGCGGGCTACCATCGACTCTGCACGCCGGAAAAAATCCAACTGCGATAACCTGCAAACGACATGGCTGCATCGTGGGCACGGTGTGACGCGTTTAATTCTCTTCGTTTGCGGATCGGATGAGCACCTGGATCGTACTATTCGAGGTTATGGTGGAAACTGGTCTTTCACAGTTTATGTACCTTTTCGAGTACAGTACATGTACTCTTTCAAACATAGAACTTGTTCTACCAGTTTCATCTTTAATCTCTTTCTTACTTACAATCAGTTAGGTGTGCAATTTTACTTTCATTTTATATTATGGATAGGATAAGTGTAATTCTGTTTTTCAAGGGTGTGTGTATCCACACCTTCGGTTTAATTGTATTTGTATATGTATATGTAAGCATAATATACTTTCACAGAATTCATGAATAATTACTTCGATGTTACGCTGAATATATGAATGAGTAATCTATAAATTATTAATTGCACTGTGAATAAGGGAACAATTATTTTATAATTTCCTAATTGCACAGAATAAATAAATAATGTCTTTATTAATTAATTAAACGTATTTACGTTGTATAAATGAATAATTCCACTTCACCTCCGAGTTTAACACCTCTTCACCACGCACGTTGCCAAAATGCTACGAGGCTCCGAGCAGAAGAATTGCATATGGTACGTATAAGAATTCCTAACTATTAATAATATGCGCGAAAGAATCGCAACAACCGTAACTATTAGCATTGATTGGTAAAACAGTCATTAAACACTTTTACGAGTACAGCGTTCGTCCGGAAACAAAAGGTTTGTCGTGGATGCAAGTGCGATTCAATTTGCCTTTCACGTTTCCCGAACTCATCGATGGTCGGCGGCCTAGCGTATTACCATATTTTGCAGCCGCATCGATGCTCCTCGCGCGGCTTCAATTTGTATGTAAATCCTCGGCGGCGCTGAAACGTTTGACCGAGTTACCCAATTTGGCAGCGAGCCGCGATAGTCATCGGTAGATAGCGAACAGGGGAACGCGAACCAATCGTTCGCCACCGGTTGCGTTTATCTGTAAATTTTTAATTCGTTCCCGAGAATCAACCTTGTTCGAAAAAAAATTATATACCTTACATAGTATACATGTACACCCATATTCGGATGGGGCTCTCGCACAGCGGTACCGATCAATCAGACACTAATTATCCGTGGCAGAGGGTATCAATAAAACGGTGTCGAAAAATGACTCGTTTACCAAAAAAAAAAGTACACGCTCATCGCGCGAGTGAAACGTGGCCAATTACGAGCGCATAATTTCCCTGCTACTTTACTCGCGAACAACGCTGTATGTGCACACTTGATTTGCGTGAAAAAATTAAGGGGTTCGGGGAGGGGGTTCATTATTATGCGAAAGGCAGGCAACAGCACACACAAGGTTGTTTTTTACGCTGTAACGATAAGCGGGCATCGAACACGTTAATTTCTCTCTTGCGCAGAAGAGGAAGTCTCGAGCAACCCGTTGCAACGATAAGAGAAAGAGGGGACAACGATCGCGAGCATTCGAGCTGAGCTAATTATGGTTTTAAAAAGGCAACTTTCGTCGTTGGAGAGACATCGTTTTGGCATCGGGCTGGCTCGCGAAACGAGGCGAAGGTTGTGAACGCGGAAGCTGGTTAAAAATGCGGCCCGCGAACCAGTATTTTTCAAGCGGGAACGCGGGGCTCAGCCCCATCAGCTCAACGGGAAGCTACGGTTCTGCGAAGTATATACGCTTTCTATCTTTCCCTCTCTCTTTCTTCGCCTCTCTTTCAAACCGAACAACGAACATGGGAGTCTGCTCTCCGCGTCGAAAGTCAGCGAGCGTTACGCACGAAATGCATAAGCGCAGCCCCGTGTAATTGTATGCAGGAATGCAGGCAAGGTAGCGAAGACAGGGTGTACGCGGACTGTTCTGTAGGGAGGTTTGAAATCGAACGAGGACATGGAGAGAGGGGTGGAGGGGGCGAAGGAGGGAATCGGAGAAGAAGAAAAGAAACGGCGAGGTAGATAGAGAGGAGCCCCTGATCCGCGGGCTGATGTGAGTGAAGGCCGAGGAGAGAGGCCTGAGAGCTGAGTGACAGCCTCGCCACGTACGTGGGAGGCGAGCCCGCAACAAAGGGAAGACGATAGCCTTATGCAAATAGCTGCGATATCGCGAGCACTCCCCGCGAGACTCGAGGAACCCGAGGAACACGAACGAACCGGAGGTGCCCGCTCCTGTTCCTTCTGGATTCGTCCTCGGGGCCCCGGGAAAAATTCGACGCCGCTTGGGAAAAATCACGGGACGACCACGACCGCCGCGATTCGTCCTGACCAGAGACGTATGGCTAGATCTTGTCCCTCGGACCGGACCCGTACCTTCTTCGTGGACACTTTTAGCTTGAGGGACGTTGCCATGCGTCTGCGGAGGCTGGAACGTATGAAGGTGACCGTGTCTCTATGTCTAGGGGACTTTTAGATGAGCTTCAGATAAGGAAATTTATTTCACGTTTTGTATTTAGATGGGGTGGTTTAGTTAAATGTTTCCTTTAGTTGTGATAGCATTAGAAATATTTTATTTGCTATGCGTGGAAAATATATTACATATTTAACTTCGAGCTTCGATGGGGGTCGAAGATCATATCAAGGTCATGATAAAAAAAGCATAATTCTTTTGACGTTGATTGATGAATAATAGCGTTCAGGTTAAACATTATAATCACGAAGCCTCAAAAGTGCTCCGAAATATGAAAAATGTATAGTTAATTTTAATTTTGGGGATTCGAAGATCATTTCAAGGTCATGATCAGAAAAAATTAAGTAATTATTCCTCCAAAATTGAATGAAAATTTGTGCAACCCTCCGAAGCTGGAAAATTATTAAAAAACAGATGGAAGGAGGAGTCTAAGTGGAACGAGTGGTGAGAGTAGGGGAAAGAGGTGGGGAAAAAGCGAGAAAAGACAAAGAGTCCGCTGGTAAGAAGACCTCGCGACCGGTTAAAGCAACGGCGGCCTTTAGACGTCACTCGGAATTCCAAATATCCGCGAGTTTCTACGATGTAATAACGAATGACACGGTCGGAGAACAAACGAAACGAGAAAGTCTGCCGCCGGTAAGAGCGGCTCAGAGGGTTGAGAGACGTGGGACGGGGTTGTAGCTGCAGAGGGAGCCGATGGAACGGTGGAACGGGGCAGAGAAGACGGGTGGAACGGGCGCTACAACCGAGTTCCAAAGGGTCTGGCGCTTTCCGCCGAGAATTAATCATCCCTGGCAGCTCTCAATGTCCCTACCTACTACTTTCTTCGCATTCCCAATTATACGCTTATCTACCAAATCCGCGTCAAAGCTTAAACCGTAAATACACCCCCTTCGAAAACTGCGTATTCCGAATCTGGCCAAAACGTCAACCCATTGTTCCAGGACAAAGTTTGCTGTTTAAATTCTGTTTCAAAAAAAGGTCCACAAAAATCTAAATTCGCGCGAACATACCTTACAATCCACTTGGGAACCATAAATAAAATATCGCTTCAATTATTAATATGCTTTAAACATAGTAGTCGCAGATTGCCAATATTTATGAAGAAACTTTAAAAGCACAAAGGAACTGTGTATATTAAAAAGAATTAGTAAGATTTTTATTTCATTTTCATCAGTCAGAATTTAAAAAAAAACAATCATTTTATGGGAGACTGAAACAGTTGCAGTCTAACCATAGGTTATTAAAATGAACTTACATAAATTAATTTATTTCACCCTTCAATATTTACTTCGAGTCTACCGATCTCAAAAAACGGTATAGTTTGAGCATGTTGTATAAATTGAATTGCATTTTTTGTATTGAATTGTTATTTCAATTCAATTGTATTTCGTGACTATCTTAAAACACATGTACGTACATATGTTCATATCAGAATATAAATAATCTTTAGTTCACCACTGTAGAATAAAAATTTAATGAAAACAAGTGGTATAATTCAGTTTGAAAGATACTATCAGACATCAACAGCACAGAAGAAAAATGGTTTAGAATTTTACACACTTGTATCTTCATGGAGATGATATGCTAAATAAGGACTGATATAAATGGCAGAGGGGGTAGAAAAAGGGTTTAATATGACCAAGCAAATGCAGCTAGAAAAAAATGATGGTAGCTCAGCAGGTGACATCGAGTGGGGTCATAAATTAGGCAAGAAAGAAAAAACCTACCGTTCATGCATTATTCGAAAGAATCTAGTTGAACGAACTATTGAATGCGACAGCCTAATTAACACCGCAAACGTAATACAGAGGGCAAGAACAGGGGCTCGTAAATAACATTCTAGGAGATCACGATGAAAGAAGAGAGGAAGTAAGGAGTAAACACTTCTACACATGGATACAGCGAGGTAGCAGCAGAGAATTTACGAGATAGCTACCCCCACTACGATTCCCCATTCGTCCCACCTTCCTCGCCCTGTCCTCAACAGGTGGTCGTTTTGCTCAACTTCTGTATAGTAATTTATAATTTAATTGATTTATGCTCTCGAGCGCGGTTATACAGCGGCCGACACTCTGTTTTCGAGAAAAGTACCGTTCCGTATCTCGGATAACGGTCCTTCGACGGATCCAATTTAAAACACCGCTTTTCACAGCGTTCAACATTTGATCTATCGATCGTGTATCTGAGTGTATCTAAACTGAACAATTAATGTAAAGTACCTCTACATTTTAGAACTTGTTCCTTTTTGTCCACAGTGACTAAAATGAAAAAATCAGGCTAGAAAATTGTCTTACAACAACACAATTTTTAAGAATGTATCTTCTATAGAAAAACGTTGTTGCTTTGTAAAAAAACAGTGCGAATAATATTTTACAAAATTATTCAACCCTCAAACTCAAAAATACAGACCTGAATTTTTAAGAAAGATAGTTCTCCTAAAAAATGGAATTCATGCTCTGAAAAATTAATGGAGTATAGAATAGATTGATCGAAGTGCATTGTGCTTTGTAAAATTTTGTTCCATCAAGTTTTATAATTTTTTCAAGAGGTTTATGAAGAAGATGAATAAAACTTGAATGAAAAATTGCTAGGTTTATTTGACACATTATTTTTATAGTGTGTGAAATAGTGTTCAGGTAGTTCGTGCCTTAAGGTACAAAATTTTAGGGTAGCCTGCAAAGGAGTGGAGTTCATTTCCATCGTACGACGGCTCTCTGAAAGGGACCTAGCACGCGATCCAAATGCAAAGGACATCCTCTCCTCTTTTGTACGGTTATTGCTTCGGATGCATTTGCATGACCTTGTCGCAAATTTCGAGCAAAAGGGTTTCGCCCATAAATCAGAAGCACCGATTGAGAAGCTTCTTGGAAACCCTTTCGTGCATTTACCGGGCTAATGATGAAACAAGGGATACTTAACCTTGCTACCCTTCAGGCTAACGTTATTTACTGCTTTCTTCAGTGTGCACTGTCGCTTGGAGCACGCGCTCGCTTGTTACCAACAAATTGCGCTTAATAAAAGAACTTCCTTGACCACTGATCATCAGAAACCCGCTTTCTAAATTTGCATAACGTTTCTGCTACGTGATATTCTGCTTTGCTTCAAGAAAAACTGTGCAAGAAGACATTCTAACAAGTAAGAACATTTTTACATTCATTCTGCGTCTAATAATGACAAATTTCGAAGAAAAATTTGTTATTTCCACACCAAAAAATATTGTTATAAAAATTACTACGTGCTAATTAGAGCAAGGGAAAGAAAGAAAATTGCATGAGTATGTAATTTCTGCACTGTTCAAGTAATTATTCTGCTACTATTTCAATTCCTTGTGGGCGTAGAATTCATAATTTTTAAAATATTTTCCTCACATACCTAGATCACATATGTAGAATGAAAATATGTATCTTCTTTTGCGTTATTTAAAAAGTTAAATGATAATGAACATGAAGCAATGACTATCGTTCTCAAGGAATTTAAAATTCAGAATGACTGAATTAAATGTAACACAGAAGGAGAAGAAGAATTTTCAGCAAAATGTGTTTCTAGCAAAGATATTTTCAATAATATGCAGCTAATATTAAATATGATGAACCATAAGAAATCACAGTAGAATCGTCAAGGTACGGCGACGAAGACCTAACGACGAAGAGTTCTAACTTCATTTTAAACGTTCTCCGTGGTAGTAGACGGGCGGTGGGGGGAATTAGATTCAGAGGGGGAATTTAAATCTCTATCGGTAAATGGCAACTTTATCGACGTAACATCGGTGAATTAAAGGTGCCCGCAATTCGCGGCGAGGTCATTAGGAGATAGACGTAGAGCGGCAGTCGAATCACGACCGGGATCTTATCGGGATCCTGAATCACGGGCAAAGAAAACAAGTTCTTCTTCAATCCAACTTACTTGATGAACTCGCGACCTGATCGTTGCCTGACGTGCAACTACCGAGACTCGGTCGACACCTGAAAACTTTCCTCCTCGCCCTTCCTGCCCTCCGTGAACGTCTGCTTTCTGTCTCATCGATTTGTAATACCCTCGTGCCTCGTCCTTAATGATGGCAGCCGGCGAGCACGCTGGCCAACGTTAGCACGATCATACTACTGCATAAAAATCTATTTGAACTGGTGCTTTATTTTTGTAGTTTCATTTAACAGCTAACCTTTTATGTTAGGCGGTTCACTGACACCATGGACTACATTTTTACTAAACGTTTCCATTAATAAAGTCAGGATTAATGTTTTTAATTTTGTTCATCTTGTTCCTTCGTAAGATAAAATATCTTTGTTCTCCTACATCTCCAATGATGCTAGACAATTTTTCTAAACCAATTTCCACTAGCTTATTAAAAGATGGTTACAAACGTAAAGTTACTTTAACTTCAGCATTTACCCCCATTTCCTTTCATTATAATATAAAATATTTTTGTTATTCAACCTCTCCAATGGCACCTAACACTTTCTAATAATGCTAGACAATTTTTCTAAATATACGAATTTTCGCTAATTTATTACAAGATGTTTAAAAATATAAAGTTATTTTAACTTCCTCATTTCCACCACTACTTTTGCAAGACCACTTGCGAAAACCATCAAACCATTCCATCACTTCAAGGTTTAAAACCTAAACCCGTAACAGATCAATTTCCACGGATGCCCCAAGTATGTCCAGCCCTTTCCTCACCACCGTCCTTGAAGATGAAGGAAACATTCGTCGCCGTTCCATCAGAATCCGGATCAATTGTCCAGGACTTCAAGGTTCCAGGCAAAGGAGGTTCAAGAATCTGTAGGCTCGCGAGAGGACGTAGCCAAGGAGTCTGAGAAAAAGGTGGACAAAGGGCTGGCAAGCTGGCACAAGGGGCTCGTGAGAGACCAGGGACCAGTGTTCTTTCTGTTCTTGCGGGGGTGGGTTACGCCGCAGACTGCGTTAACCCTGCGAGCGAAACTATTACAATTCCTGGTGTGGCTGAAGCGCGTTCCCTTCCTTTTGCACCTCCCCATTCCAGCATCCTGCCACCCCGTTCCTCGTTGCTCGCAGCCCTCTGCAACCCAGGTCCTCCCCTTAGGCCCTCCAACACCCCTCGGGCGTCCTGGCATCGCGCCCGTCAAGGGAGATTTATAGTAACTCGAATTCCTCGACTACTAGTCGGCCGTGGCTGAAGGAACGAAGAGGAGACGCGGAGAAGAGAAGCAAAGAGTGAAAGAGGGAGCGGGAGAGGGTGGCAAAGAGTGTGAGAGAGAGAGAGAGATGCTCTCTCCGCGGTTCCGGAAAGCCTGGAGGGCCCACCTTCTCTGGTTGTGGGTGGTTTGCAGGATGGGTGGGTGGTTTGTAGAGGGTGGCGGTTGGGTGACGTTGGGTTGTTGGCCCGCCGGATGGGCTGCGAGGGTGTCGGCGGACGTGGAGGGAGGCACTCGTCACTCTCCGACGTGACGGCCGCAGAACTCGCTTCGTACTCCATCGCCTGCTCAGCTAACCCGTCGACGTCGTTGCTGTTGCTAGTCGGAGGGGTTGGCGCGCGATGGTTCTCGATGTGGTCGATGCTTTTCCTGGTGCTGACTCTGGCTTGTTGTTTCGTCGATGGAAATTCTGTGAATGTCGATGTTGTTGGTGAACGTCGAGGCTGATTGGATCGATGCTTAGATAATTATTTTGCGTGTTAACTTACTGCGGTTGGTAAGTTTCATTTTGGGGTATGAAGCTGATCGAGAGATTCATGTTTGATCTCGTATATGGATCAGCACTAATATAAGAGACAAGATCGGGATAAGTAGGAGGGATGAGAGAAGGCGCAGGATTCAAGTGAGCATAGAAGGTACGAGAGAGGTTAGAGAGTTCAGGAGAGGCTGGACAGTTTAGAAGAGGGTGGACAGATCAGGAAAGCACAACATAGTTTGTAATATTTCTGTTAGTACCAATTCGAAAGATACCTTACTCTGTTTTAAGTGTATCCGTTACACTCAACACGACCCTAATAGTTCACATAGCCCAGTGTCACGGAAGAACTAACCAAAAAAGTAGCCTTCTGAGGCAGTCTAACTGAAACTCCAACCATTCCAAAACGTCGTTCAACCAATAGCAACGGGACCGGATACGTTCTAAAACAAAAACGCGAACGGAATAGTTTCCCGGCAGGCTGCGGTGAGAATCGTGCGGATAAAAGGCAGAAGGAGGCGAAGCAGATATCAATCACTTCGGACCGGTGACGGGCTGAGATTTGGCAGCAGCTTCGGAACGCATGGTAGCGGGGGCGGCGTGGCCCGCGCCTGTCCCGCAAACAACTGCGTCCATTCTATCGTCATTTTTCTAAGAAACCCTCGCGCTATATTGATTCACGAGTTATCGAAGTGTCAACGCCGGCTCCCATTGTCGCTGGCCGACCTGTACGCTGGCTGTCGCGTCTCCCAATGAAACCTGTCAAGTTATTCGCGGGCGCTTCTTGTCACCGCTTTCCAGGGACACCGGAATCTTGGCACCGAATCTAAATGGCCCGTTCCACTGGGAAACGGTGGGACACCGTCGTGTCTTCAGCTTTTGATTGATCTCTATTTTCTTTCTCGGGCTCCGTGCGTTTCGATTTAGTTCGAACCAAAGTCAACAGGATGACGGTCCAACGTGGCACGCCTTAGAACCCGATGATGTTATGAAACACCAGAGTCGTGCAATCCTTTGAATCTGAGAACTTTATAGCATGCTTCAAAATATATAGCGTTCCCAGTTTGTTTGTAGCCTTTGATCTCGTCTCGAAATATTATGTTGAATCAGGTAATTGTTTCTGACCTATAAAATCATCATCGAAATCATCGTTGAAATATTTCTATTCTTCTATTTTGTGCAGGATTTAAACCTTACGTCATACCCTAAGATTTTCTAAGACGTTCTGTAATAATGGAGTTGTTGAATTTCATAATTATAAAAGATATTCTTATGCCTCAAGGGTTCTTCAGTTTGGATTAATATTTTAGCTACAGGCTAACTACAAGCCTATTCGTCAGTGGTAAGTCAGAAGGAAGCTTAACAACTTTAGTTGATTTAATGACAGTCTCAAAACTAGTTCAAAAATCACATTTCACAAGGCAGTATGTTACTTCACGAACAAAATTGCTGAGGCTACTAAATTACTAAAGAGCCGAACAAAAATGTACGTGTGATTTTTGAAGACTATGAACCAATTGCCAATTTTTAAAGCGTTAAGAAGGCCACTTTTAAGGGAAGGTTCTAGGAACATTTTTCTGAAACAAGCGATTCTATATTTATGCCGGTGAAATTCAAAGAGAGGCAAAGCCGCAAGCATGTTTCTTGTGTTATGCGGGTTCAGTCAGCGTCAGCTTCAATGAGGAAGAAACCGTGCTTTTCCTCTGACCAGTGTCAGTTACATGTTCTAGAATACTGGCCCCATGGGAGCGCGAAGGTAAGACTTCAGGCCGGCGCAACCCGTGGGTGTCAGGATGACTGAAAACGTGATGTGACACGTGCGCGTGTTTAGGTCGACGAGCGTTGTTATGAGATTGCGTAACCCTGAGCCATGCTCCCTCTCGCCGTAGCCGGCGGCGGCTATATAAAACCCGAGGATGTGTTTGAAAAACGGACAATTCCATTGCTCGACCAGTTGGTAGCCGTCGAAGTAACTGAACTTGGAATCCGATAATGGTGAAACAATCGATCGAGCTATTCGAATGGGTTTAATAAGCATTCACGGGCGGTTTATGATTAATTTTACATCTCATTGCCTCGTTATTCCTTAATTGATCAGGCAGGTTCGCAAGTTATTTTAATATCCTTCTTTAGAAGAACTCGAAAAACTATGAGTTTAATTGCTCGAACGGGTTTAATGGGTTTGGTAAAGGAAATATCACCATTACGATTTTATTCATAGTGATGTTTAACGAACTTTTTGTACCGGAGTTTTTGCATTTATAATAAACATAAGTGGATGGAATTTAAAACAGTAGGATGATTAAGGGAATTTAAGAATGTTATTTTCCACTTATTAAAATTGTTGGAGAGAGGAAGGAATTTTTATTTATCTTCTGTTTATTGTAATAGCAAATTGATATCATGGTTTGCTAGAGAAACTTTATAAACCAACATTTGATCCGTCAAGCTCTGAAAAGGACTGCTACGTGTTGTTTTAGAAAAACAAAATTGTAAAGATTCCACAGAATTAAAGGTCAAGTTTTTAATTTTTAGTTGAATTAAATTTTTTAATTGCAATTTAAGTTTAAAAATTTGCTCTCAAAGGTTAAAAAATATTATAGAATTTTTTAAAAATGAAATTGGCATTAGATAAAATCGTTTAGGTTATTCATATTGAAATTTAACGATTAATTAGGGGTAGTAGCGTAGGGGTAGTTTTAGGAGAATAAGTAATTGTGCCATCTACAAACAACCGCAAGCAGGTTCTAGTAGGACAACAGGCTAAGCCGATAATAGACAACTTTCATCGTGTTCTACAGTATCAAGTGATGCACGGCTTGAAACATTTCAGCAGGACGCTATAAGATGGCGCGCTAGTCGTTATACAGCCATCATGAATCAAATTATGTCAAGAGGAAGTGGGGGTTGATAGTGACGAGAGGTGGGCCTATCTGGTTAAGCCTACCGCTCCAAGGGTGGAGTCTGCCACGAATGACCTGCGACCACCTGGATCTGTCGCATTGGCGTAGGAATACATTGTGAATCATCATAGTTGCACTCCTCGACACTCATATGTGCCTAAATGTAATTTTTACAGCATCAAAAACATACGAAAATTAAAAGAATTTGCCCCATCGTAAGACTTCAGCACGATCTCGATAAAACTTGTCATTTTAGTAAAAATGAGATTTTGGGAATTTTAGATTGTATAACTATGTATAATGCTAAACTCAATATAATTGCTAAACTCAATATAATTGCTAAACTCAATATTGTATAATTTATTTTAAAATTCAAACTTTTTTTATTCGATTTGAACCACCTGGTGCCGCGACCTTGAACCTCGTTAAAATCCAATGGTTGGTAAAATTTTGAATAACAACAGATTCAAAAATTTTATTCTAGAAGTCGATGAATATCAGGAGGAAAAATAAGTTACATTAAAAATTGTATATAACATTTTTTTTTAATTAATATTATGTTGAGCTGTTGACCTCTATCTGTAAATCCCTTCCCTACCAACGAAAGCCTGGAACTGCATCTTATGGGCTTTTCTGTCTAGGCCTCGGGGGGCCACAGTGGCCCCCGTACCATTTCGGTGTCGCGCTCAATATTACCGATAGTTCACGAATTTACGCGTATTAGCAAGAACTGAATATTCCGTATACTGTATTTTTACTACGGGTGTTTAATATGATTTGGTGGCTACGAATGCATACGGCGCATGTATTTGAACGGTGAAAATAATATTTATGAAGAAAGTATTACAAAAATCCGAATTGTAGTAAAATAAATTTGGTTTCTATACGTAACATTATTTTTATTACTCGTGTCACTAATGAATGTATTACAATAATTTTATACACTTTAAACCAGTAGTTTACTTTCTTATTTACACTTAATTAATATAAATTCTATGCAGTTGTTGAGTGCGTACACATTACACATATATTAACTATTGTTGTGTTTCCCTATTTTTAAAATGAGTACTTGCATTCTTTTCATCTGTAGAGAAATAAGAATTCATTAAATTTTCATAAATTTATTAAATTCATTAAATTAAATTTTCGTTATAATATTTTTATATAATTTATATGTAAAGCAATACAAATTTTCATCTATTGTATTAGTTTAATTCTATTGTGCCCAAGGAAACATTGCTTTATTATACAATATGTAGAAAACAATATATTTTACTGAAAAGATATAAATTTTTTTTTAATGACATGCGTCATTAATTCTTGCTAAAATTTTATTAACGTGATTTATTATTCCTATTTACGTCTTTTTGCGACTCACCGCCCAGTTTTATTCGATTAGACATATATACATATTTAGCTACGATGATTTTTGTGTGCAACAACAAATAGCGTAAGCAACTAGTGGTCACGTACAAGCACTACCATATTTATCGAGCTCGAGACTTTTCAAATTCCATCGGCTTCTGTAGACAGATTTTGTTGTCGGAAATGTTTCACATGCAGTTTTCAGTGCAATGTACGCTGCATGATAATCCGATTTATGTCGTGTTTGGGCTTATTTTGATCAGAAAAACATATTCAATCGATAGGTGATCTTACCATTATGATAATGTTAATAATAAATAAAATTGGATTTATTTATAATACAATGTGTGTTACAATGTTGCCTCTGATGCTGAATCACGTCCATATCGTACGTCGCCGCTACGTGAGCCTCTTGAAGACAACAATGAGGTTTCACTAACGCGTAAAATAACAATAAAATGTTTATTATGGTTCATAATTCTGCCATGGAAACATTATGAGTCGATTGCAAATGCTTTTTTGATGAAAATAAGTCTAAACATGCCACAAATCGGATAAGTTAAACTGTATTTGTAGGGAAAAGTTTTCTTCGAAGTTCAGGAAAGAATTTTATTTGAGGCTTTCGACGACGTATTCTAATCTGCATAATTTTTAATATATGAATATCAGTTTACACATGCTCGTGTACACTGCAACAATTATCATGTCGCGAAAGTTTATACATTTCTTAACATTTTCATATCGGAAAACAATACATTTCGTGTTAAAATTCAAATTAGTTATGTTGATAAGTTAACATTTGTTAATAATATAAAAATGATGGAAATAATATTAAAACTACACGTGTGTTCTGCAAATTACTTTGGTAAACATGGTTTTTATCCATATAATCAGGTGTACATATATGTAATAAAAAAATCACGAATTGAAAATTGCAAAATTTTTAACAATTTTATATTCGCATAAAAAATGATAATGATTTTTGAAGAAGTCATCGAATATTCAAATGATCGTTCAATAAAATTGTGGATTAGATTAAAAAGCAACGTGCCTCTGAATTTCCACAGCTTCGAAAAGCAGGACAAAACATTCATCTCATCGCTTGTGATAGAAACCGTTCGAACGATTTCGATGCGAGCATCGACAGATTCTTGTACGAACGTAATGCGGCAAACATGGAACAGATCCTGCATCATCTTTTTACCCCCTCTAACACAATCAGAACTAACTTTTAGTCCGGATAAGAACTAGTTTCAACCAATTATTTAATTTGAATATAAAATAATGTTACAATGTCGAAATAAGTGCAAATCTATTTAACACACGCTCACGAGAGCAAGAGTTACATGTATTCTGAAACGAAAACTTTGTATTTGGATTATTAATTGAAAATAATTGTTGAAGCTGGGACATAGGAAAAGGAAGAAAGTATTAAAAGTCTTACATTCTACTATGAAATACATATTTACGCAAATTCGAAATGTGCAGCTATTAGCTCGATATTATCCACTACATGCAAGATACTATAATTTATAAGTTATAGCATTTTGCGAATTGTGGATAATATCGATTGCCCAGGTCTCACCACGAGGAGGTTGCTGCACAAGAGACCCGAAAGGGAGTCAGAACGAAGTCTCCCTTCGTTCTGCCTCCCTTTCTTACAACGAAGATTCTTAGAAACTAAGTTTCGCAGGTCGCTAAATGGAGAAGTAGTCTTTTTCATGGAAAAGACTTCTTTTCCATTTAGCGTATGTCGAGTAATTATTATGCGGGGCAAAGTGTGAATCGGAGAAGAAGTCTCCGATCCACGAGGGACCAAGGATGAATCAGGCGGAAGGCTCTGATTCTTTCAAAGAGAGAAACAAGATCGAACCAGAGCAGAAGGCTCTGGTTCAAGGGTGACGCGACGCGTTCAGTGCTTACAAGTCCTGAGCCGACCAGCCCGATACCCGCCACTCCATCACCAAGAAAGATGGCAAAGAGATGCGCTCAAACGGTTTCTGGCGCTACTGGGTGACATGAGAACATGGCGTGCCCAGGATTACGTTAACACAGAGGATCGTCAGAAGACGAGTGAACGAGTCTCTTAGACATCCCTCTCAATGACTTCACGCCGGATACCGAAACTGGAACAGCTCAGAACCTGCAAGCAAGGCCGACACAGCAGAAGGCTGTGTCGGAGTCAGAAAACGAGGCGAGCAAAGTCAAGTTACGGCAATAATTACTCGACATAATTACAACGACGATTGACAATCTTAATAACTAACGCTCGCACTAAAACTAACTTAAGAATAATCTGGAGTCTTCGTTCGACGAATCCTCTTCTTTCGATGAATTTTCTTCGTTCGATGAATCCTCTTCTTTCGATGAATTTTCTTCGTACGATGAATTTTCTTTGCAAGATGAAGTTTCTTAAACAGAATCGATGACCAGCTGAAACAAAATTGACTCCAAATGGAAAAGCTGTTGAAAAAAAATCGAAACAGAATCGAAAACCAGATGAAACGAAATTGACACCAAATGAAAAACCAGTCGAAACAGAATCGAAACCATGTCGAGCCCAAATCTAATGATTTGTGGACGCAACGATCTATAGGCGATTCGGGTGGCCCCGGGGACGCGAGTCCCCGTACCCACTCACGGGCCCCATCCCGTGAGTGAGCCCCTGAGGGAATTCCGATCGGAGTAATATCAATTTCAAGACAAAAATATCAATTTGAGAAAGTTGGACTTTGAAAGTTCAGGAGCACATTCCAATTTCGAATCCAAAAATTAATAATGGAGGTGTTTGTTGAAGGTACATGTATTCTGAAATTGAAATTCCGTATTTCTATTATTAATTGAAAAAAATGCTGAACCTGGAATACCTGAACAAAGGAAAACGAAGAAATTATTAAGTCTTACATTCTAATATAAAATACATATTTACGCAAGCTCTAAATGTGCAGCTATTAGCTCGATATTATCCACTACATGCGAGATACTATAATTTATAAATTATAGCATTTTGCGAATTGTGGATAATATCGATTGCCCAGGTCTCACCACGAGGAGGTTGCTGCACAAGAGACCCGAAAGAGAGTCAGAACGAATTCTCCCTTCGTTCTGTCTCCCTTTCTTACAACGAAGATTCTTAGAAACTAAGTTTCGCAGGTCGCTAAATGGAAAAGTAGTCTTTTTCATGGAAAAGACTTCTTTTCCATTTAGCGTATGTCGAGTAATTATTGCGGGGCAAAGAGTGAATCGGAGAAGAAGTCTCCGATCCACGAGGGACCAAGGATGAATCAGGCGGAAGGCTCTGATTCTTTCAAAGAGAGAAACAAGATCGAAACAAAGCAGAAGGCTCTGGTTCAAGGGTGACGCGACGCGTTCAGTGCTTACAAGTCCTGAGCCGACCAGCCCGATACCCGCCACTCCATCACCAAGAAAGATGGCAAAGAGATGCGCTCAAACGGTTTCTGGCGCTACTGGGTGACATGAGAACATGGCGTGCCCAGGATTACGTTAACACAGAGGATCGTCAGAAGACGAGTGAACGAGTCTCTTAGACATCCCTCTCAATGACTTCACGCCGGATACCGAAACTGGACCAGCTCAGGACCTGCAAGGAAGGCCGACACAGCAGAAGGCTGTGTCGGAGTCAGAAAACGAGGCGAGCAAAGTCAAGTTACGGCAATAATTACTCGACATAATTACAACGACGATTCCCAATCTTAATAACTAACGCTCGCACTAAAACTAACATAAGAATAATCTGGAGTCTTCGTTCGATGAATCCTCTTCTTTCGATGAATTTTCTTCGCAAGATGAATTTTTTTCTTTCGAAGAATTTTCTTCCTTTGATGAATTTTCTTCGTTCGTTCTGACTAACAAGAGCAAGATGAACGACCCAAATCGAAACAGAATCGAAAACCAATTGAAAGAAAATCGAAACAGAATCGAAAACCAGTTGAAACAAAATCGACACCAAATCGAAAACCAGTCGAAACAAAGTCGAAACAAAGTCGAAACAAAATCGAAACCACATCGAGCCCAAATCTAATGATTTGTGGACGCAACGACCTATAGGCGATTCGGGTGCCCCCGGGGACGCGAGTCCCCGTACCCACTCACGGGCCCCATCCCGTGAGTGAGTCCCTGAGGGAACTCCGATCCGAGCAATATTGATTTCAAGATAAAAATATCAATTTCCAGAAATAATTATCCATTTCCAGAAATAAATATCCATTTCCAGAAATAAATATCAATTTCCTGAAATAAATATCAATTTCCTGATATAAATATCAAGTTCCTGAAATAAATATCAAGTTCCTGAAATAAAAATCAATTTCCTGAAATAAATATCAATTTCCTGAAATAAATATCAATTTCCTGAAATAAATATCAATTTCCTGAAATAAATATCAATTTCCTGAAATAAATAACAATTTCCTGAAATAAATAACAATTTCCTGAAATAAATAATTTCCTGAAATTAATGACAATTTCCTGAAATAAATAACAATTTCCTGAAATAAATAACAATTTCCTGAAATAAATAACAATTTCCTGAAATAAATAACAATTTCCTGAAATGAATAACAATTTCAAGACAAATATGTCAATTTCAAGACAAATATATCAATTTCCTGAAAAGAAATATCATTTTCCTGAGAAATATGAATTTCCTGAAAAATATCAATTTCTAGACAAATATATTGTATCAATTTGAAAAAGTTGAACTTTAAAAGTCTTACAAAATTAAGTATTACCATTCTTACAAATTACATAAGAAATTTAAAACTCTAAGGTCTAAAATTCTAGATCGGTTCTTCTAAAAATAATTTAAATCGCGGCTATTTATTCGCAACATTAACTAGACATTAAGTCAAGTTTGAAAATTTATACTATTACAACGCGTGTTACAATTTGTTTCGCAACGCTACTTAAAATCGCGAATGTTCTTATCTCACAGTTGATCGTTGCAACTGGAGCATGGGCGCCTGAAATATCGAATCATTCTAATACAAACGCGATCCTTTTAATGCGCAACGCTAATTCAACAAATCGAAATTAAAAATACTATTTAAATAAGAAAAGAACTCTGACGTCTAAAATTCTATATCGGTGTCCCTAGAATTACTTTAAATCGCGACTATTTATTCATAACATTAACTAGGCATTTGATCAACTTTAAAAATTGATACTAGTACAACGCGTGTGACAATTTGTTTCGCAACGCTACTCGAAATCGCGGATGAGCCCATCTCACAGTTGATCGTTGCAGCTCGAGCATGGGCGCCTGAAATGTCGAAAGACTCGAAATCAAACGCGAACTTTTGGTGCGCAACGCTAATTCAACGAACAGAGACCAAAAAAAGATTACTCTAATTCAACAAATCGAAATTCAAATTGCTATTTAAATAAGAAATTTAGAATTCCAACGTTCAAAATTGTACATCTGTATGTCTAGATTTACTTTAAATCGCAACTATTTATTCGCAACATTTACTACACATTTAATCAAGTTTTAAAATTGATAGTAGTACAACGCGTGTGACAATTTGTTTCGCAACACTACTCGAAATCGCGGATGTGCCCATCTCACAGCTGATCGTTGCAGCTCGAGCATGGGAGCCTGAAAAGTCGAAAGACTCGAAAGCAAACGCGAACTTTTGGTACGCAACGCTAATTCAATGAACAGAGATCCAAGAAAGATTACTCTACTGTTTCTGCAAAACGAATCGCGACTATTTGTTTCGCAACGCTATAGTTTAAACAAGCTATATCGCTGATAGAGACTACTATTATATTTAGAAGAAAGGCTAACTTTGATCTCTGTTCAAAATCGACTAACGCAACGCGTACTTTTTTCGCAACGCTAGTGCAAATCGCGGACGTTCCCATCTCGGCTGATCGTTGGGGCGGCGAGGCCTGCCCGTGCATGCAACTAACTACTTTTACATTCTACTACAACTCTATTTCTACAGACGAGTATAACGACAAGGTAGTGATAAAATGACTCACTCGAAGATGCGAAGACGTTGCAATGATTGTCCTTTTGAATGACAGTTTGTCCGGCATCTTTGGCATAAAACCTCGTCTGCTCCTTCGGCCCCATCCCGACAATTCGTCAAGTGTTTCGCACCGCTACTCGATATTGCGGAAGTACCCATCTCACAGTTGATCGTTGCAACTGGAGCATGGGCGCCTGAAATATCGAAAGATTCTATTGCAAACGCGATTCTTTTGATGCGCAACGCTAATTCAACAAATCGAATTTAAAATGCTATTTAAATAAGAAATTTAAAACTCCAACGTCTAAAATTCTAAACAGGTATTTTTAGAACTACTTTAAATTACGACTATTTATTTACAACATTAACTAGACATTTCATCAACTTTAAAAATTGATACTAGTACAACGCGTGTAACAATTTGTTTCGCAACACTACTTGAAATCGCGGATGTGCCCATCTCACAGCTGATCGTTGCAGCTCGAGCATGGGAGCCTGAAAAGTCGAAAGACTCGAAAGCAAACGCGAACTTTTTGTACGCAACGCTAATTCAACGAACAGAGATCCAAAAAACGATTACTTTATATTATATGTAAAATATCAACAATATGAACTTTAAAAGCGCAGTTATCAAATTGATATGTAATTTTGAACGGCGACTATTTGTGATTCGCAACGCTACGCTCTAAACAAAATTTTTCGTAACATTAACTTTAATCTCTGTTCAAAATCGACTAAATGCAACGCGTGGTTTTATCGCAACGCTAGTGCAAATCGCGGACGTTCCCATCTCGGCTGATCGTTGGGGCGGCGAGGCCTGCCCATGCATGCAACTAACTACTTTTACTCTTTACTACTACGGTATACTACTACTTCTACAGACGAATATAGTAACAAGGTAGTAACAAAATGACTCACTCGAAGATGCGAAGTCATAGCAATGAATGCCCTCTCTGAGTCGATCAGCACGGTAATGACTGCATGCCGGATACCGAAACTGGACCGGCTCAGAACCCAAGGTAAACGAAGGAAGCACTGAAGAGTCCATGGGCCCCCCCGAGCTAGCTTAAAGTAGGCCAAGGAAGTTTTAAATAACCCTTGGACTACCCTAAGCTAGCTAAAGGTGGACCATGGTAGACAATGGTAGGCCATTGGTGGAGGAACCCTTGGTTAAGCTTAAGCCAGCTGAAGGTAGACAAGGGTAGCTTTGGAAGACCACTGGTCAGCCTCGAGGTAAGCACAAGTAGGCCAGTGTAGCTCTCGATGACCACTGGTCAACCACAGGGTAGACCACTGGTGGAGGACCCTTGGTTCACCCTAAGCCAGCTGAAGGTATGCAAGGGTAGCTCTGGAGGACCACTGGTCACCCTCAGGGTAGGCCAGAGTAGCTCTGGATGACCACTGTTGGAGGACCCTTGGTCCACCCTAAGCCAGCTGAAGGTAGGCAAGGGTAGCTCTGGAGGACCACTGGTCAGCCTCAGGGTACGCCAGAGTAGCTCTGGATGGCCACTGGTCAACCCCAAGGTAGACCACTGGTGGAGAACCCTTGGTCCACCCTAAGCCAGCTGAAGGTATCCAAGGGTAGCTCTGGAGGACCACTGGTCATCCCCAAGGTAGGCAGGAGAGGCCAGGGAACCGCTGGAAGACCCTCCTGGTCCCGGAGCACAACCGCTCCTGCCGGAGGGCCCGGCCCGACTGATTGACTGAGCGCGCTCCGCGAGCTTAGGTAGCCAGTAATGCGCAGCGCGTAGCGAAGCGCAACGCTCCCTACCCCAACTAATTTCGGTAGATCTCGATTGCCGTGATAATAATTATTGATAAATCTATTATTTCTGGCTGTTTAATGTTTATAACAATTCCTTTTGCCAACGATGTTGACAAGCATCTCCTTGACTATCTACCATCTTATTTTTTAGTAAAAATTGCTAATAGTACTCGAGATACATTGTAATTTTTAACGCATGAATATTACCAAACAATATTATATCAAGCAAATGTAATTTATATATTTACTTTCTCTGGCTGTTTAACGTTTATAACAATTCCTTTTGCCAATTATGTCGACAAGCACTCCCTCGGCTATCTGACCATCTAATTTTTTAGTAAAAATAGGTAATAGAACTCGAGATACAGAATAATTTATGATACATGAATATTACTAAGCATAATTATATCAAGAAAATTTCATTAATGAATTTATTATCTCTGCTTGTTTAACGATTACAACGATTATATAATTGGTTACCTCACCTCCTAATTTTTTAGTAAAAACGTCTAATAGTACACGAGATACAGAGTAACTTTTATGCATGACCATTTCGAGTATACAAGATATTCAATTCTCACGAATAAGCACAGTTTCATTCGGACAAGAGTTACAAAAATTATTAATAACTAATGAACCTCTTCCAGAATCGAACTGACAACTATACATGAATGTTGCCGAAGGTCCATTCTATATTCTTCGAGAGCTAATATTTATAAGAATTCCCTGATTAACTATTTATCAACAATTTTTGAGGCGGTAACTTCTATCTTCTATGCCCGCAATGAGTAAGATAAGGAGAGTCCGAGAATTTGTCATTGATAAACACACAAATCGTTGTGTCACCTGTATGGAAACCGTTAATAAGTAAATAATTAACTAGGCGTCGAATCTACATAAAACTGCAATAGGAATTTTGTGCGGTCATCATTCAAGATCCTCCGATCTCAAAAGTGCATACATTAAATCTCTAAAGTTGGAAGATTATTTTTTACCGGAGATCTGTTAAATTATTTGTGTTTATATTAGAACAGTACTTACAATAATTGTTTATAACTGTTTAATCAGAAGTAAAATGTGACGAAAAACTATATGTGAAAGTAGCTGAAGGTCTATTCTATATTTCCCATCTGCAAATATTTATAAACAATTCCTCAGAAGGGCGTTACTAATAAATCTTCTGTCGAGTATGCACATTATTCAGCAGCTCTGTGTCTGTCTTTCTTTCTCTTCGCAAATGTGCATAAGTTCGTCCTTGTCGGATACCAACTTCGTTATCATGTTCGCCAAATTGTTACCGGGGGATTCGAAGTCCTGTAAAAAAGTAGGCCGCACGAGTGAATAATACGGGATGTTATCGATCCGCGCTGATGGACGTATTATACATTCGCAACATTTGGATATAATGCTGCGTATATCGATTTTCGCCGAAAAAATTAGTTTTTATTTTTTTCAATGAATAATAGCCGTAGCTAAAAAAAAAGTTGGAGATAGTGTTGATGACAATACCTCATTATTAACTCCTTTCCGTACCATATTCTTTACGGTTACAGTGATTAGAATATTTTTATATCCAAAAATTTCACAGATGAAAAAAGAAAATCTATATTTTTCGTATGGCTACATTTGCTTTAATGCTAACATATTGAGTACAAAAAATAAAATTTCATTTCGTCTTAAACGAAAGGCATAACATTCATATTTGTTTGATTTTGTTTAACATCTTCATCACGTGTTTGACTCGTTAAAATACGGCAAGGGGTTAAACTAATATCCAGGATGATCGCTCTTAAACTTCCATATGAAATCTGTATTTTTTCGAACTTTCTCGGGTTTTTCATTTTTTACAAATTACAGTTTGCAACTAAAAAATCGGAAAAAATTTAAATACTTGTCATTATAATTGATATCATATTTAATTTATTATTAGTTACCTATTTTATATAAAACAATTAAACTGTAGGTTCTGATGCAGGCCAAAGATGAGGCAGGATCTGATCCAGGCTAGATTCAGACTAGAGAGCAGCACTGTACCGGGAAAGACAAATCCCCTGGCGCGAGCACTCTCATTTCTTTCTACTACCTGCAGTATTAGCTGAGGGTACCCATGAAACTACTGGCAGCTGGTAATATAGTTTGTTCTTCAATCCTCGAAGGATTATTTAACGTTTCCCAATTTTTAATTGATTTTATCTTTGGTCGTATAAAATCCATTCATATTCCCAGCTAATGAATTTCACTCATTGAACTACTTTGGGTCCATATAAGATAGAATAAAATATTTTTTAATATAATAAAATATACACCGCAAAAATAGAAATAGCGTACTGTATAAAATCATAACATTTTTCTTCAAAATTGCAATTTGAATCAGACGAAAATATCATCTAAGGAACTCCGCAGACGTCCAGATCTCCGAGCCGAGAAAGCGAGTGGGCGATGTGGTTATCGCAACGGAATATCTTGCAACCATGATCAATGACTACTATACGTGACTATGCAGTCTTCGGAGGCTGTCTATCCGAATACGTCGACAGGCTCAAGGTCACGGTCAATATCATGAACAAGATATTGCCAGGAGGAATGCGGAATATAAATAGGCTCGGGATACCGCAATCTGTGCGCTGCCATTGATCAGCATGCAGATGGCTTTAAAACAAGACCTTGTCGAATTACTTTTTTTCTGCTTGATGCGGCCACTTATCGCGTGTAATTTGTCATCTCTCCTTGCGCTGGAACCTTCGTCTTCGTCTACACCAAATTGTCTAAAACAAAATTATTAATTCCACAAATTTTTAGGTTGAACCTGAAGCTATTCTAATTTAGGTGCCTTTTAGAATTTTTTAGTTAATTAGTTATTACCAAACGTTGTATAACATAACAAATAGACCAATAATAATTATTTTATAATTTCTTCATCTTGATTCTCATGGCACACGATGTGCGCAACTTTATTTTAATCATATTTTATTAATTAGAACCACTGTCTAGATTTCCTCCTAGTCAATTGACACCACTAATAAAACAGCAAATATTCTTTAAGATACATAGCTAAATTATCCCCTAATTAAAATTCATAGTCATCTGATGTCACTAACAACGTTAGACATTTTTTCGTTCCTATAATTCACGAAGGATCAGATTAAATTTGTCATGATCATAGATAGTTCATCTATTGCATCAAATTATACAACTCTATCCCAAATTGACAAACAGACAACGTCCCAACTATGTCACTACTTAAAAACAATAAATCATTTCAGCTGGCAGTAAAGAGTCTCAAAGCTACACTCTGAAGACCTTGCATTAAATAATATTCTATATACGATGAACATTTTTTTGGCAGAACGGTCCTGAATATTGAACAATAATTAACATAATTTTGTCGGCGAAAGAATTTGATGCCGCATGGCCCTCGAGAAAAATGAAATTCCTGACCAGTTTCGCGGCGGCCTAATATCATTTTGGCGGTGCCGGAGCCAAAGAGTGGTGGAAATAACTGTCACCGAAGACAATTTATGTTAATGACTGTTCCTGGGCCGAGGAGGGACGCAGCCGGACCTCGGGACAGTCTGCAGGTCTCCGTGGAGCCGATCGGACACGCTGCAGTCTGCTCTCTTTCCGCGCCGGGGTCTCTCCCACCATGGAACATCGCCACCCTACTCGCTTTCAACCCCGTGATGGCGACGCCCAGCGTCGATCCGTCTCCACTACCACGCAAACTCGGCCTCGGCGTCCTATGGCGTTCGTGCGTGCCCGTGGAAAACCGTCGCGAGCCGTGTTTCACCGAAAAACACCTTCCAACAACTCCAAACAGCATCATCTCGAGTCTGGAAGCTGAAGATCAGTGATCGGTGAGCTAATTTAATCAAAAATCACCCGGATCATCGATGGAGCACTTGGTTCTCGATATAAAGCGACGCGCAGGTCCTGGGGATGATCATTGTGTCCTTCATCTTGGAGCCCTAGAGCAGGGAGACCTCGTCGAAGAAGATACAGCTATAGCTTCGATCTGAAAATCGGTTTACTATTTAGGTCTACATAGATCACAGTGGACAGTGTTGATTTTAAAAGCGAGAATATGCTTTGTCTTTGTCATCATCGAGGGATCTTTTTATGGAAGACGGTGAAGGATTCCTTTGGATGCTGCAGGGTACGTTGAATCAATGAATAGAGAGTCTAATATGGAGTTTAAATTGTTTGGATTGACTAATAGGTTTGCAAGTTTAATTGATTCGTAGAATTACGTGGATTTGGTTCATGGTCGTGTCACACTTCGATGTTAATGTCCGTTTTCAACCTCCAGAGCGCAGACTCGTCGGGAATCCATTGCTATCATCTGGTGACGGAGGGGTGGAACGGTGGTGAAAGCTCCGTCGCGATCTCTGGCAACGAATCGTCGACGCATTTCGAAATACCCGACGCCAGATGGGTTCTGTGAGCGTGAGTATGAGTTCATAGTTGCGTAGACTATATTTAGGCCATTGATGAGCCGATGTGTGTACGTGCAGTTTTGAATGACTCTTGGGTAAACCTTCGGTGAGAATATTTTGGTGTAATTTTATAAACTTGCACGAACTTGTGACAATTTACATTGTTATTCTAACATTAAGTACAGTTGAATTTAGCTGGCAACATTTGTAGTCTCGCTCAAATAATCCAGAGTCCTTGTTGATGCAGTTAATGTTTTACTCTTCATTAACAGTGTGTAAATTTATCATTTTATCTGAGCAAACGATTTGTAGAGATTCATATAAAATTCAGCTAAATTTAATGTCTTGAAAATTCCGTTTATAAAGTCAACAATATTATTATCAGATAATAGCTATACTCTATTTTTATTCGTAAAACATACCGCTTCCTTGAGTGTCTCAATGGTGGAAATTCCGATCGATAATTACCATTCACTTTCACTCATCGTTTTATGTTCATTTCCAATAACTGCTCATGTCTCAGGAACGAACAAAATTTGAAGCAGAAAAATGGCTACAGCTCATTCCTTCTTGCAAAGTATACGTTCTCGTATAACTTAATGGAAATGCCAGTAATTACGATTCGTTTCTGTTCGTTTTGCGTGCATTTCCAACAGCTATGTTCGACCAAGGAAACGACTTGAAAGATTGGGATCTTTTATTTAATGCACTACTGCTCTTCGAGTTCGTTTTACATTCATATCTTTTGTATTAAACTCGTAAGGCTTCGTGTATAGTTTTGTATGAAATATCAGATTTTGTGTTTAATTGATTTAAAAAAAAAATAGGAGTCTGCCCGGGTCAGCCTGTTTTGAATACGTACAGTGGCGCCAATGTTGGCGAATTTCGCGAGCTGTTTAGGCCAGCATCTCGGAATCTGGCGGGACATCGATCGATTTCCACTGTGTTCCTCGCTGGCGGTACAGTTTCGTTTCGCTTGGTTCCACAACTGCTAGAAAAAGCTACTACAGATTGTCCTTGTGCAAATTATTCGCGTAGTTCCCCCATTTTCTCCATTTTTGTCTTCTTTATCCTAACTGTATAAAATTACGAATTTTAAAAAATTAAATTCTATTTCTCTGATTGACGAAACAACGTCTTACATATTAAAAATAACATATTCTGTAATCTAGGTAGAATATATTTTGCTGTATATTTTTTATTTAGTTGAAAGAAGCTTTAACGTTGTTTTCAAATGAATTTTGATTATCACAATATGTGTATCTGTGATCATACAATACCTGTTTTTGGAGCCAAGGTCGACATTTTTAGCAGAAATTAATAACAGTGGTTTTGATGTGCAAAATTAATAACAGCGCATTTTTGTGCGCTATACAAAAATAGATCACAAAAAAATTAGAGTTATATTTTTATTCACTGCGTCATTGTATTCATATTGATTTGTAAAGTCTATTGTAGTATTAGAAAGATTCTAAGTGGTCCAGAGGTCTAAAATTATCTGCGATTTCGCGAAGAATTAAATCATAATGTCCCTCGATCGTTGCGAAACCCACAACCGCCGCCATTATCATTATCACGGCCTCTTTGAGCTTCGAATAGATTCATAGCCGCCGTCCCTGTTTCGCTAACTATTTTCGAAACTGGACTTAACTACTAGAAACAGTTCTAATGGAACCTGTCCGTTGCCATTATATTCTAGGTTGTAAGCAATTTTGCAAGAATTTAAAGTCGTCCCAGATTGCCGAGACCATTTTCGAGAGGTTTTGGCCCTCCCCTCTGCTATTATAAAATCTACAGTTGTTAAAACGGTAACGACACTTTCAGGATTGCCATTCTCATCGAGTCACTGCTATAGGCTGTCTCTTCCTTCTCTCTCTTTCTCTCTCCCTCTCTTTCTCTCTTTCTCCATTCAACCGCCCGGTCTTTTGGTCTGGGTTGAGGAAGGCGACAGTATACTGAAAGTGGACGTGTGTGCACGAGGGCAAACCGGCTATGACTCCAATCAAGGACTCAGTCGGTCCACATTCCACGTCTAGCCTTTCGATCCCTAAAACTCGCGCAGGCACGTCCGCCCTGATGGTCCATTTTCGTTATGGCCCGATTGATCTTCGATTCCTGGCTTTCGTTTAGCTAACCGAGCTTTCCTGAAAACCTTACGTGCACTTCCGAGTTACCTGATGCTACTTGGGAACCGTATACTCCAAAATTCGTGGTTCAGAGTTCCATTAACGAACAGAGCCATTATTATCAATATAACCATTGCTAGATAGCGTAGTCTAACTGGAAATCTTTAACACGGTTTTTTTATCCATCGAAGCTTCTCTAAAAAACTCCCATGCATTTTTAAGTAACCTTTAGGTGCTCGAGACTTGTACAGAGTGCTCCAAAATTCGTGGTTCAGAGAATAACGAACAGGGACTATCAATATACTTATCCTTAGATAGCTTAGTGTAGCTGCAGACCTCTGTCAGGCTTTATCCATCTTTCGGAGCTTTTTTAAAAGGATTCCAACAGAGCCATTATTATTAATCTACCTATTGTTAGGTATGTTCGTGAAGCTAGAAATCTTTTCTTGGCTTTCCTTATCTTTAAAAGCTTTCCCGAAAGAATTCTATGCATTTCTGAGTGACCTGTAGCTGCCTGAGATTTGTACAGAGTACCCTAAAATTTGTTCATAGAATCATTATCATATGAGCTATTAAAATTTAATAAAATTTTATTAATTTTATAAATTTCATTAGTTTTTGATTTAGCAATTACTATCAATAGACAGCGGATCTTTATGCAAAATAAAAATTTCCTACCCGACTTGCAACAAACTTGAGTGAAGCAGACATTTACTTTTCTTCTGAATATGTTTAATCGATTGAAAATAATATAACATTACTTCCAAAGTCCTCTAATGTTTTTATTACATTTAATCGTTTTAAATTATATTTACTCATTTTTATCACAAATACATAAAATCCGCTGTCTAATTATATCCATCGTTAGATAACTTAATTTGACTAGAAATATTTTCCTGTCTTTCTCTATCTTTCAAAGCTTCTCTGAAAAGATTCCATACAATTCTGAGGGACTTTAGCCTGCTTGAGACTTGAACATGGTCCTCCAAAATTCATGGTTCAAAATTTAATCAACAGAGACAACCATGATTAACAGTTTACCCATTGGTAGATAGCTTAGTGTCACTAGAAATCTTTTCACGGCAATTTTGATTCTCCAAAATTTTTCTGAAAAGTTACCATGTAATTCTGAGGGACCTTAACCTGCCCGTGACTTGTAAAGGGTGTTCCAAAATTCATGGTTCAAAGTTTAATCAACAGAGACAACCATGATTAACAATATACCCATTGGTAGATAGCTTAGTGCCACTATAAATCATTTCATGCCATTCTGTATCCTCCAAAACTTTTCTGAAAAGATTTCATATAATTCTGAGGGACCTTAACCTGCCTGAGACTTATACATGGTGTTCAAAAATTCATGATTCATAGATTCATTGACAAAATAGAGAATTTATTATCAATATACCCAATAGTTTAACCTTGCTGGAAATCGTTTACCAGCATTCCTTAAATAAGATCATCGGAAAGATCATTTTTCAAATCACGGTCGTCTCAATTTCGTGCCTATCGACACTAGGACATCTACACGAAAAACACACGTCGTTTGTCCATCGTGTTATTAGTTAAAACATATCGACAGGCGGCGTGAATCGACACCTGAATGAACAAGAAGCGGCATGACGCGACAAACCGTCAGGTGATCGATGTTGTTGTCCTCCGCCGCGTCAAAGAATACACAGGCCCGTGATTTTTGGACATTACATGCATCACTCACGATCTTTCAGCGTGTTTATTTGTTAGGCGTGCCGGTTTTGACACGGAATGACTCCATTCACAATCGTCTGCTTACCGATCCTCCCACTTGACGGTGTTAATGCGAATCGCAGAGATGGTGCTCATTCGAAAGAATTTTTAAAAATCTCAGAATCCAATTTTATACTCTTGCACCATCTAGTGTACGTTGCAAGTGCATTCACTGCTTCGCAAAATAAGCTTCCATTAATTTCAAATTGATATTAAAGTCGACGTGGATGACTGTAATTATTATAACTACTTAATGTCGAAATTATAGTCTTTTAACACTAGAATTACCGTGCATTAAATGTAATGATGTATGTTGCTTTATAGTAACCACAAGATTGCATTAATTCTGATGTCATACAATTTTTATTTCAATGTGTATCCTTTAATGAAGAACTTTATTCGAAAAATTCTCATAAAAGTAATTTTATAATTTGATAATAATATGGTGAACGTCAAGATGCAATTTATCCTGACGTCATACAATTTATAATGTAATATGAACTTTAATAAAAAAGTACGTTATAAAATTTCTCATGGAAACATTAATAATTGGAATGCGAATTTTATGCATTTATAATAAAAAATGAGTAGTTAGAGCACAATAAACGAGAGAGATGAAAGTAAATTTAGAGTGTCGGTATATAATCATCTACATATTAAAATGATTGGAAGAAGAAACAAACTTTTATATCGTTCCAGTAACTTATAATTAATACAGAAAATTTTTTATTTTGTATAAAGATCCGCAGTCTATTTATAACATAAAAATTAGGAACAAGCTGTCTCGACTTGCCAATTAGTATAGTGTCAGGCGTAATAACAGTAGTAAAAATCTTCAGAAAATTTATGGTAAAATAAGGCAAGGTAGTGTACATTATTAGTATATTTCCGCGCAGGGTTGAATAGGTTTTAACCCCCATACGTTGCTCAGGGTAAAAAATTCTATTTTTCTGTTTCTAGGTACTGTAAAATATTTGAATTCTTTCTGTTAGCATTTCGTGATGAATTTCTTCAAATTGACAAATTATAAGCGAACAATAATTTATAACTTTGAAGTTCCAAGTAAAATTAAAGGAAGCACAATCTTAGAGCTCTCTAGCTACTTTCAAGAAACGTACAAAATTAAAAAAATTTTATCTCAAGACGAGGGAGGTAAAGTGGACCACGCTCGCAGGAGATAAAAGTTTATTCCCCGTGAAATTCAAATTACCTCCGCGAGGACGCTAGTAATATCTGGGTTAATTGCTGCGAAGGAATTTCAAGAAAGAGCAATCGTCTTTGCTGCTGTTCCAGCAGTACCGATACATAAATTCCGAAGTTAGTTTCTATCGCGTGAAGGGTATCGCGGGAGCTTTATCTGGATTTTAATTAATTCGGAAGAGAGAGATTATTTTCGAAACATGGCGCACACGTTATAGAGACTTTCTCATCAAATCTATCTCATAAAAAATAAAGATGATATTTAGGAATTTTTTTTTCTAATACATATCACATTTTATAAAAAAAACTTTTGTCCCTAGTTTGTACATTCTTTTAGTATGCAAAAAGTTTTTGGTTACGGTTTCTGTTGTGGTGTCATTTATAGCTGGCGGTCAGTGCGCTGCCTACAAAATGTGGGATTTTTACAAAAAGTTTATTTCTGTAAAATGTTGTATATTTTAACATATTATGTCCCGGCGATTATTCCATAATTTTTGGAAGTCTATGGTCCATGACTGAGGATTTGTTAATAGATCCGTCAACAGCAACAGAAACTTTAATCTTAATTAACCCCTTGCCGTATTTTAACGAGTCACACTCGCGATAAAGATTTTCAACATAGTCAAACAAGTATGAATTTTATGTCTTTCTTTTTAGACAAAATAAAATTGTCTTTTTTGTACACAATATGTAAGCATTAATGCAAATGTAGCCATACGAAAAATATAAATTTTCTTTCATCATCTGTGAAATTTTTGGGGATGAAAATGTTCTAATCACTGTAACCGTAAAGAAAATGGTACGGCAAGGGGTTAATAATTTCGCTCGGGATTATTGTGCAACAGAAGATTTTTCAGCTTCCATTTTAATAGGCTTCCGGTACATAAAGTGTTAAAAACAAAATTCCTATGTATCATCTTTATTTTAAGTGATTTGATGAGAAAGTCTCTTTATGCTTATCGCGCGTTAATATAAACGAAGCCCGAGTAATAGAACGTAAAACGAGTGACAACAGTGAAACTTTGTTACCATTTTCGTAGCTGTGGGCTTTCGGGTTGACAACTAATTCGTTGTTCGAGCGTAATGGCCCGAAGAGACAGTGACGTTTCTCTGCAACGCCCTCCTCGACCGTTCTTGTTTTCTCTTTTTCACGTTTTTACGCCGATGGCATGGAAAAAGGAGCGTGGGCGTGCGATGCAGATTCGACGAAAGTTAAAACCGGTGTGCTCGGCAAAATTCATTGAGAACCCTCGTCCGGCCCGTTAAAACGCTTAACGATCCGTTTGGGCAAAACATCGCGTGACGGCTCGCTGATTTCTACTATCGTAATCGAAATCCGACGGAAGGAACGAGGCACCGCGTTTTCTTTTCCCTTGCTCGTACTCCTTTGAACTACTAACAAAACAATGTAACGAGAATTGTACGATCTTTAACGCTGGAACCACTTCGGAGCACTGTTTCCGTAATTATTCAACAAGCTCCTTCTTTTGTACAAGTACTGCGGAATTAATGTCGATTCGAATCGTCATTTAAATTTTTTAATAGCGGCATTGCTAATGGGGACAGAACGATTCACTTCCGATTTTGTAATTACACTGTACGTTCATTCATTTGGATGTATAGCACTGACAGCGAGTAAAAGTCAATTGAAATTGAAACGAATCAATACAGATTTTTCGTTTTACTATTGTTACTTATTCAACTATGCTTCTGTGGGAATTTATTCAGTACACTGATTCATTTAGACGTGTACCACGGAATAGAAGTTAATTCAAATCGTAAATGAAATTTTTAACACTGGAATTGCCAGAGGAGTTGAAATAATACACTTTTAAACATTTCATTTAACTAAATTGCCTATGTTATCTTGAGAACTGAAAAATATTATTCTTTGTATTTTTGTTTCCTCAAAATTAAATTAATTATGGTAATTATATAAAAAAGGTCTGCGTACTCCGATTTTGATGAAATTTTAATATATTATAGATTTCGACATTTTTAACGACTTTTTCCTTTTCCAATATTGGGGGGTCGCTTTTAGTTTTCGAGATATTTGCAAAAAACTATCGGTAATGTTAATTTCATAACGGAAACCTTCTTTTTAGAAACACTGGGTGGGTGTGTGTGGTATTGTCGCTTCTCATCTCCACAACGTGTTTACAAACAAAAAATAAACAGATGCGGCCCGAAAATCCAGGAAATGTCTTTGAAAATTGGAAGCTCAGCCTATCTATGTATGATCAGTGTTATCTACAGGAGTTAATTCTGCTTGTTTCTTCTGATAGGCCGAGCTTTCAATTTTCAAAGACATTTCCTGGATTTTCGGGCCTCATCTGTTTATTTTTTGTTTGTAAACACGTTGTGGAGATGAGAAGTGACAATACCACACACATCCACCCAGTGTTTCACACGCACCCAGTGTTTCTAAAAAGAAGGTTTCCGTTATGAAATTAACATTACCGATAGTTTTTTGCAAATATCTCGAAAACTAAAAGCGACCCCCCTATATTGGAAAAGGAAAAAGTTGTTCAGAATGTGTTGCTCCATAACATATTAAAATTTCATCAAAATCGGAGTATGCAGACCTTTTCTATATAATTACCTTAATTATTTTTAACGCGTTTCAATAAACACTGTAGCACGTGTCCAAGATGAACGTTTATTCAACGTAATTATAAAGATTTGTTACGGGTTTGTGATGGACAAAAGGATCAAAAATGTGAAACCCAATGTTACAAGGGATATTTTACAGGAGAGGAAGAATTCCTGAATTTAGACCTAAATTATTGGGAACAAACAGAAGCCCATTCGATGACTGTCTCTATAAAGGAAAAGTTTAAAACTCTTCTTTAAAATAATATATCCACGGGAATTGATTAGATTGCAATACCAGAGATGACTCGAAATTGTTCCAAAAACCTTGAACCGTGTTTCATAATGTACTAAAATAGCTGTAATTACTAAAAACACTGAACAATTTAGGACTAATTTCGAAACAAATTTAGGACTTTAAAAATTGCTTAAGTGCGAACGTACATAAATGTTTTGAAATTGAGTGGTATATCATTTCGCTAAAATAGAACTGGGTGTCCCGGTTATGAGAGCCACGTACACAGAATTACGCCAATTTCTCGGCGTTTCCACGCAATTTCGCGACGCCCGACGCCTAAAAATTAAAGCGTCGCTGTCGTAAATTAACACGTTTCCGCGAGGAATGACGTCACGCGGCGCAATTCGACCATGGGAGTCACAACGAGGTCTCGTTACTCTTTTATAGTCCACCATATGGGCGCGAGTCGATTCCCACCACTGACACCGATACGTTGCGTGCCAGAGACGTATAAAACTTTTATACGTGTGCGTAACAGATTCAGCATACCGAATTCGAGATAATAAAAACTTTACTCTTACTTCTATTTTTTTTTACAAAATTAGTCTTCATGCCCGATGTCGTAATGTTCCATTTTTGAAGTTACATAAATTTTAATTGTGTGAACCGCAGATGTAATTGTTTTACATTTATGCATATAATTAGGTTAAGTCTCGAATTATTTATTCATATATATGCATGCCGCAGTACATGCTAAATATTATTGCGACCCCGTTTTTCTTTTCGCACATTACGCTCAGACGCACTTCCGTTTTATGTTTGCATTTTTAAGTTTTCACTGTGGTGCGGTTAAAAAGATCCACTATTATTGTTTGTAAATTATTATCGTTGCTTTCAGTTAATTTATTGTTGCATTAAACAGGGAGGATTTTCGTATATTTATTTTCATTCAGAGTGATTTTAGAAGCAGACTATGTTCAATTTAATTTTAGAACTTTTAGAAGTGCTTTCTTTCGAAGCATAATTTAGACTCGAGGTTTCGATTACTACTGTCAATAAATTATTACCGTTATTATTAGAATTATTGAACTTACAGCTGCAGAAAATAGAGTCAGTTCAGATAAATTTCTTTCAATTCACAGCAATTTTAAAAGCGAATTTTGTTCAATTTAATTTTTGACTTTTTTGGTGTATTTTCTTAAGAAGCACGGTTCAGATTCCGGGTAATTATTTACGCAAGATAAAAATTTAATCCTTTCCATAGCATGTAGTCACAGAATTTTCCTTTTCGGGATCCCAGCTGAAAGTACTTCAAACATCGAAGAAGTTTCCTCCAATCTCCGACGAGTAGGGAACGATTAGAAACTGCTAGAGGTTCCTCTCTGTTAAAATGCAATGTTAACAGACCGCCGAGAATTTTCTGGGAATTTCGCGTCCGGTTTTACTGAGTTAGTTTTATTGCGGCAATATAGCCGGGTCCTCACTGCTGTACTATTGTTCAACTTCTTCGTTGCCTGGGTTTCGGTGCTGCGCAGGTATCGTGGTCCTCGGGACTGAAAACGATGGCGGAGAACGATTGGCCTTCGATTTACCTGCCGCGTGCTTACAAATTCTGGAAATTCTGACTCCTAAACTTTCACTTCACTGTGTTATCTTCTACTCTATATATTCATCTTCCCTATTCTTTCTTATTCTTCTTTCTTACTTTAATACCTAGGAGGCAGACGGCTTCGATAACCATAACAATGTTTTATTACGTGTAGACTGTCCATCGATTTTCTGATCCATTAGACGATCATAAAATTTTTACATTTTCTTCATGGTACTTTATCTGAATAAATTAATAATTTTATTGCACCTAATTTCACAAGATTAAATTTGTGATTGTATTACACATGTATGACTGTTTACTATCTATTTTACTTACATTTTGTATAATTTTTTACATATGCAAAGTATGTATATTCAAGATTAGTTTTGTTTAAATTTTTTAGTCGACTGATTCATGATGTTTCTAAACATTTCTACATATTCGATGAAGTTTTAAACAAGAATATCTTATTAAACGCGTTACAAAAGGATTTTAGGTAGCCAACAAGATTGTACTAGTATTAAAATCTGAGATAATATTAATAATATTATAATAATATGATAATGATAATGATAATGATAATGATAATGATAATGAATAATATTATGATAATAATATTAAAATGAGATAATATGAGATCGTAAAATGAAGGAGAATTTTCTTATGACTTCAAGCTTCTCAATTAAGTGTCTCATTATGTTTTTAAACACTCTCAAATCCTCAGCGACGTTTTTCAAAATTATCCGCCTTAAAACTGGCTAAGAAACGATGCAATTTTCGTCTTCGGAAGCGAGAACCTCTGAACATAACCGAGTTAAAACACGGTTAGTGAAGTTAGTGGCTCCAATCATAATAAGTAGACCGCGGATTTTACGCATTTATGACAAAATTGGGTAAATATAATTTAAAACAGTAGAAATGTTAAAAAGATTTAAGGACATCAGTGTATTAACTTCAGCCTAATAAGATAATGAAAAGATGAAGGTAATTTTTATTTGGCTTCTGCATCTTGCAATCAGTGCAAAATATTTGTTATTTTGCACAAAGATTCGCAGTCTAATTATAAAATACAAAATTCATACAAAATCGACTTCTTTGAATTCCATCAACTTTTGTCTTCGGAAGCGAGAACCTCTATACAGGACCGAGTTAATACATAGAAAGGGAAGTCAGTGGCTCCAATCATCGTAACACGTGTCTCCGAACACGCATCACTACCCTCAATCTGAGAGAGAGGGAGAGGCCACCCCTTCGTCATCCCATCGACCGATCATCCCCCATCTCTTAGGGGTTGGTTATCGGTAGGCGGAATTCCTCAGCGTTTCGAAAAATCGCGGTGTAGCTTATGCGAGTCCTGGCTGATTCCGTTCATTGTCGTGGAATGAAAGCCGCGGGAGTTCCCCACGGATGCTGAGCCCTCGTGTGGATCTCATTTCAGGATCGTATAAAATGGTGGTGGCCGATGTCGAGGAGGGCCCGGGGCTAGTGGAGGGGTTCGGTGAAACGGGAACAGAGGGAGCGAGCAAGACGGGAACCGAGGGGAGAGAAGAATGGCGAGGACAGAAGGCGATGGGGCACCGAAAGTCGGAGAGAGATGAACAGAGAAAGGTAGAGAGACGAAAAGAGAGAAGGAGAGGCAAAGAGAGAAAAAGACACATGCCGGCTGGCGAGCAGATGGTTGCGCCGTTTATTGGTTTATTCGTTCGTCCAGCCATCACGTCCCGTCCAGCTATCCGACCAGCCGGTGGACTCTTTGTGTTGTGAGCACCGACACTACCGGAACTCTTATCTACCTTGAGGAGGACTGATAACAACGCATCAACGTCGGGTTGTCGCGACCCGCCGATGGAACCCACGCTCCAATGTATGGTGATTTCATGGTGATCCAAGGATTTTTATCCTTGCGAGAATCGGTTCTTGGGTTGGGCAGAGTAAACTGGAAGTTTGATTTTTTTTGCAGTTTTTTCGGAGCCTGGAGGGTTTTTCGAGTTTGTTGTGAGCTTATGGTGGTTTCAAAGAGTGTACTGCACTCTGAACATTTTTATTTTTGTGGTACTAGATGCAGTTCATGAGACTTTTGGTGAAAATCATTCTTATTCTTGGTGTTTTCGTGAATGTATTCGAGGGTTTTGCTTTTTATGCTTGGTCCTGCGTAGT